>OX451738.1:828176005-829426005 GCA_948472305.1 Vicia faba | reverse complement strand
AAAAAAATTTTCGACAATAGACTACCTTCCATAATGACAAGGCTACCATCCATTGGAGTAACAAAAATCTGAGCAACAGACTACCTTCCATAATGACAAGGCTAAAATCCATTGGAGTAACAAAATCTCAACGACAAAATACATTCCATAATGACAAGGCTACCATCCATTGGTGTAACATAAATATAGACAACAGACTACCTTCCATAATGACAAGGATACATCCATTGGGGTAACAAAAATATCGACAACAGAATACCTTCCATAATGACAAGGCTACCATCCATTGGAGTAACAAAGATATTGACAACAAACTATCTTCAATAATGAGAAGGCTACCATCCACTGGCGTAACAAAAATCTCGACAACAGACTACCTTCGATAATGACACGACTATCATCCATTGGAGTAACAAAGTTATCGACAACAGACTACCTTCAATTATGATAAGGCTACCATCCATTGGAGTAACAAGAATCTCGACAAAACACTACCTTCCATAATAACAAGGTTACCATCCATTGGAATAACAAAAATATCGATAACAAAATCCCTTCCATAATGACAAGGCTACAATCCATTGGAGTAACAAATATCTTAACGACAGACTACCTTTCATAATGACAAGGCTACCATTCATTGGAGTAACAAAAATATCGACAACAAACTACCTTCCATAATGACAAGGCTACATCCATTGGGGTAACAAAAATTTCGACAACAGACTACCTTCCATAATGACAAGGCTAACATGAATTCGAGTAACAAAAATCTCGACAAAAAACTACCTTCCATAATTATAAGGCAACCATACATTGGAATAACAAAAATCTAGACAAAAGACTACCTTCCATAATGACAAGGTTACCATACATTAGAATAACAAATATCTCGACAACCGACTACCTTTCATAATGACAAGGCTACCATCCATTGGAATAACAAAAATCTCGACAAAAAATTCCCTTCTATAATGACAAGGCTACAATCCATTGGAGTAACAGAAATCTTAACAACAGACTACCTTCCATAATGACAAGGCTACCATTCATTGGAGTAACAAAAATATCGACAACAGACTACCTTCCATAATGACAAGGCTACATCCATTGGGGTAACAAAAATATCGATAATAGACTAAATTCCATAATGACAAGGCTACCATCCATTGGAGTAAAAAAATTCTTGACAAAAAACTACCTTCCATAATTACAAGGCTACCATCCATTGGAATAACAAAAATCTCGACAAAAGACTACCTTCCATAATGACAAGGTTACAATCCATTGGAATAACAAAAATCTCGACAACAGACTACCTTCCATAATGACAAGGCTACCATCCAATGGAATAAAAAAAATTTCGACAACAGACTACCTTCCATATTGACAAGGCTACCATCCATTGGAATATCAAAAATCTGAACAACAGACTACCTTCCATAATGACAAGGCTACCATCCATTGGAGTAACAAAAATCCTTACAAAAGACTACCTTCCATAATGACAAGGTTACCATCCATTGGAGTAACAGAAATCTCAACGACAAAATACATTCCGTAATGACAAGGCTACCATCCATTGGTGTAACAAAAATATCGACAACAGACTACTATCCATAATGACAAGGCTACATCCATTGGGGTAACAAAAATCTCGACAACAGACTACCTTCCATAATGACAAGGCTACCATCCAACGGAATAAAATTTTTTTCGACAATAGACTACCTTCCATAATGACAAGGCTACCATCCATTGGAGTAACAAAAATCTGAGCAACAGACTACCTTCCATAATGACAAGGCTAAAATCCATTGGAGTAACAAAATCTCAACGAAAAAAAACATTCCATAATGACAAGGCTACCATCCATTGGTGTAACATAAATATAGACAACAGACTACCTTCCATAATGACAAGGCTACATCCATTGGGGTAACAAAAATATCGACAACAGAATACCTTCCATAATGACAAGGTTACCATCCATTGGAGTAACAGAGATATTGACAACAGACTATCTTCAATAATGACAAGGCTACCATCCATTGGCGTAACAAAAATCTCGACAACAGACTACCTTCGATAATGACACGGCTTTCATCCATTGGAGTAACAAAGTTATCGACAACAGACTACTTTCAATTATGACAAGGCTACCATCCATTGGAGTAACAAGAATCTCGACAAAACACTACCTTCCATAATAACAAGGTTACCATCCATTGGAATAACAAAAATATCGATAACAAAATCCCTTCCATAATGACAAGGCTACAATCCATTGGAGTAACAGATATCTTAACGACAGACTACCTTCCATAATGACAAGGCTACCATTCATTGGAGTAACAAAAATATCGACAACAAACTACCTTCCATAATGAGAAGGCTACATCCATTGGGGTAACAAAAATTTCTACAACAGACTACCTTCCATAATGACAAGGCTAACATGAATTCGAGTAACAAAAATCTCGACAAAAAACTACCTTCCATAATTATAAGGCAACCATACATTGGAATAACAAAAATCTAGACAAAAGACTACCTTCCATAATGACAAGGTTACCATACATTGGAATAACAAATATCTCGACAACAGACTACCTTCCATAATGACAAGGCTACCATCCATTGGAATAACAAAAATCTCGACAAAAAATTCCCTTCTATAATGACAAGGCTACAATCCATTGGAGTAACAGAAATCTTAACAACAGACTACCTTCCATAATGACAAGGCTACCATTCATTGGAGTAACAAAAATATCGACAACAGACTACGTTCCATAATGACAAGGCTACATCCATTGGGGTAACAAAAATATCGATAATAGACTAAATTCCATAATGACAAGGCTACCATCCATTGGAGTAAAATAATTCTTGACAAAAAACTACCTTCCATAATTACAAGGCTACCATCCATTGGAATAACAAAAATCTCGACAAAAGACTACCTTCCATAATGACAAGGTTACAATCCATTGGAATAACAAAAATCTCGACAACAGACTACCTTCCATAATGACAAGGCTACCATCCAATGGAATAAAAAAAATTTCGACAACAGACTACCTTCCATATTGACAAGGCTACCATCCATTGGAATATCAAAAATCTGAACAACAAACTACCTTCCATAATGACAAGGCTTCCATCCATTGGAGTAACAAAAATCCTGACAAAATACTACCTTCCATAATGACAAGGTTACCATCCATTGGAGTAACAGAAATCTCAACGACAAAATACATTCCGTAATGACAAGGCTACCATCCATTGGTGTAACAAAAATATCGACAACAGACTACTATCCATAATGACAAGGCTACATCCATTGGGGTAACAAAAATCTCGACAACAGACTACCTTCCATAATGACAAGGCTACCATCCAATGGAATAAAAAAATTTTCGACAATAGACTACCTTCCATAATGACAAGGCTACCATCCATTGGAGTAACAAAAATCTGAGCAACAGACTACCTTCCATAATGACAAGGCTAAAATCCATTGGAGTAACAAAATCTCAACGACAAAATACATTCCATAATGAGAAGGCTACCATCCATTGGTGTAACATAAATATAGACAACAGACTACCTTCCATAATGACAAGGCTACATCCATTGGGGTAACAAAAATATCGACAACAGAATATCTTCCATAATGACAAGGCTACCATCCATTGGAGTAACAAAGATATTGACAACAAACTATCTTCAATAATGAGAAGGCTACCATCCACTGGCGTAACAAAAATCTCGACAACAGACTACCTTCGATAATGACACGGCTATCATCCATTGGAGTAACAAAGTTATCGACAACAGACTACCTTCAATTATGATAAGGCTACCATCCATTGGAGTAACAAGAATCTCGACAAAACACTACCTTCCATAATAACAAGGTTACCATCCATTGGTATAACAAAAAATATCGATAACAAAATCCCTTCCATAATGACAAGGCTACAATCCATTGGAGTAACAAATATCTTAACGACAGACTACCTTCCATAATGACAAGGCTACCATTCATTGGAGTAACAAAAATATCGACAACAAACTACCTTCCATAATGACAAGGCTACATCCATTGGGGTAACAAAAATTTCGACAACAGACTACCTTCCATAATGACAAGGCTAACATGAATTCGAGTAACAAAAATCTCGACAAAAAACTACCTTCCATAATTATAAGGCAACCATACATTGGAATAACAAAAATCTAGACAAAAGACTACCTTCCATAATGACAAGGTTACCATGCATTAGAATAACAAATATCTCGACAACCGACTACCTTTCATAATGACAAGGCTACCATCCATTGGAATAACAAAAATCTCGACAAAAAATTCCCTTCTATAATGACAAGGCTACAATCCATTGGAGTAACAGAAATCTTAACAACAGACTACCTTCCATAATGACAAGGCTACCATTCATTGGAGTAACAAAAATATCGACAACAGACTACCTTCCATAATGACAAGGCTACATCCATTGGGGTAACAAAAATATCGATAATAGACTAAATTCCATAATGACAAGGCTACCATCCATTGGAGTAAAAAAATTCTTGACAAAAAACTACCTTCCATAATTACAAGGCTACCATCCATTGGAATAACAAAAATCTCGACAAAAGACTACCTTCCATAATGACAAGGTTACAATCCATTGGAATAACAAAAATCTCGACAACAGACTACCTTCCATAATGACAAGGCTACCATCCAATGGAATAAAAAAAATTTCGACAACAGACTACCTTCCATATTGACAAGGCTACCATCCATTGGAATATCAAAAATCTGAACAACTGACTACCTTCCATAATGACAAGGCTACCATCCATTGGAGTGACAAAAATCCTGACAAAAGACTACCTTCCATAATAACAAGGTTACCATCCATTGGAGTAACAGAAATCTCAACGACAAAATACATTCTGTAATGACAAGGCTACCATCCATTGGTGTAACAAAAATATCGACAACAGACTACTATCCATAATGACAAGGCTACATCCATTGGGGTAACAAAAATCTCGACAACAGACTACCTTCCATAATGACAAGGCTACCATCCAACGGAATAAAATTTTTTTCGACAATAGACTACCTTCCATAATGACAAGGCTACCATCCATTGGAGTAACAAAAATCTGAGCAACAGACTACCTTCCATAATGACAAGGCTAAAATCCATTGGAGTAACAAAATCTCAACGAAAAAATACATTCCATAATGATAAGGCTACCATCCATTGGTGTAACATAAATATAGAAAACAGACTACCTTCCATAATGACAAGGCTACATCCATTGGGGTAACAAAAATATCGACAACAGAATAACTTCCATAATGACAAGGTTACCATCCATTGGAGTAACAGAGATATTGACAACAAACTATCTTCAATAATGACAAGGCTACCATCCATTGGCGTAACAAAAATCTCGACAACAGACTACCTTCGATAATGACATGGCTTTCATCCATTGGAGTAACAAAGTTATCGACAACAGACTACTTTCAATTATGACAAGGCTACCATCCATTGGAGTAACAAGAATCTCGACAAAACACTACCTTCCATAATAACAAGGTTACTATCCATTGGAATAACAAAAATATCGATAACAAAATCCCTTCCATAATGAAAAGGCTACAATCCATTGGAGTAACAGATATCTTAACGACAGACTACCTTCCATAATGACAAGGCTACCATTCATTGGAGTAACAAAAATATCGACAACAAACTACCTTCCATAATGACAAGGCTACATCCATTGGGGTAACAAAAATTTCGACAACAGACTACCTTCCATAATGACAAGGCTAACATGAATTCGAGTAACAAAAATCTCGACAAAAAACTACCTTCCATAATTATAAGGCAACCATACATTGGAATAACAAAAATCTAGATAAAAGACTACCTTCCATAATGACAAGGTTACCATACATTGGAATAACAAATATCTCGACAACAGACTACCTTCCATAATGACAAGGCTACCATCCATTGGAATAACAAAAATCTCGACAAAAAATTCCCTTCTATAATGACAAGGCTACAATCCATTGGAGTAACAGAAATCTTAACAACAGACTACCTTCCATAATGACAAGGCTACCATTCATTGGAGTAAAAAAAATATCGACAACAGACTACCTTCCGTAATGACAAGGCTACATCCATTGGGGTAACAAAAATATCGATAATAGACTAAATTCCATAATGACAAGTCTACCATCCATTGGAGTAAAATAATTCTTGACAAAAAACTACCTTCCATAATTACAAGGCTACCATCCATTGGAATAACAAAAATATCGACAAAAGACTACCTTCCATAATGACAAGGTTACAATCCATTGGAATAACAAAAATCTCGACAACAGACTACCTTCCATAATGACAAGGCTACCATCCAATGGAATAAAAAAAATTTCGACAACAGACTACCTTCCATATTGACAAGGCTACCATCCATTGGAATATCAAAAATCTGAACAACAAACTACCTTCCATAATGACTAGGCTACCATCCATTGGAGTAACAAAAATCCTGACAAAAGACTACCTTCCATAATGACAAGGTTACCATCCATTGGAGTAACAGAAATCTCAACGACAAAATACATTCCGTAATGACAAGGCTACCATCCATTGGTGTAACAAAAATATCGACAACATACTACTATCCATAATGACAAGGCTACATCCATTGGGGTAACAAAAATCTCGACAACAGACTACCTTCCATAATGACAAGGCTACCATCCAATGGAATAAAAAAATTTTCGATAATAGACTACCTTCCATAATGACAAGGCTACCATCCATTGGAGTAACAAAAATCTGAGCAACAGACTACCTTCCATAATGACAAGGCTAAAATCCATTGGAGTAACAAAATCTCAACGACAAAATACATTCCATAATGACAAGGCTACCATCCATTGGTGTAACATAAATATAGACAACAGACTACCTTCCATAATGACAAGGCTACATCCATTGGGGTAACAAAAATATCGACAACAGAATACCTTCCATAATGACAAGGCTACCATCCATTGGAGTAACAAAGATATTGACAACAGACTATCTTCAATAATGAGAAGGCTACCATCCACTGGCGTAACAAAAATCTCGACAACAGACTACCATCGATAATGACACGGCTATCATCCATTGGAGTAACAAAGTTATCGACAACAGACTACCTTCAATTATGACAAGGCTACCATCCATTGGAGTAACAAGAATCTCGACAAAACACTACCTTCCATAATAACAAGGTTACCATCCATTGGAATAACAAAAATATCGATAACAAAATCCCTTCCATAATGACAAGGCTACAATCCATTGGAGTAACAGATATCTTAACGACATACTACCTTCCATAATGACAAGGCTACCATTCATTGGAGTAACAAAAATATCGACAACAAACTACCTTCCATAATGACAAGGCTACATCCATTGGGGTAACAAAAATTTCGACAACAAACTACCTTCCATAATGACAAGGCTACCATGAATTCGAGTAACAAAAATCTCGACAAAAAACTACCTTCCATAATTATAAGGCAACCATACATTGGAATAACAAAAATCTAGACAAAAGACTACCTTCCATAATGACAAGGTTACCATACATTGGAATAACAGAAATCTCAACGACAAAATACATTCCGTAATGACAAGGCTACCATCCATTGGTGTAACAAAAATATCGACAACATACTACTATCCATAATGACAAGGCTACATCCATTGGGGTAACAAAAATCTCGACAACAGACTACCTTCCATAATGACAAGGCTACCATCCAATGCAATAAAAAAATTTTCGATAATAGACTACCTTCCATAATGACAAGGATACCATCCATTGGAGTAACAAAAATCTGAGCAACAGACTACCTTCCATAATGACAAGGCTAAAATCCATTGGAGTAACAAAATCTCAACGACAAAATACATTCCATAATGACAAGGCTACCATCCATTGGTGTAACATAAATATAGACAACAGACTACCTTCCATAATGACAAGGCTACATCCATTGGGGTAACAAAAATATCGACAACAGAATACCTTCCATAATGACAAGGCTACCATCCATTGGAGTAACAAAGATATTGACAACATACTATCTTCAATAATGAGAAGGCTACCATCCACTGGCGTAACAAAAATCTCGACAACAGACTACCATCGATAATGACACGGCTATCATCCATTGGAGTAACAAAGTTATCGACAACAGACTACCTTCAATTATGACAAGGCTACCATCCATTGGAGTAACAAGAATCTCGACAAAACACTACCTTCCATAATAACAAGGTTACCATCCATTGGAATAACAAAAATATCGATAACAAAATCCCTTCCATAATGACAAGGCTACAATCCATTGGAGTAACAGATATCTTAACGACATACTACCTTCCATAATGACAAGGCTACCATTCATTGGAGTAACAAAAATATCGACAACAAACTACCTTCCATAATGACAAGGCTACATCCATTGGGGTAACAAAAATTTCGACAACAAACTACCTTCCATAATGACAAGGCTACCATGAATTCGAGTAACAAAAATCTCGACAAAAAACTACCTTCCATAATTATAAGGCAACCATACATTGGAATAACAAAAATCTAGACAAAAGACTACCTTCCATAATGACAAGGTTACCATACATTGGAATAACAAATATCTCGACAATAGACTACCTTCCATAATGACAAGGCTACCATCCAGTGGAATAACAAAAATCTCGACAAAAAATTCCCTTCCATAATGACAAGGCTACCATCCAATGGAATAAAAAAAATTTTGACAATAGACTAGCTTCCATAATGACAAGGCTACCATCCATTGGAGTAACAAAAATTAGAGCAACAGACTACCTTCCATAATGACAAGGCTACAATCCATTGGAGTAACAAAATCTCAACGACAAAATACATTCCATAATGACAAGGCTACCATCCATTGGTGTAACAAAAATATAGACAACAGACTACCTTCCATAATGACAAGGCTACATCCATTGGGGTAACAAAGATATCGACAACAGACTACCTTCAATTATGACAAGGCTACCATCCATTGGAGTAACAAGAATCTCGACAAAACACTACCTTCCATAATAACAAGGTTACCATCCATTGGAATAACAAAAATATCGATAACAAAATCCCTTCCATAATGACAAGGCTACAATCCATTGGAGTAACAGATATCTTAACGACAGACTACCTTCCATAATGACAAGGCTACCATTCATTGGAGTAACAAAAATATCGACAACAAACTACCTTCCATAATGACAAGGCTACATCCATTGGGGTAACAAAAATGTCGACAACACACTACCTTCCATAATGACAAGGCTACCATCAATTGGAGTAACAAAAATCTCGACAAAAAACTACCTTCCATAATTATAAGGCAACCATCCATTAGAATAACAAAAATCTAGACAAAAGACTACCTTCCATAATGATAAGGTTACCATACATTGGAATAACAAATATCTCGACAACAGACTACCTTCCATTATGACAAGGCTACCATCCATTGGAATAACAAAAATCTCGACAAAAAATTCCCTTCTATAATGACAAGGCTACAATCCATTGGAGTAACAGAAATCTTAACAACATACTACCTTCCATAATGACAAAGCTACCATTCATTGGAGTAACAAAAATATCGACAACAAACTACCTTCCATAACGACAAGGCTACATCCAATGGGGTAACAAAAATATAGATAATAGACTAACTTCCATAATGACAAGGCTACCATCCATTGGAGTAACAAAATTCTTGACAAAAAACTACCTTCCATAATTACAAGGATACCATCCATTGGAATAACAAAAATCTCGACAAAAGACTACCTTCCATAATGACAAGGTTACAATCCATTGGAATAACAAAAATCTTAACAACAGACTACTTTCCATAATGACAAGGCTACCATCCAATGGAATAAATAAAATTTTGACAACAGACTACCTTCCATATTGACAAGGCTACCATCCATTAGAGTATCAAAAATCTAAACAACAGACTACCTTCCATAATGACAAGGCTACCATCCATTGGAGTAACAAAAATCTCAACGACAACATACATTCCATAATGACAAGGCTACCATCCAATGGTGTAACAAAAATATCGACAACAGACTACTATCCATAATGACAAGGCTACATCCATTGGGGTAACAAAAATATCGACAACAGACTACCTTCCATAATGACAAGGCTACCATCCAATGGAAAAAAAAATCTCGACAATAGACTACCTTCCATAATGACAAGGCTACCATCCATTGGAGTAACAAAAATCTGAGCAACAGACTACCTTCCATAATGACAATGCTACAATCCATTGGAGTAACAAAATCTCAACGACAAACTACATTCCATAATGACAAGGCTACCGTCCATTGGTGTAGCAAAAATATAGACAACAGACTACCTTCCATAATGACAAGGCTACATCCATTGGGGTAACAAAAATCTCGATAACAGAATACCTTCCATAATGACAAGGCTACCATCCATTGGAGTAACAGAGATATTGACAACAGACTACCTTCAATAATGACAAGGCTACCATCCATTGGAGTAACAAAAATCTTGACAAAAAACTACCTTCCATAATTACAAGGCTACCATCCATTTGAATAACAAAAATCTCGACAAAAGACTACCTTCCATAATGACAAGGTTACAATCCATTGGAATAACAAAAATCTCGACAACAGACTACCTTCCATAATGACAAGGCTACCATCCAATGGAATAAAAAAAATTTTGACAACAGACTACCGTCCATATTGACAAGGCTACCATCCATTGGAATATCAAAAATCTGAACAACAGACTACCTTCCATAATGACAAGGCTACCATCCATTGGAGTAACAAAAATCCTGACAAAAGACTACCTTCCATAATGACAAGGTTACCATCCATTGGAGTAACAGAAATCTCAACGACAAAATACATTCCATAATGACAAGGCTACCATCCATTGGTGTAACAAAAATATCGACAACAAACTACTATCCATAATGACAAGGCTACATCCATTGGGGTAACAAAAATCTCGACAACAGACTACCTTCCATAATGACAAGGCTACCATCCAATGGAATAAAATTTTTTTCGACAATAGACTACCTTCCATAATGACAAGGCTACCATCCATTGGAGTAACAAAAATCTGAGCAATAGACTACCTTCCATAATGACAAGGCTACAATCCATTGGAGTAACAAAATCTCAACGACAAAATACATTCCATAATGACAAGGCTACCATCCATTGGTGAAACAAAAATATAGACAACAAACTACCTTCCATAATGATAAGGCTACCATCCATTGGAGTAACATAGATATTGACAACAGACTACCTTCAATAATGACAAGGCTACCATCCACTGGAGTAACAAAAATCTTGAGAAAAGACTACCTTCCATAATGACAAGGTTACCATTCATTGGAATAAAAAAAATATCGACAACAAACTACCTTCCATAATGACAAGGCTACCATCCAATGGAATAAAAAAAATTTCGACAATAGACTAGCTTCCATAATGACAAGGCTACCATCCATTGGAGTAACAAAAATTAGAGCAACAGACTACCTTCCATAATGACAAGGCTACAATCCATTGGAGTAACAAAATCTCAACGATAAAATACATTCCATAATGACAAGGCTACCATCCATTGGTGTAACAAAAATATAGACAACAGACTACCTTCCATAATGACAAGGCTACATCCATTGGGGTAACAAAGATATCGACAACAGACTACCTTCAATTATGACAAGGCTACCATCCATTGGAGTAACAAGAATCTCGACAAAACACTACCTTCCATAATAACAAGGTTACCATCCATTGGAATAACAAAAATATCGATAACAAAATCCCTTCCATAATGACAAGGCTACAATCCATTGGAGTAACAGATATCTTAACGACAGACTACCTTCCATAATGACAAGGCTACCATTCATTGGAGTAACAAAAATATCGACAACAAACTACCTTCCATAATGACAAGGCTACATCCATTGGGGTAACAAAAATGTCGACAACACACTACCTTCCATAATGACAAGGCTACCATCAATTGGAGTAACAAAAATCTCGACAAAAAACTACCTTCCATAATTATAAGGCAACCATCCATTAGAATAACAAAAATCTAGACAAAAGACTACCTTCCATAATGACAAGGTTACCATACATTGGAATAACAAATATCTCGACAACAGACTACCTTCCATTATGACAAGGCTACCATCCATTGGAATAACAAAAATCTCGACAAAAAATTCCCTTCTATAATGACAAGGCTACAATCCATTGGAGTAACAAAAATCTTAACAACATACTACCTTCCATAATGACAAAGCTACCATTCATTGGAGTAACAAAAATATCGACAACAAACTACCTTCCATAACGACAAGGCTACATCCAATGGGGTAACAAAAATATAGATAATAGACTAACTTCCATAATGACAAGGCTACCATCCATTAGAGTAACAAAATTCTTGACAAAAAACTACCTTCCATAATTACAAGGCTACCATCCATTGGAATAACAAAAATCTCGACAAAAGACTACCTTCCATAATGACAAGGTTACAATCCATTGGAATAACAAAAATCTTAACAACAGACTACTTTCCATAATGACAAGGCTACCATCCAATGGAATAAATAAAATTTTGACAACAGACTACCTTCCATATTGACAAGGCTACCATCCATTAGAGTATCAAAAATCTAAACAACAGACTACCTTCCATAATGACAAGGCTACCATCCATTGGAGTAACAAAAATCTCAACGACAACATACATTCCATAATGACAAGGCTACCATCCATTGGTGTAACAAAAATATCGACAACAGACTACTATCCATAATGACAAGGCTACATCCATTGGGGTAACAAAAATATCGACAACAGACTACCTTCCATAATGACAAGGCTACCATCCAATGGAAAAAAAAATCTCGACAATAGACTACCTTCCATAATGACAAGGCTACCATCCATTGGAGTAACAAAAATCTGAGCAACAGACTACCTTCCATAATGACAATGCTACAATCCATTGGAGTAACAAAATCTCAACGACAAACTACATTCCATAATGACAAGGCTACCGTCCATTGGTGTAGCAAAAATATAGACAACAGACTACCTTCCATAATGACAAGGCTACATCCATTGGGGTAACAAAAATCTCGATAACAGAATACCTTCCATAATGACAAGGCTACCATCCATTGGAGTAACAGAGATATTGACAACAGACTACCTTCAATAATGACAAGGCTACCATCCATTGGAGTAACAAAAATCTTGACAAAAAACTACCTTCCATAATTACAAGGCTACCATCCATTTGAATAACAAAAATCTCGACAAAAGACTACCTTCCATAATGACAAGGTTACAATCCATTGGAATAACAAAAATCTCGACAACAGACTACCTTCCATAATGACAAGGCTACCATCCAATGGAATAAAAAAAATTTTGACAACAGACTACCGTCCATATTGACAAGGCTACCATCCATTGGAATATCAAAAATCTGAACAACAGACTACCTTCCATAATGACAAGGCTACCATCCATTGGAGTAACAAAAATCCTGACAAAAGACTACCTTCCATAATGACAAGGTTACCATCCATTGGAGTAACAGAAATCTCAACGACAAAATACATTCCATAATGACAAGGCTACCATCCATTGGTGTAACAAAAATATCGACAACAAACTACTATCCATAATGACAAGGCTACATCCATTGGGGTAACAAAAATCTCGACAACAGACTACCTTCCATAATGACAAGGCTACCATCCAATGGAATAAAATTTTTTTCGACAATAGACTACCTTCCATAATGACAAGGCTACCATCCATTGTAGTAACAAAAATCTGAGCAATAGACTACCTTCCATAATGACAAGGCTACAATCCATTGGAGTAACAAAATCTCAACGACAAAATACATTCCATAATGACAAGGCTACCATCCATTGCTGTAACAAAAATATAGACAACAAACTACCTTCCATAATGACAAGGCTACCATCCATTGGAGTAACATAGATATTGACAACAGACTACCTTCAATAATGACAAGGCTACCATCCACTGGAGTAATAAAAATCTTGAGAAAAGACTACCTTCCATAATGACAAGGTTACCATTCATTGGAATAAAAAAAATATCGACAACAAACTACCTTCCATAATGACAAGGCTACCATCCAATGGAATAAAAAAAATTTCGACAATAGACTAGCTTCCATAATGACAAGGCTACCATCCATTGGAGTAACAAAAATTAGAGCAACAGACTACCTTCCATAATGACAAGGCTATAATCCATTGGAGTAACAAAATCTCAACGACAAAATACATTCCATAATGACAAGGCTACCATCCATTGGTGTAACTAAAATATAGACAACAGACTACCTTCCATAATGACAAGGCTACATCCATTGGGGTAACAAAGATATCGACAACAGACTACCTTCAATTATGACAAGGCTACCATCCATTGGAGTAACAAGAATCTCGACAAAACACTACCTTCCATAATAATAAGGTTACCATCCATTGGAATAACAAAAATATCGATAACAAAATCCCTTCCATAATGACAAGGCTACAATCCATTGGAGTAACAGATATCTTAACGACAGACTACCTTCCATAATGACAAGGCTACCATTCATTGGAGTAACAAAAATATCGAGAACAAACTACCTTCCATAATGACAAGGCTACATCCATTGGGGTAACAAAAATGTCGACAACACACTACCTTCCATAATGACAAGGCTACCATCAATTGGAGTAACAAAAATCTCGACAAAAAACTACCTTCCATAATTATAAGGCAACCTTCCATTAGAATAACAAAAATCTAGACAAAAGACTACCTTCCATAATGACAAGGTTACCATACATTGGAATAACAAATATCTCGACAACAGACTACCTTCCATGATGACAAGGCTACCATCCATTGGAATAACAAAAATCTCGACAAAAAATTCCCTTCTATAATGACAAGGCTACAATCCATTGGAGTAACAGAAATCTTAACAACATACTACCTTCCATAATGACAAAGCTACCATTCATTGGAGTAACAAAAATATCGACAACAAACTACCTTCCATAACGACAAGGCTACATCCAATGGGGTAACAAAAATATAGATAATAGACTAACTTCCATAATGACAAGGCTACCATCCATTGGAGTAACAAAATTCTTGACAAAAAACTACCTTCCATAATTACAAGGCTACCATCCATTGGAATAACAAAAATCTCGACAAAAGACTACCTTCCATAATGACAAGGTTACAATCCATTGGAATAACAAAAATCTTAACAACAGACTACTTTCCATAATGACAAGGCTACCATCCAATGGAATAAATAAAATTTTGACAACAGACTACCTTCCATATTGACAAGGCTACCATCCATTAGAGTATCAAAAATCTAAACAACAGACTACCTTCCATAATGACAAGGCTACCATCCATTGGAGTAACAAAAATCTCAACGACAACATACATTCCATAATGACAAGGCTACCATCCATTGGTGTAACAAATATATCGACAACAGACTACTATCCATAATGACAAGGCTACATCCATTGGGGTAACAAAAATATCGACAACAGACTACCTTCCATAATGACAAGGCTACCATCCAATGGAAAAAAAAATCTCGACAATAGACTACCTTCCATAATGACAAGGCTACCATCCATTGGAGTAACAAAAATCTGATCAACAGACTACCTTCCATAATGACAATGCTACAATCCATTGGAGTAACAAAATCTCAACGACAAACTACATTCCATAATGACAAGGCTACCGTCCATTGGTGTAGCAAAAATATAGACAACAGACTACCTTCCATAATGACAAGGCTACATCCATTGGGGTAACAAAAATCTCGATAACAGAATACCTTCCATAATGACAAGGCTACCATCCATTGGAGTAACAGAGATATTGACAACAGACTACCTTCAATAATGACAAGGCTACCATCCATTGGAGTAACAAAAATCTTGACAAAAGACTACCTTCCATAATGACAAGGTTACCATTCATTGGAATAACAAAAATATCGATAACAAACTACCTTCTATAATGACAAGGCTATTATCCAATGGAATAAAAAAATTGTCGACAACAGACTACCTTCCATAATGACAAGGCCACCATCCATTAGAGTAACAAAAATATGAACAACAGACTACCTTCCATAATGACAAGGCTACAATCCATTGGAGTAACAGAAATCTCAACGATAAAATACATACCATAATGACAAGGCTACCATCCATTGGCGTAACAAAAATCTGGACAACAGACTACCTTCCATAATGACAAGGCTATCATCCATTAGAGTAACAAAGATATCGACAACAGACTACCTTCAATTATGACAAGGCTACCATCCATTGGAGTAACAAGAATCTCGACAAAACACTACCTTCCATAATAACAAGGTTACCATCCATTGGAATAACAAAAATATCGACAACAAAATCCCTTCCATAATGACAAGGCTACAATCCATTGGAGTAACAGATATCTTAACGAAAGACTACCTTCCATAATGACAAGGCTACCATTCATTGGAGTAACAAAAATCTCGACAACAAACTACCTTCCATAATGACAAGGCTACATCCATTGGGGTAACAAAAATCTCGACAACAGACTACCTTCCATAATGACAAGGCTACCATCAATTTGAGTAACAAAAATCTCGACAAAAAACTACCTTACATAATTGTAAGGCAACCATCCATTGGAATAACAAAAATATTGACAAAAGACTACCTTCCATAATGACAAGGTTACCATACATTGGAATAACAAATATCTCGACAACAGACTACCTTCCATAATGACAAGGCTACCATCCAATGGAATAAAAAATTCTCGACAACAGACTACCTTCCATAATGACAAGGCTACAATCCATTGGAGTAACAGAAATTTCAACGACAAACTACATTCCATAATTATAAGGCTACAAACCATTGGAGTATCAAAAATCTCGACAACAGACTACCTTCCATAATTATAAGGCTACCACCCATTGGAGTATCAAAAATATCGACAATAGACTACCTTCCATAATGACAAGGCTACAATCCATTGGAGTAACAGAAATCTCAACGACAAAATACATTCCATAATGACAAGGCTACCATCCATTGGCGTAACAAAAATCTGGACAACAGACTACCTTCCATAATGACAAGGCTATCATCCATTAGAGTAACAAAGATATCGACAACAGACTACCTTCAATTATGACAAGGATACCATCCATTGGAGTATCAAAAATCTGAACAACAGACTACCTTCCATAATGACAAGGCTACCATCCATTGGAGTAACAAAAATCCTGACAAAAGACTACCTTCCATAATGACAAGGATACCATCCATTGGAGTAACAGAAATCTCAAAGACAAAATACATTCCATAATGACAAGACTACCATCCATTGGTGTAACAAAAATATCGACAACAGACTACCTTCCATAATGACAAGGCTACATCCATTGGGGTAACAAAAATCTCGACAACAGACTACCTTCCATAATGACAAGGCTACCATCAATTGGAGTAACAAAAATCTCGACAAAAGACTACCTTCCATAATGACAAGGTTACCATACATTGGAATAACAAATATCTCGACAACAAACTACCTTCCATAATGAGAAGGCTACCATCCAATGGAATAAAAAATTCTCGACAACAGACTCCCTTCCATAATGACAAGGCTACAATCCATTGGAGTAACAAAAATCTGAACAACAGACTACCTTCCATAATGACATGGCTACAATCCATTGGAGTAATAGAAATCTCAATGAAAAACTACCTTCCATAATTATAAGCCTATAAACCATTGGAGTATCAAAAATCTCGACAACAGACTACCTTCCATAATTATAAGGCTACCACCCATTGGAGTATCAAAAATATCGACAACAGACTACCTTCCATAATGACAAGGCTACCATCCATTGGAGTAACAAAAATCTTGACAAAAAACTACCTGCCATAATTACAAGGCTACCATCCATTGGAATAACAAAAATCTCGACAAAAGACTATCTTCCATAATGACAAGATTACAATCCAATGGAATAACAAAAATCTCGACAACAGACTACCTTCCATAATGACAAGGCTACCATCCAATGGAATAAAAAAAATTTTGACAACAGACTACCTTCCATATTGACAAGGATACCATCCATTGGAGTATCAAAAATCTGAACAACAGACTACCTTCCATAATGACAAGGCTACCATCCATTGGAGTAACAAAAATCCTGACAAAAGACTACCTTCCATAATGACAAGGATACCATCCATTGGAGTAACAGAAATCTCAAAGACAAAATACATTCCATAATGACAAGACTACCATCCATTGGTGTAACAAAAATATCGACAACAGACTATTATCCATAATGACAAGGCTACATCCATTGGGGTAACAAAAATCTCGACAACAGACTACCTTCCATAATGACAAGGCTACCATCCAATGGAATAAAAAAATTTTCGACAATAGACTACCTTCCATAATGACAAGGATACCATCCATTGGAGTAACAAAAATCTGAGCAACAAACTACCTTCCATAATGACAAGACTACAATCCATTGGAGTAACAAAATCTCAACGACAAAATACATTCCATAATGACAAGGCTACCATCCATTGGTGTAACAAAAATATAGACAACAGACTACCATCCATAATGACAAGGCTACCATCCATTGGAGTAACAAGAATCTCGACAAAACACTACCTTCCATAATAACAAGGTTACCATCCATTGGAATAACAAATATATCGACAACAAAATCCCTTCCATAATGACAAGGCTACAATCCATTGGAGTAACAGATATCTTAACGACAGACTACCTTCCATAATGACAAGGCTACCATTCATTGGAGTAACAAAAATCTCTGCAACAGACTACCTTCCATAATGACAAGGCTACATCCATTAGGGTAACAAAAATCTCGACAACAGACTACCTTCCATAATGAGAAGGTTACCATCAATTGGAGTAACAAAAATCTCGACAAAAAACTACCTTCCATAATTATAAGGCAACCATCCATTGGAATAAAAAAAATCTCGACAAAAGACTACCTTCCATAATGACAAGGTTCCCATACATTGGAATAACAAATATCTCGACAACAGAATACCTTCCATAATGACAATGCTACCATCCAATGGAATAAAAAATTCTCGACAACAGACTACCTTCCATAATGACAAGTCTACAATCCATTGGAGTAACAAAAATCTGAACAACAGACTATCTTCCATAATGACAAGGCTACAATCCATTGGAGAAACAGAAATCTCAGCGACAAACTACCTTCCATAATTATAAGGGTACAACCCATTGGAGTATCAAAAATCTCGACAACAGACTACCTTCCATAATTATAAGGCTACCACCCATTGGAGTATCAAAAATCTCGAAAACAGACTACCTTCCATAATGACAAGGCTATCATCCATTGGAGTAACATAAATCTAAACAACATACTACCTTCCATAATGACAAGGCTACCATTCATTGGAATAACAAAAATCTCGACAATAGAATTCCTTCCGTAATGACAAGGCTACCATCCATTAGAGTAACAAAAGTCTGAACAAAATACTACCTTCCATAATGACAAGGTTACCATCCATTGGAATAACAAAAATCTCGACCACAGATTACCTTCCATGATGACAAGGCTACCATCCAATGGAATAAAAAAAGTTTCTACAACAGACTATCTTCCATAATGACAAGGCTACCATCCATTGAAGTATCAAAAATCTGGACAACAAACTACCTTCCATAATGACAAGGCTACAATCCATTGGAGTAACAGAAATCTCAACGACCGACTACCTTCCATAATGATAAGGCTACCATCCATTGGAGTAACAAAAATGTCGACAAAAGACTACCTTCAATAATGACAAGGTTACCATCCATTGGAATAACAAATATCTCGACAACAAAATACCTTCCATAATAACAAGGCTACAATCCATTGGAGTAATAGAAATCTCAACGACAAAATACATTCCATAATGACAAGGCTACCATCCATTGGTGTAACAAAAATATCGAGAACATACTACTATCCATAATGACAAGGTTACATCCAATGGGGTAACAAAAATCTCCACAACAGACTACCTTCCAATATGACAAGGCTACCATCCATAGGAGTAACAGAGACATTGACAACAGACTACCTTCAATAATGACAAGGTTACCATCCATTGGAGTAACAAAAATCTCGACAAAAGACTACCTTCCATAATGACAAGGCTACCATCCAATGGAATAAAAAAATTGTCGAAACAGACTACCTTCCATAATGACAAGGCTACCATCCATTGGAGTAACAAAAATCTGAACAACAGACTACCTTCCATAATGACAAGGCTACAATCCATTGGAGTAACAGAAATCGCAACGACAAAATACATTCCATAATGACAAGGCTACCATCCATTGGTGTAATAAAAATCTCGACAATAGAACACCTTCCATAACTACAAGGCTACCATCCATTGGGGTAACAAAAATCTCGACAACAGACTACCTTCCATAATGACAAGGCTATCATCGATTGGAGTAACAAAGATATCGACAACAGACTACCTTAAATTATTACAAGGCTACCATCCATTAGAGTAACAAAAATCTCGACAAAACACTACCTTCCATAATAATAAGGTTACCATCCATTGATATAACAAAAATCTCGACAACAAAATCCCTTCCATAATGACAAGGCTACATTCCATTGGAGTAACAGATATCTTAACGACAAACTACCTTCCATAAATACAAGGCTACCATTCATTGGAGTAACAAAAATATCGACAACAAACTACCTTCCATAATGACAAGGCAACCATCCATTGGAGTAACAAAAATCTCGACAACAGACTACCTTCCATAATGACAAGGCTACCATCTATTGGAATTACAAAAATCTCGAGAACAGACTATCTTCAATAATAAGAAGGCTACTATCCAATGGAATAACAAAAATCTCGACAACAGACTACCTTCCATAGTGACAAGGCTACCATCCATTGGAGTAGCAAAAATATCCACAACATACTACCTTCCATAATGACAAGTCTACCATCCATTGGAGTAACAAAAATATCGACAACACACTACCTTCCATAATGACAAGGCTACCATCTATTGGAATTACAAAAATCTCGAGAACGAAGTACCTTCAATAATGAGAAGGCTACCATCCAATGGAATAACAAAAATCTCGAGAACAGACTACCTTCCATAGTGACAAGGCTATTATCCATTGGAGTGACAAAAATATGGACAACAAACTACCTTCCATAATGAAAAGGATACCATCCATTGGAGTAACAAAAATCTCAACAACAGACTACCTTCCATAATGACTAGGCCACCATCCGTTGGAGTAACAAAGATATTGACAACAGACTACCTTCCATAATGACAAGGCTACCATCTATTGGAATAATAAAAATCTCGAGAACATACTACCTTCCATAAAGACAAGGATACCATCCATTGGAGTAACAAAAATCTCGGTAACAAAGTACCTTCCATAATTACAAGGCTACCATCCATTGGAGTAACAAAAATCTCGACAACAGACTACCTTCCATAATGACAAGGCTATCATCGATTGGAGTAACAAAGATATCGACAACAAACTACCTTAAATTATTACAAGGCTACCATCCATTGGAGTAACAAAAATCTCGACAAAACACTACCTTCCATAATAATAAGGTTACCATCCATTGATATAACAAAAATCTCGACAACAAAATCCCTTCCATAATGACAAGGCTACATTCCATTGGAGTAACAGATATCTTAACGACAGACTACCTTCCATAATTACAAGGCTACCATTCATTGGAGTAACAAAAATATCGACAACAAACTACCTTCCATAATGACAAGGCAACCATCCATTGGAGTAACAAAAATCTCGACAACAAACTACCTTCCATAATGACAACTCTACCATCCATTGGAGTAACAAAAATCTCGACAACAGACTACCTTCCATAATGACAAGGCTACCATCTATTGGAATTACAAAAATCTCGAGAACAGACTATCTTCAATAATAAGAAGGCTACTATCCAATGGAATAACAAAAATCTCGAGAGCAGACTACCTTCCATAGTGACAAGGCTACCATCCATTGGAGTAGCAAAAATATCCACAACATACTACCTTCCATAATGACAAGTCTACCATCCATTGGAGTAACAAAAATCTCGACAACACACTACCTTCCATAATGACAAGGCTACCATCTATTGGAATTACAAAAATCTCGAGAACGAACTACCTTCAATAATGAGAAGGCTACCATCCAATGGAATAACAAAAATCTCGAGAACAGACTACCTTCCATAGTGACAAGGCTATTATCCATTGGAGTGACAAAAATATCGACAACAAACTACCTTCCATAATGAAAAGGATACCATCCATTGGAGTAACAAAAATCTCAACAACAGACTACTTTCCATAATTACTAGGCCACCATCCGTTGGAGTAACAAAGATATTGACAACAGACTACCTTCCATAAGTACAAGGCTACCATCTATTGGAATAATAAAAATCTCGAGAACATACTACCTTCCATAAAGACAAGGATACCATCCATTGGAGTAACAAAAATCTCGGTAACAAAGTACCTTCCATAATTACAAGGCTACCATCCATTGGAGTAACAAAAATCTCGACAAAAGACTACCTTCCATAATGACAAGGTTACCATCCATTGGAATAACAAAAATCTCGAGAACATACTACCTTTCATAATGACAAGGCTACCATTCAATGGAATAACCAAAAACTCGACAATATACTACCTTCCATAATGACAAGTATACCATCCATTGGAGTAACAAAAATCTCAACAACAGACTACCTTCCATAATGACAAGCCTACCATCTATTGGAATAACAAAAATCTCGAGAACAGACTACCTTCCATAATGACAAGGCTACCATCCAATGATTATACAAAAGTCTCGAGAATAGACTACCTTCCATAGTGACAAGGCTTCCATCCATTGGAGTGACAGAAATCTCGACAACAGACTACGTTCCATAATAACAAGGCTACCATCTATTGGAATTACAGAAATCTCGAGAATAGACTACCATCAATAATGAGAAGGCTACCATCAAATGGAATAACAAAAATCTTGAGAACAGACTACCTTCCATAGTGACAAGGCTACTATCCATTGGAGTAACAAAAATATCAACAACAGACTACCTTCCATAATGAAAAGGCTACCATCCATTCGAGTTACAAAAATCTCAACAACCGACTACCTTCCATAATGACTAGGCCACCATCCATTGGAGTAACAAAGATATTGACAACAGAATAACTTCCATAATGGCAATGCTACCATCCATTGGAGTAACAAAAATCTCGACAACAGACTACCTTCCATAATGACAAGGCTACCATCCATTGGAGTAACAAAAATCTTGAAAACATAATACCTTCCATAATGACAAGTATACCATCCATTGGAGTAACAAATATGTCGACAACAGACTACTTTCCATAATGACAAGCCTACCATCTATTGGAATAACAAAAATCTTGAGAACAGACTACCTTCCATAATGACAAGGCTACCATCTAATGGAATAACAAAAATATCGAGAACAAACTACCTTCCATAGTGACAAGGCTACCATCCATGGAGTGACAGATATCAAAACAACAAACTACCTTCCATAATGACAAGGCTACCATCCATTGGATTAACAAAGATCTCGACCACAAACTACTTTCCATAATGACAAGGCTACCATCTATTAGAATAACAAAAATCTCGAAAACAAACTACCTTCCATAATGACAAGGATACCATCCATTGGAGTAACAAAAAAACTCGACAACATATTACCTTCCATAATGACTAGGCTACCATCCATTGGAGTAACAAAGATATCGACAACAGACAACCTTCCATAATGACAATGCTACCATCCATTGGAGTGACAAAAATCTCGACAACAGAATACCTTCCGTAATGACAAGGCTACCATCCATTTTAGTAACAAAAATCTTGAAAACAGACTACCTTCCATAATGACAAGGCTACCATCCAATGGAGTAAAAAAAATCTCGAGAACAGAGCACCTTTCATAGTGACAAGGCTACCATCCATAGGAGTGACAGATATCACAACGACAGACTACCTTCCATAATGACAAGGCTACCATCCATTGGAGTAACAAAGATATCGACAACATACTACCTTCCATAATGACAATGCTACCATCCATTGGAGTAACAAAAATCTCGACATCAGATACATTCGATAATGACAAGGCTACCATCCATTTTAGTAATAAAAATCTCGAAAACAGACTAGCTTCCATAATGACAAGGCTACCATACAATGGAATAACAAAAATCTCGAGAACAGACTACCTTACATAGTGACAAGGCTACCATCCATTGGAATGAAAGAAATCACAACGACATAATGAAAATGCTACCATCCATTGGAGTAACAGGAATCTCGACAACAGACTACGTTCCATAATGACAAGGATACCACCCAGGATTACCAAAAATCTCGACAACAGACTACCTGCCATAATGACCAGGCTACCATCTATTGGAATAATAAAAATCTCGAGAACATACTACCTTCCATAATGACAAGGATACAACCCAATGGAGTAACAAAAATCTCGACAACAGACTACCTTCCATAATGACAAGTCAACCATCCATTGGAGTAACAAAATTCTCGACAACAGACTACCTTCCATAATGACAAGGCTACCATATAATGGAATAACAAAAATCTCGAGAACAAACTACCTTCCATAGTGACAAGGCTACTATCCATTGGAGTAACAAAAATATCGACAACAGACTACCTTCCATAATGACAAGTCTACCATCCATTAGAGTAACAAAAATCTCGACAACAGACTACCTTCCATAATGACAAGGCTACCATCTATTGGAATTACAAAAATCTCGAGAACAGACTATCTTCGATAATGAGAAGGCTACTATCCAATGGAATAACAAAAATCTCGAGAACAGACTACCTTCCATAGTGACAAGACTATTATCCATTGGAGTAACAAAAATATCGACAACAGACTACCTTCCATAATGAAAAGGCTACCATCCATTGGAGTAACAAAAATCTCATCAACAGACTACCTTCCATAATGACTAGGCCACCATCCATTGGAGTAACAAAGATATTGACAACAGACTACCTTCCATAATGACAATGTTACTATCCATTGGAGTAACAAAAATCTCGACAACAGACTACCTTCCATAATGACAAGGCTACCATCCATTGGAGTAACAAAAATCTCGAAAACATAAAACCTTCCATAATAACAAGCCTACCATCTTTTGGAATAACAAAAATATCGAGAATAGACTACCTTCCATAATGACAAAGCTACCATCCATTGGAGTAACAAAAATCTCGACAATAGACTACCTTCCATAATGACATGGCTACCATCCATTGGAGTAACAAAAATCTCGATTACAGACTACCTTCAATAATGACAATGCTACCATCTACTAAAGTAATAAAAATATCGACAAGAGGGTTACATCTATAATGACAAGGTTACCATCCATTTGAATAATAAAAATATCGACAACAAACTACCTTCCATAATGACAAGGCTACCATCCAATGGAATAACAAAAATATCGACAACAGACTACCTTCCATAATGACAAGGCTACCATCCATTAGAGTAACAAAAATCTCGACAACATACTACCTTTCATAATGACTAGGCTACCATCCATTGGAGTAACAAAGATATCGATAACAGACTACCTTCCATAATGACAATGCTACCATCCATTGGAGAAACAAAAATCTCCACAACAGAATACCTTCGATAATGACAAGGCTACCATCCATTTTAGTATAAAAAATCTCGAAAACAGACTACCTTCCATAATGACAAGGCTACCATACAATGGAATAACAAAAATCTCGAAAACAGACTACCTTCCATAGTGACAAGGCTACCATCCATTGGAATGAAAGAAATCACAATGACAGACTACCTTCCATAATGACAAGGCTACCGTCCATTGGAGTAACAAAGATCTCGATAACAAACTACCTTCCATAATGAAAAGGCTACCATCCATTGGAGTACCAAAAATCTCGACAACAGAATACCTTCCATAATGACAAGGCTACCATCTATTTGAATAATAAAAATCTCGAGAACATACTACCTTGCATAATGACAAGGATACCATCCATTGGAGTAACAAAATTCTCGAAAACAGACTACCTTCCATAATGATAAGGCAACCATCCATTAGAGTAACAAAAATCTCGACAACAGACTACCTTCCATAATGACAAGTCTACCATCCATTGGAGTAACAAAAATCTCAACAACAGACTGCCTTCCATAATGACAAGGCTACCATCTATTGGAATTACAAAAATCTCGAGAATAGACTACCTTCAATAGTGACAAGGCTACCATGCAATGGAATAAGAAAAATCTTGAGAACAGACTACCTTCAATAATGAGAAGGCTACCATGCAATGGAATAACAAAAATCTTGAGAACAGACTACCTTCCATAGTGACAAGGCTACTATCCATTGGAGTAACAAAAATATCGATAATAGACTACCTTCCATAATGAAAAGGATACCATCCGTTGGAGTAACAAAGATATTTACAACAGACTACCTTCCATAATGACAACGCTACTATCCATTAGATTAACAAAAATCTCGATAGCAAACTACCTTCCATAATGACAATGCTACCATCCATTGGAGTAACAAAAATCTCGAAAACATAATACCTTCCATAATGACAAGTATACCATCCATTGGAGTAACAAATATCTAAACAACAGACTACTTTCCATAATGACAAGCCTACCATCTATTGGAATAACAAAAACCTCGAGAACGGACTACATTCCATAATGACAAGGCTACCATCCATTAGAGTAACAAAAATCTCGACAATAGACTACCTTCCATAATGACAAGGCTACAATCCATTGGAGTAACAAAAATCTCGATAACAGACTACCTTCAACATAGAGAATGCTACCATCCACTAGAGTAACAAAAATATCGACAACAGGGTAAGATCTATAAAGACAAGGTTACCATCCATTGGAATAATAAAAATATCGACAACAAAATACCTTCAATAATGACAAGGCTACCATCCAATGGAATAACATAAATCTCGTCAACAGACTACCTCCCATAATGACAAGGCTACCATCCATTAGAGTAACAAAAATCTGAACAACATACTACCTTCCATAATGACAAGGCTACCATCCGTTGGAGTAACGTAAATCCCAACGAAAGACTACCTTCCATAATGAAAAGGCTACCATCCATTGGAGTAACAAAAATCTCGACAATAGACTACCTTCTATAATGACAAGGCTACCATCTATTGGAGTAACAAAAATCTCGATAATAGACTACCTTCCATAATGAAAAGGCTACCATCCATTGGAGTAACAAAAATCTCGACAACAGACTACCTTTCATAATGAAAAGGCTATCGTCCAATGGAATAACAAAATTCTCGACAACAGACTACCTTCGATAATGACAAGGCTACCATCCATTTTAGTAACAAAAATCTCGAAAACAGACTAGCTTCCATAATGACAAGGCTGCCATACAATGGAATAACAAAAATCTCGAGAACAGACTACCTTACATAGTGACAAGGCTACCATCCATTGGAATGAAAGAAATCACAACGACATACTACCTTCCATAATGACAAGGCAACCATCCATTGGAGTAACAAATATCTCGACAAAAAACTACCTTCCATAATGAAAAGGCTACCATCCATTGGAGTAATAGAAATCTCGACTACAGACTACGTTCCATAATGACAAGGCTACCACCCAGGATTACCAAAAATCTCGAAAACAGACTACCTTCCATAATGACCAGGCTACCATCTATTGGAATAATAAAAATCTCGAGAACAGACTACCTTCCATAGTGACAAGGCTACTATCCATTGGAGTAACAAAAATATCGACAACAGACTACCTTCCATAACAACAAGTCTACCATCCATTGGAGTAACAAAAATCTCGACAACAGACTACCTTCCATAATGACAAGGCTACCATCTATTGGAATTACAAAAATCTCGAGAACAGACTATCTTCAATAATGAGAAGGCTACCATCCAATGGAATAACAAAAATCTCGAGAACAGACTACCTTCCATAGTGACAAGGCTACTATCCATTGGAGTAACAAAAATATCGACAACAGACTACCTTCCATAATGAAAAGGCTACCATCCATTGGAGTAACAAAAATCTCAACAACAGACTACCTTCCATAATGACTAGGCCATTATCCATTGGAGTAAGAAAGATATTGACAATAGACTACCTTCCATAATGACAATTTTACTATCCATTGGAGTAACAATAATCTCGACAACAGACTACCTTCCATAATGACAAGGCTACCATCCATTGGAGTAACAAAAATCTCGAAAACATAATACCTTCCATAATAACAAGCCTACCATCTTTTGGAATAACAAAAATCTCGAGAATAGGCTACCTTCCATAATGACAAGGCTACCATCCATTGGAGTAACAAAAATCTCGACAATAGACTACCTTCCATAATGACATGGCTACCATCCATTGGAGTAACAAAAATCTCGATAACAGACTACCTTCAATAATGACAATGCTACCATCCACTAAAGTAATAAAAATATCGACAAGAGGGTTACATCTATAATGACAAGGTTACCATCCATTTGAATAATAAAAATAACGACAACAAACTACCTTCCATAATGACAAGGCTACACTCCAATGGAATAACAAAAATATCGACAACAGACTACCTTCCATAATTACAAGGCTACCATCCATTGGAGTAACAAAAATCTCGATAACATACTACCTTTAATAATGACTAGGCTACCATCCATTGGAGTAACAAAGATATCGACAACAGACTACCTTCCATAATGACAATGCTACCATCCATTGGAGTAACAAAAATCTCCACAACTGAATACCTTCGATAATGACAAGGCTACCATCCATTTTAGTATCAAAAATCTCGAACACACACTACCTTCCATAATGACAAGGCTACCATACAATGGAATAACAAAAATCTCGAGAACAGACTACCTTCCATAGTGACAAGGCTACCATCCATTGAAATGAAAGAAATCACAATGACAGACTACCTTACATAATGACAAGGCTACCGTCCATTGGAGTAACAGAAATCTTGACAACAGACTACCTTCCATAAAGACAAGGCTACCATCCATTGGAGTACCAAAAATCTCGACAACAGAACACTTTCCATAATGACCAGGTTACCATCTATTGGAATAATAAAAATCTCGAGAACATACTACCTTGCATAATGACAAGGATAACATCCATTGGAGTAACAAAATTCTCGAAAACAGACTACCTTCCATAATGATAAGGCAACCATCCGTTGGAGTATGGTAAATCTCAACGAAAGACTACCTTCCATAATGAAAAGGCTACCATCCATTGGAGTAACAAAAATCTCGACAATAGACTACCTTCTATAATGACAAGGCTATCATCCATTGGAGTAACAAAAATCTCGATAACATAGTACCTTCCATAATGAAAAGGCTACCATCCATTGGAGTAACAAAAATCTCGACAACAGACTAACTTCCTTAATGACAAGGCTATCATCCATTAGAGTAACAAAAATATCGACAACAGACTATGTTCCATAATAATAAGGCTACCATTTATTGGAGTTACAGAAATCTCGACAACAGACTACCTTCCATAATGACAAGGCTACCATCCATTGGAGTAACAGAGATATCAACAACAGACTACCTTCAATAATAACAATGCTCCCATCCACTAGAGTAACAAAAATATCGACAATAGGGTAACATCTATAATGACAAGGTTACCATCCATTGGAATAATAAAAATCTCGACAACAAACTACCTTCCATAATAACAAGGCTACCATCCAATGGAATAACAAAAATATTGTCAACAGACTACCTTCCATAATGACAAGGCTACCATCCATTGGAGTAACAAAAATATGAACAACAGACTACCTTCCATAATGGCAAGGCTACCATCCGTTGGAGTAACGTAAATATCAAAGAAATACTACCTTCCATAATGAAAAGGCTACCATCCATTGGAATAACAAAAATCTCGACAATAGACTACCTTCCATAATGACAAGGCTACCATCCATTGGAGTAACAATAATATCGATAACAGACTACCTTCCATAATGATAAGGCTACCATCCATTGGAGTAACTAAAATCTCGAAAACATAATACCTTCCATAATGACAAGTAAAACATCCATTGGAATAACAAATATCTAAACAACAAACTACTTTCCATAATGACAAGCCTACCATCTATTGGAATAACAAAAATCTTGAGAACAAACTACCTTCCATAATGACAAGGTTACCATCCATTAGAGTAACAAAAATATCGACAATAGACTACCTTCCATAATGACAAGGCTACCATCCAATGGAATAACATAAATCTAGTCAACAGACAACCTTCCATAATGACAAGGCTACCATCCATTGGAGTAACAAAAATCTGAACAACAGACTACCTTCTCTAATGACAAGACTACCATCCGTTGGAGTAACGTAAATCTCAATGAAAGAATACCTCCCATAATGAAAAGGCTACCATCCATTGGAGTAACAAAAATCTCTACAATAGACTACCTTCAATAATGACAAGGATACCATGCATTGGAGTAACAAAAATCTCGATAACAGACTACCTTCAATAATGACAATGCTACCATCCACTAGAGTAACAAAAATATCGACAACAGGGTAACATCTATAATGACAAGGTTACCATCCATTGGAATAATAAAAATCTCGACAACAAACTACCTTCCATAATGACAAGGCTACCATACAATGGAATAATAAAAATCTGGTCAACAGACTACCTCCCATAATGACAACGCTACCATCCATTAGAGTAACAAAAATCTGAACAACAGACTACCTTCCATAATAACAAGGCTACCATCCATTGGAGTGACGTAAATCTCAACAAAAGACTACCTTCCATAATGAAAAGGCTACCATCCATTGGAGTAACAAAAATCTCGACAATAGACTACCTTCTATAATGAAAAGGCTACCATCCATTGGAGTAACAAAAATCTCGATAACAGACTACCTTCAATAATGAAAAGGCTACCATCCATTGGAGTAACAAAAATCTCGACAATAGACTACCTTTCATAATGAAAAGGCCACCATCCAATGGAATAACAAAAATCTCGACAACAGACTACCTTCCATAATGATATGGTTACCATCCATTGGAGTAACAAAAATATCGACAACAGACTATGTTCCATAATAACATGGCTACCATCCATTAGAGTAACAAAAATATGGACACCAGATTACCTTTCATAATGACAAGGCTACCATCCATTGGAGTAACTTAAATATCGACAACAGACAACGTTCCATAATGACAAGGCTACCATCCAATGGAGTAACAAAAATGTCGACAACAGACTAACTTCCTTAATGACAAGGCTACCATCCAATGGAATAACAAAAATATTGTCAACAGACTACCTTCGATAATGACAAGGCTACCATCCATTGGAGTAACAAAAATTTGAACAACAGACTACCTTCCATAATGGCAAGGCTACCATCCGTTGTAGTAACGTAAATCTCAACGAAATACTACCTTTCATTATGAAAAGGCTACCATCCATTGGAGTAACAAAAATCTCGACAATAGACTACCTTCCATAATGACAAGGCTACCATCCGTTGGAGTAACAAAAATCTCGATAACAGACTACCTTCCATAATGACAAGGCTACCATCCATTGGAATAACAAAAATATCGACAACAGACAATGTTTCATAATAACAAGGCTACCATCCATTTGAGTAACAAAAATATCGACAACAGAGTACGTTACATAATGACAAGGCTACCATCCATTGGAGTAACAAAAATCTCGACAACAAACTACCTTCCATAATGACAAGGCTTCCATCCATTGGACTAACAAAAATTTTGACTATAGACTAACATCCATAATGACAAGGCTACTATCCATTGGAGTAACAAAAATCTCGGTAACAAAGTACCTTCCATAATTACAAGGCTACCATCCATTGGAGTAACAAAAATCTCGACAAAAGACTACCTTCCATAATGACAAGGTTATCATCCATTAGAGTAACAAAAATATCAATGACACCAGACTACCATTCATGATAACAAGGCTACCATCCATTGGAGTAACATAAATATCGACAACAGACAACGTTCCATAATGACAAGGCTACCATCCATTGGAGTAACATAAATATCGACAACAGACTAACTTCCTTAATGACAAGGCTACCATCCATTGGAGTAACAAAAATATCGACAACAGACTATGTTCCATAATAACAAGGCTACCATCCATTGGAGTTACAAAAATCTCGACAACAGACTACCTTCCATATTGTCAAGGCTACCATCCATTGGAGTAACAAAGATATCAACAACAGACTACCTTCAGTAATCATAATGCTACCATCCCCTAGAGTAACAAAAATATCGACAACAGGGTAAGATCTATAAAGACAAGGTTACCATCCATTGGAATAATAAAAATATCGACAACAAACTACCTTCCATAATGACAAGGCTACCATCCAATGGAATAACATAAATCTCGTCAACAGACTACCTCCCATAATGACAAGGCTACCATCCATTAGAGTAACAAAAATCTGAACAACATACTACCTTCCATAATGACAAGGCTACCATCCGTTGGAGTAATGTAAATTTTAACGAAAGACTACCTTCCATAATGAAAAGGCTACCATCCATTGGAGTAACAAAATTCCCGACAATAGACTACCTTCTATAATGACAAGTCTACCATCCATTGGAGTAACAAAAATCTCGATAACAGAATACCTTCCATAATGAAAAGGCTACCATCCATTGGAGTAACAAAAATCTCGACAACAGACTACCTTTCATAATGAAAAGGCTACCATCCAATGGAATAACAAAAATGTCGACAACAGACTACCTTCCATAATGACAAGGTTACCATCGATTGGTTTAACAAAAATATTGACAACAGACTATGTTCCATAATAACAAGGCTACCATCCATTGGAGTAACAAAAATCTGGACACCAGACTACAATTCATTATGACAAGGTTACCATCCATTGGAGTAACATAAATATCGACAACAGACAATGTTCCATATTGACAAGCCTACCATCCATTAGAGTAACATAAATATCGACAACAAACAACGTTCCATAATAACAATGCTACCATCCCCTAGAGTAATCAAAATATCGACAACAGGGTAACATCCATAATGGCAAGGTTACCATTCATTGGAATAATAAAAATCTCGACAACAAATTACCTTCTATAATGACAAGGCTACCATCCATTGGAGTAACATAAATATCGACAACAAACAACGTTCCATATTGACAAGGCTACCATCCATTGGAGTAACAAAGATATCAATAACAGACTACCTTCAATAATAACAATGCTACCATCCCCTAGAGTAACAAAAATATCGACAACCGGATAAGATCTATAAAGACAAGGTTACCATCCATTGGAATAATAAAAATATCGACAACAAACTACCTTCCATAATGACAAGGCTACCATCCAATGGAATAACATAAATCTCGTCAACAGACTACATCCCATAATGACAAGGCTACCATCCATTAGAGTAACAAAAATCTGAACAACATACTACCTTCCATAATGACAAGGCTACCATCCGTTGGAGTAATGTAAATCTCGATGAAAGATTACCTTCCATAATGAAAAGGCTACAATCCATTGGAGTAACAAAAATCTCGACAATAGACTACCTTCTATAATGACAAGGCTACCATCCATTGGAGTAACAAAAATCTCGATAACAGACTACCTTCCATAATGAAAAGGCTACCATCCATTGGAGTAACAAAAATCTCGACAATAGACTACCTTTCATAATGAAAAGGCTACCATCCAATGGAATAACAAAAATCTCGACAACAGACTACCTTCCATAATGACAAGGTTACCATCCATTGGTTTAACAAAAATATTGAGAACAGACTATGTTCCATAACAACAAGGCTACCATCCATTGGAGTAACAAAAATTTGGACACCAGACTACCTTTCATAATGACAAGGCTACCATCCATTGGAGTAACATAAATATCGACAACAGACAACGTTCCATATTGACAAGCCTACCATCCATTAGAGTAACATAAATATCGACAACAGATAACGTTCCATAATAACAATGCTACCATCCCCTAGAGTAACAAAAATATTGACAACAGGGTAACATCCATAATGACAAGGTTACCATCCATCGGAATAATAAAAATCTCGACAACAAATTACCTTCTATAATGACAAGGCTACCATCCATTGGAGTAATATAAATATCGACCCCAAACAACGTTCCATATTGACAAGGCTACCATTCATTGGAGTAACAAAGATATCAATAATAACAATGCTACCATCCCCTAGAGTAACAAAAATATCGACAACAGGGTAACATCCATAATGACAATGTTAGCATCCATTGGAATAATAAAAATCTCGACAACAAATTCCCTTCTATACTGACAAGGCTACCATCCAATGGTATAACAAAAATCTCATCAATAGACTACCTTCCATAATGACAAGGCTACCATCAATTGGAGTAACAAAAATTTGAACAATAGACTACCTTCCATAATGACAAGGCTACCATCGGTTGGAGTAATGTAAATCTCAATAAGAGACTCTCTTCCATAATGAAAAGGGCACCATCCATCGGAGTAACAAAAATCTCGATAACAGACTACCTTCCATAATGACAAGGCTACCATCCATTGGAATAACAAAAATCTCGACAAGAGACTACCTTCCATAATGACAAGGTTACCATCCATTGGAGTAACAAAAATATCGACAACAGACAATGTTCCATAATAGCAAGGCTACCATCCATTGGAGTAACAAAAATATCGACACCAGACTACCTTTCATAATGACAAGGCTACAATCCATTTGAGTAACTTAAATATCGAAAACAGACTACGTTACATAATGACAAGGCTACCATCCATTGGAGTAACAAAAATATCAACAACAGACAAGGTTCCATAATAACAAGGCTACCATCCATTGGAGTAACAAAAATCTCGGTAACAAAGTACCTTCCATAATTACAAGCCTACCATCCATTAGAGTAACAAAAATCTCGACAAAAGACTACCTTCCATAATGACAAGGTTACCATCCATTGGAGTAACAAAAATATCGACAACAGACTATGTTCCATAATAATAAGGCTACCATCCATTGGAGTAACAAAAATCTTGACACCAGACTACCTTTCATAATGACAAGGCTACCATCCATTGGAGTAACATAATAATCGACAACAGACAACGTTCCATAATGATAAGGCTACCATCCATTGGAGTAACAAAAATCTCGACAACAAACTAACTTCCTTAATGACAAGGCTACCATCCATTGGAGTAACAAAAATATCGACAACAGACTATGATCCATAATAACAAGGCTACCATCCATTAGAGTAACAAAAATATCGACAACAGACTATGTTCCATAATAACAAGGCTACCATCCATTGGAGTAACAAAAATCTCGACACCAGACTACCTTTCATAATGACAAGGCTACCATCCATTGGAGTAACATAAATATCGACAACAGACAACGTTCCATAATGACAAGGCTACCATCCATTGGAGTAACAAAAATATCGACAACAGACTAACTTCCTTAATGACAAGGCTACCATCCATTGGAGTAACAAAAATATCGACAACAGACTAGGTTCCATAATAACAAGGCTACCATCCATTGGAATAACAAAAATATCGACAACAGACTACCTTCCATATTGACAAGGCTACCATCCATTGGAGTAACAAAGAAATCAACAACAGACTACCTTCAATAATAACAATGCTACCATCCCCTAGAGTAACAAAAATATCGAAAACAGGGTAACATCCATAATGACAACGTTAGCATCCAATGGTATAACAAAAATCTCATCAACAGACTACCTCCCATAATGACAAGGCTACCATCAATTGGAGTAACAAAAATCTGAACAATAGACTACCTTCCATAATGACAAGGCTACCATCGGTTGGAGTAACGTAAATCTCAATAAGAGACACTCTTCCATAATGAAAAGGGCACCATCCATTGGAGTAACAAAAATCTCGACAATAGACTACCTTCCATAATGACAAGGCTACCATCCATTGGAGTAACAAAAATCTCGATAACAGACTACCTTCCATAATGACAAGGCTACCATCCATTGGAATAACAAAAATCTCGACAAGAGACTACCTTCCATAATGACAAGGTTACCATCCATTGGAGTAACAAAAATATCGACAATAGACAATGTTCCATAATAGCAAAGCTACCATCCATTGGAGTAACAAAAATATCGACACCAGACTACCTTTCATAATGACAAGGCTACAATCCATTTGCGTAACTTAAATATCGAAAACAGACTATGTTACATAATGACAAGGCTACCATCCATTGGAGTAACAAAAATGTCAACAACAAACTCCCTTCCATAATGACAAGGTTACCATCCATTGGAGTAACAAAAATATCGACAATAGACTACCTTCCATAATGATAAGGCTACTATCCATTGGAGTAACAAAAATCTCGCTAACAAAGTACCTTCAATAATTACAAGGCTACCATCCATTGCAGTAACAAAAACCTTAACAAAAGACTACCTTCCATAATGACAAGGTTACCATCCATTGGAGTAACAAAAATATCGACAACAGACTATGTTCTATAATAACAAGGCTACCATCCATTGGAGTAACAAAAATATCGACACCAGACTACCTTTTATAATGACAAGGCTACCATCCATTGGAGTAACATAAATATCGACAACAGACAACGTTCCATAATGACAAGGCTACCATCCATTGGAGTAACAATAATCTCTACAACAGACTAACTTCCTTAATGACAAGGCTACCATCCATTGGAGTAACAAAAATCTCGACAAAAGACTACCTTCCATAATGACCAGGTTACCATCCATTGGAGTAACAAAAATATCGATAACAGACTATGTTCCATAAAAACAAGGCTACCATCCATTGGAGTAACAAAAATCTCGACACTAGACTACATTTCATAATGACAAGGCTACCATCCATTGGAGTAACATAAATATCGACAACAGACAACGTTCCATAATGACAAGGCTACCATCCATTGGAGTAACAAAAATCTCGACAACAGACTAACTTCCTTAATTACAAGGCTACCATCCATTGGAGTAACAAAAATATCGACAACAGATTATGTTCCATAATAAAAAGGCTACCATCCATTGGAGTTACAAAAATATCGACAACGGACTACCTTCCATATTGATAAGGCTACCATCCATTGGAGTAACAAAGATATCAGTAACAGACTACCTTCAATAATAACAATGCTACCATCCCCTAGAGTAACAAAAATATCGACAACAGGGTAACATCCATAATGACACCGTTACCATCCATTGGAATAATAAAAATCTCGACAATAAATTACCTTTTATAATGATAAGGCTACCATCCAATGGAATAACAAAAATCTCGTCAACAGACTACCTTCCATAATGAAAAGGCTACCATCCATTGGAGTAACAAAAATCTCGACAATCGACTACCTTCCATAATGACAAGGCTACCATCCATTGGAGTGACAAAAATCTCGATAATAGACTACCTTCAATAATGACAATGCTACCATTCACTAGAGTAACAAAATATCGACAATAGGGTAACATTTATAATGACAAGGTTACCATCCATTGGAATATTAAAAATCTCGTCAACAGACTACCTTCTATAATGACAAGGCTACAATGCATTGGAGTAACAAAAATCTGAACAACAGACTACCTTCCATAATGACAAGGCTACCATCCGTTGGAGTAACGTAATTTCAATGAAAGAGTACCTTCAATAATTAAAAGGCTACCATCCATTGGAGTAACAAAAATCTCGACAATAGACTACCTTCCATAATGACAAGACTACCATCCATTGGAGTAACAAAAATATTGATAACAGACTACCTTAAATAAAGACAATGCTACCATTCACTAGAGTAACAAAAATATCGACAACAGGGTAACATCTATAATGACAAGGATACCATCCATTGGAATAATAAAAATCTCGTCAACAGACTACCTTCCATAATGACAAGGCTACCATGCGTTGGAGTAACAAAAATCTGAACAACAAACTACGTTCCATAATGACAAGGCTACCATCCGTTGGAGTAACGTAAATCTCAACGAAAGACTACCTTCCATAATGACAAGGCTACCATCCATTGAAGTAACAAAAATATGAACAACATAGTACCTTCTATAATAACAAGGCTACCATCCGTTAGAGTAACGTAAATCTCAATGAAGGACTACCTTCCATAATGAAAAGGCTACCATCCATTGGAGTAACAAAAATCTCGACAATAAACTACCTTTCATAATGACATGGCTACCATCCATTGGAGTAACAAAAATCTTGACAATAGACTACCTTCAATAATGACAATGCTACCATCCACTAGAGTAAAAAAAATATCTACAACAGGGTAACATCTATAATGACAAGGTTACCATCCATTGGAATAATAAAAATCTCGTAAATAGACTACCTTCCATAATGACAAGGCTACCATGCATTGGAGTAACAAAAATCTGAACAACAGAATACCTTCAATAATGACAAGGCTATCATCCGTTGGAGTAACGTAAATCTCAACGAAAGACTACCTTCCTTAATGAAAAGGCTACCATCCATTGGAGTAACAAAAATCTCGACAATAGACTACCTTCAATAATGACAAGGATACCATCCATTGGACTAACAAAAATCTCGATAACAGACTACCTTCCATAATTAAAAGGCTATTATCCATTAGAGTGACAAAAATCTCGACAATAGACTACCTTTCATAATGAAAAGGCTACCATCCAATGGAATAAAAAAAAATCTTGACAACAGACTACCTTCCATAATTATAAGGTTACCATCCATTAGAGTAACAAAAATATCGACAACAGACTATGTTCCATAATAACAAGGCTACCATCCATTGGAGTAAAAAAAATCTGGACACCAGACTACCTTTCATAATGACAAGGCTACCATCCATTGGAGTAACATAAATATCGACAACAGACAACGTTCCATAATGACAAGGCTACCATCCATTGGAGTAACAAAAATCTCGACAACAGACTAACTTCCTTAATGACAAGGCTACCATCCATTGGAGTAACAAAAATATCGACAACAGACTATGTTCCATAATAACAAGGCTACCATCCATTGGACTTACAAAAACCTTGACAACAGACTACCTTCCATAATGACAAGGCTACCATCCATTGGAGTAACAAAGATATCAACAACAGACTACCTTCAATAATGACAATGCTACCATCCACTAGAGTAACAAAAATATCGACAACAGGGTAACATCTATAATTACATGGTTACCATCCATTGGAATAATAAAAATCTCGACAACAAATTACCTTCTATAATGAAAAGGCTACCATCCAATGGAATAACAAAAATCTCATCAACAAACTACATTCCATAATGACAAGGCTACCATCTATTGGAGTAACAAAAATCTGAACAACATACCACCTACCATAATTACATGGCTACCATCGGTTGGAGTAACGTAAATCTCAATGAAAGACTCTCTTTCATAATGAAAAGGCCACCATCCATTGGAGTAACAAAAATCACAACAATAGACTACCTTCCATAATGACAAGGCTACCATCCATTGGAGTAACAAAAATCTCGATAACAGACTACCTTCCATAATGACAAGGCTACCATCCATTGGAATAACAAAAATCTTGACAAGAGACTACCTTCCATAATGACAAGTTTACCATCCATTGGAGTAACAAAAATATCGACAACAGACAATGTTCCATAATAACAAGGCTACCATCCATTGGAGTAACAAAAATATCGACACCAGACTACCTTTCATAATGACAAGGCTACAATCCATTTGAGTAACATGAATATCCACAACAAACTATGTTACATAATGACAAGGCTACCATCCATTGGAGTAACAAAAATCTTGACAACAGACTACATTCCATAATGACAAGGCTACCATCCATTGGAGTAACAAAAATATAGACAATAGACTACCTTCCATAATGACAAGGCTACTATCCATTGGATTAACAAAAATCTCGCTAACAAAGTACCTTCCATAATTACAAGGTTACCATCCATTGGAGTAACAAAAATATCGACAACAGACTATGTTCCATAATAACAAGGCTACCATCCATTGGAGTAACAAAAATCTCGACACCAGACTACCTTTCATAATGACAAGGCTACCATCCATTGGAGTAACATAATAATCGACAAAAGACAATGTTCCATAATGACAAGGCTACCATCCATTGGAGTAACAAAAATCTCGACAACAGACTAACTTCCTTAATGACAAGGCTACCATCCATTGGAGTAACAAAAATATCGACAACAGACTAACTTCCTTAATGACAAGGCTACCATCCATTGGAGTAACAAAAATATCGATAACAGACTATGTTCCATAAAAACAAGGCTACCATCCATTGGAGTAACAAAAATCTCGACACTAGACTACATTTCATAATGACAAGGCTACCATCCATTGGAGTAACATAAATATCGACAACAGACAACGTTCCATAATGACAAGGCTACCATCCATTGGAGTAACAAAAATCTCGACAATCGACTACCTTCCATAATGACAAGGCTACCATCCATTGGAGTGACAAAAATCTCGATAATAGACTACCTTCAATAATGACAATGCTACCATTCACTAGAGTAACAAAATATCGACAATAGGGTAACATTTATAATGACAAGGTTACCATCCATTGGAATATTAAAAATCTCGTCAACAGACTACCTTCTATAATGACAAGGCTACAATGCATTGGAGTAACAAAAATCTGAACAACAGACTACCTTCCATAATGACAAGGCTACCATCCGTTGGAGTAACGTAATTTCAATGAAAGAGTACCTTCAATAATTAAAAGGCTACCATCCATTGGAGTAACAAAAATCTCGACAATAGACTACCTTCCATAATGACAAGACTACCATCCATTGGAGTAACAAAAATATTGATAACAGACTACCTTAAATAAAGACAATGCTACCATTCACTAGAGTAACAAAAATATCGACAACAGGGTAACATCTATAATGACAAGGATACCATCCATTGGAATAATAAAAATCTCGTCAACAGACTACCTTCCATAATGACAAGGCTACCATGCGTTGGAGTAACAAAAATCTGAACAACAAACTACGTTCCATAATGACAAGGCTACCATCCGTTGGAGTAACGTAAATCTCAACGAAAGACTACCTTCCATAATGACAAGGCTACCATCCATTGAAGTAACAAAAATATGAACAACATAGTACCTTCTATAATAACAAGGCTACCATCCGTTAGAGTAACGTAAATCTCAATGAAGGACTACCTTCCATAATGAAAAGGCTACCATCCATTGGAGTAACAAAAATCTCGACAATAAACTACCTTTCATAATGACATGGCTACCATCCATTGGAGTAACAAAAATCTTGACAATAGACTACCTTCAATAATGACAATGCTACCATCCACTAGAGTAAAAAAAATATCTACAACAGGGTAACATCTATAATGACAAGGTTACCATCCATTGGAATAATAAAAATCTCGTAAATAGACTACCTTCCATAATGACAAGGCTACCATGCATTGGAGTAACAAAAATCTGAACAACAGAATACCTTCAATAATGACAAGGCTATCATCCGTTGGAGTAACGTAAATCTCAACGAAAGACTACCTTCCTTAATGAAAAGGCTACCATCCATTGGAGTAACAAAAATCTCGACAATAGACTACCTTCAATAATGACAAGGATACCATCCATTGGACTAACAAAAATCTCGATAACAGACTACCTTCCATAATTAAAAGGCTATTATCCATTAGAGTGACAAAAATCTCGACAATAGACTACCTTTCATAATGAAAAGGCTACCATCCAATGGAATAAAAAAAAATCTTGACAACAGACTACCTTCCATAATTATAAGGTTACCATCCATTAGAGTAACAAAAATATCGACAACAGACTATGTTCCATAATAACAAGGCTACCATCCATTGGAGTAAAAAAAATCTGGACACCAGACTACCTTTCATAATGACAAGGCTACCATCCATTGGAGTAACATAAATATCGACAACAGACAACGTTCCATAATGACAAGGCTACCATCCATTGGAGTAACAAAAATCTCGACAACAGACTAACTTCCTTAATGACAAGGCTACCATCCATTGGAGTAACAAAAATATCGACAACAGACTATGTTCCATAATAACAAGGCTACCATCCATTGGACTTACAAAAACCTTGACAACAGACTACCTTCCATAATGACAAGGCTACCATCCATTGGAGTAACAAAGATATCAACAACAGACTACCTTCAATAATGACAATGCTACCATCCACTAGAGTAACAAAAATATCGACAACAGGGTAACATCTATAATTACATGGTTACCATCCATTGGAATAATAAAAATCTCGACAACAAATTACCTTCTATAATGAAAAGGCTACCATCCAATGGAATAACAAAAATCTCATCAACAAACTACATTCCATAATGACAAGGCTACCATCTATTGGAGTAACAAAAATCTGAACAACATACCACCTACCATAATTACATGGCTACCATCGGTTGGAGTAACGTAAATCTCAATGAAAGACTCTCTTCCATAATGAAAAGGCCACCATCCATTGGAGTAACAAAAATCACAACAATAGACTACCTTCCATAATGACAAGGCTACCATCCATTGGAGTAACAAAAATCTCGATAACAGACTACCTTCCATAATGACAAGGCTACCATCCATTGGAATAACAAAAATCTTGACAAGAGACTACCTTCCATAATGACAAGTTTACCATCCATTGGAGTAACAAAAATATCGACAACAGACAATGTTCCATAATAACAAGGCTACCATCCATTGGAGTAACAAAAATATCGACACCAGACTACCTTTCATAATGACAAGGCTACAATCCATTTGAGTAACATGAATATCCACAACAAACTATGTTACATAATGACAAGGCTACCATCCATTGGAGTAACAAAAATCTTGACAACAGACTACATTCCATAATGACAAGGCTACCATCCATTGGAGTAACAAAAATATAGACAATAGACTACCTTCCATAATGACAAGGCTACTATCCATTGGATTAACAAAAATCTCGCTAACAAAGTACCTTCCATAATTACAAGGTTACCATCCATTGGAGTAACAAAAATATCGACAACAGACTATGTTCCATAATAACAAGGCTACCATCCATTGGAGTAACAAAAATCTCGACACCAGACTACCTTTCATAATGACAAGGCTACCATCCATTGGAGTAACATAATAATCGACAAAAGACAATGTTCCATAATGACAAGGCTACCATCCATTGGAGTAACAAAAATCTCGACAACAGACTAACTTCCTTAATGACAAGGCTACCATCCATTGGAGTAACAAAAATATCGACAACAGACTAACTTCCTTAATGACAAGGCTACCATCCATTGGAGTAACAAAAATATCGATAACAGACTATGTTCCATAAAAACAAGGCTACCATCCATTGGAGTAACAAAAATCTCGACACTAGACTACATTTCATAATGACAAGGCTACCATCCATTGGAGTAACATAAATATCGACAACAGACAACGTTCCATAATGACAAGGCTACCATCCATTGGAGTAACAAAAATCTCGACAACAGACTAACTTCCTTAATTACAAGGCTACCATCCATTGGAGTAACAAAAATATTGACAACAGATTATGTTCCATAATAAAAAGGCTACCATCCATTGGAGTTACAAAAATATCGACAACGGACTACCTTCCATATTGATAAGGCTACCATCCATTGGAGTAACAAAGATATCAGTAACAGACTACCTTCAATAATAACAATGCTACCATCCCCTAGAGTAACAAAAATATCGACAACAGGGTAACATCCATAATGACACCGTTACCATCCATTGGAATAATAAAAATCTCGACAATAAATTACCTTTTATAATGATAAGGCTACCATCCAATGGAATAACAAAAATCTCGTCAACAGACTACCTTCCATAATGAAAAGGCTACCATCCATTGGAGTAACAAAAATCTCGACAATCGACTACCTTCCATAATGACAAGGCTACCATCCATTGGAGTGACAAAAATCTCGATAATAGACTACCTTCAATAATGACAATGCTACCATTCACTAGAGTAACAAAATATCGACAATAGGGTAACATTTATAATGACAAGGTTACCATCCATTGGAATATTAAAAATCTCGTCAACAGACTACCTTCTATAATGACAAGGCTACAATGCATTGGAGTAACAAAAATCTGAACAACAGACTACCTTCCATAATGACAAGGCTACCATCCGTTGGAGTAACGTAATTTCAATGAAAGAGTACCTTCAATAATTAAAAGGCTACCATCCATTGGAGTAACAAAAATCTCGACAATAGACTACCTTCCATAATGACAAGACTACCATCCATTGGAGTAACAAAAATATTGATAACATACTACCTTAAATAAAGACAATGCTACCATTCATTAGAGTAACAAAAATATCGACAACAGGGTAACATCTATAATGACAAGGATACCATCCATTGGAATAATAAAAATCTCGTCAACAGACTACCTTCCATAATGACAAGGCTACCATGCGTTGGAGTAACAAAAATCTGAACAACAAACTACGTTCCATAATGACAAGGCTACCATCCGTTGGAGTAACGTAAATCTCAACGAAAGACTACCTTCCATAATGACAAGGCTACCATCCATTGAAGTAACAAAAATATGAACAACATAGTACCTTCTATAATAACAAGGCTACCATCCGTTAGAGTAACGTAAATCTCAATGAAGGACTACCTTCCATAATGAAAAGGCTACCATCCATTGGAGTAACAAAAATCTCGACAATAGACTACCTTTCATAATGACATGGCTACCATCCATTGGAGTAACAAAAATCTTGATAATAGACTACCTTCAATAATGACAATGCTACCATCCACTAGAGTAAAAAAAATATCTATAACAGGGTAACATCTATAATGACAAGGTTACCATCCATTGGAATAATAAAAATCTCGTAAATAGACTACCTTCCATAATGACAAGGCTACCATGCATTGGAGTAACAAAAATCTGAACAACAGAATACCTTCAATAATGACAAGGCTATCATCCGTTGGAGTAACGTAAATCTCAACGAAAGACTACCTTCCATAATGAAAAGGCTACCATCCATTGGAGTAACAAAAATCTCGACAATAGACTACCTTCTATAATGACAAGGCTACCATCCATTGGACTAACAAAAATCTCGATAACAGACTACCTTCCATAATTAAAAGGCTATTATCCATTAGAGTGACAAAAATCTCGACAATAGACTACCTTTCATAATGAAAAGGCTACCATCCAATGGAATAAAAAATAATCTTGACAACAGACTACCTTCCATAATTATAAGGTTACCATCCATTGGAGTAACAAAAATATCGACAACAGACTATGTTCCATAATAACAAGGCTACCATCCATTGGAGTAAAAAAAATCTGGACACCAGACTACCTTTCATAATGACAAGGCTACCATCCATTGGAGTAACATAAATATCGACAACAGACAATGTTCCATAATGACAAGGCTACCATCCATTGGAGTAACAAAAATCTCGACAACAGACTAACTTCCTTAATGACAAGGCTACCATCCATTGGAGTAACAAAAATATCGACAACAGACTATGTTCCATAATAACAAGGCTACCATCCATTGGACTTACAAAAACCTCGACAACAGACTACCTTCCATAATGACAAGGCTACCATCCATTGGAGTAACAAAGATATCAACAACAGACTACCTTCAATAATGACAATGCTACCATCCACTAGAGTAACAAAAATATCGACAACAGGGTAACATCTATAATTACATGGTTACCATCCATTGGAATAATAAAAATCTCGACAACAAATTACCTTCTATAATGAAAAGGCTACCATCCAATGGAATAACAAAAATCTCATCAACAAACTACATTCCATAATGACAAGGCTACCATCTATTGGAGTAACAAAAATCTGAACAACATACCACCTACCATAATTACATGGCTACCATCGGTTGGAGTAACGTAAATATCAATGAAAGACTCTCTTCCATAATGAAAAGGCCACCATCCATTGGAGTAACAAAAATCACGACAATAGACTACCTTCCATAATGACAAGGCTACCATCCATTGGAGTAACAAAAATCTCGATAACAGACTACCTTCCATAATGACAAGGCTACCATCCATTGGAATAACAAAAATCTTGACAAGAGACTACCTTCCATAATGACAAGTTTACCATCCATTGGAGTAACAAAAATATCGACAACAGACAATGTTCCATAATAACAAGGCTACCATCCATTGGAGTAACAAAAATATCGACACCAGACTACCTTTCATAATGACAAGGCTACAATCCATTTGAGTAACATGAATATCCACAACAAACTATGTTACATAATGACAAGGCTACCATCCATTGGAGTAACAAAAATCTTGACAACAGACTACATTCCATAATGACAAGGCTACCATCCATTGGAGTAACAAAAATATAGACAATAGACTACCTTCCATAATGACAAGGCTACTATCCATTGGATTAACAAAAATCTCGCTAACAAAGTACCTTCCATAATTACAAGGTTACCATCCATTGGAGTAACAAAAATATCGACAACAGACTATGTTCCATAATAACAAGGCTACCATCCATTGGAGTAACAAAAATCTCGACACCAGACTACCTTTCATAATGACAAGGCTACCATCCATTGGAGTAACATAATAATCGACAAAAGACAATGTTCCATAATGACAAGGCTACCATCCATTGGAGTAACAAAAATCTCGACAACAGACTAACTTCCTTAATGACAAGGCTACCATCCATTGGAGTAACAAAAATATCGACAACAGACTAACTTCCTTAATGACAAGGCTACCATCCATTGGAGTAACAAAAATATCGACAACAGACTAAGTTCCATAATAACAAGGCTACCATCCAATGGAGTTACAAAAATCTCGACAACAGACTACCTTCCATAATATCAAGGCTACCATCCATTGGAGTAACAAAGATATCAACAACAGACTACCTTCAATAATGACAATGCTACCATCCACTAGAGTAACAAAAATATCGACAACAGGGTAACATCTATAATGACAAGGTTACCATCCATTGGAATAATAAAAATATCGACAACAAAATTACCTTCTATAATGACAAGGCTACCATCCAATGGAATAACAAAAATCTCGTCAACAGACTACATTCCATAATGACAAGGCTACCATCCATTAGAGTAACAAAAATCTGAACAACAGACCACCTACCATAATGACATGGCTACCATCGGTTGGAGTAATGTAAATCTCAATGAAAGACTCTCTTCCATAATGAAAAGGCCATCATCCATTGGAGTAACAAAAATCACGACAATAGACTACCTTCCATAATGACAAGGCTACCATCCATTGGAATAACAAAAATCTCAACAAGAGACTACCTTCCATAATGACAAGTTTACCATCCATTGGAGTAACAAAAATATCGACACCAGACTACCTTTCATAATGACAAGGCTACAATCCATTTAAGTAACATAAATATCAACAACAGACTATGTTACATAATGACAAGGCTACCATCCATTGGAGTAACAAAAATCTTGACAACAGACTACATTCCATAATGACAAGGCTACCATCCATTGGAGTAACAAAAATATCGACAATAGACTACCTTCCATAATGACAAGGCTACTATTTATTGGATTAACAAAAATCTAGCTAACAAAGTACCTTCCATAATTACAAGGCTACCATCCATTGGAGTAATAAAAATCTCGATAAAAGACTACCTTCCATAATGACAAGGTTACCATCCATTGGAGTAACAAAAATATCGACAACAGACTATGTTCCATAATAACTTGGCTACCATCCATTGGAGTAACAAAAATCTCGACACAACACTACCTTTCATAATGACAAGGCTACCATCCATTGGAGTAACATAATAATCGACAACAGACAATGTTGCATAATGACAAGGCTACCATCCATTAGAGTAACAAAAATCTCGACAACAGACTAACTTTCTTAATGACAAGGCTACCATCCATTGGAGTAACAAAAATATCGACAACAAACTATGTTTCATAATAACAAGGCTATCATCCATTGGAGTAACAAAAATATCGATAACAGACTACGTTCCATAATAACAAGGCTACCATCCATTGGAGTAACAAAAATCACGACACCAGACTACCTTTCATAATGACAAGGCTACCATCCATTGGAGTAACAAAAATATCGACAACAGACTATGTTCCATAATAACAAGGCTACCATCCATTAGAGTTACAAAAATCTCAACAACAGACTACCTTCCATATTCACAAGGCTACCATCCATTAGAGTAACCAAGATATTAACAACAAACTACCTTCAATAAGAACAATGCTACCATCCCCTAGAGTAACCAAAATATCAACAACAGGGTAACATCCATAATGACAAGGATACCATCCATTGGAATAATAAAAATCTCGACAAGAAATTACCTTCTATAATGAAAAGGCTACCATCCAATGGAATAACAAAAATCTTGTCAATAGATTACCTTCCATAATGACAAGGCTACCATCCATTGGAGTAACAAAAATCTGAACAACAGACTACCTTCCATAATGACAAGGCTACCATCGGTTGGAGTAACGTAAATATCAATGAAAGACTCTCTTCCATAATGAAAAGGCCACCATCCATTGGAGTAACAAAAATCTCGACAATATACTACCTTCCATAATGACAAGGCTACAATCATTTGGAGTAACAAAAATCTCGATAACAGACTACCTTCCATAATGACAAGGCTACCATCCATTGAAATAACAAAAATCTCGACAAGAGACTACTTTCCATAATGACAAGTTTACCATCCATTGGAGTAACAAAAATATCGACACCAGACTACCTTTCATAATAACAGGGCTACCATCCATTTGAGTAACATAAATATCGACAACAGACTACGTTACATAATGACAAGGCTAGCATCCATTGGAGTAACAAAAATCTTGACAACAGAATACCTTCCATAATGACAAGGCTACCATCCATTGGAGTAACAAAAATATCGACAATAGACTTCCTTCCATAATGACAAGGCTACTATCCATTGGAGTAACAAAAATCTCGCTAACAAAGTACCTTCCATAATTACAAGGCTACCATCCATTGGAGTAACAAAAATCTCGACAAAAGACTACCTTCCATAATGACAAGGTTACCATCCATTGGAGTAACAAAAATATCGACAACAAACTATGTTCCATAATAACAAGGCTACCATCCATTGGAGTAACAAAAATATCGACACCAGACTACCTTTCATAATGACAAGGCTACCATCCATTGGAGTAACATAAATATCGACAACAGACAATGTTCCATAATGACAAGGCTACCATCCATTAGAGTAACAAAAATCTCGACAACAGACTAACTTTCTTAATGACAAGGCTACCATCCATTGGAGTAACAAAAATATCGACAACAAACTATGTTTCATAATAACAAGGCTACCATCCATTGGAGTAACAAAAATATCGATAACAGACTACGTTCCATAATAACAAGGCTACCAATCATTGGAGTAACAAAAATCTCGACACCAGACTACATTTCATAATGACAAGGCTACCATCCATTGGAGTAACAAAAATATCGACAACAGACTATGTTCCATAATTACAAGGCTACCATCCATTAGAGTTACAAAAATCTTAACAACAGACTACCTTCCATATTCACAAGGCTACCATCCATTGGAGTAACCAAGATATCAACAACAAACTACCTTCAATAATAACAATGCTACCATCCCCTAGAGTAACCAAAATATCGACAACAGGGTAACATCCATAATGACAAGGATACCATCCATTGGAATAATAAAAATCTCGACAAGAAATTACCTTCTATAATGACAAGGCTACCATCCAATGGAATAACAAAAATCTTGTCAATAAATTACCTTCCATAATGACAAGGCTACCATCCATTGGAGTAACAAAAATCTGAACAACAGACTACCTTCCATAATGACAAGGCTACCATCGGTTGGAGTAACGTAAATATCAATGAAAGACTCTCATTGGAGTAACAAAAATATCAACAACAAACTATGTTCCATAATAACAAGGCAACCATCCATTGGAGTAACAAAAATATCGACACCAGACTACCTTTCATAATGACAAGGCTACCATCCATTGGAGTAACATAAATATCGACAACAGACAACGTTCCATAATGACAAGGCTACCATCCATTAGAGTAACAAAAATCTCGACAACAGACTAACTTCCTTAATGACAAGGCTACCATCCATTGGAGTAACAAAAATCTCGACAAAAGACTACCTTCCATAATGACAAGGTTACCATCCATTGGAGTAACAAAAATATCGATAACAGACTATGTTCCATAATAACAAGGCTACCATCCATTGGAGTAACAAAAATCTCGACACCAGACAACCTTTCATAATGACAAGGCTACCATCCATTGAGTAACATAAATATCAACAACAAACAACGTTCCATAATGACAAGGCTACCATCCATTGGAGTAACAAAAATCTCGACAACAGACTAACTTCCTTAATGACAAGGCTACCATCCATTGGAGTAACAAAAATATCGACAACAGACTATGTTCCATAATAACAAGGCTACCATCCATTGGAGTTACAAAAATATCGACAACAGACTACCTTCCATATTGATAAGGCTACCATCCATTGGAGTAATAAAGATATCAACAATAGACTACCTTCAATAATAACAATGCTACCATCCCCTAGAGTAACAAAAATATCGACAACAGGGTAACATCCATAATGACAACATTACCATCCATTGGAATAATAAAAATCTCGACAACAAATTACCTTTTATAATGACAAGGCTACCATCCAATGGAATAAAAAAAATCTCGTCAACAGACTACCTTCCATAATGACAAGGCTACCATCCATTGGAGTAACAAAAATCTGAACAACAGACTACCTTCCATAATGACAAGGCTACCATCGGTTGGAGTAACTTAAATCTCAATGAAAGACTCTATTCCATAATGAAAAGGCCACCATCCATTGGAGTAACAAAAATCTTGACAATAGACTACCTTCCATAATGACAAGGCTACCATCCATTGGAGTAACAAAAATCTCGATAACAGACTACCTTCAATAATGACAATGCTACCATCCACTAGAGTAACAAAAATATCGACAACAGGGTAACATCTATAATTACAAGGTTACCATCCGTTGGAATAATAAAAATCTCGTCAACACACTACCTTCCATAATGACAAGGCTACCATGCATTGGAGTAACAAAAATATGAACAACAGACTACCTTCTATAATGACAAGGCTACCATCCGTTGGAGTAACGTAAATCTCAATAAAAGACTACCTTCCATAATGAAAAGGCTACCATCCATTGGAGTAACAAAAATATCGACAATAGACCACCTTCCATAATGATAAGGCTACCATCCATTGGAATGACATAAATCTCGATACCAAACTACCTTCAATAATGACAATGCTTCCATTCACTAGAGTAACATAATATCGACACCAGGGTAACATCTATAATGACAAGGTTACCATCCATTGGAATAATAAAAATCTCGTCAACAGACTACCTTCCATAATGACAAGGCGACCATGCATTGGAGTAACAAAAATCTGAACAACAGACTACCTTCCATAATGAAAAGGCTACCATCCATTGGAGTAACATAAATATCGACAACAGACAACGTTCCATAATGACAAGGCTACCATCCATTGGAGTAACAAAAATCTCGACAACAGACTAACTTCCTTAATGACCAGGCTACCATCCATTGGAATAACAAAAATATCAACAAACGACTACCTTCCATAATGACAAGGTTACCATCCATTGGAGTAACAAAATATAGCGATAACAGACTATGTTCCATAATAACAAGGATACCATCCATTGGAGTAACAAAAATCTCAACACCAGACTACCTTTCATAATGACAAGGCTACCATCCAATGGCGGAACATAAATATCGACAATAGACAACGTTTCATAATGACAAGCCCACCATCCATTGGAGTAACAAAAATCTCGACAACAGACTAACTTCCTTAATGACAAGGCTACCATCAATTGGAGTAACAAAGATATCGACAACAAACTATGTTCCATAATAACAAGGCTACCATCCATTGGAGTTGCAAAAATATCGACAACAGACTACCTTCCATATTGATAAGGCTACCATCCATTGGAGTAACAAAGATATCAACAACAGACTACCTTTAATAATAACAATGCTACCATCCCCTAGAGTAACAAAAATATCGACAACAGGGTAACATCCATAATGACAATGTTACCATCTATTGGAATAATAAAAATCTCGACAACAAATTACCTTTTATAATGAAATGGCTACCATCCAATGGAATAAAAAAAATCTCGTCAACAGACTACCTTCAATAATGACAAGGCTACCATCAATTGGAGTAACAAAAATATGAAAAATAGACTACCTTCCATAATGACAAGGCTACCATCGGTTGGAGTAACGTAAATCTCAATGAAAGACTCTATTCCATAATGAAAAGGCCACCATCCATTGGAGTAACAAAAATCTTGACAATAGACTACCTTCCATAATGACAAGGCTACCATCCATTCGAGTAACAAAAATCTCGATAACAGACTACCTTCAATAATGACAATGCTAACATCCACTAGAGTAACAAAAATATCGACAACAGGGTAACATCTATAATTACAAGGTTACCATCCATTGGAATAATAAAAATCTCGTCAACAGACTACCTTCCATAATGACAAGGCTACCATGCATTGGAGTAACAAAAATCTGAACAACAGACTACCTTCCATAATGACAAGGCTACCATCCGTTGGAGTAACGTAAATCTCAATAAAAGACTACCTTCCATAATGAAAAGGCTACCATCCATTGGAGTAACAAAAATCTCGACAGTAGACTACCTTCCATAATGATAAGGCTACCATCCATTGGAGTGACAAAAATCTCGATACCAAACTACCTTCAATAATTACAATGCTTCCATTCACTAGAGTAACATAATATCGACACCAGGGTAACATCTATAATGACAAGGTTACCATCCATTGGAATAATAAAAATCTCGTCAACAGACTACCTTCCATAATGACAAGGAGACCATGCATTGGAGTAACAAAAATCTGAACAACAGACTACCTTCCATAATGACAAGGCTACCATCCATTGGAGTAACATAAATATCGACAACAGACAACGTTCCATAATGACAAGGCTACCATCCATTGGAGTAACAAAAATCTCGACAACAGACTAACTTCCTTAATGACAAGGCTACCATCCATTGGAGTAACAAAAATCTCGACAAAAGACTACCTTCCATAATGACAAGGTTACCATCCATTGGAGTAACAAAAATATCGATAACAGACTATGTTCCATAATAACAAGGATACCATCCATTGGAGTAACAAAAATCTCAACACCAGACTACCTTTCATAATGACAAGGCTACCATCCAATGGAGTAACATAAATATCGACAATAGACAACGTTTCATAATGACAAGGCCACCATCCGTTGGAGTAACAAAAATCTCGACAACAGACTAACTTCTTAAATGACAAGGCTACCATCCATTGGAGTAACAAAGATATCGACAACAAACTATGTTCCATAATAACAAGGCTACCATCCATTGGAGTTGCAAAAATATCGACAACAGACTACCTTCCATATTGATAAGGCTACCATCCATTGGAGTAACAAAGATATCAACAACAGACTACCTTTAATAATAACAATGCTACCATCCCCTAGAGTAACAAAAATATCGACAACAGGGTAACATCCATAATGACAACGTTACCATCCATTGGAATAATAAAAATCTCAACAACAAATTACCTTTTATAATGACAAGGGTACCATCCAATGGAATAAAAAAAATCTCGTCAACAGACTACCTTCCATATTGACAAGGCTACCATCCATTGGAGTAACAAAAATCTGAACAACAGACTACCTTCCACAATGACAAGGCTACCATCGATTGGAGTAACGTAAATCTCAATGAAAGACTCTATTCCATAATGAAAAGGCCACCATCCATTGGAGTAACAAAAATCTCGATAACAGTCTACCTTCAATAATGACAATGCTACCATCCACTAGAGTAACAAAAATATCGACAACAGGGTAACATCTATAATTACAAGGTTACCATCCGTTGGAATAATAAAAATCTCGTCAACACACTACCTTCCATAATGACAAGGCTACCATGCATTGGAGTAACAAAAATATGAACAACAGACTACCTTCCATAATGACAAGGCTACCATCCGTTGGAGTAACGTAAATCTCAATAAAAGACTACCTTCCATAATGAAAAGGCTACCATCCATTGGAGTAACAAAAATCTCGACAATAGACTACCTTCCATAATGATAAGGCTACCATCCATTGGAATGACATAAATCTCGATACCAAACTACCTTTAATAATGACAATGCTTCCATTCACTAGAGTAACATAATATCGACACCAGGGTAACATCTATAATGACAAGGTTACCATCCATTGGAATAATAAAAATCTCGTCAACAGACTACCTTCCATAATGACAAGGCGACCATGCATTGGAGTAACAAAAATCTGAACAACAGACTACCTTCCATAATGAAAAGGCTACCATCCATTGGAGTAACATAAATATCGACAACAGACAACGTTCCATAATAACAAGGCTACCATCCATTAGAGTAACAAAAATCTCGACAACAGACTATTTTCCTTAATGACCAGGCTACCATCCATTGGAGTAACAAAAATCTCGACAAAAGACTACCTTCCATAATGACAAGGTTACCATCCATTGGAGTAACAAAAATATCGATAACAGACTATGTTCCATAATAACAAGGATACCATCCATTGGAGTAACAAAAATCTCAACACCAGACTACCTTTCATAATGACAAGGCTACCATCCAATGGAGTAACATAAATATCGACAATAGACAACGTTTCATAATGACAAGCCCACCATCCATTGGAGTAACAAAAATCTCGACAACAGACTAACTTCTTAAATGACAAGGCTACCATCCATTGGAGTAACAAAGATATCGACAACAAACTATGTTCCATAATAACAAGGCTACCATCCATTGGAGTTGCAAAAATATCGACAACAGACTACCTTCCATATTGATAAGGCTACCATCCATTGGAGTAACAAAGATATCAACAACAGACTACCTTTAATAATAACAATGCTACCATCCCCTAGAGTAACAAAAATATCGACAACAGGGTAACATCCATAATGACAACGTTACCATCCATTGGAATAATAAAAATCTCAACAACAAATTACCTTTTATAATGACAAGGGTACCATCCAATGGAATAAAAAAAATCTCGTCAACAGACTACCTTCCATAATGACAAGGCTACCATCCATTGGAGTAACAAAAATCTGAACAACAGACTACCTTCCACAATGACAAGGCTACCATCGATTGGAGTAACGTAAATCTCAATGAAAGACTCTATTCCATAATGAAAAGGCCACCATCCATTGGAGTAACAAAAATCTCGATAACAGTCTACCTTCAATAATGACAATGCTACCATCCACTAGAGTAACAAAAATATCGACAACAGGGTAACATCTATAATTACAAGGTTACCATCCGTTGGAATAATAAAAATCTCGTCAACACACTACCTTCCATAATGACAAGGCTACCATGCATTGGAGTAACAAAAATATGAACAACAGACTACCTTCCATAATGACAAGGCTACCATCCGTTGGAGTAACGTAAATCTCAATAAAAGACTACCTTCCATAATGAAAAGGCTACCATCCATTGGAGTAACAAAAATCTCGACAATAGACTACCTTCCATAATGATAAGGCTACCATCCATTGGAATGACATAAATCTCGATACCAAACTACCTTCAATAATGACAATGCTTCCATTCACTAGAGTAACATAATATCGACACCAGGGTAACATCTATAATGACAAGGTTACCATCCATTGGAATAATAAAAATCTCGTCAACAGACTACCTTCCATAATGACAAGGCGACCATGCATTGGAGTAACAAAAATCTGAACAACAGACTACCTTCCATAATGAAAAGGCTACCATCCATTGGAGTAACATAAATATCGACAACAGACAACGTTCCATAATGACAAGGCTACCATCCATTGGAGTAACAAAAATATCGACAACAGACTAACTTCCTTAATGACCAGGCTACCATCCATTGGAGTAACAAAAATCTCAACAAAAGACTACCTTCCATAATGACAAGGTTACCATCCATTGGAGTAACAAAAATATCGATAACAGACTATGTTCCATAATAACAAGGATACCATCCATTGGAGTAACAAAAATCTCAACACCAGACTACCTTTCATAATGACAAGGCTACCATCCAATGGCGGAACATAAATATCGACAATAGACAACGTTTCATAATGACAAGCCCACCATCCATTGGAGTAACAAAAATCTCGACAACAGACTAACTTCCTTAATGACAAGGCTACCATCAATTGGAGTAACAAAGATATCGACAACAAACTATGTTCCATAATAACAAGGCTACCATCCATTGGAGTTGCAAAAATATCGACAACAGACTACCTTCCATATTGATAAGGCTACCATCCATTGGAGTAACAAAGATATCAACAACAGACTACCTTTAATAATAACAATGCTACCATCCCCTAGAGTAACAAAAATATCGACAACAGGGTAACATCCATAATGACAATGTTACCATCTATTGGAATAATAAAAATCTCGACAACAAATTACCTTTTATAATGAAATGGCTACCATCCAATGGAATAAAAAAAATCTCGTCAACAGACTACCTTCAATAATGACAAGGCTACCATCAATTGGAGTAACAAAAATATGAAAAATAGACTACCTTCCATAATGACAAGGCTACCATCGGTTGGAGTAACGTAAATCTCAATGAAAGACTCTATTCCATAATGAAAAGGCCACCATCCATTGGAGTAACAAAAATCTTGACAATAGACTACCTTCCATAATGACAAGGCTACCATCCATTCGAGTAACAAAAATCTCGATAACAGACTACCTTCAATAATGACAATGCTAACATCCACTAGAGTAACAAAAATATCGACAACAGGGTAACATCTATAATTACAAGGTTACCATCCATTGGAATAATAAAAATCTCGTCAACAGACTACCTTCCATAATGACAAGGCTACCATGCATTGGAGTAACAAAAATCTGAACAACAGACTACCTTCCATAATGACAAGGCTACCATCCGTTGGAGTAACGTAAATCTCAATAAAAGACTACCTTCCATAATGAAAAGGCTACCATCCATTGGAGTAACAAAAATCTCGACAGTAGACTACCTTCCATAATGATAAGGCTACCATCCATTGGAGTGACAAAAATCTCGATACCAAACTACCTTCAATAATTACAATGCTTCCATTCACTAGAGTAACATAATATCGACACCAGGGTAACATCTATAATGACAAGGTTACCATCCATTGGAATAATAAAAATCTCGTCAACAGACTACCTTCCATAATGACAAGGCGACCATGCATTGGAGTAACAAAAATCTGAACAACAGACTACCTTCCATAATGACAAGGCTACCATCCATTGGAGTAACATAAATATCGACAACAGACAACGTTCCATAATGACAAGGCTACCATCCATTGGAGTAACAAAAATCTCGACAACAGACTAACTTCCTTAATGACAAGGCTACCATCCATTGGAGTAACAAAAATCTCGACAAAAGACTACCTTCCATAATGACAAGGTTACCATCCATTGGAGTAACAAAAATATCGATAACAGACTATGTTCCATAATAACAAGGATACCATCCATTGGAGTAACAAAAATCTCAACACCAGACTACCTTTCATAATGACAAGGCTACCATCCAATGGAGTAACATAAATATCGACAATAGACAACGTTTCATAATGACAAGGCCACCATCCATTGGAGTAACAAAAATCTCGACAACAGACTAACTTCTTAAATGACAAGGCTACCATCCATTGGAGTAACAAAGATATCGACAACAAACTATGTTCCATAATAACAAGGCTACCATCCATTGGAGTTGCAAAAATATCGACAACAGACTACCTTCCATATTGATAAGGCTACCATCCATTGGAGTAACAAAGATATCAACAACAGACTACCTTTAATAATAACAATGCTACCATCCCCTAGAGTAACAAAAATATCGACAACAGGGTAACATCCATAATGACAACGTTACCATCCATTGGAATAATAAAAATCTCAAAAACAAATTACCTTTTATAATGACAAGGGTACCATCCAATGGAATAAAAAAAATCTCGTCAACAGACTACCTTCCATAATGACAAGGCTACCATCCATTGGAGTAACAAAAATCTGAACAACAGACTACCTTCCACAATGACAAGGCTACCATCGATTGGAGTAACGTAAATCTCAATGAAAGACTCTATTCCATAATGAAAAGGCCACCATCCATTGGAGTAACAAAAATCTCGATAACAGTCTACCTTCAATAATGACAATGCTACCATCCACTAGAGTAACAAAAATATCGACAACAGGGTAACATCTATAATTACAAGGTTACCATCCGTTGGAATAATAAAAATCTCGTCAACACACTACCTTCCATAATGACAAGGCTACCATGCATTGGAGTAACAAAAATATGAACAACAGACTACCTTCCATAATGACAAGGCTACCATCCGTTGGAGTAACGTAAATCTCAATAAAAGACTACCTTCCATAATGAAAAGGCTACCATCCATTGGAGTAACAAAAATCTCGACAATAGACTACCTTCCATAATGATAAGGCTACCATCCATTGGAATGACATAAATCTCGATACCAAACTACCTTCAATAATGACAATGCTTCCATTCACTAGAGTAACATAATATCGACACCAGGGTAACATCTATAATGACAAGGTTACCATCCATTGGAATAATAAAAATCTCGTCAACAGACTACCTTCCATAATGACAAGGCGACCATGCATTGGAGTAACAAAAATCTGAACAACAGACTACCTTCCATAATGAAAAGGCTACCATCCATTGGAGTAACATAAATATCGACAACAGACAACGTTCCATAATGACAAGGCTACCATCCATTGGAGTAACAAAAATCTCGACAACAGACTAACTTCCTTAATGACCAGGCTACCATCCATTGGAGTAACAAAAATCTCAACAAAAGACTACCTTCCATAATGACAAGGTTACCATCCATTGGAGTAACAAAAATATCGATAACAGACTATGTTCCATAATAACAAGGATACCATCCATTGGAGTAATAAAAATCTCAACACCAGACTACCTTTCATAATGACAAGGCTACCATCCAATGGCGGAACATAAATATCGACAATAGACAACGTTTCATAATGACAAGCCCACCATCCATTGGAGTAACAAAAATCTCGACAACAGACTAACTTCCTTAATGACAAGGCTACCATCAATTGGAGTAACAAAGATATCGACAACAAACTATGTTCCATAATAACAAGGCTACCATCCATTGGAGTTGCAAAAATATCGACAACAGACTACCTTCCATATTGATAAGGCTACCATCCATTGGAGTAACAAAGATATCAACAACAGACTACCTTTAATAATAACAATGCTACCATCCCCTAGAGTAACAAAAATATCGACAACAGGGTAACATCCATAATGACAATGTTACCATCTATTGGAATAATAAAAATCTCGACAACAAATTACCTTTTATAATGAAATGGCTACCATCCAATGGAATAAAAAAAATCTCGTCAACAGACTACCTTCAATAATGACAAGGCTACCATCAATTGGAGTAACAAAAATATGAAAAATAGACTACCTTCCATAATGACAAGGCTACCATCGGTTGGAGTAACGTAAATCTCAATGAAAGACTCTATTCCATAATGAAAAGGCCACCATCCATTGGAGTAACAAAAATCTTGACAATAGACTACCTTCCATAATGACAAGGCTACCATCCATTCGAGTAACAAAAATCTCGATAACAGACTACCTTCAATAATGACAATGCTAACATCCACTAGAGTAAGAAAAATATCGACAACAGGGTAACATCTATAATTACAAGGTTACCATCCATTGGAATAATAAAAATCTCGTCAACAGACTACCTTCCATAATGACAAGGCTACCATGCATTGGAGTAACAAAAATCTGAACAACAGACTACCTTCCATAATGACAAGGCTACCATCCGTTGGAGTAACGTAAATCTCAATAAAAGACTACCTTCCATAATGAAAATGCTACCATCCATTGGAGTAACAAAAATCTCGACAGTAGACTACCTTCCATAATGATAAGGCTACCATCCATTGGAGTGACAAAAATCTCGATACCAAACTACCTTCAATAATTACAATGCTTCCATTCACTAGAGTAACATAATATCGACACCAGGGTAACATCTATAATGACAAGGTTACCATCCATTGGAATAATAAAAATCTCGTCAACAGACTACCTTCCATAATGACAAGGCGACCATGCATTGGAGTAACAAAAATCTGAACAACAGACTACCTTCCATAATGACAAGGCTACCATCCATTGGAGTAACATAAATATCGACAACAGACAACGTTCCATAATGACAAGGCTACCATCCATTGGAGTAACAAAAATCTCGACAACAGACTAACTTCCTTAATGACAAGGCTACCATCCATTGGAGTAACAAAAATCTCGACAAAAGACTACCTTCCATAATGACAAGGTTACCATCAATTGGAGTAACAAAAATATCGATAACAGACTATGTTCCATAATAACAAGGATACCATCCATTGGAGTAAGAAAAATCTCAACACCAGACTACCTTTCATAATGACAAGGCTACCATCCAATGGAGTAACATAAATATCGACAATAGACAACGTTTCATAATGACAAGGCCACCATCCATTGGAGTAACAAAAATCTCGACAACAGACTAACTTCTTAAATGACAAGGCTACCATCCATTGGAGTAACAAAGATATCGACAACAAACTATGTTCCATAATAACAAGGCTACCATCCATTGGAGTTGCAAAAATATCGACAACAGACTACCTTCCATATTGATAAGGCTACCATCCATTGGAGTAACAAAGATATCAACAACAGACTACCTTAAATAATAACAATGCTACCATCCCCTAGAGTAACAAAAATATCGACAACAGGGTAACATCCATAATGACAACGTTACCATCCATTGGAATAATAAAAATCTCAACAACAAATTACCTTTTATAATGATAAGGGTACCATCCAATGGAATAAAAAAAATCTCGTCAACAGACTACCTTCCATAATGACAAGGCTACCATCCATTGGAGTAACAAAAATCTGAACAACAGACTACCTTCCACAATGACAAGGCTACCATCGATTGGAGTAACGTAAATCTCAATGAAAGACTCTATTCCATAATGAAAAGGCCACCATCCATTGGAGTAACAAAAATCTCGATAACCGACTACCTTCAATAATGACAATGCTACCATACACTAGAGTAACAAAAATATCGACAACAGGGTAACATTTATAATGACAAGGTTACCATCCATTGGAATAATAAAAATCTTGTCAATAGACTACCTTCCATAATGACAAGGCTACCATGCATTGGAGTAACAAAAATCTGAACAACAGACTACCTTCAATAATGACAAGGCAACCATCCGTTGGAGTAACGTAAATCTCAATGAAAGACTACCTTTCATAATAACAAGGCTACCATCCATTGGAGTAACAAAAATCTCGACAATAGACTACCTTGCATAATGATAAGGCTACCATCCATTGGAGTGACAAAAATCTCCATAACAAACTACCTTCAATAATGACAATGCTTTCATTCACTAGAGTAACATAATATCGACAACAGGGTAACATCTATAATGACAAGGTTACCATCCATTAGAATAATAAATATCTCGTCAACAGACTATGTTCCATAATTACAAGGCTACCATCCATTGGAGTAACAAAAATCTCGACACCAGACTACCTTTCATAATGACAAGGCTACCATCCATTGGAGTAACATAAATATCGACAACATACAACGTTCCATAATGACAAGGCTACCATCCATTAGAGTAACAAAAATCTCGACAACAAACTAACTTCCTTAATGACAAGGCTACCATCCATTGGAGTAACAAAAATCTCGACAAAAGACTACCTTCCATAATGACAAGGTTACCATCAATTGGAGTAACAAAAAAATCGATAACAGACTATGTTCCATAATAACAAGGATACCATCCATTGGAGTAACAAAAATCTTGACACCAGACTACCTTTCATAATGACAAGGCTACCATTCATTGGAGTAACAAAAATATCGACAACAGACTATGTTCCATAATAACAAGGCTACCATCCATTGGAGTTACAAAAATATCGACAACAGACTACCTTCCATATTGATAAGGCTACCATCCATTGGAGTATCAAAGATATCAACAACAGACTACCTTCAATAATAACAATGCTACCATCCCCTAGAGTAACAAAAATATCGACAACAGGGTAACATCCATAATGACAATGTTACCATCCATTGGAATAATAAAAATCTCGACAAAAAATTACCTTCTATAATGACAAGGCTACCATCCAATGGAATAAAAAAAATCTCGTCAACAGATTACCTTCCATAATGACAAGGCTACCATCCATTGAGTAACAAAAATCTGAACAACATACTACCTTCCATAATTACAAGGCTACCATCGGTTGGAGTAACAAAAATCTCGATAACTGACTACCTTCAATAATGACAATGCTACCATCCACTAGAGTAACAAAAATATCGACAACAAATTACCTTCTATAATGACAAGGTTACCATCCATTGGAATAATAAAAATCTCGTCAACAGACTACCTTCCATAATGACAAGGCTACCATGCATTAGAGTAACAAAAATCTGAACAACAGACTACCTTCCATAATGGAAAAGGCTACCATCCGTTGGAGTAACGTAAATCCCAATGAAAGACTACCTTCCATAATGAAAAGGCTACCATCCATTGGAGTAACAAAAATCTCGACAATAGACTACCTTCCATAATGATAAGGCTACCATATATTGGAATGACAAAAATCTCGATAACGGACTACCTTCACTAATGACAATGCTTCCATTCACTAGAGTAACATAATATCGACAACAAGGTAACATCTATAATGACAAGGTTACCATCCATTGGAATAAAAAAAATCTGGTCAATAGACTACCTTCCATAATGACAAGGCTACCATGCATTGGAGTAACAAAAATCTGAACAACAGACTACCTTCCATAATGATAAGGCTACCATCCGTTGGAGTAACGTAAATCTCAATGAAAGACTACCTTCCATAATGAAAAGGCTACCTTCCATTGGAGTAACAAAAATATCGACAATAGACTACCTTCCATAATGACAAGGCTACCATCCATGGGAGTAACAAAAATCTCAATAACAGACTACCTTCAATAATGACAATGCTACCATTCACTAGAGTAACAAAAATATCGACAACAGGGTAACATCTATAATGACAAGGTTACCATCCATTGTAATAATAAAAATCTCGTCAACAGACTACCTTCAATAATGACAAGGCTACCATGCATTGGAGTAACAAAAATTTGAACAACAGACTACCTTCAATAATGACAAGGCTACCATCCGTTGGAGTAACGTAAATCTCAAAGAAAGACTACCTTCCATAATGAAAAGGCTACCATCCATTGGAGTAACAAAAATCTAGACAATAGACTACCTTCTATAATGACAAGGCTACCATCCTTTAGACTAACAAAAATATCGATAACAGACTACCTTCCATAATGAAAAGGCTATTATGCATTAGAGTAACAAAAATCTCGACAACAGACTACCTTTCATAATGAAAAGGCTAACATCCAATGGAATAACAAAAATCTCGACAACAGACTACCTTCCATAATGACAAGGTTACCATCCATTGGAGTAACAAAAATATCGACAACAGACTATGTTCCATAATAACAAGGCTACCATCCATTGGAGTAACAAATATCTGGACACCAGACTACCTTTCATAATGATAAGGCTACCATACATTGGAGTAACATAAATATCGACAACAGACAACGTTCCATAATGACAAGGCTACCATCCATTGGAGTAACAAAAATCTCGACAACAGACTAACTTCCTTAATGACAAGGCTACCATCCATTGGAGTAACAAAAATATCGACAACAGACTATGTTCCATAATAACAAGGCTACAATCCATTGGAGTTACAAAAATCTCGACAACAGACTACCTTTCATAATGACAAGGCTACCATCCATTGGAGTATCCAAGATATCAACAACAGACTACCTTCAATAATGACAATGCTACCATCCACTAGAGTAACAAAAATATCAACAACAGGGTAACATCTATAATGAGAAGGTTACCATCCATTGGAATAATAAAATTCCCGACAACAAACTACCTTCCATAATGACAAGGATACCATCCAATGGAATAACAAAAATCTCGTCAACAGAGTACCTTCCATAATGACAAGGCTACCATCTATTGGAGTAACAAAAATCTGAACAATAGACTACCTTCCATAATGGCAAGGCTACCATCCGTTGGAGTAACGTAAATCTCAATGAAATACTACCTTCCATAATGAAAAGGCTACCATCCATTGGAGTAACAAAAATCTCGACAATAGACTACCTTCCATAATGACAAGGCTACCATCCATTTGAGTAACAAAAATCTCGATAACAGACTACCTTCCATAATGACAAGGCTACCATCCATTGGAATAACAAAAATCTCGATAACAGACTACCTTCCATAATGATAAGAGACTACCTTCCATAATGACAAGGTTACCATCCATTGGAGTAACAAAAATATTGATAACAGACAATGTTCCATTATAACAAGGCTACCATCCATTGGAGTAACAAAAATATCGACACCAGACTACCTTTCATAATGACAAGGCTACCATCCATTTGAGTAACATAAATATGGACAACAGACTATGTTACATAATGACAAGGCTACCATCCATTGGAGTAACAAAAATCTCGATAACAGACTACCTTCCATAATGACAAGGCTACCATCCATTGGGGTAACAAAAATAACGACAATAGACTACCTTCCATAATGACAGGGCTACTATCCATTGGAGTAACAAAAATCTCGGTAACAAAGTACCTTCCATAATTACAAGGCTACCATCCATTCGAGTAACAAAAATCTCGACAAAAGACTACCTTCCATAATGAAAAGGCTACCATCCAATGGAATAACAAAAATATCGACAACAGACTACCTTTTATAATGACAAGGTTACCATCTATTGGAGTAACAAAAATATCGACAACAGACTATGTTCCATAATAAGGCTATCATCCATTGGAGTAACAAAAAAAATCTTGACACCAGACTACCTTTCATAATGACAAGGCTACCATCCATTGGAGTAACATAAATATCGACAACAGACAATGTTCCATAATGACATGGCTATCATCCATTGGAGTAACAAAAATCTCGACAACCGACTAACTTCCTTAATGACAACGCTACAATCCATTGGAGTAACAAAAATATCGACAACAGACTATGTTCCATAATAACAAGGCTACCATCCATTGGAGTTACAAAAATCTCGACAACAGACTACCTTCCATAATGAAAAGGCTACCATCCATTGGAGTAACAAAGATATCAACAACAGACTACCTTCAATAATGACAATGCTACCATCACCTAGAGTAACAAAAATATCGACAATAGGGTAACATCCATAATGACAAGGCTACCATCCATTGGAATAATAAAAATCTCGACAACAAATTACCTTCCATGATGACAAGGCTACCATCCATTGGAGTAACAAAAATCTGAACAACAGACTACCTTCCATAATGACAAGGCTACCATCCGTTGGAGTAACGTAAATCTCAATGAAAGACTCTCTTCCATAATGAAAAGGCTACCATCCATTGGACTAACAAAAATCTCGATAACAGATTACCTTCCATAATGAAAAGGCTATTATCCATTAGAGTAACAAAAATCTCGACAACATACTACCTTTCATAATGAAAAGACTACCATCCAACGGAATAACAAAAATCTCTACAACAGACTACCTTCCATAATGACAAGGTTATCATCCATTGGAGTAACAAAAATATCGACAACAGTTTATGTTCCATACTAACAAGGCTACCATCCATTGCTGTAACAGATATCTGGACAATAGACTACCTTTCATAATGACAAGGCTACCATACATTGGAGTAACATAAATATCGACAACAGACAATGTTCCATAATGACAAGGCTACCATCCATTGGAGTAACAAAAATCTCGACAACAGACTAACTTCCTTAATGACAAGGCTACCATCCATTGGAGTAACAAAAATATCGACAACAGACTATGTTCCATAATAACAAGGCTACCATCCATTGGAGTAAGAAAAATCTCGACAATAGACTACCTTCCATAATGACAAGGCTACCATCCATTTGAGTAACAAAGATATCAACAACAGACTACCTTCAATAATGACAATGCTACCATCCACTAGAGTAACAAAAATATCGACAACAGGGTAACATCTATAATGACAAGGTTACCATCCATTGGAATAATAAAATTCTCGACAACAAACTACCTTCCATAATGACAAGGATACCATCCAATGGAATAACAAAAATATCTTCAACAGAGTACCTTCCATAATGACAAGGCTACCATCTATTGGAGTAACAAAAATATGAACAATAGACTACCTTCCATAATGGCAAGCCTACCATCTGTTGGAGTAACGTAAATCTCAACGAAATACTACCTTCCATAATGAAAAGGCTACCATCCATTGGAGTAACAAAAATCTCGACAATAGACTACCTTCCATAATGACAAGGCTACCTTCCATTTGAGTAATAAAAATCTGGATAACAGACTACCTTCCATAATGACAAGGCTACCATCCATTGGAATAACAAAAATGTCGATAACAGACTACCCTCCATAATGATAAGAGACTACCTTCCATAATGACGAGGTTACCATCCATTGGAGTAACAAAAATATTGATAACAGATAATGTTGCATTATAAAAAGGCTACCATCCATTGGAGTAACAAAAATATCGACACCAGACTACCTTTCATAATGACAAGGCTACCATCCATTTGAGTAACATAAATATGGACAACATACTACGTTACATAATGACAAGGCTACCATCCATTCGAGTAACAAAAATCTCGACAAAAGTCTACCTTCCATAATGAAAAGGCTACCATCCAATGGAATAACAAAAATCTCGACAACAGACTACCTTTTATAATGACAAGGTTACCATCCATTGGAGTAACAAAAATATCGACAAAAGACTATGTTCCATAATAATAAGGCTATCATCCATTGGAGTAACAAAAATCTCGACACCAGACTACCTTTCATAATGACAAGGCTACCATCCATTGGAGTAACATAAATATCGACAACAGACAATGTTCCATAATGACAAGGCTATCATCCATTGGAGTAACAAAAATCTCGACAACCGACTAACTTCCTTAATGACAACGCTACAATCCATTGGAGTAACAAAAATATCGACAACAGACTATGTTTCATAATAACAAGGCTACCATCCATTGGAGTTACAAAAATCTCGACAACAGACTACCTTCCATAATGACAAGGCTACCATCCATTGGATTAACAAAGATATCAACAACAGACTACCTTCAATAATGACAATGCTACCATCCCCTAGAGTAATAAAAATATCGACAATAGGGTAACATCCATAATGACAAGGCTACCATCCATTGGAATAATAAAAATCTCGACAACAAATTACCTTCTATAATGACAAGGCTACCATCCAATGGAATAACAGAAATCTCGTCAACAGACTACCTTCCATAATGACAAGGCTACCATCCATTGGAGTAACAAAAATCTGAACAACAGACTACCTTCCATAAAGACAAGGCTACCATCCGTTGGAGTAACGTAAATCTCAATGAAAGACTCTCTTCCATAATGAAAAGGCTACCATCCATTAAAGTAACAAAAATCTCGACAACAGACTACCTTTCATAATGAAAAGGCTACCATCCAATGGAATAACAAAAATCTCGACAACATACTACCTTCCATAATGACAAGGCTACCATCCATTGGGGTAACAAAAATAACGACAATAGACTACCTTCCATAATGACAGGGCTACTATCCATTAAAGTAACAAAAATCTCGGTAACAAAGTACCTTCCATAATTACAAGGCTACCATCCATTCGAGTAACAAAAATCTCGACAAAAGACTACCTTCCATAATGAAAAGGCTACCATCCAATGGAATAACAAAAATCTCGACAACAGACTACCTTTTATAATGACAAGGTTACCATCCATTGGAGTAACAAAAATATCGACAACAGACTATGTTCCATAATAATAAGGCTATCATCCATTGGAGTAACAAAAATCTCGTCACCAGAATACCTTTCATAATGACAAGGCTACCATCCATTGGAGTAACATAAATATCGACAACAGACAATGTTCTATAATGACAAGGTTTTCATCCATTGGAGTAACAAAAATCTCGACAACCGACTAACTTCCTTAATGACAACGCTACAATCCATTGGAGTAACAAAAATATCGACAACAGACTATGTTCCATAATAACAAGGCTACCATCCATTGGAGTTCAAAAATCTCGACAACATAATACCTTCCATAATGACGAGGCTACCATCCATTGGAGTAACAAAGATATCAACAACAGACTACCTTCAATAATGACAATGCTACCATCCCCTAGAGTAACAAAAATATCGAAAATAGGGTAACATCCATAATGACAAGGCTACCATCCATTGGAATAATAAAAATCTCGACAACAAATTACCCTCTATAATGACAAGGCTACCATCCAATGGAATAACAGAAATCTCGTCAACAGACTACCTTCCATAATGACAAGGCTACCATCCATTGGAGTAACAAAAATCTGAACAACAGACTACCTTCCATAATGACAAGGCTACCATCCGTTGGAGTAACGTAAATCTCAATGAAAGACTCTCTTCCATAATGAAAAGGCCACCATCCATTGGAGTAACAAAAATCACGACAATAGACTACCTTTAATAATTACAAGGCTACCATCCATTGGAGTAACGAAAATCTCGATAACAGACTACCTTCCATAATGACAAGGCTACCATCCAATGGAATAACAAAAATCTCGACAACAGACTACCTTCCATAATGACAAGGTTACCATCCATTGGAGTGACAAAAATATCGACAACAGGCTGTGTTCCATAATAACAAGGCTACCATCCATTGGAGTAACAAAAATCTGGACACCAGACTACCTTTCATAATGACAAGGCTACCATCCATTGGAGTAACATAAATATTGACAACAGACAACGTTCCATAATGACAAGGCTACCATCCATTGGAGTAACAAAAATCTCCCATAACAGACTAACTTCCATAATGAAAAGGCTACCATCCATTGGAGTAACAAAAATCTCGACAATTGACTACCTTCCATAATGATAAGGCTACCATCCATTAGAGTGAAAAAAATCTCGATAACAGACTACCTTCAATAATGACAATGCTTCCATTCACTAGAGTAACATAATATCGACAACAGGGTAACATCTATAATGACAAGGTTACCATCCATTGGAGTAACAAAAATATCAACAACATACTATGTTCCATAATTACAAGGCTACCATCCATTGGAGTAACAAAAATCTCGACACCAGACTACCTTTCATAATGACAAGGCTACCATCCATTGGAGTAACATAAATATCGACAACATACAACGTTCCATAATGACAAGGCTACCATCCATTGGAGTAACAAAAATCTCGACAACAAACTAACTTCCTTAATGACAAGGCTACCATCCATTGGAGTAACAAAAATCTCGACAAAAGACTACCTTCCATAATGACAAGGTTACCATCCATTGGAGTAACAAAAATATCGATAACAGACTATGTTCCATAATAACAAGGCTACCATCCATTGGAGTAACAAAAATCTCGACACTAGACTACCTTTCATAATGACAAGGCTACCATCCATTGGAGTAAAATAAATATCGACAACAGACAACGTTCCATAATGACAAGGCTACCATCCATTGGAGTAACAAAAATCTCGACAACAGACTAACTTCCTTAATGACAAGGCTACCATCCATTGGAGTAACAAAAATATCGACAACAGACTATGTTCCATAATAACAAGGCTACCATCCATTGGAGTTACTAAAATATCGACAACAGACTACCTTCCATATTGATAAGGCTACCATCCATTGGAGTAACAAAGATATCACCAACAGACTACCTTTAATAATAACAATGCTACCATCCCCTAGAGTAACAAAAATATCGACTACAGGGTAACATCAATAATGACAAGGTTACCATCCATTGGAATAATAAAAATCTCGACAACAAATTACCTTCTATAATGACAAGGCTACCATCCAATGGAATAAAAAAAATCTCGTCAACAGACTACCTTCCATAATGACAAGGCTACCATCTATTGGAGTAACAAAAATCTGAACAATAGACTACCTTCCATAATGACAAGGCTACCATCGGTTGGAGTAACGTAAATCTCAATGAAAGACTATTTTCCATAATGAAAAGGCCACCATCCATTGGAGTAACAAAATCTTGACAATAAACTACCTTCCATATTAACAAGGCTACCATCCATTGGAGTAACAAAAATCTCGATAACAGACTACCTTCAATAATGACAATGCTACCATCCACTAGAGTAACAAAAATATCGACACCAAGGTAACATCTATAATTACAAGGTTACCAACCATTGGAATAATAAAAATCTCGTCAACAGACTACCTTCCATAATGACAAGGCTACCATCCGTTGGAGTAACGTAAATCTCAATGAAAGACTACCTTCCATAATGAAAAGGCTACCATCCATTGGAGTAACAAAAATCTCGACAATAGACTACCTTCCATAATGATAAGGCTACCATCCATTGGAGTGACAAAAATCTCGATAACAGACTACCTTCAATAATGACAATGCTTCCATTCACTAGAGTAACATAATATCGACAAAAGGGTAACATCTATAATGACAAGGTTACCATCCATTGGAATAATAAAAATCTCGTCAAAAGACTACCTTCCATAATGACAAGGCTACCATGCATTGGAGTAACAAAAATCTGAACAACAAACTACCTTCCATAATGACAAGGCTACCATCATTGGAGTAACATAAATATCGACAACAAATAGTGTTCCATAATAACAAGGCTACCATCCATTGGAGTAAAAAAAATATCGACACCAGACTACCTTTCATAATGACAAGGCTACCATCCATTGGAGTAACATAAATATCGACAACAGAAAACGTTCCATAATGACAAGGCTACCATCCATTGGAGTAAAAAAAATCTCGACAACAGACTAACTTCCTTAATGACAAGGCTACCATCCATTGGAGTAACAAAAATATCGATAACAGACTATGTTCCATAATAACAAGGATACCATCCATTGGAGTAAAAAAAATATCGCCAACATACTACCTTTTATAATGAGAAGGTTACCATCCATTGGAGTGACAAAAATCTCGACAATAGAATACCTTCCATAACGACAAGGGTACCATCCATTCGAGTAACAAAATCTCGACAACAAACTACCTTCCATAATGACAAGGCTACCAACCATTGGAGTAACAAAAATATCGACAACAGACTACCTTCCATAATGACAAGGCTTCCATCCATTGGAGTAACAAAAATATCGACAATAGACTACCTTATATAATAAAAAGCCTACCATCCATTGGAGTAACAAAAATCTGGACAACAGAATACCTTCCATAATGACTAGGCTACTATCCATTGGAGTAACAAAGATATCGACAACAGACGACCTTCCATAATGACAATGCTACCATCCATTGGAGTAACAAAAATCTCGACAACAGACAACCTTCCATAATGACAAGCCTACCATCCATTGGAGTAACAAATATTTCTAAAACAGACTACCTTCCATAATGACAAGGCTAAAATCCATTGGAGTAACAAAAATCTCGACACCAGACTACCATTCATAATGATAAGGATACCATCTATTGGAATAACAAATATCTAGAGAACAGTCTACCTTCCATAATGACAATGCTACCATCCATTTGAGTAACAAAAATCTCGACAACAGTCTACCTTCCATAATGACAAGGCTACCATCTATTGTAGTAACAAAAATGTAGACCATAGACTATCTTCCATAATGACTAGGCTACCATCCATTGGACTAACGAAAATCTCGACCACAGACTACCTTCCATAATGAAAAGCCTACCATCCATTGGAGTAACAAAAATCTGGACAACAGAATACCTTCCATAATGACTAGGCTACTATCCATTGGAGTGACAAAGATATCGACAACAGACCACCTTCCATAATGACAAGGTTAAAATCCATTAGAATAACAAAAATCTCGACAACATACTACCTTCCATAATGACAAGACTACCATCAATTAGAGTAACGAAAATCTCGACAACAAAATACCTTCCATAATGACAATGTTACCATCCATTGGAGTAACAAAAATCTAGACAACAGACTACCTTCTATAATGACAAGGCTACCATCCATTAAAGTATGAAAAATCTCGACATTAGACTACCTTCCATAATGACAAGGATACCATCCATTAGGGTGACAAAAATCTCGACAACAGACTACCTTCCATAATGACAAGGCTACAATCCATTGGAGTAATGAGAATATCAACAAGAGACTACCTTCCATAATAACAAGGCTACCATGCATTGGAGTAATGAAAATATCAACAAGAGACTACGTTCAATAATGATAAGGCTACCATCCATTGGAGTAACAAAAATATCGCCAACAGACTACCTTCCATAATGACATGGTTACCATCCATTGGAGTGACAAAAATCTCGACAATAGAATACCTTCTATAACGACAAGGCTACCATCCATTCGAGTAACGAAATTTCGACAACAAACTACCTTCCATAATGACAAGGCTACCATCCATTGGAGTAACAAAAATCTCGACAACAAACTACCTTCCATAATGACAAGGCTACCATCCATTAGAGTGACAAAAATATCGACAACCGACTACCTTCAATAATTACAAGGCTACCATCTATTGGAGTAACAAAAATATCGACAATAGACTACCTTCCATAATGAAAAGCCTACCATCCATTGGAGTAACAAAAATCTGGACAACAGAATACCATCCATAATGACTAGGCTATTATCCATTAGAATAACAAAAATCTCGACAACATACTACCTTCCATAATGACAAGACTACCATCAATTAGAGTAACGAAAATCTCGACAACAAAATACCTTCCATAATGACAATGTTACCATCCATTGGAGTAACAAAAATCTAGACAACAGACTACCTTCTATAATGACAAGGCTACCATCCATTAAAGTATGAAAAATCTCGACATTAGACTACCTTCCATAATGACAAGGATACCATCCATTAGGGTGACAAAAATCTCGACAACAGACTACCTTCCATAATGACAAGGCTACAATCCATTGGAGTAATGAGAATATCAACAAGAGACTACCTTCCATAATAACAAGGCTACCATGCATTGGAGTAATGAAAATATCAACAAGAGACTACGTTCAATAATGATAAGGCTACCATCCATTGGAGTAACAAAAATATCGCCAACAGACTACCTTCCATAATGACATGGTTACCATCCATTGGAGTGACAAAAATCTCGACAATAGAATACCTTCTATAACGACAAGGCTACCATCCATTCGAGTAACGAAATTTCGACAACAAACTACCTTCCATAATGACAAGGCTACCATCCATTGGAGTAACAAAAATCTCGACAACAAACTACCTTCCATAATGACAAGGCTACCATCCATTAGAGTGACAAAAATATCGACAACCGACTACCTTCAATAATTACAAGGCTACCATCTATTGGAGTAACAAAAATATCGACAATAGACTACCTTCCATAATGAAAAGCCTACCATCCATTGGAGTAACAAAAATCTGGACAACAGAATACCATCCATAATGACTAGGCTATTATCCATTGGACTAACAAAGATATCGACAACAGGCTACCTTCCATAATGACAATGCTACCATCCATTGGAGTAACAAAGATATCGACAACAGACTACTTCCATAATGACAAGGCTACCATCCATTGGAGTGACAAAAATCTCGACAACATACTACCTTCCATAACGACAAGGCTACCATCCATTTGAGTAAAAAAAATCACGAAAACAGACTACCTTCCATAATTGCAAGGCTAAAATCCATTGGAGTAACAAAAATCTCGACAACAGACTACCCTCCATAATGACAAGGCTACCATCTATTGGAATAACAAAAGTCTCAAGAACAGACTGTCTTCCATAATGACAAGGCTACCATCCAATGGAATAACAAAAATCTCAACAACATAGTACCTTCCATAATGACAAGGCTACCATCAATTGTAGTAACCAAAATCTCGACACCAGAATACCTTCCATAATGACAAGGCTACCATCCATTGTAGTAACAAAAATCTCGACAACAGTCTACCTTCCATAATGACAAGGCTACCATCCATTGTAGTAACAAAAATCTAGGCCATAGACTACCTTCCATAATGACAAGTCTACCATCCATTGGACTATCGAAAATCTCGACAACAGACTACCTTCCATAATGACAAGGCTACCATCCATTGGAGTAACGAAAATCTCGACAACAAACTACGTTCCATAATGAATAAGCTACCATCCATTGGAGTAACAAAAATATCGACAATATACTACCTTCAATAATGATAAGGCTACCATCCATTGGAGTAACAAAAATATCAACAACAGAATACCTTCCATTATGACTAGGCTACCATCCATTGGAGTAACAAAGATATCGACAATAGACTACCTTCCATAATGACAAGGCTACCATCCATTGGAGTGACAAAAATTTCGACAACAGACTTCCTTCCATAATGACAAGGCTACCATCCATTGGAGTAACAAAAATCTCGAAAACAGAGTACCTTCCACAATGACAAGGCTAAAATCCATTGGAATAACAAAAATTTCGACAACATACTACCTTCCATAATGACAAGACTACCATCAATTGTAGTAACGAAAATCTCAACAGACTACCTTCCATTATGACAAGGCTGCCATCCATTGTAGTAACAAAAATCTCAACAACAGACTACCTTCCATAATGACAATGCTACCATCCATTGGAGTAACAAAAATCTCGACAACAGACTACCTTCCATAATGACAAGGCTACCATCCATTGTAATAACAAAAATCTCTACAACAGACTACCTTCCATAATGATAAGGCTACCATCCATTGGAGTAATGAAAATATCAACAAGAGACTACCTTCCATAATGATAAGTCCACCATCCATTGGAATAACAAAAATATCGACAATAAACTACGTTCCATAATGAATAGCCTACCATTCATTGGAGTAACAAAAATATCAACAATAGACTACCTTCCATAATGACAAGGCTACCATCCATTGGAGTACCAGAGATATCGACAACAGACTACCTTCCATAATGACATGGCTACCATCCATTGGAGTGATAAAAATCTCGACAACATACTACCTTCCATAATGACAAGGCTACCATCCACTGGAGTAACAAAAATCTCTAAAACAGACTACCTTCCATAATTGCAAGGCTAAAATCCATTGGAGTGACAAAAATCTCGACAACAGACTACCTTCCATAATGACAAGGCTACCATCTATTGGAATAACAAAAGTCTCGAGAACAGACTGCATTCCATAATGACAAGGCTACCAACCAATGGAATAACAAAAATCTCAGCAACATACTACCTTCCATAATGACAAGGCTACCATCAATTGTAGTAACCAAAATCTCGACAACAGACTACTTTCCATAATGACAAGGCTACCATCCATTGTAGTAACAAAAAACTCGACAACAGGCTACCTTCCATAATGACAATGCTACCATCCATTGGAGTAACAAAAATATCGACAACAGACTACCTTCCATAATGACAAGGCTATCATCCATTGTAGCAACAAAAATCTCGACCACAAACTACCTTCCATAATGACAAGGCTACCATCCATTGGACTAACGAAAATATCAACAAGAGACTACCTTCCATAATGATAAGGCTACCATACATTGGAATAACAAAAATATCGACAACAAACTACTTTCCATAATGAATAGGCCACCATCCATTGGAGTAACAAAAATTTCGACAATAGACTACCTTCCATAATGACAAGGCTACCATCCGTTGGAGTAACAAAAATATCGACAACAGAATACCTTCCATTATGACTAAGCTACCATCCATTGAAGTAACAAATATATCGACAACAGACTACCTTTCATAATGACAAGGCTACCATCCATTGGAGTAACAAAAATATCGACAACAGAATACCTTCCAACATGACTAGGCTACCATCCATTGGAGTAACAAAGATAACGACAATAGACTACATTCCATAATGACAAGGCTACCATCCATTGCAGAAACGAAAATCTCGACAACAAACTACCTTCAATAATGACAAGGCTACCATCCATTGGAGTAACAAAAATCGCGAAAACAAACTATCTTCCATAATGACAAGGCTACCATCTATTGGAGTGACAAAAATCTCTACAATAGACTACCTTCCATAATGACTAAGCTACCATCCATTAGAGTAACAAAGATATCGACAACATACTACCTTCTATAATGACAAGGCTACCATACATTGTAATAACAAAAATTTGGACAACAAACTACCTTCCATAATGACAAGGCTACCATCCGTTGGAGTAACAAAAATATCAACAAGAGACTACCTTCCATAATGATAAGTCCACCATCCATTGGAATAACAAAAATATCGACAACAAACTACGTTCCATAATGAATAGGCTATCATTCATTGGAGTAACAAAAATATCAACAATAGACTACCTTCCATAATGACAAGGCTACCATCCATTGGAGTAACAAAAATATCGATAACAAAATACCTTACATAATTACTAGGCTACCATCCATTGGAGTAACAAAGATATCGATAACAGACTACATTCCATAATGACAAGGCTACAATCCATTGGAGTGACAAAAATCTCGACAACATACTACCTTCCATAATGACAAGGCTACCATCCATTGGAGTAACAAAAATCTCGAAAACAGAGTACCTTCCACAATGACAAGGCTAAAATCCATTGGAATAACAAAAATTTCGACAACATACTACCTTCCATAATGACAAGACTACCATCAATTGTAGTAACGAAAATCTCAACAGACTACCTTCCATTATGACAAGGCTGCCATCCATTGTAGTAACAAAAATCTCAACAACAGACTACCTTCCATAATGACAATGCTACCATCCATTGGAGTAACAAAAATCTCGACAACAGACTACCTTCCATAATGACAAGGCTACCATCCATTGTAATAACAAAAATCTCTACAACAGACTACCTTCCATAATGATAAGGCTACCATCCATTGGAGTAATGAAAATATCAACAAGAGACTACCTTCCATAATGATAAGTCCACCATCCATTGGAATAACAAAAATATCGACAATAAACTACGTTCCATAATGAATAGCCTACCATTCATTGGAGTAACAAAAATATCAACAATAGACTACCTTCCATAATGACAAGGCTACCATCCATTGGAGTACCAGAGATATCGACAACAGACTACCTTCCATAATGACATGGCTACCATCCATTGGAGTGATAAAAATCTCGACAACATACTACCTTCCATAATGACAAGGCTACCATCCACTGGAGTAACAAAAATCTCTAAAACAGACTACCTTCCATAATTGCAAGGCTAAAATCCATTGGAGTGACAAAAATCTCGACAACAGACTACCTTCCATAATGACAAGGCTACCATCTATTGGAATAACAAAAGTCTCGAGAACAGACTGCATTCCATAATGACAAGGCTACCAACCAATGGAATAACAAAAATCTCAGCAACATACTACCTTCCATAATGACAAGGCTACCATCAATTGTAGTAACCAAAATCTCGACAACAGACTACTTTCCATAATGACAAGGCTACCATCCATTGTAGTAACAAAAAACTCGACAACAGGCTACCTTCCATAATGACAATGCTACCATCCATTGGAGTAACAAAAATATCGACAACAGACTACCTTCCATAATGACAAGGCTATCATCCATTGTAGCAACAAAAATCTCGACCACAAACTACCTTCCATAATGACAAGGCTACCATCCATTGGACTAACGAAAATATCAACAAGAGACTACCTTCCATAATGATAAGGCTACCATACATTGGAATAACAAAAATATCGACAACAAACTACTTTCCATAATGAATAGGCCACCATCCATTGGAGTAACAAAAATTTCGACAATAGACTACCTTCCATAATGACAAGGCTACCATCCGTTGGAGTAACAAAAATATCGACAACAGAATACCTTCCATTATGACTAAGCTACCATCCATTGAAGTAACAAATATATCGACAACAGACTACCTTTCATAATGACAAGGCTACCATCCATTGGAGTAACAAAAATATCGACAACAGAATACCTTCCAACATGACTAGGCTACCATCCATTGGAGTAACAAAGATAACGACAATAGACTACATTCCATAATGACAAGGCTACCATCCATTGCAGAAACGAAAATCTCGACAACAAACTACCTTCAATAATGACAAGGCTACCATCCATTGGAGTAACAAAAATCGCGAAAACAAACTATCTTCCATAATGACAAGGCTACCATCTATTGGAGTGACAAAAATCTCTACAATAGACTACCTTCCATAATGACTAAGCTACCATCCATTAGAGTAACAAAGATATCGACAACATACTACCTTCTATAATGACAAGGCTACCATACATTGTAATAACAAAAATTTGGACAACAAACTACCTTCCATAATGACAAGGCTACCATCCGTTGGAGTAACAAAAATATCAACAAGAGACTACCTTCCATAATGATAAGTCCACCATCCATTGGAATAACAAAAATATCGACAACAAACTACGTTCCATAATGAATAGGCTATCATTCATTGGAGTAACAAAAATATCAACAATAGACTACCTTCCATAATGACAAGGCTACCATCCATTGGAGTAACAAAAATATCGATAACAAAATACCTTACATAATTACTAGGCTACCATCCATTGGAGTAACAAAGATATCGATAACAGACTACATTCCATAATGACAAGGCTACAATCCATTGGAGTGACAAAAATCTCGACAACATACTACCTTCCATAATGACAAGGCTACCATCCATTGGAGTAACAAAAATCTCGAAAACAGAGTACCTTCCACAATGACAAGGCTAAAATCCATTGGAATAACAAAAATTTCGACAACATACTACCTTCCATAATGACAAGACTACCATCAATTGTAGTAACGAAAATCTCAACAGACTACCTTCCATTATGACAAGGCTGCCATCCATTGTAGTAACAAAAATCTCAACAACAGACTACCTTCCATAATGACAATGCTACCATCCATTGGAGTAACAAAAATCTCGACAACAGACTACCTTCCATAATGACAAGGCTACCATCCATTGTAATAACAAAAATCTCTACAACAGACTACCTTCCATAATGATAAGGCTACCATCCATTGGAGTAATGAAAATATCAACAAGAGACTACCTTCCATAATGATAAGTCCACCATCCATTGGAATAACAAAAATATCGACAATAAACTACGTTCCATAATGAATAGCCTACCATTCATTGGAGTAACAAAAATATCAACAATAGACTACCTTCCATAATGACAAGGCTACCATCCATTGGAGTACCAGAGATATCGACAACAGACTACCTTTCATAATGACATGGCTACCATCCATTGGAGTGATAAAAATCTCGACAACATACTACCTTCCATAATGACAAGGCTACCATCCACTGGAGTAACAAAAATCTCTAAAACAGACTACCTTCCATAATTGCAAGGCTAAAATCCATTGGAGTGACAAAAATCTCGACAACAGACTACCTTCCATAATGACAAGGCTACCATCTATTGGAATAACAAAAGTCTCGAGAACAGACTGCATTCCATAATGACAAGGCTACCAACCAATGGAATAACAAAAATCTCAGCAACATACTACCTTCCATAATGACAAGGCTACCATCAATTGTAGTAACCAAAATCTCGACAACAGACTACTTTCCATAATGACAAGGCTACCATCCAGTGTAGTAACAAAAAACTCGACAACAGGCTACCTTCCATAATGACAATGCTACCATCCATTGGAGTAACAAAAATATCGACAACAGACTACCTTCCATAATGACAAGGCTATCATCCATTGTAGCAACAAAAATCTCGACCACAAACTACCTTCCATAATGACAAGGCTACCATCCATTGGACTAACGAAAATATCAACAAGAGACTACCTTCCATAATGATAAGGCTACCATACATTGGAATAACAAAAATATCGACAACAAACTACTTTCCATAATGAATAGGCCACCATCCATTGGAGTAACAAAAATTTCGACAATAGACTACCTTCCATAATGACAAGGCTACCATCCGTTGGAGTAACAAAAATATCGACAACAGAATACCTTCCAGTATGACTAAGCTACCATCCATTGAAGTAACAAATATATCGACAACAGACTACCTTTCATAATGACAAGGCTACCATCCATTGGAGTAACAAAAATATCGACAACAGAATACCTTCCAACATGACTAGGCTACCATCCATTGGAGTAACAAAGATAACGACAATAGACTACATTCCATAATGACAAGGCTACCATCCATTGCAGAAACGAAAATCTCGACAACAAACTACCTTCAATAATGACAAGGCTACCATCCATTGGAGTAACAAAAATCGCGAAAACAAACTATCTTCCATAATGACAAGGCTACCATCTATTGGAGTGACAAAAATCTCTACAATAGACTACCTTCCATAATGACTAAGCTACCATCCATTAGAGTAACAAAGATATCGACAACATACTACCTTCTATAATGACAAGGCTACCATACATTGTAATAACAAAAATTTGGACAACAAACTACCTTCCATAATGACAAGGCTACCATCCGTTGGAGTAACAAAAATATCAACAAGAGACTACCTTCCATAATGATAAGTCCACCATCCATTGGAATAACAAAAATATCGACAACAAACTACGTTCCATAATGAATAGGCTATCATTCATTGGAGTAACAAAAATATCAACAATAGACTACCTTCCATAATGACAAGGCTACCATCCATTGGAGTAACAAAAATATCGATAACAAAATACCTTACATAATTACTAGGCTACCATCCATTGGAGTAACAAAGATATCGATAACAGACTACATTCCATAATGACAAGGCTACAATCCATTGGAGTGACAAAAATCTCGACAACATACTACCTTCCATAATGACAAGGCTACCATCCATTGGAGTAACAAAAATCTCGAAAACAGAGTACCTTCCACAATGACAAGGCTAAAATCCATTGGAATAACAAAAATTTCGACAACATACTACCTTCCATAATGACAAGACTACCATCAATTGTAGTAACGAAAATCTCAACAGACTACCTTCCATTATGACAAGGCTGCCATCCATTGTAGTAACAAAAATCTCAACAACAGACTACCTTCCATAATGACAATGCTACCATCCATTGGAGTAACAAAAATCTCGACAACAGACTACCTTCCATAATGACAAGGCTACCATCCATTGTAATAACAAAAATCTCTACAACAGACTACCTTCCATAATGATAAGGCTACCATCCATTGGAGTAATGAAAATATCAACAAGAGACTACCTTCCATAATGATAAGTCCACCATCCATTGGAATAACAAAAATATCGACAATAAACTACGTTCCATAATGAATAGCCTACCATTCATTGGAGTAACAAAAATATCAACAATAGACTACCTTCCATAATGACAAGGCTACCATCCATTGGAGTACTAGAGATATCGACAACAGACTACCTTCCATAATGACATGGCTACCATCCATTGGAGTGATAAAAATCTCGACAACATACTACCTTCCATAATGACAAGGCTACCATCCACTGGAGTAACAAAAATCTCTAAAACAGACTACCTTCCATAATTGCAAGGCTAAAATCCATTGGAGTGACAAAAATCTCGACAACAGACTACCTTCCATAATGACAAGGCTACCATCTATTGGAATAACAAAAGTCTCGAGAACAGACTGCATTCCATAATGACAAGGCTACCAACCAATGGAATAACAAAAATCTCAGCAACATACTACCTTCCATAATGACAAGGCTACCATCAATTGTAGTAACCAAAATCTCGACAACAGACTACTTTCCATAATGACAAGGCTACCATCCAGTGTAGTAACAAAAAACTCGACAACAGGCTACCTTCCATAATGACAATGCTACCATCCATTGGAGTAACAAAAATATCGACAAGAGACTACCTTCCATAATGACAAGGCTATCATCCATTGTAGCAACAAAAATCTCGACCACAAACTACCTTCCATAATGACAAGGCTACCATCCATTGGACTAACGAAAATATCAACAAGAGACTACCTTCCATAATGATAAGGCTACCATACATTGGAATAACAAAAATATCGACAACAAACTACTTTCCATAATGAATAGGCCACCATCCATTGGAGTAACAAAAATTTCGACAATAGACTACCTTCCATAATGACAAGGCTACCATCCGTTGGAGTAACAAAAATATCGACAACAGAATACCTTCCATTATGACTAAGCTACCATCCATTGAAGTAACAAATATATCGACAACAGACTACCTTTCATAATGACAAGGCTACCATCCATTGGAGTAACAAAAATATCGACAACAGAATACCTTCCAACATGACTAGGCTACCATCCATTGGAGTAACAAAGATAACGACAATAGACTACATTCCATAATGACAAGGCTACCATCCATTGCAGAAACGAAAATCTCGACAACAAACTACCTTCAATAATGACAAGGCTACCATCCATTGGAGTAACAAAAATCGCGAAAACAAACTATCTTCCATAATGACAAGGCTACCATCTATTGGAGTGACAAAAATCTCTACAATAGACTACCTTCCATAATGACTAAGCTACCATCCATTAGAGTAACAAAGATATCGACAACATACTACCTTCTATAATGACAAGGCTACCATACATTGTAATAACAAAAATTTGGACAACAAACTACCTTCCATAATGACAAGGCTACCATCCGTTGGAGTAACAAAAATATCAACAAGAGACTACCTTCCATAATGATAAGTCCACCATCCATTGGAATAACAAAAATATCGACAACAAACTACGTTGCATAATGAATAGGCTATCATTCATTGGAGTAACAAAAATATCAACAATAGACTACCTTCCATAATGACAAGGCTACCATCCATTGGAGTAACAAAAATATCGATAACAAAATACCTTACATAATTACTAGGCTACCATCCATTGGAGTAACAAAGATATCGATAACAGACTACATTCCATAATGACAAGGCTACAATCCATTGGAGTGACAAAAATCTCGACAACATACTACCTTCCATAATGACAAGGCTACCATCCATTGGAGTAACAAAAATCTCGAAAACAGAGTACCTTCCACAATGACAAGGCTAAAATCCATTGGAATAACAAAAATTTCGACAACATACTACCTTCCATAATGACAAGACTACCATCAATTGTAGTAACGAAAATCTCAACAGACTACCTTCCATTATGACAAGGCTGCCATCCATTGTAGTAACAAAAATCTCAACAACAGACTACCTTCCATAATGACAATGCTACCATCCATTGGAGTAACAAAAATCTCGACAACAGACTACCTTCCATAATGACAAGGCTACCATCCATTGTAATAACAAAAATCTCTACAACAGACTACCTTCCATAATGATAAGGCTACCATCCATTGGAGTAATGAAAATATCAACAAGAGACTACCTTCCATAATGATAAGTCCACCATCCATTGGAATAACAAAAATATCGACAATAAACTACGTTCCATAATGAATAGCCTACCATTCATTGGAGTAACAAAAATATCAACAATAGACTACCTTCCATAATGACAAGGCTACCATCCATTGGAGTACCAGAGATATCGACAACAGACTACCTTCCATAATGACATGGCTACCATCCATTGGAGTGATAAAAATCTCGACAACATACTACCTTCCATAATGACAAGGCTACCATCCACTGGAGTAACAAAAATCTCTAAAACAGACTACCTTCCATAATTGCAAGGCTAAAATCCATTGGAGTGACAAAAATCTCGACAACAGACTACCTTCCATAATGACAAGGCTACCATCTATTGGAATAACAAAAGTCTCGAGAACAGACTGCATTCCATAATGACAAGGCTACCAACCAATGGAATAACAAAAATCTCAGCAACATACTACCTTCCATAATGACAAGGCTACCATCAATTGTAGTAACCAAAATCTCGACAACAGACTACTTTCCATAATGACAAGGCTACCATCCATTGTAGTAACAAAAAACTCGACAACAGGCTACCTTCCATAATGACAATGCTACCATCCATTGGAGTAACAAAAATATCGACAACAGACTACCTTCCATAATGACAAGGCTATCATCCATTGTAGCAACAAAAATCTCGACCACAAACTACCTTCCATAATGACAAGGCTACCATCCATTGGACTAACGAAAATATCAACAAGAGACTACCTTCCATAATGATAAGGCTACCATACATTGGAATAACAAAAATATCGACAACAAACTACTTTCCATAATGAATAGGCCACCATCCATTGGAGTAACAAAAATTTCGACAATAGACTACCTTCCATAATGACAAGGCTACCATCCGTTGGAGTAACAAAAATATCGACAACAGAATACCTTCCATTATGACTAAGCTACCATCCATTGAAGTAACAAATATATCGACAACAGACTACCTTCCATAATGACAAGGCTACCATCCATTGGAGTAACAAAAATATCGACAACAGAATACCTTCCAACATGACTAGGCTACCATCCATTGGAGTAACAAAGATAACGACAATAGACTACATTCCATAATGACAAGGCTACCATCCATTGCAGAAACGAAAATCTCGACAACAAACTACCTTCAATAATGACAAGGCTACCATCCATTGGAGTAACAAAAATCGCGAAAACAAACTATCTTCCATAATGACAAGGCTACCATCTATTGGAGTGACAAAAATCTCTACAATAGACTACCTTCCATAATGACTAAGATACCATCCATTAGAGTAACAAAGATATCGACAACAGACTACCTTCTATAATGACAAGGCTACCATACATTGTAATAACAAAAATTTGGACAACAAACTACCTTCCATAATGACAAGGCTACCATCCGTTGGAGTAACAAAAATATCAACAAGAGACTACCTTCCATAATGATAAGTCCACCATCCATTGGAATAACAAAAATATCGACAACAAACTACGTTCCATAATGAATAGGCTATCATTCATTGGAGTAACAAAAATATCAACAATAGACTACCTTCCATAATGACAAGGCTACCATCCATTGGAGTAACAAAAATATCGATAACAAAATACCTTACATAATTACTAGGCTACCATCCATTGGAGTAACAAAGATATCGATAACAGACTACATTCCATAATGACAAGGCTACAATCCATTGGAGTGACAAAAATCTCGACAACATACTACCTTCCATAATGACAAGGCTACCATCCATTGGAGTAACAAAAATCTCGAAAACAGAGTACCTTCCACAATGACAAGGCTAAAATCCATTGGAATAACAAAAATTTCGACAACATACTACCTTCCATAATGACAAGACTACCATCAATTGTAGTAACGAAAATCTCAACAGACTACCTTCCATTATGACAAGGCTGCCATCCATTGTAGTAACAAAAATCTCAACAACAGACTACCTTCCATAATGACAATGCTACCATCCATTGGAGTAACAAAAATCTCGACAACAGACTACCTTCCATAATGACAAGGCTACCATCCATTGTAATAACAAAAATCTCTACAACAGACTACCTTCCATAATGATAAGGCTACCATCCATTGGAGTAATGAAAATATCAACAAGAGACTACCTTCCATAATGATAAGTCCACCATCCATTGGAATAACAAAAATATCGACAATAAACTACGTTCCATAATGAATAGCCTACCATTCATTGGAGTAACAAAAATATCAACAATAGACTACCTTCCATAATGACAAGGCTACCATCCATTGGAGTACCAGAGATATCGACAACAGACTACCTTCCATAATGACATGGCTACCATCCATTGGAGTGATAAAAATCTCGACAACATACTACCTTCCATAATGACAAGGCTACCATCCACTGGAGTACCAAAAATCTCTAAAACAGACTACCTTCCATAATTGCAAGGCTAAAATCCATTGGAGTGAAAAAAATCTCGACAACAGACTACCTTCCATAATGACAAGGCTACCATCTATTGGAATAACAAAAGTCTCGAGAACAGACTGCATTCCATAATGACAAGGCTACCAACCAATGGAATAACAAAAATCTCAGCAACATACTACCTTCCATAATGACAAGGCTACCATCAATTGTAGTAACCAAAATCTCGACAACAGACTACTTTCCATAATGACAAGGCTACCATCCATTGTAGTAACAAAAAACTCGACAACAGGCTACCTTCCATAATGACAATGCTACCATCCATTGGAGTAACAAAAATATCGACAACAGACTACCTTCCATAATGACAAGGCTATCATCCATTGTAGCAACAAAAATCTCGACCACAAACTACCTTCCATAATGACAAGGCTACCATCCATTGGACTAACGAAAATATCAACAAGAGACTACCTTCCATAATGATAAGGCTACCATACATTGGAATAACAAAAATATCGACAACAAACTACTTTCCATAATGAATAGGCCACCATCCATTGGAGTAACAAAAATTTCGACAATAGACTACCTTCCATAATGACAAGGCTACCATCCGTTGGAGTAACAAAAATATCGACAACAGAATACCTTCCATTATGACTAAGCTACCATCCATTGAAGTAACAAATATATCGACAACAGACTACCTTCCATAATGACAAGGCTACCATCCATTGGAGTAACAAAAATATCGACAACAGAATACCTTCCAACATGACTAGGCTACCATCCATTGGAGTAACAAAGATAACGACAATAGACTACATTCCATAATGACAAGGCTACCATCCATTGCAGAAACGAAAATCTCGACAACAAACTACCTTCAATAATGAGAAGGCTACCATCCATTGGAGTAACAAAAATCGCGAAAACAAACTATCTTCCATAATGACAAGGCTACCATCTATTGGAGTGACAAAAATCTCTACAATAGACTACCTTCCATAATGACTAAGATACCATCCATTAGAGTAACAAAGATATCGACAACAGACTACCTTCTATAATGACAAGGCTACCATACATTGTAATAACAAAAATTTGGACAACATACTACCTTCCATAATGACAAGGCTACCATCCGTTGGAGTAACAAAAATATCAACAAGAGACTACCTTCCATAATGATAAGTCCACCATCCATTGGAATAACAAAAATATCGACAACAAACTACGTTCCATAATGAATAGGCTATCATTCATTGGAGTAACAAAAATATCAACAATAGACTACCTTCCATAATGACAAGGCTACCATCCATTGGAGTAACAAAAATATCGATAACAAAATACCTTACATAATTACTAGGCTACCATCCATTGGAGTAACAAAGATATCGATAACAGACTACATTCCATAATGACAAGGCTACAATCCATTGGAGTGACAAAAATCTCGACAACATACTACCTTCCATAATGACAAGGCTACCATCCATTGGAGTAACAAAAATCTCGAAAACAGAGTACCTTCCACAATGACAAGGCTAAAATCCATTGGAATAACAAAAATTTCGACAACATACTACCTTCCATAATGACAAGACTACCATCAATTGTAGTAACGAAAATCTCAACAGACTACCTTCCATTATGACAAGGCTGCCATCCATTGTAGTAACAAAAATCTCAACAACAGACTACCTTCCATAATGACAATGCTACCATCCATTGGAGTAACAAAAATCTCGACAACAGACTACCTTCCATAATGACAAGGCTACCATCCATTGTAATAACAAAAATCTCTACAACAGACTACCTTCCATAATGATAAGGCTACCATCCATTGGAGTAATGAAAATATCAACAACAGACTACCTTCCATAATGATAAGTCCACCATCCATTGGAATAACAAAAATATCGACAATAAACTACGTTCCATAATGAATAGCCTACCATTCATTGGAGTAACAAAAATATCAACAATAGACTACCTTCCATAATGACAAGGCTACCATCCATTGGAGTACCAGAGATATCGACAACAGACTACCTTCCATAATGACATGGCTACCATCCATTGGAGTGATAAAAATCTCGACAACATACTACCTTCCATAATGACAAGGCTACCATCCACTGGAGTAACAAAAATCTCTAAAACAGACTACCTTCCATAATTGCAAGGCTAAAATCCATTGGAGTGACAAAAATCTCGACAACAGACTACCTTCCATAATGACAAGGCTACCATCTATTGGAATAACAAAAGTCTCGAGAACAGACTGCATTCCATAATGACAAGGCTACCAACCAATGGAATAACAAAAATCTCAGCAACATACTACCTTCCATAATGACAAGGCTACCATCAATTGTAGTAACCAAAATCTCGACAACAGACTACTTTCCATAATGACAAGGCTACCATCCATTGTAGTAACAAAAAACTCGACAACAGGCTACCTTCCATAATGACAATGCTACCATCCATTGGAGTAACAAAAATATCGACAACAGACTACCTTCCATAATGACAAGGCTATCATCCATTGTAGCAACAAAAATCTCGACCACAAACTACCTTCCATAATGACAAGGCTACCATCCATTGGACTAACGAAAATATCAACAAGAGACTACCTTCCATAATGATAAGGCTACCATACATTGGAATAACAAAAATATCGACAACAAACTACTTTCCATAATGAATAGGCCACCATCCATTGGAGTAACAAAAATTTCGACAATAGACTACCTTCCATAATGACAAGGCTACCATCCGTTGGAGTAACAAAAATATCGACAACAGAATACCTTCCATTATGACTAAGCTACCATCCATTGAAGTAACAAATATATCGACAACAGACTACCTTCCATAATGACAAGGCTACCATCCATTGGAGTAACAAAAATATCGACAACAGAATACCTTCCAACATGACTAGGCTACCATCCATTGGAGTAACAAAGATAACGACAATAGACTACATTCCATAATGACAAGGCTACCATCCATTGCAGAAACGAAAATCTCGACAACAAACTACCTTCAATAATGACAAGGCTACCATCCATTGGAGTAACAAAAATCGCGAAAACAAACTATCTTCCATAATGACAAGGCTACCATCTATTGGAGTGACAAAAATCTCTACAATAGACTACCTTCCATAATGACTAAGATACCATCCATTAGAGTAACAAAGATATCGACAATAGACTACCTTCTATAATGACAAGGCTACCATACATTGTAATAACAAAAATTTGGACAACAAACTACCTTCCATAATGAGAAGGCTACCATCCGTTGGAGTAACAAAAATATCAACAAAAGACTACCTTCCATAATGATAAGTCCACCATCCATTGGAATAACAAAAATATCGACAACAAACTACGTTCCATAATGAATAGGCTATCATTCATTGGAGTAACAAAAATATCAACAATAGACTACCTTCCATAATGACAAGGCTACCATCCATTGGAGTAACAAAAATATCGATAACAAAATACCTTACATAATTACTAGGCTACCATCCATTGGAGTAACAAAGATATCGATAACAGACTACATTCCATAATGACAAGTCTACAATCCATTGGAGTGACAAAAATCTCGACAACATACTACCTTCCATAATGACAAGGCTACCATCCATTGGAGTAACAAAAATCTCGAAAACATACTACCTTTCATAATGACAAGGCTAAAATCCATTGGAGTAAGAAAAATCTCAACAACAGACTACCTTCCATAATGACAAGGCTACCATCCAATGGAATAACAAAAATCTCGACAACAAACTACCTTCCATAATGACAAGGCTACCATCAATTGTAGTAACCAATATCTCGACAACAAACTACTTTCCATAATGACAAGGCTACCATCCATTGTAGTAACAAAAATCTCGACAACATACTACCTTCCATAATGACAATTCTCCCATCCATTGGAGTAACAAAAATCTCGACAACAGACTACCTTCCATAATGACAAGGCTATCATCCATTGTAGTAACAAAAATCTCGACCACAAACTACCTTCCATAATGACAAGGCTACCATCCATTGGACTAACGAAAATATCAACAAGAGACTACCTTCCATAATGATAAGGCTACCATCCATTGGAATAACAATAATATCGACAACAAACTACGTTCCATAATGAATAGGCTACCATCCATTGGAGTAACAAAAATATCGATAATAAACTACCTTCCATAATGACAAGGCTACCTTCCATTGGAGTAATAAAAATATCAACAACAGAATACCTTCCATTATGACTAGGCTACCATCCATTGAAGTAACAAAGATACCGATAACAGAATACCTTCCATTATGACTAGGCTACCATCCATTGAAGTAACAAAGATATCGACAATAGACTACCTTCCATAATGACAAGGCTACCATCCATTGAAGTAACAAAAATATCGACAACAAAATACCTTATATTATGACTAGGCTACCATCCATTGGAGTTACAAAGATATCGACAACATACTAACTTCCATAATAACAAGGCTACCATCAATTGGAGTAACAAAAACTCGCCAACAGTCTACCTTCCATAATGACACGGTTACCATCCATTGGAATGGCAAAAATATCGACAACAGACTACCTTCCATAATGACAAGGCTACCATCCATTGGAGTAACGAAAATCTCGACAACAGACTACCTTCCATAATGACAAGGCTACCATCCATTGGAATGACAAAAATCTCTACAATAGACTACCTTCCATAATGACTAAGCTACCATCCATTAGAGTAACAAAGATATCAACAACAGACTACCTTCTAAAATGACAAGGCTACCATACATTGTAATAACAAAAATTTGGACAACAAACTACCTTCCATAATGACAAGGCTACCTTACATTGTAGTAACAAAAATCTCCACAACAGTTACCTTCCATAATGACATGGCTACCATCCATTGGAGTAACAAAAATATCAACAACAGACTACCTTCCATAATGATAAGTCCACCATCCATTGGAATAACAAAAATATCGACAACAAACTATGTTCCATAATGAATAGGCTACCATTCATTGGAGTAACAAAAATATCAACAATAGACTACCTTCCATAATAACAAGGCTACCATCCATTGGAGTAACAAAAATATCGATAACAAAATACCTTCCATAATGACTAGGCTACCATCCATTGGAGTAACAAAGATGTCGACAACGGACTACATTCCATAATGACAAGGCTACAATCCATTGAAGTGACAAAAATATCGACAACATACTACCTTCCATAATGACCAGGCTACCATATATTGGAATAAAAAAAGTCTCGAGAATAGACTGCCTTCCATAATGACAAAGCTACCATCCAATGGAATAACAAAAATCTCGACAACAAACTACCTTCCATAATGACAAGGCTATCATCAATTGTAGTAACCAATATCTCGACAACAAACTACTTTCCATAATGACAAGGCTACCATCCATTGTAGTAACAAAAATCTCGACAACAGACTACCTTCCATAATGACAATGCTACCATCCATTGGAGTAACAAAAATCTCGACAACAGACTACCTTCCATAATGACAAGGCTACCTTCCATTGGAGTGATAAAAAAATCGACAACAGAATACCTTCCATTGTGACTAGGCTACCATCCATTGAAGTAACAAAGATATCGAATACAGACTACCTTCCATAATGACAAGGCTACCATCCATTGGAGTAACAAAAATATCGACAACAGAATACCTTCCATTATGACTAGGCTACCATCCATTGGAGTAACAAAGATATCGACAACAGACTACCTTCCATAATGACAAGGCTACCATCCATTGGAGTAATGAAAATATCAACAAGAGACTACCTTCCATAATGACAAGGATACCATCAATTGGAGTAAAACAATCTCGCCAACAGTCTACCTTCCATAATGACAAGGCTACCATCCATTGGAGTAACAAAAATATCGATAACAAAATACCTTCCATTATGACTAGGCTACCATCCATTGAAGTACCAAAGATATCGACAACAGACTACCTTGCATAATGACAAGGCTACCATCCATTGGAGTAACAAAAATATCGACAACAGAATACCTTCAATTATGACTAGGCTACCATCCATTGGAGTAACAAACATATCAACAACATAATACCTTCCATAATGACAAGGCTACCATCCATTGGAGTGACAAAAATATCGACAAAAAACTACCTTCCATAATGACAAGGCTACCATCCATTAGAGTAACGAAAATCTCGACAACAGACTACCTTCCATAATGACAAGGCTACAATCCATTAGAGTAACAAAAATTGCGAAAACAGACTATCTTCCATAATGACAATGCTACCATCCATTGGAGTGACAAATATCTCGACAATAGACTACCTTCCATAATGACTAAGCAACCATCCATTAGAGTAACAAAGATATCGACAAAAGACTACCTTCTATAATCACAAGGCTACCATACATTGTAATAACAAAAATTTGGACAACAAACTAACTTCCATATTGAGAAGGCTACCTTACATTGTAGTAAAAAAAATCTCGACAACAGTTACCTTCCATAATGACAAGGCTACCATCCATTGGAGTAACAAAAATCTCGACAATAGACTACCTTCCATAATGACAAGGCTACCATCCATTGGAGTGACAAAAATCTCGACAACAAACTACCTTCGATAATGACAAGGCTACCATCCATTCGAGTATGAAAAATCTCGACAACAAACTACCTTCCATAATGACAAGGCTACCATCAATTGTAGTAACCAATATCTCGACAACAAACTACTTTCCATAATGACAAGGCTACCATCCATTGTAGTAACAAAAATCTCGACAACAGACTACCTTGCATAATGACAATGCTACCATCCATTGGAGTAACAAAAATCTCGACAACAGACTACCTTCCATAATGACAAGGCTATCATCCATTGTAGTAAGAAAAATCTCGACCACAGACTACCTTCCATAATGACAAGTCTACCATCCATTGGACTAACGAAAATATCAACAAGAGACTACCGTCCATAATGATAAGGCTACCATCCATTGGAATAACAAAAATATCGACAACAAACTACATTCCATAATGAATAGGCTACCATCCATTGGAGTAACAAAGATATCGATAATAGACTACTTTCCATAATGACAAGGCTACCTTCCATTGGAGTGATAAAAAAATCGACAACAGAATACCTTCCATTGTGACTAGGCTACCATCCATTGAAGTAACAAAGATATCGAATACAGACTACCTTCCATAATGACAAGGCTACCATCCATTGGAGTAACAAAAATATCGACAACAGAATACCTTCCATTATGACTAGGCTACCATCCGTTGGAGTAACAAAGATATCGACAACAGACTACCTTCCATAATGACAAGGCTACCATCCATTGGAGTAATGAAAATATCAACAAGAGACTACCTTCCATAATGACAAGGATACCATCAATTGGAGTAAAAAAATCTCGCCAACAGTCTACCTTCCATAATGACAAGGCTACCATCCATTGGAGTAACAAAAATATCGATAACAAAATACCTTCCATTATGACTAGGCTACCATCCATTGAAGTAACAAAGATATCGACAACAGACTACCTTGCATAATGACAAGGCTACCATCCATTGGAGTAACAAAAATATCGACAACAGAATACCTTCAATTATGACTAGGCTACCATCCATTGGAGTAACAAACATATCAACAACATAATACCTTCCATAATGACAAGGCTACCATCCATTGGAATGACAAAAATATCGACAAAAAACTACCTTCCAAAATGACAAGGCTACCATCCATTAGAGTAACGAAAATCTCGACAACAGACTACCTTCCATAATGATAAGGCTACAATCCTTTGGAGTAACAGAAATTGCGAAAACAGACTATCTTCCATAATGACAATGCTACCATCCATTGGAGTGACAAAAATCTCGACAATAGACTACCTTCCATAATTACTAAGCAACCATCCATTAGAGTAACAAAGATATCGACAAAAGACTACCTTCTATAATGACAAGGCTACCATACATTGTAATAACAAAAATTTGGACAACAAACTACCTTCCATATTGAGAAGGCTACCTTACATTGTAGTAAAAAAAATCTCGACAACAGTTACCTTCAATAATGACAAGGTTACCATCCATTGGAGTAACAAAAATCTCGACAATAGACTACCTTCCATAATGACAAGACTACCATCCATTGGAGTGACAAAAATATCGACAACAAACTACCTTCCATAATGACAAGGCTACCATCAATTGTAGTAACCAATATCTCGACAACAAACTACTTTCCATAATGACAAGGCTGCCATCCATGTAGTAACAAAAATCTCGACAGCAGACTACCTTCCATAATGACAATGCTACCATCCATTGGAGTAACAAAAATCTCGACAACAGACTACCTTCCATAATGAAAAGGCTATCATCCATTGTAGTAACAAAAATCTCGACCACAGACTACCTTCCATAATTACAAGGCTACCATCCATTGGACTAACGAAAATCTCGACAACAGACTACCTTCCATAATGACAAGGCTACCATCCATTGGAGTAACAAAAATCTCGAAAATAGACTACCTTCCATAATGAATAGGCTACCATCCATTGGAGTAACAAAGATATCGACCACAGACTACCTTCCATAATGACAAGGCTACCTTCCATTGGAGTGATAAAAATATCGACAACAGAATACCTTCCATTATGACTAGGCTACCATCCATTGAAGTAACAAAGATATCGACAACAGACTACCTTCCATAATGACAAGGCTACCATCCATTGGAGTAATGAAAATATCAACAAGAGACTACCTTCCATAATGACAAGGCTACCATCAATTGGAGTACAAAAATCTCGCCAACAGTCTACCTTCCATAATGACAAGGCTACCATGCATTGGAGTAACAAAAATATCGACAACAGAATACCTTCCATTATGACTATGCTACCATCCATTGAAGTAACAAAGATATCGACAACAGACTACCTTCCATAATGACAAGGCTACCATCCATTGGAGTAACAAAGATATCGACAACATAATACCTTCCATAATGACAAGGCTACCATCCATTGGAGTGACAAAAATATCGACAAAAAACTACCTTCCATAATGACAATGCTACCATCCATTAGAGTAACGGAAATCTCGACAACAGACTACCTTCCAGAATGACAAGGCTACAATCCATTGGAGTAACAAAAATTGCGAAAACAGACTATCTTCCATAATGACAACACTACCATCCATTAGAGTGACAAAAATCTCGACAATAGACTACCTTCCATAATGACTAAGCAACCATCCATTAGAGTAACAAAGATATCGACAAAAGACTACCTTCTATAATGACAAGGTTACCATACATTGTAATAACAAAAATTTGGACAACAAACTACCTTCCATAATGTGAAGGCTACCTTACATTGTAGTAACAAAAATCTCGACAACAGTTACCTTCCATAATGACAAGGCTACCATCCATTGGAGTAACAAAAATCTCGACAATAGACTACCTTCCATAATGACAAGGCTACCATCCATTGGAGTGACAAAAATCCCGACAACAAACTACCTTCCATAATGACAAGGCTACCATCCATTGGAGTAACAAAAATATCGACAATAGACTACCTTCCATAATGACAAGGCTACCATCCATTGGAGTAACAAAGATATCGATAATAGACTACCTTCCATAATGACAAGGCTACCTTCCATTGGAGTGATAAAAATATCGACAACAGAATACCTTCCATTATGACTAGGCTACCATCCATTGAAGTAACAAAGATATCGAATACAGACTACCTTCCATAATGACAAGGCTACCATCCATTGGAGTAACAAAAATATCGACAACAGAATACCTTCTATTATGACTAGGCTACCATCCATTGGAGTAACAAAGATATCGACAACATACTACCTTCCATAAAGACAAGGCTACCATCCATTGGAGTAAAGAAAATATCAACAAGAGACTACCTTCCATAATGACAAGGCTACCATCAATTTGAGTAAAAAAATCTCGCCAACAGTCTACCTTCCATAATGACAAGGCTACCATCCATTGGAGTAACAAAAATATCGACAACAAAATACCTTCCATTATGACTAGGCTACCATCCATTGAAGTAACAAAGATATCGACAACAGACTACCTTCCATAATGACAAGGCTACCATCCATTGGAATAACAAAAATATCGACAACAGAATACCTTTAATTATGACTAGGCTACCATCCATTGGAGTAACAAAGATATCAACAACATAATACCTTCCATAATGACAAGGCTACCATCCATTGGAGTGACAAAAATATCGACAAAAAACTACATTCCAAAATGACAAGGCTACCATCCATTAGAGTAACGAAAATCTCGACAACAGACTACCTTCCATAATGATAAGGCTACAATCCTTTGGAGTAACAAAAATTGCAAAAACAGATTATCTTCCATAATGACAACACTACCATCCATTGGAGTGACAAAAATCTCGACAATAGACTACCTTCCATAATGACTAAGCAACCATCCATTAGAGTAACAAAGATATCGACAAAAGACTACCTTCTATAATGACAAGGCTACCATACATTGTAATAACAAAAATTTGGACAACAAACTACCTTCCATATTGAGAAGGCTACCTTACATTGTAGTAAAAAAAATCTCGACAAGAGTTACCTTCCATAATGACAAGGTTACCATCCATTGGAGTAACAAAAATCTCGACAATAGACTACCTTCCATAATGACAAGACTACCATCCATTGGAGTGACAAAAATCTCGACAACAAACTACCTTCCATAATGACAAGGCTACCATCAATTGTAGTAACCAATATCTCGACAACAAACTACTTTCCATAATGACAAGGCTGCCATCCATTGTAGTAACAAAAATCTCGACAACAAACTACCTTCCATAATGACAATGCTACCATCCATTGGAGTAACAAAAATCTCGACAACAGACTACCTTCCATAATGAAAAGGCTATCATCCATTGTAGTAACAAAAATCTCGACCACAGACTACCTTCCATAATTACAAGGCTACCATCCATTGGACTAACGAAAATCTCGACAACAGACTACCTTCCATAATGACAAGGCTACCATCCATTGGAGTAACAAAAATCTCGAAAATAGACTACCTTCCATAATGAATAGGCTACCATCCATTGGAGTAACAAAGATATCGACCACAGACTACCTTCCATAATGACAAGGCTACCTTCCATTGGAGTGATAAAAATATCGACAACAGAATACCTTCCATTATGACTAGGCTACCATCCATTGAAGTAACAAAGATATCGAATAAAGACTACCTTCCATAATGACAAGGCTACCATCCATTGGAGTAACAAAAATATCGACAACAGAATACCTTCCATTATGACTAGGCTACCATCCATTGGAGTAACAAAGATATCGACAACAGACTACCTTCCATAATGACAAGGTTACCATACATTGTAATAACAAAAATTTGGACAACAAACTACCTTCCATAATGTGAAGGCTACCTTACATTGTAGTAACAAAAATCTCGACAACAGTTACCTTCCATAATGACAAGGCTACCATCCATTGGAGTAACAAAAATCTCGACAATAGACTACCTTCTATAATGACAAGGCTACCATCCATTGGAGTGACAAAAATCCCGACAACAAACTACCTTCCATAATGACAAGGCTACCATCCATTGGAGTAACAAAAATATCGACAATAGACTACCTTCCATAATGACAAGGCTACCATCCATTGGAGTAACAAAGATATCGATAATAGACTACCTTCCATAATGACAAGGCTACCTTCCATTGGAGTGATAAAAATATCGACAACATAATACCTTCCATTATGACTAGGCTACCATCCATTGAAGTAACAAAGATATCGAATACAGACTACCTTCCATAATGACAAGGCTACCATCCATTGGAGTAACAAAAATATCGACAACAGAATACCTTCCATTATGACTAGGCTACCATCCATTGGAGTAACAATGATATCGACAACAGACTACCTTCCATAATGACAAGGCTACCATCCATTAGAGTAATGAAAATATCAACAAGAGACTACCTTCCATAATGACAAGGCTACCATCAATTGGAGTAAAAAAATCTCGCCAACAGTCTACCTTCCATAATGACAAGGCTACCATCCATTGGAGTAACAAAAATATCGACAACAAAATACCTTCCATTATGAATAGGCTACCATCCATTGAAGTAACAAAGATATCGACAACAGACTACCTTCCATAATGACAAGGCTACCATCCATTGGAGTAACAAAAATATCGACAACAGAATACCTTCAATTATGACTAGGCTACCATCCATTGGAGTAACAAAGATATCAACAACATAATACCTTCCATAATGACAAGGCTACCATCCATTGGAGTGACAAAAATATCGACAAAAAACTACCTTCCAAAATGACAAGGCTACCATCCATTAGAGTAACGAAAATCTCGACAACAGACTACCTTCCATAATGATAAGGCTACAATCCTTTGGAGTAACAAAAATTGCAAAAACAGACTATCTTCCATAATGACAACCATACCATCCATTGGAGTGACAAAAATCTCGACAATAGACTACCTTCCATAATGACTAAGCAACCATCCATTAGAGTAACAAAGATATCGACAAAAGACTACCTTCTATAATGACAAGGCTACCATACATTGTAATAACAAATATTTGGACAACAAACTACCTTCCATATTGAGAAGGCTACCTTACATTGTAGTAAAAAAAATCTCGACAAGAGTTACCTTCCATAATGACAAGGTTACCATCCATTGGAGTAACAAAAATCTCGACAATAGACTACCTTCCATAATGACAAGACTACCATCCATTGGAGTGACAAAAATCTCGACAACAAACTACCTTCCATAATGACAAGGCTACCATCAATTGTAGTAACCAATATCTCGACAACAAACTACTTTCCATAATGACAAGGCTGCCATCCATTATAGTAACAAAAATCTCGACAACAGACTACCTTCCATAATGACAATGCTACCATCCATTGGAGTAACAAAAATCTCGACAACAGACTACCTTCCATAATGAAAAGGCTATCATCCATTGTAGTAACAAAAATCTCGACCACAGACTACCTTCCATAATTACAAGGCTACCATCCATTGGACTAACGAAAATCTCGACAACAGACTACCTTCCATAATGACAAGGCTACCATCCATTGGAGTAACAAAAATCTCGAAAATAGACTACCTTCCATAATGAATAGGCTACCATCCATTGGAGTAACAAAGATATCGACCACAGACTACCTTCCATAATGACAAGGCTACCTTCCATTGGAGTGATAAAAATATCGACAACAGAATACCTTCCATTATGACTTGGCTACCATCCATTGAAGTAACAAAGATATCCAATAAAGACTACCTTCCATAATGACAAGGCTACCATCCATTGGAGTAACAAAAATATCGACAACAGAATACCTTCCATTATGACTAGGCTACCATCCATTGGAGTAACAAAGATATCGACAACAGACTACCTTCCATAATGACAAGGCTACCATCCATTGGAGTAATGAAAATATCAACAAGAGACTACCTTCCATAATGACAAGGCTACCATCAATTGGAGTACAAAAATCTCGCCAACAGTCTACCTTCCATAATGACAAGGCTACCATGCATTGGAGTAACAAAAATATCGACAACAGAATACCTTCCATTATGACTATGCTACCATCCATTGAAGTAACAAAGATATCGACAACAGACTACCTTCCATAATGACAAGGCTACCATCCATTGGAGTAACAAAAATATCGACAACAGAATACCTTCCATTATGACTAGGCTACAATCCATTGGAGTAACAAAGATATCGACAACATAATACCTTCCATAATGACAAGGCTACCATCCATTGGAGTGACAAAAATATCGACAAAAAACTACCTTCCATAATGACAATGCTACCATCCATTAGAGTAACGGAAATCTCGACAACAGACTACCTTCCAGAATGACAAGGCTACAATCCATTGGAGTAACAAAAATTGCGAAAACAGACTATCTTCCATAATGACAATGCTACCATCCATTGGAGTGACAAAAATCTCGACAATAGACTACCTTCCATAATGACTAAGCAACCATCCATTAGAGTAACAAAGATATCGACAAAAGACTACCTTCTATAATGACAAGGTTACCATACATTGTAATAAAAAAAATTTGGACAACAAACTACCTTCCATAATGTGAAGGCTACCTTACATTGTAGTAACAAAAATCTCGACAACAGTTACCTTCCATAATGACAAGGCTACCATCCATTGGAGTAACAAAAATCTCGACAATAGACTACCTTCCATAATGACAAGGCTACCATCCATTGGAGTGACAAAAATCCCGACAACAGACTACCTTCCATAATGACAAGGCTACCATCCATTGGAGTAACAAAAATATCGACAATAGACTACCTTCCATAATGACAAGGCTACCATCCATTGGAGTAACAAAGATATCGATAATAGACTACCTTCCATAATGACAAGGCTACCTTCCATTGGAGTGATAAAAATATCGACAACAGAATACCTTCCATTATGATTAGGCTACCATCCATTGAAGTAACAAAGATATCGAATACAGACTACCTTCCATAATGACAAGGCTACCATCCATTGGAGTAACAAAAATATCGACAACAGAATACCTTCAATTATGACTAGGCTACCATCCATTGGAGTAACAAAGATATAAACAACATAATACCTTCCATAATGACAATGCTACCATCCATTGGAGTGACAAAAATATCGACAAAAAACTACCTTCCAAAATGACAAGGCTACCATCCATTAGAGTAACGAAAATCTCGACAACAGACTACCTTCCATAATGATAAGGCTACAATCCTTTGGAGTAACAAAAATTGAAAAAACAGACTATCTTCCATAATGACAACACTACCATCCATTGGAGTGACAAAAATCTCGACAATAGACTACCTTCCATAATGACTAAGCAACCATCCATTAGAGTAACAAAGATATCGACAAAAGACTACCTTCTATAATGACAAGGCTACCATACATTGTAATAACAAAAATTTGGACAACAAACTACCTTCCATATTGAGAAGGCTACCTTACATTGTAGTAAAAAAAATCTCGACAATAGTTACCTTCCATAATGACAAGGTTACCATCCATTGGAGTGACAAAAATCTCGACAACAAACTACCTTCCATAATGACAAGGCTACCATCAATTGTAGTAACCAATATCTCGACAACAAACTACTTTCCATAATGATAAGGCTGTCATCCATTGTAGTAACAAAAATCTCGACAACAGACTACCTTCCATAATGACAATGCTACCATCCATTGGAGTAACAAAAATCTCGACAACAGACTACCTTCCATAATGAAAAGGCTATCATCCATTGTAGTAACAAAAATCTCGACCACAGACTACCTTCCATAATTACAAGGCTACCATCCATTGGACTAACGAAAATCTCGACAACAGACTACCTTCCATAATGACAAGGCTACCATCCATTGGAGTAACAAAAATCTCGAAAATAGACTACCTTCCATAATGAATAGGCTACCATCCATTGGAGTAACAAAGATATCGACCACAGACTACCTTCCATAATGACAAGGCTACCTTCCATTGGAGTGATAAAAATATCGACAACAGAATACCTTCCATTATGACTAGGCTACCATCCATTGAAGTAACAAAGATATCGAATAAAGACTACCTTCCATAATGACAAGGCTACCATCCATTGGAGTAACAAAAATATTGACAACAGAATACCTTCCATTATGACTAGGCTACCATCCATTGGAGTAACAAAGATATCGACAACAGACTACCTTCCATAATGACAAGGCTACCATCCATTGGAGTAATGAAAATATCAACAAGAGACTACCTTCCATAATGACAAGGCTACCATGCATTGGAGTAACAAAAATATCGACAATAGAATACCTTCCATTATGACTATGCTACCATCCATTAAAGTAACAAAGATATCGACAACAGACTACCTTCCATAATGACAAGGCTACCATCCATTGGAGTAACAAAAATATCGACAACAGAATACCTTCCATTATGACTAGGCTACAATCCATTGGAGTAACAAAGATATCGACAACATAATACCTTCCATAATGACAAGGCTACCATCCATTGGAGTGACAAAAATATTGACAAAAAACTACCTTCCATAATGACAATGCTACCATCCATTAGAGTAACGGAAATCTCGACAACAGACTACCTTCCAGAATGACAAGGCTACAATCCATTGGAGTAACAAAAATTGCGAAAACAGACTATCTTCCATAATGACAACGCTACCGTCCATTGGAGTGACAAAAATCTCGACAATAGACTACCTTCCATAATGACTAAGCAACCATCCATTAGAGTAACAAAGATATCGACAAAAGACTACCTTCTATAATGACAAGGTTATCATACATTGTAATAACAAAAATTTGGACAACAAACTACCTTCCATAATGTGAAGGCTACCTTACATTGTAGTAACAAAAATCTCGACAACAGTTACCTTCCATAATGACAAGGCTACCATCCATTGGAGTAACAAAAATCTCGACAATAGACTACCTTCCATAATGACAAGGCTACCATCCATTGGAGTGACAAAAATCCCGACAACAGACTACCTTCCATAATGACAAGGCTACCATCCATTGGAGTAACAAAAATATCGACAATAGACTACCTTCCATAATGACAAGGCTACCATCCATTGGAGTAACAAAGATATCGATAATAGACTACCTTCCATAATGACAAGGCTACCTTCCATTGGAGTGATAAAAATATCGACAACAGAATACCTTCCATTATGACTAGGCTACCATCCATTGAAGTAACAAAGATATCGAATACAGACTACCTTCCATAATGACAAGGCTACCATCCATTGGAGTAACAAAAATATCGACAACAGAATACCTTCCATTATGACTAGGCTACAATCCATTGGAGTAACAAAGATATCGACAACAGACTACCTTCCATAATGACAAGGCTACCATCCATTGGAGTAATGAAAATATCAACAAGAGACTACCTTCCATAATGACAAGGCTACCATCAATTGGAGTAAAAAAATCTCGCCAACAGTCTACCTTCCATAATGACAAGGCTACCATCCATTGGAGTAACAAAAATATCGACAACAAAATACCTTCCATTATGACTAGGCTACCATCCATTGAAGTAACAAAGATATCGACAACAGACTACCTTCCATAATGACAAGGCTACCATCCATTGGAGTAACAAAAATATCGACAACAGAATACCTTCAATTATGACTAGGCTACCATCCATTGGAGTAACAAAGATATCAACAACATAATACCTTCCATAATGACAAGGCTACCATCCATTGGAGTGACAAAAATATCGACAAAAAACTACCTTGCAAAATGACAAGGCTACCATCCATTAGAGTAACGAAAATCTCGACAACAGACTACCTTCCATAATGATAAGGCTACAATCCTTTGGAGTAACAAAAATTGCAAAAACAGACTATCTTCCATAATGACAACACTACCATCCATTGGAGTGACAAAAATCTCGACAATAGACTACCTTCCATAATGACTAAGCAACCATCCATTAGAGTAACAAAGATATCGACAAAAGACTACCTTCTATAATGACAAGGCTACCATACATTGTAATAACAAAAATTTGGACAACAAACTACCTTCCATATTGAGAAGGCTACCTTACGATGTAGTAAAAAAAATCTCGACAACAGTTACCTTCCATAATGACAAGGCTACCATCCATTGGAGTAACAAAAATCTCGACAATAGACTACCTTCCATAATGACAAGACTACCATCCATTAGAGTGACAAAAATCTCGACAACAAACTACCTTCCATAATGACAAGGCTACCATCAATTGTAGTAACCAATATCTCGACAACAAACTACTTTCCATAATGACAAGGCTGCCATCCATTGTAGTAACAAAAATCTCGACAACAGACTACCTTCCATAATGACAATGCTACCATCCATTGGAGTAACAAAAATCTCGACAACAGATTACCTTCCATAATGAAAAGGCTATCATCCATTGTAGTAACAAAAATCTCGACCACAAACTACCTTCCATAATGACAAGGCTACCATCCATTGGACTAACGAAAATCTCGACAACAGACTACCTTCCATAATGACAAGGCTACCATCCATTGGAGTAAAAAAAATCTCGAAAATAGACTACCTTCCATAATGAATAGGCTACCATCCATTGGAGTAACAAAGATATCGACCACAGACTACCTTCCATAATGACAAGGCTACCTTCCATTGGAGTGATAAAAATATCGACAACAAACTACTTTCCATTATGACTAGGCTTCCATCCATTGTAGTAACAAAAATCTCGACAACAGACTACCTTCCATAATGACAATGCTACCATCAATTGGAGTAACAAAAATCTCGACAACAGACTACCTTCCATAATGAAAAGGCTATCATCCATTGTAGTAACAAAAATCTCGACCACAGACTACCTTCCATAATGACAAGGCTACCATCCATTGGAGTAATGAAAATATCAACAAGAGACTACCTTCCATAATGACAAGGCTACCATCAATTGGAGTAAAAAAATCTCGCCAACAGTCTACCTTGCATAATGACAAGGCTACCATGCATTGGAGTAACAAAAATATCGTCAACAGAATACCTTCCATTATGACTATACTACCATCCATTGAAGTAACAAAGATATCGACAACAGACTACCTTCCATAATGACAAGGCTACCATCCATTGGAGTAACAAAAATATCGACAACAGAATACCTTCCATTATGACTAGGCTACAATCCATTGGAGTAACAAAGATATCGACAACATAATACCTTCCATAATGACAAGGATACCATCAATTGGAGTGACAAAAATATCGACAAAAAACTACCTTCCATAATGACAATGCTACCATCCATTAGAGTAACGAAAATCTCGACAACAGACTACCTTCCAGAATGACAAGGCTACAATCCATTGGAGTAACAAAAATTGCGAAAAAAGACTATCTTCCATAATGACAACGCTACCATCCATTGGAGTGACAAAAATCTCGACAATAGACTACCTTCCATAATGACTAAGAAACCATCCATTAGAGTAACAAAGATATCGACAAAAGACTACCTTCTATAATGACAAGGCTACCATACATTGTAATAACAAAAATTTGGACAACAAACTACCTTCCATAATCTGAAGGGTACCTTACATTGTAGTAGCAAAAATCTCGACAACAGTTACCTTCCATAATGACAAGGCTACCATCCATTAGAGTAACCAAAATCTCGACAATAGACTACCTTCCATAATGACAAGGCTACCATCCATTGGAGTGACAAAAATCTCGACAACAAACTACCTTCGATAATGACAAGGCTACCATCCATTCGAGTATGACAAATATCGACAATAGACTACCTTCCATAATGACAAGGCTACCATCCATTCGAGTATGAAAAATATCGACAATAGACTACCTTCCATAATGACAAGGCTACGATCCATTAGACTAAAATAAATCTCGACAACAGACTACCTTCCATAATGACAAGGCTACAATCCATTGGAGTAATGAGAATATCAACAAGAAACTACCTTCCATAATGACAAGGCTACCATGCATTGGAGTAATGAAAATATCAACAAGAGACTACCTTCCATAATGACAAGGCTACCATCCATTGGAGTAACAAAAATCTCGCCAACAGACTACCTTCCATAATGACAAGGCTACCATCCATTGGAGTGACAAAAATCTCGTCAATAGACTACCTTCCATAATGATAAGGCTACCATCCATTGGAGTAACAAAATCTTGACAACACACTACCTTCCATAATGACAAGGCTACCATCCATTGGAGTAACAAAAATCTCGACAACAAACTACCTTCCATAATGACAAGGCTACCATCCATTAGAGTGACAAAAATATCGACAACAGACTACTTTCCATAATGACAAGGCTACCATCCATTGGAGTAATAGAAATATCGACAATAGACTACCTTCCTTAATGAAAAGCCTACCGTCCATTGCAGTAACAAAAATATGGACAACAGAATACCTTCCATAATGACTAGGCTACTATCCATTGGAGTAACAAAGATATCGACTACAGACTACCTTCCACAATGACAATGCTACCATCCATTGGAGTAACAAAAATCTCGACAATAGACAACCTTCCATAATGACAAGGCTACCATCCATTGGAATAACAAAATTTTCGAAAATAGACTACCTTCCATAATGACAAGGCTAAAATCCATTGGAGTAACAACAATCTCGACAATAGACTACCTTTCATAATGACAAGGCTACCATATATTGGAATAACAAAAATCTAGAGAACAGACTACCTTCCATAATGACAAGGCTACCATCCAATGGAATAACAAAAAACATGACAACACGTTACCTTCCATAATGTCAAGGCTACCATCAATTGTTGTAACCAAAATATCGACAATAGAATACCTTCCATAATCAATAATCTACCTTCCATAATGACAATGCTACCATCCATTTGAGTGACAAAAATCTCGATAACAGACTACCTTCCATCATGACAAGGCTACCATCCATTGTAGTAACAAAAATCTAGACCAGAGACTACCTTCCATAATGACAAGGCTACCATCCATTGGACTAACGAAAATCTCGACAATAGATTACCTTCCATAATAAAAAGCCTACCATCCATTGGAGTAACAAAAATATGGACAATAGAATACCTTCCATAATGACTAGGCTACTATCCATTGGACTAACAAAGATATCGACAACAAACTACCTTCCATAATGACAATGCTACCATCCATTGGTGTAACAAAAATCTCGACAACAGACAACCTTCCATAATGACAAGGCTACCATCCATTAGAGTAACAAAAATTTCGAAAATAGACTACCTTCCATAATGACAAGGCTAAAATTCATTGGAGTAACAAAAATCTCGACAACAGACTACCTTTCATAATGACAAGGCTACAATCTATTGGAATAACAAAAATATAGAGAACATACTGCCTTCCATAATGACAAGGCTACCATCCAATGGAATAACAAAAATATCGACAACATACTACCTTACATAATGACAAGGCTACCATCAATTGTAGTAACCAAAATCTCGACAACAGAATACCTTCCATAACGACAACGCTACCATCCATTGTAGTAACAAAAATCTCGACAACAGTCTACCTTCCATAATGACAATGCTACCATCGATTTGAGTAACAAAAATCTCGACAACATACTACCTTCAATAATGACAAGGCTACCATGCATTATAGTAACAAAAATCTAGACCACAAACTACCTTCCATAATGACAAGGCTACCATCCATTGGACTAACGAAAATATCGACAACAGACTACCTTCTATAATGACAAAGGGTACCATCCATTGGAGTGACAAAAAATTTGACAATAGACTACCTTCCATAATGACAAGACTACCATCTATTGTAGTAATGAAAATCTCAACAAGAGACTACCTTCCATAATGATAAGTCCACCATCCATCGGAATAACAAAAATATCGACAACAAACTACGTTCCATAATGAATAGGCTACCATTCATTGAAGTAACAAAAATATAGACAATAGACTACCTTCCATAATGACAAGGCTACCATCCATTGGAGTAACAAAAATATCGACAACAAAATACCTTCCATAATGACTAGGCTACCATCCATTGGAGTAACAACGATATCGGCAACAGACTACATTCCATAATGATAAGGCTACCATCCATTGGAGTAAAAAAATCTCGACAACACACTACCTTCCATAATGACAAGGCTACCATCCATTGGAGTAACAAAAATCTCGACAACAAACTACCTTCCATAATGACAAGGCTACCATCCATTAAAGTGACAAAAATATCGACAACAGACTACTTTCCATAATGACAAGGCTACCATCCATTGGAGTAACAAAAATATCGACAATAGACTACCTTCATTAATGAAAAGCCTACCGTCCATTGGAGTAACAAAAATATGGACAACAGAATACCTTCCATAATGACTAGGCTACTATCCATTGGAGTAACAAAGATATCGACTACAGACTACCTTCCACAATGACAATGCTACCATCCATTGGAGTAACAAAAATCTCGACAATAGACAACCTTCCATAATGACAAGGCTACCATCCATTGGAGTAACACAATTTTCGAAAATAGACTACCTTCCATAATGACAAGGCTAAAATCCATTGGAGTAACAACAATCTCGACAATAGACTACCTTTCATAATGACAAGGCTACCATATATTGGAATAACAAAAATCTAGAGAACAGACTACCTTCCATAATGACAAGGCTACCATCCAATGGAATAACAAAAAACATGACAACACGTTACCTTCCATAATGTCAAGGCTACCATTAATTGTTGTAACCAAAATATCGACAATAGAATACCTTCCATAATCACAAGGCTACCGTCCATTGTAGTAACAAAAATCTTGACAACAATCTACCTTCCATAATGACAATGCTACCATTCATTTGAGTGACAAAAATCTCGATAACAGACTACCTTCCATCATGCCAAGGCTACCATCCATTGTAGTAACAAAAATCTAGACCAGAGACTACCTTCCATAATGACAAGGCTACCATCCATTGGACTAACGAAAATCTCGACAATAGATTACCTTCCATAATAAAAAGCCTACCATCCATTCGAGTAACAAAAATCTGGAATATAGAATACCTTCCATAATGACTAGGCTACTATCCATTGGACTAACAAAGATATCAACAACAAACTACCTTCCATAATGACAATGCTACCATCCATTGGAGTAACAAAAATCTCGACAACAGACAACCTTCCATAATGACAAGGCTACCATCCATTAGAGTAACAAAAATTTCAAAAATAGACTACCTTCCATAATGACAAGGCTAAAATCCATTGGAGTAACAAAAATCTCGACAACAGACTACCTTTCATAATGACAAGGCTACAATCTATTGGAATAACAAAAATATAGAGAACAGACTCCCTTCCATAATTACAAGGCTACCATCCAATGGAATAAGAAAAATCTCGACAACATACTACCTTACATAATGACAAGGCTACCATCAATTGTAGTAACCAAAATCTCGACAACAGAATACCTTCCATAACGACAAGGCTACCATCCATTGTAGTAACAAAAATCTCGACAACAGTCTACCTTCCATAATGACAATGCTACCATCGATTAGAGTAACAGAAATCTCGACAACATACTACCTTCAATAATGACAAGGCTACCATGCATTATAGTAACAAAAATCTAGACCACGGACTACCTTCCATAATGACAAGGCTACCATCCATTAGACTAACGAAAATATCGACAACAGACTACCTTCCATAATGACAAAGGGTACCATCCATTGGAGTGACAAAAATTTCGACAATAGACTACCTTCCATAATGACAAGACTACCATCTATTGTAGTAATGAAAATCTCAACAAGAGACTACCTTCCATAATGATAAGTCCACCATCCATCGGAATAACAAAAATATCGACAACAAACTACGTTCCATAATGAATAGGCTACCATTCATTGGAGTAATAAAAATATAGACAATAGACTACCTTCCATAATGACAAGGCTACCATCCATTGGAGTAAAAAAAATATCGACAACAAAATACCTTCCATAATGACTAGGCTACCATCCATTGGAGTAACAAAGATATCGGCAACAGACTACATTCCATAATGATAAGGCTACCATCAATTGGAGTGACAAAAATCTTGACGACATACTACCTTTCATAATGACAATGCTACCATCCATTGTAGTAACAAAAATCTCGAAAACAGACTACCTTCCATAATGACAAGGCTAAAATCCATTGGAGTAACAAAAATCTTGACAATAGACTACCTTCCATAATGACAAGGCTATAATCTATTGGAATAACAAAAGTCTCGAGAACAGACTGCCTTCTATAATGACAAGGCTACCATCTATTGTAGTAACCAATATCTCGACAACAAACTACTTTCCATAATGACAAGGCTACCATCCATTGTAGTAACAAAAATCTCGACAACAGACTACCTTCCATAATGACAATGCTACAATCCATTGGAGTAACAAAAATCTCGACAACAGACTACCTTCCATAATGACAAGGCTATCATCCATTCTAGTAACAAAAATCTCGACCACAGACTACCTTCCATAATGACAAGGCTACCATCCATTGGACTAACGGAAATATCAACAAGAGACTACCTTCCATAATGATAAGGTTACCATCCATTGGAATAACAAAAATATCAACAACAAACTACATTCCATAATGAATAGGCTACCATCCATTGAAGTAACAAAGATATCGGCAACAGACTACCTTCCATAATGACAAGGCTAGCATCCATTGGAGTAACAGACATATTGACAACAGAATACCTTCCATTATCACTAGGCTACCATCCATTGGAGTAACAAAAATATCGACAACAAACTACCTTCCATAATAACAAGGCTACCATCCATTGGAGTAATGAAAATATCAACAAGAGACTACCTTTCATAATGACAAGGCTACCATCAATTGGAGTAACAAAAATCTCGCCAACAGTCTACCTTCCATAATGACACGGCTACCATCCATTGGAATGGAAAAAATATCGACAATAGACTACCTTCCATAATGACAAGGCTACCATCCATTGGAGTAACGAAAATCTCGACAACAGACTACCTTCCATAATGACAAGGCTACCATCCATTGGAGTAACAAAAATCGCGAAAACAAACTATCTTCCATAATGACAAGGCTACCATCCATCGGAGTGACAAAAATCTCTACAATAGACTACCTTCCATAATGACTAAGCTACCATCCATTAGAGTAACAAAGATATCGACAACAGACTACCTTCTATAATGACAAGGCTACCATACATTGTAATAACAAAAATTTGGACAACAAACTACCTTCCATAATGACAAGGCTACCTTACATTGTAATAACAAAAATCTAGACAAAAGTTACCTTCCATAATGACAAGGCTACCATCCATTGGAGTAACAAAAATATCAACAACAGACTACCTTCCATAATTATAAGTCCACCATCCATTGGAATAACAAAAATATCGTCAACAAACTACGTTCCATAATGACAAGGCTACCATCCATTGGAGTAACAAAAATATCGATAACAAAATACCTTCCATAATGACTAGGCTACCATCCATTGGAGTAACAAAGATGTCGACAACAGACTACATTACATTATGACAAGGCTACCATCCATTGAAGTGAACAAAATCTCGACAACATACTACCTTCCATAATGACAAGGCTACCATCCATTGGAGTAACAAAAATCTCGAAAACAGACTACCTTCCATAATGACAAGGCTAAAATCCATTGGAGTAACAAAAATCTCGACAATAGACTACCTTTCATAATGACAAGGCTACCATCTATTGGAATAACAAAAGTCTTGAGAACAGACTGCCTTCCATAATGACAAGGCTACCATCCAATGGAATAACAAAAATCTCGACAACAAACTACCTTCCATAATGACAAGGCTACCATCAATTGTAGTAACCAATATCTCGACAACGAACTACTTTCCCTAATGACAAGGCTACCATCCATTGTAGTAACAAAAATCTCGACAACAGACTACCTTCCATAATGACAAGGCTATCATCCATTGTAGTAACAAAAATCTCGACCACAAACTACCTTCCATAATGACAAGGCTACCATCCATTGGACTAACGAAAATATCAACAAGAGACTACCTTCCATAATGATAAGGCTACCATCCATTGGAATAACAAATATATCGACAACAAACTGCGTTCCATAATGAATAGGATACCATCCATTGGAGTAACAAAAATATCGATAATAGACTACCTTCCATAATGACAAGGCTACCATCCATTGGAGTAATAAAAATATCGACAATAGAATACCTTCCATTATGACTAGGCTACCATCCATTGAAGTAACAAAGATATCGATAACAGACTGCCTTCCATAATGACAAGGCTACCATCCATTGGAGTAACAAAAATATCGACAACAAAATACCTTCCATTATGACTAGGCTACCATCCATTGGAGTAACAAAGATATCGACAACAGACTACCTTCCATAATGACAAGGCTACCATCCATTGGAGTAACAAAAATATCGACAACAGAATACCTTCCATTATGACTAGGCTACCATCCATTGGAGTAACAAAGATATCGACAACAAACTACCTTCCATAATGACAAGGCTACCATCCATTAGAGTAACGAAAATCTCGACAACAGACTACCTTCCATAATGACAAGGCTACCATCCATTAGAGTAACGAAAATCTCGACAACAGACTACCTTCCATAATGACAAGGCTACAATCCATTGGAGTAATAAAAATTGCAAAAACAGACTATCTTCCATAATGAGAACGCTACCATCCATTGGAGTGACAAAAATCTCGACAATAGACTACCTTCCATAATGACTAAGCCACCATCCATTAGAGTAACAAAGATATCGACAAAAGACTACCTTCTATAATGACAAGGCTACCATACATTGTAATAACAAAAATTTGGACAACAAACTACATTCCATATTGAGAAGGCAACCTTACATTGTAGTAACAAAAACTCAACAACAGTTACCTTCCATAATGACAAAGCTACCATCCATTGGAGTAACAAAAATCTCGACAATAGACTACCTTCAATAATGACAAGGCTACCATCCATTGGAGTGACAAAAATCTCGACAACAAACTACCTTCGATAATGATAAGGATACCATCCATTCGAGTATGAAAAATCTGGACAATAGACTACCTTCCATAATGACAAGGCTACGATCCATTAGACTAACAAAAATCTCGACAACAGAATACCTTCCATAATGACAAGGCTACAATCCATTGGAGTAATGAGAATATCAACAAGAGACTACCTTCCATAATGATAAGGCTACCATGCATTAGATTAATGAAAATATCAACAAGAGACTACCTTCCATAATGACAAGGCTACCATCCATTGGAGTAACAAAAATCTCGCCAACAGACTACCTTCCATAATGACAAGGCTACCATCCATTGGAGTGACAAAAATATCGACAATAGACTACCTTCCGTAATGAAAAGCCTACCATCCATTGGAGTAACAAAAATATCGTCAACAGAATACCTTCTACAATGACTAGGCTATTATCCATTGGAGTAACAAAGATATCTACAACAGACTACCTTCCATAATGACAATGCTACCATCCATTGGAGTAACAAAAATCTCGACAACAGTCTACCTTCCATAATGACAATGCTACCATCGATTTGAGTAATAAAAATCTCGACAACATACTACCTTCAATAATGACAAGGCTACCATGCATTATAGTAACAAAAATCTAGACCACAGACTACCTTCCATAATGACAAGGCTACCATCCATTGGACTAACGAAAATATCGACAACAGACTACCTTCCATAATGACAAAGGGTACCATCCATTGGAGTGACAAAAATTTCGACAATAGACTACCTTCCATAATGACAAGACTACCATCTATTGTAGTAATGAAAATCTCAACAAGAGACTACCTTCCATAATGATAAGTCCACCATCCATCAGAATTACAAAAATATCGACAACAAACTACGTTCCATAATGAATAGGCTACCATTCATTGGAGTAACAAAAATATAGACAATAGACTACCTTCCATAATGACAAGGCTAACATCCATTGGAGTAACAAAAATATCGACAACAAAATACCTTCCATAATGACTAGGCTACCATCCATTGGAGTAACAAAGATATCGGCAACAGACTACATTCCATAATGATAAGGCTACCATCAATTGGAGTGACAAAAATCTTGACGACATACTACCTTTCATAATGACAATGCTACCATCCATTGTAGTAACAAAAATCTCGAAAACAGACTACCTTCCATAATGACAAGGCTAAAATCCATTGGAGTAACAAAAATATCGACAATAGACTACCTTCCATAATGACAAGGCTACAATCTATTGGAATAACAAAAGTCTCGAGAACAGACTGCCTTCTATAATGACAAGGCTACCATCCAATGGAATAACAAAAGTCATGACGACATACTACCTACCATAATGACAAGGCTACCATCAATTGTAGTAACCAATATCTCGACAACAAACTACTTTCCATAATGACAAGGCTACCATCCATTGTAGTAACAAAAATCTCGACAACAGACTACCTTCCATAATGACAATGCTACAATCCATTGGAGTAACAAAAATCTCGACAACAGACTACCTTCCATAATGACAAGGCTATCATCCATTCTAGTAACAAAAATATCGACCACAGACTACCTTCCATAATGACAAGGCTACCATCCATTGGACTAACGAAAATATCAACAAGAGACTACCTTCCATAATGATAAGGCTACCATCCATTGGAATAACAAATATATCGACAACAAACTGCGTTCCATAATGAATAGGATACCATCCATTGGAGTAACAAAAATATCGATAATAGACTACCTTCCATAATGACAAGGCTACCATCCATTGGAGTAATAAAAATATCGACAATAGAATACCTTCCATTATGACTAGGCTACCATCCATTGAAGTAACAAAGATATCGATAACAGACTGCCTTCCATAATGACAAGGCTACCATCCATTGGAGTAACAAAAATATCGACAACAAAATACCTTCCATTATGACTAGGCTACCATCCATTGGAGTAACAAAGATATCGACAACAGACTACCTTCCATAATGACAAGGCTACCATCCATTGGAGTAACAAAAATATCGACAACAGAATACCTTCCATTATGACTAGGCTACCATCCATTGGAGTAACAAAGATATCGACAACAAACTACCTTCCATAATGACAAGGCTACCATCCATTAGAGTAACGAAAATCTCGACAACAGACTACCTTCCATAATGACAAGGCTACCATCCATTAGAGTAACGAAAATCTCGACAACAGACTACCTTCCATAATGACAAGGCTACAATCCATTGGAGTAATAAAAATTGCAAAAACAGACTATCTTCCATAATGAGAACGCTACCATCCATTGGAGTGACAAAAATCTCGACAATAGACTACCTTCCATAATGACTAAGCCACCATCCATTAGAGTAACAAAGATATCGACAAAAGACTACCTTCTATAATGACAAGGCTACCATACATTGTAATAACAAAAATTTGGACAACAAACTACATTACATATTGAAAAGGCAACCTTACATTGTAGTAACAAAAACTCAACAACAGTTACCTTCCATAATGACAAAGCTACCATCCATTGGAGTAACAAAAATCTCGACAATAGACTACCTTCAATAATGACAAGGCTACCATCCATTGGAGTGACAAAAATCTCGACAACAAACTACCTTCGATAATGATAAGGATACCATCCATTCGAGTATGAAAAATCTGGACAATAGACTACCTTCCATAATGACAAGGCTACGATCCATTAGACTAACAAAAATCTCGACAACAGAATACCTTCCATAATGACAAGGCTACAATCCATTGGAGTAATGAGAATATCAACAAGAGACTACCTTCCATAATGATAAGGCTACCATGCATTAGATTAATGAAAATATCAACAAGAGACTACCTTCCATAATGACAAGGCTACCATCCATTGGAGTAACAAAAATCTCGCCAACAGACTACCTTCCATAATGACAAGGCTACCATCCATTGGAGTGACAAAAATATCGACAATAGACTACCTTCCGTAATGAAAAGCCTACCATCCATTGGAGTAACAAAAATATCGTCAACAGAATACCTTCTACAATGACTAGGCTATTATCCATTGGAGTAACAAAGATATCGACAACAGACTACCTTCCATAATGACAATGCTACCATCCATTGGAGTAACAAAAATCTCGACAACAGTCTACCTTCCATAATGACAATGCTACCATCGATTTGAGTAATAAAAATCTCGACAACATACTACCTTCAATAATGACAAGGCTACCATGCATTATAGTAACAAAAATCTAGACCACAGACTACCTTCCATAATGACAAGGCTACCATCCATTGGACTAACGAAAATATCGACAACAGACTACCTTCCATAATGACAAAGGGTACCATCCATTGGAGTGACAAAAATTTCGACAATAGACTACCTTCCATAATGACAAGACTACCATCTATTGTAGTAATTAAAATCTCAACAAGAGACTACCTTCCATAATGATAAGTCCACCATCCATCAGAATAACAAAAATATCGACAACAAACTACGTTCCATAATGAATAGGCTACCATTCATTGGAGTAACAAAAATATAGACAATAGACTACCTTCCATAATGACAAGGCTAACATCCATTGGAGTAACAAAAATATCGACAACAAAATACCTTCCATAATGACTAGGCTACCATCCATTGGAGTAACAAAGATATCGGCAACAGACTACATTCCATAATGATAAGGCTACCATCAATTGGAGTGACAAAAATCTTGACGACATACTACCTTTCATAATGACAATGCTACCATCCATTGTAGTAACAAAAATCTCGAAAACAGACTACCTTCCATAATGACAAGGCTAAAATCCATTGGAGTAACAAAAATATCGACAATAGACTACCTTCCATAATGACAAGGCTACAATCTATTGGAATAACAAAAGTCTCGAGAACAGACTGCCTTCTATAATGACAAGGCTACCATCCAATGGAATAACAAAAGTCTTGACGACATACTACCTACCATAATGACAAGGCTACCATCAATTGTAGTAACCAATATCTCGACAACAAACTACTTTCCATAATGACAAGGCTACCATCCATTGTAGTAACAAAAATCTCGACAACAGACTACCTTCCATAATGACAATGCTACAATCCATTGGAGTAACAAAAATCTCGACAACAGACTACCTTCCATAATGACAAGGCTATCATCCATTCTAGTAACAAAAATATCGACCACAGACTACCTTCCATAATGACAAGGCTACCATCCATTGGACTAACGAAAATATCAACAAGAGACTACCTTCCATAATGATAAGGCTACCATCCATTGGAAAACAAATATATCGACAACAAACTACGTTCCATAATGAATAGGCTACCATCCATTGGAGTAACAAAGATATCGGCAACAGACTACATTCCATAATGATAAGGCTACCATCAATTGGAGTGACAAAAATCTTGACGACATACTACCTTTCATAATGACAATGCTACCATCCATTGTAGTAACAAAAATCTCGAAAACAGACTACCTTCCATAATGACAAGGCTAAAATCCATTGGAGTAACAAAAATCTCGACAATAGACTACCTTCCATAATGACAAGGCTACAATCTATTGGAATAACAAAAGTCTCGAGAACAGACTGCCTTCTATAATGACAAGGCTACCATCCAATGGAATAACAAAAGTCTTGACGACATACTACCTACCATAATGACAAGGCTACCATCAATTGTAGTAACCAATATCTCGATAACAAACTACTTTCCATAATGACAAGGCTACCATCCATTGTATTTACAAAAATCTCGACAACAGACTACCTTCCATAATGACAATGCTACAATCCATTGGAGTAACAAAAATATCGACAACAGAATACCTTCCATAATGACAAGGCTATCATCCATTCTAGTAACAAAAATCTCGACCACAGACTACCTTCCATAATGACAAGGCTACCATCCATTGGACTAACGAAAATATCAACAAGAGACTACCTTCCATAATGATGAGGCTACCATCCATTGGAATAACAAAAATATCAACAACAAACTACATTCCATAATGAATAGGCTACCATCCATTGAAGTAACAAAGATATCGACAACAGACTACGTTCCATAATGACAAGGCTAGCATCCATTGGAGTAACAGAAATATTGACAACAGAATACCTTCCATTATCACTAGGCTACCATCCATTGGAGTAACAAAAATATCGAAAATAGACTACCTTCCATAATAACAAGGCTACCATCCATTGGAGTAATGAAAATATCAACAAGAGACTACCTTCCATAATGATAAGGCTACATTCAATTAGAGTAACAAAAATCTCGCCAACAGTCTACCTTCCATAATGACACGGCTACCATCCATTGGAATGGAAAAAATATCGACAACAGACTACCTTCCATAATGACAAGGCTACCATCCGTTGGAGTAACGAAAATCTCGACAACAGACTACCTTCCATAATGACAAGGCTACCATCCATTGGAGTAACAAAAATCGCGAAAACAAACTATCTTCCATAATGACAAGGCTACCATCCATTGGAGTGACAAAAATCTCTACAATAGACTACCTTCCGTAATGACTAAGCTACCATCCATTAGAGTAACAAAGATATCGACAACAGACTACCTTCTATAATGACAAGGCTACCATACATTGTAATAACAAAAATTTGGACAACAAACTACCTTCCATAATGACAAGGCTACCTTACATTGTAATAACAAAAATCTAGACAAAAGTTACCTTCCATAATGACAAGGCTACCATCCATTGGAATAACAAAAATATCAACAACAGACTACCTTCCATAATTATAAGTCCACCATCCATTGGAATAACAAAAATATCGTAAACAAACTACGTTCCATAATGAATAGGCTACCATTCATTGGAGTAACAAAAATATCAATAATAGACTACCTTCCATAATGACAAGGCTACCATCCATTGGAGTAACAAAAATATCGATAACAAAATACCTTCCATAATGACTAGGCTACCACCCATTGGAGTAACAAAGATGTCGACAACAGACTACATTACATTATGACAAGGCTACCATTCATTGAAGTGAACAAAATCTCGACAACATACTACCTTCCATAATGACAAGGCTACCATCCATTGGAGTAACAAAAATCTCGAAAACAGACTACCTTCCATAATGACAAGGCTAAAATCCATTGGAGTAACAAAAATCTCGACAACAGACTACCTTTCATAATGACAAGGCTACCATCTATTGGAATAACAAAAGTCTTGAGAACAGACTGCCTTCCATAATGACAAGGCTACCATCCAATGGAATAACAAAAATCTCGACAACAAACTACCTTCCATAATGACAAGGCTACCATCAATTGTAGTAACCAATATCTCGACAATGAACTACTTTCCATAATGACAAGGCTACCATCCATTGTAGTAACAAAAATCTCGACAACAGACTACCTTCCATAATGACAAGGCTATCATCCATTGTAGTAACAAAAATCTCGACCACAAACTACCTTCCATAATGACAAGGCTACCATCCATTGGACTAACGAAAATATCAACAAGAGACTACCTTCCATAATGACAAGGCTACCATCCATTGGAGTAACAAAAATCTCGCCAACAGACTACCTTCCATAATGAAAAGGCTACCATCCATTGGAGTGACAAAAATCTCGTCAATAGACTACCTTCCATAATGACAAGGCTACCATCCATTGGAGTAACAAAAATCTCGACAACAAACTACCTTCCATAATGACAAGGCTACCATCCATTGGAGTAACAAAAATATCGATAATAAAATACCTTCCATAATGACTAGGCTACCATCCATTGGAGTAACAAAGATGTCGACAACAGACTACATTACATTATGAAAAGGCTACCATCCATTGAAGTGAACAAAATCTCGACAACAGACTACCTTCCATAATGACAAGGCTACCAACCATTGGAGTAACAAAAATCTCGAAAACAGACTACCTTCCATAATGACAAGGATAAAATCCATTGGAGTAACAAAAATCTCGACAACAGACTACCTTTCATAATGACCAGGCTACCATCTATTGGAATAACAAAAGTCTTGAGAACAGACTGCCTTCCATAATGACAAGGCTACCATCCAATGGAATAACAAAAATCTCGACAACAAACTACCTTCCATAATGACAAGGCTACCATCAATTGTAGTAACCAATATCTCGACAACGAACTACTTTCCATAATGACAAGGCTACCATCCATTGTAGTAACAAAAATCTCGACAACAGACTACCTTCCATAATGACAAGGCTATCATCCATTGTAGTAACAAAAATCTCGACCACAAACTACCTTCCATAATGATAAGGCTACCATCCATTAGAATAACAAATATATCGACAACAAACTACGTTCCATAATGAATAGGATACCATCCATTGGAGTAACAAAAATATCGATAATAGACTACCTTCCATAATGACAAGGCTACCATCCATTGGAGTAATAAAAATATCGACAACATAATACCTTCCATTATGACTAGGCTACCATCCATCGAAGTAACAAAGATATCGATAACAGACTGCCTTCCATAATGACAAGGCTACCATCCATTGGAGTAACAAAAATATCGACAACAAAATACCTTCCATTATGACTAGGCTACCATCCATTGGAGTAACAAAGATATCGACAATAGACTACCTTCCATAATGACAAGGCTACCATCCATTGGAGTAACAAAAATATCGACATTAGAATACCTTCCATTATGACTAGGCTACCATCCATTGGATTAACAAAGATATCGACAACAAACTACCTTCCATAATGACAAGGCTACCATCCATTAGAGTAACGAAAATCTCGACAACAGACTACCTTCCATAATGACAAGGCTACCATCCATTAGAGTAACGAAAATCTCGACAACAGACTACCTTCCATAATGACAAGGCTACAATCCATTGGAGTAATAAAAATTGCGAAAATAGACTATCTTCCATAATGAGAACGCTACCATCCATTGGAGTGACAAAAATCCCGACAATAGACTACCTTCCAGAATGACTAAGCCACCATCCATTAGAGTAACAAAGATATCGACAAAAGACTACCTTCTATAATGACAAGGCTACCATACATTATAATAACAAAAATTTGGACAACAAACTACATTCCATAATGAGAAGGCAACCTTACATTGTAGTAACAAAAATCTCGACAACAGTTACCTTCCATAATGACAAAGCTACCATCCATTGGAGTAACAAAAATCTCGACAATAAACTACCTTCCATAATGACACGGCTACCATCCATTGGAGTGACAAAAATCTCGACAACAAACTACCTTCGATAATGACAAGGATACCATCCATTCGAGTACGAAAAATCTCGACAATAGACTACCTTCCATAATGACAAGGCTACGATCCATTAGACTAACAAAAATCTCGACAACAGACTACCTTCAATAATGACAAGGCTACAATCCATTGGAGTAATGAGAATATCAACAAGAGACTACCTTCCATAATGATAAGGCTACCATGCATTAGAGTAATGAAAATATCAACAAGAGACTACCTTCCATAATGACAAGGCTACCATCCATTGGAGTAACAAAAATCTCGCCAACAGACTACCTTCCATAATGACAAGGCTACCATCCATTGGAGTGACAAAAATCTCGTCAATAGACTACCTTCCATAATGACAAGGCTACCATCCATTGGAGTAACAAAAATCTCGACAACAAACTACCTTCCATAATGACAAGGCTACCATCCATTGGAGTAACAAAAATATCGATAACAAAATACCTTCCATAATGACTAGGCTACCATCCATTGGAGTAACAAAGATGTCGACAACAGACTACATTACATTATGACAAGGCTACCATCCATTGAAGTAAACAAAATCTCGACAACATACTACCTTCCATAATGACAAGGCTACCATCCATTGGACTAACGAAAATATCAACAAGAGACTACCTTCCATAATGATAAGGCTACCATCCATTGGAATAACAAATATATCGACAACAAACTACGTTCCATAATGAATAGGATACCATCCATTGGAGTAACAAAAATATCGATAATAGACTACCTTCCATAATGACAAGGCTACCATCCATTGGAGTAATAAAAATATCGACAACAGAATACCTTCCATTATGACTAGGCTACCATCCATCGAAGTAACAAAGATATTGATAACAGACTGCCTTCCATAATGACAAGGCTACCATCCATTGGAGTAACAAAAATATCGACAACAAAATACCTTCCATTATGACTAGGCTACCATCCATTGGAGTAACAAAGATATCGACAACAGACTACCTTCCATAATGACAAGGCTACCATACATTGGAGTAACAAAAATATCGACAACAGAATACCTTCCATTATGACTAGGCTACCATCCATTGGAGTAACAAAGATATCGACAACAAACTACCTTCCATAATGACAAGGCTACCATCCATTAGAGTAACGAAAATCTAGACAACAGACTACCTTCCATAATGACAAGGCTACCATCCATTAGAGTAACGAAAATCTCGACAACAAACTACCTTCCATAATGACAAGGCTACAATCCATTGGAGTAATAAAAATTGCGAAAACAGACTATCTTCCATAATGAGAACGCTACCATCCATTGGAGTGACAAAAATCTCGACAATAGACTACCTTCCATAATGACTAAGCCACCATCCATTAGAGTAACAAAGATATCGACAAAAGACTACCTTCTATAATGACAAGGCTACCATACATTGTAATAACAAAAATTTGGACAACAAACTACATTACATATTGAGAAGGCAACCTTACATTGTAGTAACAAAAACTCAACAACAGTTACCTTCCATAATGACAAAGCTACCATCCATTGGAGTAACAAAAATCTCGACAATAGACTACCTTCAATAATGACAAGGCTACCATCCATTGGAGTGACAAAAATCTCGACAACAAACTACGTTCGATAATGATAAGGATACCATCCATTCGAGTATGAAAAATCTGGACAATAGACTACCTTCCATAATGACAAGGCTACGATCCATTAGACTAACAAAAATCTCGACAACAGAATACCTTCCATAATGACAAGGCTACAATCCATTGGAGTAATGAGAATATCAACAAGAGACTACCTTCCATAATGATAAGGCTACCATGCATTAGAGTAATGAAAATATCAACAAGAGACTACCTTCCATAATGACAAGGCTACCATCCATTGGAGTAACAAAAATCTCGCCAACAGACTACCTTCCATAATGACAAGGCTACCATCCATTGGAGTGACAAAAATCTCGTCAATAGACTACCTTCCATAATGACAAGGCTACCATCCATTGGAGTAACAAAAATCTCGACAACAAACTACCTTCCATAATGACAAGGCTACCATCCATTGGAGTAACAAAAATATCGATAACAAAATACCTTCCATAATGACTAGGCTACCATCCATTGGAGTAACAAAGATGTCGACAACAGACTACATTACATTATGACAAGGCTACCATCCATTGAAGTGAACAAAATCTCGACAACATACTACCTTCCATAATGACAAGGCTACCATCCATTGGAGTAACAAAAATCTCGAAAACAGACTACCTTCCATAATGACAAGGCTAAAATCCATTGGAGTAACAAAAATCTCGACAACAGACTACCTTTCATAATGACAAGGCTACCATCTATTGGAATAACAAAAGTCTTGAGAACAGACTCCCTTCCATAATGACAAGGCTACCATCCAATGGAATAACAAAAATCTCGACAATAAACTACCTTCCATAATGACAAGGCTACCATCAATTGTAGTAACCAATATCTCGACAACAAACTACTTTCCATAATGACAAGGCTACCATCCATTGTAGTAAAAAAAATCTCGACAACAAACTACCTTCCATAATGACAAGGCTATCATCCATTGTAGTAACAAAAATCTCGACCACAAACTACCTTCCATAATGACAAGGCTACCATCCATTGGACTAACGAAAATATCAACAAGAGACTACCTTCACTAATGATAAGGCTACCATCCATTGGAATAACAAATATATCGACAACAAACTACGTTCCATAATGAATAGGATACCATCCATTGGAGTAACAAAAATATCGATAATAGACTACCTTCCATAATGACAAGGCTACCATACATTGGAGTAACAAAAATATCAATAATAGACTACCTTCCATAATGACAAGGCTACCATCCATTGGAGTAACAAAAATATCGATAACAAAATACCTTCCATAATGACTAGGCTACCATCCATTGGAGTAACAAAGATGTCGACAACAGACTACATTACATTATGACAAGGCTACCATCCATTGAAGTGAACAAAATATCGACAACATACTACCTTCCATAATGACAAGGCTACCATCCATTGGAGTAACAAAAATCTCGAAAACAGACTACCTTCCATAATGACAAGGCTAAAATCCATTGGAGTAACAAAAATCTCGACAACAGACTACCTTTCATAATGACAAGGCTACCATCTATTGGAATAACAAAAGTCTTGAGAACAGACTGCCTTCCATAATGACAAGGCTACCATCCAATGGAATAACAAAAATCTCGACAACAAACTACCTTCCATAATGACAAGGCTACCATCAATTGTAGTAACCAATATCTCGACAACGAACTACTTTCCATAATGACAAGGCTACCGTCCATTGTAGTAACAAAAATCTCGACAACAGACTACCTTCCATAATGACAAGGCTATCATCCATTGTAGTAACAAAAATCTCGACCACAAACTACCTTCCATAATGACAAGGCTACCATCCATTGGACTAACGAAAATATCAACAAGAGACTACCTTCCATAATGATAAGGCTACCATCCATTGGAATAACAAATATATCGACAACAAACTACGTTCCATAATGAATAGGATACCATCCATTGGAGTAACAAAAATATCGATAATAGACTACCTTCCATAATGACAAGGCTACCATCCATTGGAGTAATAAAAATATCGACAACAGAATACCTTCCATTATGACTAGGCTACCATCCATCGAAGTAACAAAGTATCGATAACAGACTGCCTTCCATAATGACAAGACTACCATCCATTGGAGTAACAAAAATATCGACAACAAAATACCTTCCATTATGACTAGGCTACCATCCATTGGAGTAACAAAGATATCGACAACAGACTACCTTCCATAATGACAAGGCTACCTTCCATTGGAGTAACAAAAATATCGACAACAGAATACCTTCCATTATGACTAGGCTACCATCCATTGGAGTAACAAAGATATCGACAACAAACTACCTTCCATAATGACAAGGCTACCATCCATTAGAGTAACGAAAATCTCAACAACAGACTACCTTCCATAATGACAAGGCTACCATCCATTAGAGTAACGAAAATCTCGACAACAGACTACCTTCCATAATGACAAGGCTACAATCCATTGGATTAATAAAAATTGCGAAAACAGACTATCTTCCATAATGAGAACGCTACCATCCATTGGAGTGACAAAAATCTCGACAATAGACTACCTTCCAGAATGACTAAGCCACCATCCATTAGAGTAACAAATATATCGACAAAAGACTACCTTCTATAATGACAAGGCTAGCATACATTGTAATAAAAAAAATTTGGACAAAAAACTACATTCCATAATGAGAAGGCAACCTTACATTGTAGTAACAAAAATCTCGACAACAGTTACCTTCCATAATGACAAAGCTACCATCCATTGGAGTAACAAAAATCTCGACAATAGACTACCTTCCATAATGACAAGGCTACCATCCATTGGAGTGACAAAAATCTCGACAACAAACTAACTTCGATAATGACAAGGATACCATCCATTCGAGTACGAAAAATCTCGACAATAGACTACCTTCCGTAATGACAAGGCTACGATCCATTAGACTAACAAAAATCTCCACAACAGACTACCTTCCATAATGACAAGGCTACAATCCATTGGAGTAATGAGAATATCAACAAGAGACTACCTTCCATAATGATAAGGCTACCATGCATTAGAGTAATGAAAATATCAACAAGAGACTACCTTCCATAATGACAAGGCTACCATCCATTGGAGTAACAAAAATCTCGCCAACAGACTACCTTTCATAATGACAAGGCTACCATCTATTGGAATAACAAAAGTCTTGAGAACAGACTCCCTTCCATAATGACAAGGCTACCATCCAATGGAATAACAAAAATCTCGACAATAAACTACCTTCCATAATGACAAGGCTACCATCAATTGTAGTAACCAATATCTCGACAACAAACTACTTTCCATAATGACAAGGCTACCATCCATTGTAGTAAAAAAAATCTCGACAACAAACTACCTTCCATAATGACAAGGCTATCATCCATTGTAGTAACAAAAATCTCGACCACAAACTACCTTCCATAATGACAAGGCTACCATCCATTGGACTAACGAAAATATCAACAAGAGACTACCTTCACTAATGATAAGGCTACCATCCATTGGAATAACAAATATATCGACAACAAACTACGTTCCATAATGAATAGGATACCATCCATTGGAGTAACAAAAATATCGATAATAGACTACCTTCCATAATGACAAGGCTACCATACATTGGAGTAACAAAAATATCAATAATAGACTACCTTCCATAATGACAAGGCTACCATCCATTGGAGTAACAAAAATATCGATAACAAAATACCTTCCATAATGACTAGGCTACCATCCATTGGAGTAACAAAGATGTCGACAACAGACTACATTACATTATGACAAGGCTACCATCCATTGAAGTGAACAAAAAATCGACAACATACTACCTTCCATAATGACAAGGCTACCATCCATTGGAGTAACAAAAATCTCGAAAACAGACTACCTTCCATAATGACAAGGCTAAAATCCATTGGAGTAACAAAAATCTCGACAACAGACTACCTTTCATAATGACAAGGCTACCATCTATTGGAATAACAAAAGTCTTGAGAACAGACTGCCTTCCATAATGACAAGGCTACCATCCAATGGAATAACAAAAATCTCGACAACAAACTACCTTCCATAATGACAAGGCTACCATCAATTGTAGTAACCAATATCTCGACAACGAACTACTTTCCATAATGACAAGGCTACCATCCATTGTAGTAACAAAAATCTCGACAACAGACTACCTTCCATAATGACAAGGCTATCATCCATTGTAGTAACAAAAATCTCGACCACAAACTACCTTCCATAATGACAAGGCTACCATCCATTGGACTAACGAAAATATCAACAAGAGACTACCTTCCATAATGATAAGGCTACCATCCATTGGAATAACAAATATATCGACAACAAACTACGTTCCATAATGAATAGGATACCATCCATTGGAGTAACAAAAATATCGATAATAGACTACCTTCCATAATGACAAGGCTACCATCCATTGGAGTAATAAAAATATCGACAACAGAATACCTTCCATTATGACTAGGCTACCATCCATCGAAGTAACAAAGTATCGATAACAGACTGCCTTCCATAATGACAAGACTACCATCCATTGGAGTAACAAAAATATCGACAACAAAATACCTTCCATTATGACTAGGCTACCATCCATTGGAGTAACAAAGATATCGACAACAGACTACCTTCCATAATGACAAGGCTACCTTCCATTGGAGTAACAAAAATATCGACAACAGAATACCTTCCATTATGACTAGGCTACCATCCATTGGAGTAACAAAGATATCGACAACAAACTACCTTCCATAATGACAAGGCTACCATCCATTAGAGTAACGAAAATCTCAACAACAGACTACCTTCCATAATGACAAGGCTACCATCCATTAGAGTAACGAAAATCTCGACAACAGACTACCTTCCATAATGACAAGGCTACAATCCATTGGATTAATAAAAATTGCGAAAAACAGACTATCTTCCATAATGAGAACTCTACCATCCATTGGAGTGACAAAAATCTCGACAATAGACTACCTTCCAGAATGACTAAGCCACCATCCATTAGAGTAACAAAGATATCGACAAAAGACTACCTTCTATAATGACAAGGCTAGCATACATTGTAATAAAAAAAATTTGGACAAAAAACTACATTCCATAATGAGAAGGCAACCTTACATTGTAGTAACAAAAATCTCGACAATAGTTACCTTCCATAATGACAAAGCTACCATCCATTGGAGTAACAAAAATCTCGACAATAGACTACCTTCCATAATGACAAGGCTACCATCCATTGGAGTGACAAAAATCTCGACAACAAACTACCTTCGATAATGACAAGGATACCATCCATTCGAGTATGAAAAATCTCGACAATAGACTACCTTCCATAATGACAAGGCTACGATCCATTAGACTAACAAAAATCTCGACAACAGACTACCTTCCATAATGACAAGGCTACAATCCATTGGAGTAATGAGAATATCAACAAGAGACTACCTTCCATAATGATAAGGCTACCATGCATTAGAGTAATGAAAATATCAACAAGAGATTACCTTCCATAATGACAAGGCTACCATCCATTGGAGTAACAAAAATCTCGCCAACAGACTACCTTCCATAATGACAAGGCTACCATCCATTGGAGTGACAAAAATCTCGTCAATAGACTACCTTCCATAATGACAAGGCTACCATCCATTGGAGTAACAAAAATCTCGACAACAAACTACCTTCCATAATGACAAGGCTACTATCCATTAGAGTGTCAAAAATATTGACAACAGACTACCTTCGATAATGACAAGGCTAGCATCCATTGGAGTAACAAAAATATCAACAATAGACTACCTTCCATAATGAAAAGCCTACCATCCATTGGAGTAACAAAAATATCGACAACAAAATACCATCTATAATGACTAGGCTATTATCCATTGGAGTAACAAAGATATCGACAACAGACTACCTTCCATAATGACAATGCTACCATCCATTGGAGTAACAAAAATTTCGAAAATAGACTACCTTCCATAATGAAAAGACTAAAATCCATTTGAGTAACAACAATCTCGACAACAGACAACCTTTCATAATGACAAGGCTACCATATATTGGAATAACAAAAATCTAGAAAACAGACTACCTTCCATAATGACAAGGCTACCATCAATTTTTGTAACTAAAATCTCGACAATAGAATACCTTCCATAATGACAAGGCTACCATCCATTGTAGTAACAAAAATCTCGACAACAATCTACCTTCCATAATGACAATGCTACCGTCCATTTGAGTAACAAAAATCTCGACAACAGACTACCTTCCATCATGACAAGGCTACCATCCATTGTAGTAACAAAAATCTAGACCACAGACTACCTTCCATAATGACAAGGCTACAATCCATTGGACTAACGAAAATCTCGACAATAGATTACCTTCCATAATGAAAAGCCTACCATCCATTGGAGTAACAAAAATTTGGACAACAGAATACCTTCCATAATGACTAGGCTACTATCCATTGGAGTAACAAAGATATCGACAACAGACAACCTTCCATAATGACAAGGCTACCATCCATTAGAGTAACAAAAATTTCGAAAATAGACTACCTTCCATAATGACAAGGCTAAAATCCATTGGAGTAACAAAAATCTCGACAATAGACTAACTTTCATAATGACAAGGCTACCATCTATTGGAATAACAAAAATATAGAGAACATAATGCCTTCCATAATGACAAGGCTACCATCCAATGGAATAAAAAAAATATCGACAACATACTACCTTACATAATGACAAGGCTACCATCAATTGTAGTAACCAAAATCTCGACAACAGAATACCTTCCATAAGGACAAGGCTACCATCCATTGTAGTAATAAAAATCTCGACAACATTCTACCTTCCATAATGACAATGCTACCGTCGATTTGAGTAACAAAAATGTCGACAACAGACTACCTTCCATAATGACAAGGCTACCATCCATTATAGTAACAAAAATCTAGACCACATACTACCTTCCATAATGACAAGGCTACCATCCATTGGACTAACGAAAATCTCGACAACAGACTACCTTCCATAATGACAAGGCTACCATCCATTGGAGTAACAAAAATCTCGACAACAAACTATGTTCCATAATGAATAGGCTACCATCCATTGGAGTATCAAAAATATCGACAATAGACTACCTTCCATAATGACAAGGCTACCATCCATTGGAGTAACAAAAATATCGACAACATAATACCTTCCATTATGACTAGGCTACCATCCATTGGAGTAACAAAGATATCGACAACAAAATACCTTCCATAATGACAAGGCTACCATCCATTGGAGTGACAAAAATATCGACAACAAACTACCTTCCATAATGACAAGGCTACCATCCATTAGAGTAACGAAAATCTCGACAACAGACTACCTTCCATAATGACAAGGCTACAATCCATTGGAGTAACAAAAATTGCGAGAACAGACTATCTTCCATAATGACAATGCTACCATCCATTGGAGTGACAAAAATCTCGACAATAGACTACCTTCCATAATGACTAAGCAACCATCCATTAGAGTAATAAAGATAATGACAAGGCTACCATACATTGTAATAACAAAAATTTGGACAACAAACTTCCTTCCATAATGAGAAGGCAACCTTACATTGTAGTAACAAAAATCTCGACAACAGTTACCTTCCATAATGACAAGGCTATCATCCATTGGAGTTACAAAAATCTCGACAATAGACTACCTTCCATAATGACAAGGCTACCATCCATTGGAGTGACAAAAATCTCGACAACAAACTACCTTCGATAATGACAAGGATACCATCCATTCGAGTATGAAAAATCTCGACAGTAGACTACCTTCCATAATTACAAGGCTACGATCCATTAGACTAACAAAAATCTCGACAACAGACTACCTTCCATAATGACAAGGCTACAATCCATAGGAGTAATGAGAATATCAACAAGAGACTACCTTCCATAATGACAAGGCTACCATGCATTAGAGTAATGAAAATATCAACAAGAGACTACCTTGCATAATGACAAGGCTACCATCCATTGGAGTAACAAAAATCTCGCCAACAGACTACCTTCCATAATGACAAGGCTACCATCCATTGGAGTGACAAAAATCTCGTCAATAGACTACCTTCCATAATGACAAGGCTACCATCCATTGGAGTAACAAAAATCTCGACAACAAACTACCTTCCATAATGACAAGGCTACTATCCATTAGAGTGACAAAAATATTGACAACCGCCTACCTTCCATAATGACAAGGCTACCATCCATTGGAGTAACAAAAATAACGACAATAGACTACCTTCTGTAATGAAAAGCCTACCATCCAATGGAGTAACAAAAATATGGACAACAGAATACCTTCTATAATGACTAGGCTACTATCCATTGGAGTAACAAAGATACCGACAACAGACTACCTTCCATAATGACAAGGCTACCATCCATTGGAGTAACAAAAATTTCGAAAATAGACTACCTTCCATAATGACAAAGCTAAAATCCATTTGAGTAACAACAATCTCGACAACAGACAACCTTTCATAATGACAAGGCTACCATATATTGGAATAAAAAAATCTAGAGAACAGACTACCTTCCAAAATGACAAGGATACCATTTAATGGAATAACAAAAATCTCGACAACACACTACCTTCCATAATGACAAGGCTACCATCAATTGTAGTAACCAAAATCTCGAGAATAAAATACCTTCCATAATGACAAGGCTACCATCCATTGTAGTAACAAAAATCTCGACAATAGTCTACCTTCCATAATGACAATGCTACCATCCATTTGAGTAACAAAAATCTCGACAACAGACTACCTTCCATCATGACAAGGCTACCATCCATTGTAGTAACAAAAATCTAGACCACAGACTACCTTCCATAATGACAAGGCTACCATCCATTGGACTAACGAAAATCTCGAAAATAGATTACCTTCCATAATGAAAAGCCTTCCATCCATTGGAGTAACAAAAATCTGGACAACAGAATACCTTCCATAATGACTAGGCTACTATCCATTGGAGTAACAAAGATATCGACAACAGACAACCTTCCATAATGACAAGGCTACCATCCATTAGAGTAAAAAAAATTTTGAAAATAGACTACCTTCCCTAATGACAAGCCTAAAATCCATTGGAGTAACAAAAATCTCGACAACAGACTACCTTTCATAATGACAAGGCTACCATCTATTGGAATAACAAAAATATAGAGAACATAATGTCTTCCATAATGACAAGGCTACCATCCAATGGAATAACAAAAATCTAGACAACATACTACCTTACATAATGACAAGGCTACCATTAATTGGAGTAACAAAAATATCGACAATAGACTACCTTCCATAATGACAAGGCTACCATCCATTATAGTAACAAAAATCTAGACCAAAGACTACCTTCCATAATGACAAGGCTACCATCCATTGGACTAACGAAAATCTCGACAACAGACTACCTTCCATAATGACAAGGCTACCATCCATTGGAGTAACAAAAATCTCGACAACAAACTACGTTCAATAATGAATAGGCTACCATCCATTAGAGTAACAAAAATATCGACAATAGACTACCTTCCATAATGACAAGGCTACCATCCATTGGAGTAACAAAAATATCGACAACATAATACCTTCCATTATGACTAGGCTACCATCCATTGGAGTAACAAAGATATCGACAACAGAATACCTTCCATAATGACAAGGCTACCATCCATTGGAGTGACAAAAATATCGACAACAAACTACATTCCATAATGACAAGGCTACCATCCATTAGAGTAACGAAAATCTCGACAACAGACTACCTTCCATAATGACAAGGCTACAATCCATTGGAGTAACAAAAATTGCGAAAACAGACTATCTTCCATAATGACAACGCTACCATCCATTGGAGTGACAAAAATCTCGACAATAGACTACCTTCCATAATGACTAAGCAACCATCCATTAGAGTAACAAAGATATCGACATAAGACTACCTTCTATAATGACAAGGCTACCATACATTGTAATAACAAAAATTTGGACAACAAACTACCTTCCATAATGAGAAGACAACCTTACATTGTAGTAACAAAAATCTCGACAACAGTTACCTTCCATAATGACAAGGCTACCATCCATTGGAGTAACAAAAATCTCGACAATAGACTACCTTCCATAATGACAAGGCTACCATCCATTGGAGTGACAAAAATCTAGACAACAAACTACCTTCGATAATGACAAGGATACCATCCATTCGAGTATGAAAAATCTCGACAATAGACTACCTTCCATAATTACAAGGCTACGATCCATTAGACTAACAAAAATCTCGAAAACAGACTGCCTTCGATAATGACAAGGCTACAATCCATTGGAGTAATGAGAATATCAACAAGAGACTACCTTCCATAATGACCAGGCTACCATGCATTAGAGTAATGAAAATATCAACAAGAGACTACCTTCCATAATGACAAGGCTACCATCCATTGGAGTAACAAAAATCTCGCCAACAGACTACCTTCCATAATGACAAGGCTACCATCCATTGGAGTGACAAAAATCTCGTCAATAGACTACCTTCCATAATGACAAGGCTACCATTCATTGGAGTAACAAAAATCTCGACAACAAAGTACCTTCCATAATGACAAGGCTACTATCCATTAGAGTGACAAAAATATTGAAAACAACCTACCTTCCATAATGACAAGGCTACCATCCATTGGAGTAACAAAAATATCGACAATAGACTACCTTCCGTAATGAAAAGCCTACCATCCATTGGAGTAACAAAAATATGGACAACAGAATACCTTCTATAATGACTAGGCTACTATACATTGGAGTAACAAAGATATCGACAACAGAATACCTTCCATAATGACAAGGCTACCATCCATTGGAGTGACAAAAATATCGACAACAAACTACATTCCATAATGACAAGGCTACCATCCATTAGAGTAACGAAAATCTCGACAACAGACTACCTTCCATAATGACAAGGCTACAATCCATTGGAGTAACAAAAATTGCGAAAACAGACTATCTTCCATAATGACAACGCTACCATCCATTGGAGTGACAAAAATCTCGACAATAGACTACCTTCCATAATGACTAAGCAACCATCCATTAGAGTAACAAAGATATCGACATAAGACTACCTTCTATAATGACAAGGCTACCATACATTGTAATAACAAAAATTTGGACAACAAACTACCTTCCATAATGAGAAGACAACCTTACATTGTAGTAACAAAAATCTCGACAACAGTTACCTTCCATAATGACAAGGCTACCATCCATTGGAGTAACAAAAATCTCGACAATAGACTACCTTCCATAATGACAAGGCTACCATCCATTGGAGTGACAAAAATCTAGACAACAAACTACCTTCGATAATGACAAGGATACCATCCATTCGAGTATGAAAAATCTCGACAATAGACTACCTTCCATAATTACAAGGCTACGATCCATTAGACTAACAAAAATCTCGAAAACAGACTGCCTTCGATAATGACAAGGCTACAATCCATTGGAGTAATGAGAATATCAACAAGAGACTACCTTCCATAATGACCAGGCTACCATGCATTAGAGTAATGAAAATATCAACAAGAGACTACCTTCCATAATGACAAGGCTACCATCCATTGGAGTAACAAAAATCTCGCCAACAGACTACCTTCCATAATGACAAGGCTACCATCCATTGGAGTGACAAAAATCTCGTCAATAGACTACCTTCCATAATGACAAGGCTACCATTCATTGGAGTAACAAAAATCTCGACAACAAAGTACCTTCCATAATGACAAGGCTACTATCCATTAGAGTGACAAAAATATTGAAAACAACCTACCTTCCATAATGACAAGGCTACCATCCATTGGAGTAACAAAAATATCGACAATAGACTACCTTCCGTAATGAAAAGCCTACCATCCATTGGAGTAACAAAGATATGGACAACAGAATACCTTCTATAATGACTAGGCTACTATACATTGGAGTAACAAAGATATGGACAACAGAATACCTTCCATAATGACAAGGCTACCATCCATTGGAGTAACAAAAATTTCGAAAATAGACTACCTTCCATAATGACAAGGCTAAAATCCATTTGAGTAACAACAATCTCGACAACAGAAAACCTTTCATAATGACAAGGCTACCATATATTGGAATAAAAAAAATCTAGAGAACAGACTGCCTTCCAAAATGACAAGGCTACCATCCAATGGAATAACAAAAATCTCGACAACACACTACCTTCCATAATGACAAGGCTACCATCAATTGTAGTAACCAAAATCTCGACAATAGAATACCTTCCATAATGACAAGGCTACCATCCATTGTAGTAACATAAATCTCGACAACAGTCTACCTTCCATAATGACAATGCTACCATCCATTTGAGTAACAAAAATCTAAACAACAGACTACCTTCCATCATGACAAGGCTACCATCCATTAGAGTAACAAAAATCTAGACCACAGACTACCTTCCATAATGACAAGGCTACCATCCATTGGACTAACGAAAATCTCGAAAATAGATTACCTTCCATAATGAAAAGCCTACCATCCATTGGAGTAACAAAAATCTTGACAACAGAATACCTTCCATAATGACTAGGCTACTATCCATTGGAGTAACAAAGATATCGACAACAGACAACCTTCCATAATGACAAGGCTACCATCCATTAGAGTAACAAAAATTTCGAAAATAGACTACCTTCCATAATGACAAGCCTATAATCCATTGGAGTAACAAAAATCTCGACAACAAACTACCTTTCATAATGACAAGGCTACCATCTATTGGAATAACAAAAATATAGAGAACAGAATGCCTTCCATAATGACAAGGCTACCATTCAATGGAATGACAAAAATCTCGACAACATACTACCTTACATAATGACAAGGCTACCATCAATTGTAGTATCCAAAATCTCGACAACAGAATACCTTCCATAATGACAAGGCTACCATCCATTGTAGTAATAAAAATCTCGACAACAGAGTACCTTCCATAATGACAATGCTACCGTCGATTATAGTAACAAAAATCTAGACCACAGACTACCTTCCATAATGAGAAGGCTACCATCCATTGGACTAACGAAAATCTCGACAACAGACTACCTTCCATAATGATAAGGCTACCATCCATTGGAGTAACAAAAATCTCGACAACAAACTACGTTCCATAATGAATAGGCTACCATCCATTGGAGTAACAAAAATATCGACAATAGACTACCTTCCATAATGACAAGGCTACCATTCATTGGAGTAACAAAAATATCGACAACATAATACCTTCCATTATGACTAGGCTACCATCCATTGAAGTAACAAAGATATCGACAACAGACTACCTTCCATAATGACAAAGGCTACCATCCATTGGAGTGACAAATTTTTTGACAATAGACTACCTTCCATAATGACAACGCTACCATCCATTGGAATAACAAAAATCTCGACAACAGACTACCTTCCATAATGACAAGGCTACCATCCATTGGAGTAACAAAAATATCAACACCAGACTACCTTCCATAATGATAAGTCCATCATCCATTGGAATAACAAAAATATCGACAAAAAACTACGTTCCATAATGAATAGGATACCATTCATTGGAGTAACAAAAATATCAACAATAGACTACCTTCCATAATGACAAGGCTACCATCCATTGGAGTAACAAAAATATCGATAACAAAATACCTTCCATAATGACTAGGCTACCATCCATTGGAGTAACAAAGATGTCGACAACAGACTACATTCCATAATGACAAGGCTACCATCCATTGGAGTAACAAAAATCTCGACAACAGACTACCTTCCAAAATGACAAGGCTACCATCTATTGGAATAACAAAAGTCTCGAGAACATACTGCCTTCCATAATGACAAGGCTACCATACAATGGAATAACAAAAATCTCGACAACAAACTACCTTCCATAATGACAAGGCAACCATCAATTGTAGTAACCAATATCTCAACAACAAACTACTTTCCATAATGACAAGGCTACCATCCATTGTAGTAACAAAAATCTCGACCACAGACTAACTTCCATAATGAAAAGGCTACCATCCATTGGACTAACGAAAATATCAACAAGAGACTACCTTCCATAATGATAAGGCTACCATCCATTGGAATAACAAAAATATCGACAACAAACTACGTTCCATAATGAATAGGCTACCTTCCATTGGAGTAAAAAAATATCGATAATAGACTACCTTCCATAATGACAAGGCAACCATCCATTAGTGTAATAAAAATATCGACAACATAATACCTTCCATTATAACTAGGCTACCATCCATTGAAGTAACAAAGATATCGATAACAGACTACCTTCCATAATGACAAGGCTACCATCCATTGGAGTAACAAAAATATCGACAACATAATACCTTCAATTATGACTAGGCTACCATCCATTGGAGTAACAAAGATATCGACAACAGACTACCTTCCATAATGACAAGGCTACCATCCATTGGAGTAATGAAAATATCAACAAGATACTACCTTCCATAATGACATGGCTACCATCAATTGAAGTAAAAAAATCTCGCCAAAAGTCTACCTTCCATAATGTCAAGGCTACCATCCATTGGAGTAACAAAAATATCGACAACAGAATACCTTCCATTATGACTAGGCTACCATCCATTGAAGTAACAAAGATATCGACAACATACTACCTTCCATAATGACAAGGCTACCATCCATTGGAGTAACAAAAATATCGACAACAGAATACCTTCCATTATGACTAGGCTACCATCCATTCGAGTAACAAAGATATCGACAACAGAATACCTTCCATAATGACAAGGCTACCATCCATTGGAGTGACAAAAATATCGATAACAGACTACCTTCAATAATGACAAGGCTTCCATCCATTAGAGTAATGAAAATCTCGACATTAGACTACCTTCCATAATGACAAGGCTACAATCCATTGGAGTAACAAAAATTGCGAAAACAGACTATCTTCCATAATGACAATGCTACCATCCATTGGAGTGACAAAAATCTCGACAATAGAATACCTTCCATAATAACTAAGAAACCATCCATTAGAGTAACAAAGATATCGACAAAAGACTACCTTCTATAATGACAAGGCTACCATACATTGTAATAACAAAAATTTGGACAACAAACTACCTTCCATAATGAGAAGGCTACCTTACATTGTAGTAACAAAAATCTCGACAACAATTACCTTCCATAATGATAAGGCTACCATCCATTGGAGTAACAAAAATCTCGACAATAAATTACCTTCCATAATGACAAGGCTACTATCCATTGGAGTGACAAAAATCTCGACAACAAACTACCTTCGATAATGACAAGGCTACCATCCATTCGAGTATGAAAAATCTCGACAATAGAGTACCTTCCATAATGACAAGGCTATGATCCATTTGACTAACAAAAATCTCGACAACAGACTACCTTCCATAATGACAAGGCTACAATCCATTGGAGTAATGAGAATATCAACAAGAGACTACCTTCCATAATGACAAGGCTACCATGCATTGGAGTAATGAAAATATCAACAAGAGACTACCTTCCATAATGACAAGGCTACCATCCATTGGAGTAACAAAAATCTCGCCAACAGACTACCTTCCATAATGACAAGGCTACCATCCATTGGAGTGACAAAAATCTCGTCAATAGACTACCTTCCATAAGACAAGGCTACCATCCATTGGAGTAAAAAAATCTCGACAACAAACTACCTTCCATAATGACAAGGATACCATCCATTGGAGTAACAAAAATATCGACAATAGACTACCTTCCGTAATGAAAAGCCTACCATCCATTGGAGTACCAAAAATATGGACAACAAAATACCTTCCATAATGACTAGGCTACTATCCATTGGAGTAACAAAGATATTGACAACAGACTACCTTCCATAATGACAATGCTACCATCCATTGGAGTAACAAAAATCTCGACAACAGACAACCTTCCATAATGACAAGGCTACCATCCATTGGAGTAACAAAAATTTTGAAAACAGACTACCTTCCATAATGACAAGGCTAAAATCCGTTTGAGTAACAACAATCTCGACAACAGACTACCTTTCATAATGACAAGGCTACCATATATTGGAATAACAAAAATCTAGAGAACAGACTGCCTTCCAAAATGACAAGGCTACCATCCAATGGAATAACAAAAATCTCGACAACACACTACCTTCCATAATGACAAGGCTACCATCAATTGTTGTAACCAAAATCTCGACAATAGAATACCTTCCATAATGACAAGGCTACCATCCATTGTAGTAACAAAAATATCGACAACAGTCTACCTTCCATAATGACAATGCTACCATCCATTTGAGTAACAAAAATCTCGACAACAGACTACCTTCCATCATGACAAGGCTACCATCCATTGTAGTAACAAAAATCTAGACCACAGACTACCTTCCATAATGACAAGGCTACCATCCATTGGACTAACGAAAATCTCGACAATAGATTACCTTCTATAATAAAAAGCCTACCATCCATTGGAGTAACAAAAATCTCGACAACAAACTACGTTCCATAATGAATAGGCTACCAACCATTGGAGTAACAAAAATATCGACAATAGAGTACCTTCCATAATGACAAGGCTACCATCCATTGGAGTAACAAAAATATCGACAAAATAATACCTTCCATTATGACTAGGCTACCATCCATTGGAGTAACAAAGATATCGACAACAGACTACCTTCCATAATGACAAAGGCTACCATCCATTGGAGTGACATAAATTTCGACAATAGACTACCTTCCATAATGATAAGGCTACCATCCATTGGAGTAACGAAAATCTCGACAACAGACTACCTTCCAGAATGACAAGGCTACCATCCATTGGAGTAACAAAAATCGCGAAAACAAACTATCTTCCATAATGACAAGGCTACCATCCATTGGAGTGACAAAAAACTCTACAATAGACTACCTTCCATATTGACTAAGCTACCATCCATTAGAGTAACAAAGATATCGACAACAGACTACCTTCTATAATGACAAGGCTACCATACATTGTAATAACAAAAATTTGGACAACAAACTACCTTCCATAATGACAAGGCTACCTTACATTGTAGTAACAAAAATCTCGACAACAGTTACCTTCCATAATGACAAGGCTACCATCCATTGGAGTAACAAAAATATCAACAACAGACTACCTTCCATAATGATAAGTCCACCATCCATTGGAATAACAAAAATATCGACAACAAACTACGTTCCATAATGAATTGGCTACCATTCATTGGAGTAACAAAAATATCAACAATAGACTACCTTCCATAATGGCAAGGCTACCATCCATTGGAGTAACAAAAATATCGATAACAAAATACCTTCCATAATGACTAGGCTACCATCCTTTGGAGTAACAAAGATGTCGACAACAGACTACATTCCATAACGACAAGGCTACCATCCATTGAAGTGACAAAAATCTCGACAACATACTACCTTCCATAATGACAAGGCTACCATGCATTGGAGTAACATAAATCTCGAAAACAGACTACCTTCCATAATGACAAGGCTAAAATCCATTGGAGTAACAAAAATCTCGACAACAGACTATCTTCCATAATGACAAGGCTACCATCTATTGGAATAACAAAAGTCTCGAGAACAGAATGCCTTCCATAATGACAAGGCTACCATCCAATGGAATAACAAAAATCTCGACAACAAACTACCTTCCATAATGACAAGGCTACCATCAATTCTAGTAACCAATATCTCGACAACAAACTACTTTCCATAATGACAAAGCTACCATCCATTGTAGTAACAAAAATCTCGACAACAGACTACCTTCCATAAGGACAATGCTACCATTAATTGGAGTAACAAAAATATCGACAATAGACTACCTTCCATAATGACAAGGCTACCATCCATTGGAGTAACAAAAATCTCGACCACAGACTACCTTCCATAATGACAAGGCTACCATCCATTGGACTAACGAAAATATCAACAAGAGACTACCTTCCATAGTGATAAGGCTACCATCCGTTGGAATAACAAAAATATCGACAACAAACTACGTTCCATAATGAATAGGCTACCATCCATTGGAGTAACAAAAATATCGATAATAGACAACCTTCCATAATGACAAGGCTACCATCCATTGGAGTAATAAAAATATCGACAACAGAATACCTTCCATTATGACTAGGCTACCATCCATTGAAGTAACAAAGATATCGATAACAGACTACCTTCCATATTGACAAGGCTACCATCCATTGGAGTAACAAAAATATCGACAACAAAATACCTTCCATTATGACTAGGCTACCATCCATTGGAGTAACAAAGATATCGACAACAGACTACCTTCCATAATGAAAAGGCCACCTTCCATTGGAGTAATGAAAATATCAGCAAGAGACTACTTTCCATAATGACAAGGCTACCATCAATTGGAGTAAAAAAATCTCGCCAACAGTCTACCTTCCATAATGACAAGGCTACCATCCATTGGAGTAACAAAAATATCGACAACAGAATACCTTCCATTATGACTAGGCTACCATCCATTGAAGTAACAAAGATATCGACAACAGACTACCTTCCATAATGACAAGGATACCATCCATTGGAGTAACAAATATATCGACAACAGAATAAATTCCATTATGACTAGGCTACCATCCATTGGAGTAACAAAGAAATCGACAACAGAATACCTTCCATAATGACAAGGCTACCATCCATTGGAGTGACAAAAATATCGACAACAAACTACCTTCCATAATGACAAGGCTACCATCCATTAGAGTAACGAAAATCTCGACAACAGACTACCTTCCATAATGACAAGGCTACAATCCATTGGAGTAACAAAAATTGCGAAAACAGACTATCTTCCATAATGACAACGCTACCATCCATTAGAGTGACAAAAATCTCGACAATAGACTACCTTCCATAATGACTAAGCAACCATCCATTAGAGTAACAAAGATATCGACAAAAGACTACCTTCTATAATGACAAGGCTACCATACACTGTAAAACCAAAAATTTGGACAACAAACTACCTTCCAAAATGAGAAGGCTACCTTACATTGTAGCAACAAAAATCTCGACAATAGTTACCTTCCATAATGACAAGGCTACCATCCATTGGAGTAACAAAAATCTCGACAATAGACTACCTTCTAGAATGACATGGCTACCATCCATTGGAGTGACAAAAATCTCGAGAACAAACTACCTTTGATAATGACAAGGCTACCATCCATTCGAGTATGAAAAATCTCGACAATATACTACCTTCCATAATGACAAGGCTACAATCCATTAGACTAACAAAGATCTCGACAACAGATTACCTTCCATAATGACATGGCTACAATCCATTGGAGTAATGAGAATATCAACAAGAGACTACCTTCCATAATGACAAGGCTACCATGCATTGGAGTGATGAAAATATAAACAAGAGACTACCTTCCATAATGACAAGGCTACCATCCATTGGAGTAACAAAAATCTCGCCAACAGACTACCTTCCATAATGACAAGGCTACCATCCATTGGAGTGACAAAAATATCGTCAATAGACTACCTTTCATAATGACAAGGCTACCATCCATTGGAGTAACAAAATCTCGACAACAAACTACCTTCCATAATTACAAGGCTACCATCCATTGGAGTAACAAAAATGTCGATAACAAACTACCTTCCATAATGACAAGGCTACCATCCATTAGAGTGACAAAAATATCGACAACAGACTACCTTCCATAATGACAAGGCTAACATCCATTGGAGTAACAAAAATATCGACAATAGACTACCTTCCGTAATGAAAAGCCTACCATCCATTGGAGTAACAAAAATATGGACAACAAAATACCTTCCATAATGACTAGGCTACTTTCCATTAGAGTAACAAAGATATCGACAACAGACTACCTTCCATAATGAAAATGCTACCATCCATAGGAGTAACAAAAATCTCGACAACAGACAACCTTCCATAATGACAAGGCTACCATCCATTGGAGTAACAAAAATTTCGAAAATAGACTACCTTCCATAATGGCAAGGATAAAATCCATTTGAGTAACAACAATCTCGACAACAGACTACCTTTCATAATGACAAGGCTACCATATATTGGAATAACAAAAATCTAGTGAACAGACTGCCTTCCGAAATGACAAGGCTACCATCCAATGGAATAACAAAAATCTCGACAACACACTACCTTCCATAATGACAAGGCTACCATCCATTGGAGTAACACAAATCTCGACAACAGACTACCTTCCATAATGACAAGGCTACCATCTATTGGAATAACAAAAGTCTCGAGAAGAGACTGCCTTCCATAATGACAAGGCTACCATCCAATGGAATAACAAAAATATCGACAACAAACTACCTTCCATAATGACAAGGCTACCATCAATTGTAGTAACCAATATCTCGACAACAAACTACTTTCCATAATGACAAAGCTACCATCCATTGTAGTAACAAAAATCTCGACAACAGACTACCTTCCATAATGACAATGCTACCATCCATTGGAGTAACAAAAATATCGACAATAGACTACCTTCCATAATGACAAGGCTACCATCCATTGGAGTAACAAAAATCTCGACCACAGACTACCTTCCATAATGACAAGGCTACCATCCATTGGACTAACGAAAATATCAACAAGAGACTACCTTCCATAATGATAAGGCTACCATCCATTTGAATAACAAAAATATCGACAACAAACTACGTTCCATAATGAATAGGCTACCATCCATTGGAGTAACAAAAATATCGATAATAGACTACCTTCCATAATGATAAGGCTACCATCCATTGGAGTAATCAAAATATCGACAACAGAATACCTTCCATTATGACTAGGCTACCATCCATTGAAGTAACAAAGATATCGATAACAGACTACCTTCCATAATGACAAGGCTACCATCCATTGGAGTAACAAAAATATCGACAATAGAATACCTTCCATTATGACTAGGCTACCATCCAGTGGAGTAACAAAGATATCGACAACAGACTACCTTCCATAATGACAAGGCTACCATCCATTGGAGTAATGAAAATATCAACAAGAGACTACCTTCCATAATGACAAGGCTACCATCAATTGGAGTAAAAAAATCTCGCCAACAGTCTACCTTCCATAATGACAAGGCTACCATCCATTGGAGTAACAAAAATATCGACAACAGAATACCTTCCATTATGACTAGGCTACCATCCATTGAAGTAACAAAGATATCGACAACAGACTACCTTCCATAAATACAAGGATACCATCCATTGGAGTAAAAAAAATATCGACAACAGAATACCTTCCATTATGACTAGGCTACCATCTATTGGAGTAACAAAGAAATCCACAACAGAATACCTTCCATAATGACAAGGCTACCATCCATTGGAGTGACAAAAATATCGACAATAGACTACCTTCCATAATGACAAGGCTACCATCCATTAGAGTAACGAAAATCTCGACAACAGATTACCTTCCATAATGACAAGGCTACAATCCATTGGAGTAACAAAAATTGCGAAAACAAACTATCTTCCATAATTACAACGCTACCATCCATTGGAGTGACAAAAATCTAGACAATAGACTACCTTCTATAATGACTAAGCAACCATCCATTAGAGTAACAAAGATATCGACAAAAGACTACCTTCTATAATGACAAGGCTACCATACATTGTAAAAACAAAAATTTGGACAACAAACTACCTTCCATAATGACAAGGCTACCATCCATTGGAGTAACAAAATCTCGACAACAAACTACCTTCCATAATGACAAGGCTACCATCCATTGGAGTAACAAATATCTCGACAACAAACTACCTTCCATAATGACAAGGCTACCATCCATTAGAGGGACAAAAATATCGACAACAGACTACCTTCCATAATGACAAGGATACCATCCATTCGAGTAACAAAAATATCGATAATAGACTACCTTCCGTAATGAAAAGTCTACCATCCATTGGAGTAACAAAAATATGGACAACAGAATCCCTTCCATAATGACTAGGCTACTATCCATTGGAGTAACAAAGATATCGACAACAGACTACCTTCCATATTGACAATGCTACCATCCATAGGAGTAACAAAAATCTCAACAACAGACAACCTTCCATAATGACAAGGCTACCATCCATTGGAGTAACAAAAATTTCGAAAATAGACTACCTTCCATAATGACAAGGCTAAAATCCATTTGAGTAACAACGATCTCGACAACAGACTACCTTTCATAATGACAAGGCTACCATATATTGGAATAACAAAAATCTAGAGAACAGACTGCCTTCCCAAATGACAAGGCTACCATCCAATGGAATAACAAAAATCTCGACAACACACTACCTTCCAAAATGACAAGGCTACCATAAATTGTTGTAACCAAAATCTCGACAATAGAATACCTTCCATAATGATAAGGCTACCATCCATTGTAGTAACAAAAATCTCGACAACAGTCTACCTTCCATAATGACAATGCTACCATCCATTTGAGTAAAAAAAATCTCGACAACAGACTACCTTCCATCATGACAAGGCTACTATCCATTGTAGTAACAAAAATCTAGACCACAAACTACCTTCCATAATGACAAGGCTACCATCCATTGGACTAACGAAAATCTCGACCATAGATTACCTTCCATAATGAAAAGCCTACCATCCATTGGAGTAACAAAAATCTGGACAACAGAATACCTTCCATAATGACTAGGCTACTATCCATTGGAGTAACAAAGTTATCGACAACAAACTACCTTCCATAATGACAATGTTACCATCCAATGGAGTAACAAAAATCTCGACAACAGACAACCTTCCATAATGACAAGGCTACCATCCATTAGAGTAACAAAAATTTTGAAAATAGACTACCTTCCATAATTACAAGGCTACCATCTATAGGAATAAAATAAATCTCGAGAACAGATTGCCTTCCATAATGACAAGGCTACCATCCAATGGAATAACAAAAATCTCGACAACATACTACCTTCCATAATGACAAGACTACCATCAATTGTAGTAACGAAAATCTCGACAACAGACTACCTTCCATAATGACAAGGCTCCCATCCATTGTAGTAACAAAAATATCCACAACAAACTACCTTCCATAATGACAATGCTACCATCCATTGGAGTAACAAAAATCTCGACAACATATTACCTTCCATAATGACAAGGATACCATCAATTGTAGTAACCAAAATCTCGACAACAGAATACATTCCGTAATGACCATGCTACCATCCAATGAACTAACGAAAATATCACCAAGAGACTACCTTCCATAATGATAAGGCTACCATCAATTGGAGTAACAAAAATCTCGACAACAGACTACCTTCCATAATGACAAGTCTACCATCAATTGTAGTAACAAAAATCTCGACAACAGACTACCTTCCATAATGACAAGTCTACCATCCATTGGAGTAACCAAAATCTCGATATTAGACTACCTTCCATAATGACAAGGATACCATCTATTGGAATAACAAAAATCTCGAGATAAGACTGCCTTCCATAATGACAAGGCTACCATCCAATGGAATAATAAAAATCACGACAACATACTACCTTCCATAATGACAAGACTACCATCCATTAGCGTGACAAAAATCTCGACAATAGACTACCTTCCATAATGACTAGGCTACCATCCATTAGAGTAACAAAGATATCGAAAACAGACTACCTTCTATAATGAAAAGGCTACCATACATTGTAATAACAAAAATCTAGACAACAAACTACCTTCCACAATGGCAAGGCTACCATACATTGTAGTAACAAAAATCTCGACAATAGTCTAACTTCCATAATGACAAGGCTACCATCCATTGGAGTAACAAAAATCTCGCCAACAGACTACCTTCCATAATGACAAGGCTACCATCCATTGGAGTGACAAAAATCTCGACAATAAACTACCTTCCATAATGACAAGGCTACCATCCATTGGAGTAACAAAAATCCCGACAACATACTACCTTCCATAATGACAAGGCTACCATCCATTAGAGTGACAAAAATATCGACAAGAGACTACCTTCCATAATGAAAAGGCTACCATCCATTGGAGTAACAAAAATATCGACAATAGACTACCTTCCATAATGAAAAACCTACCATCCATTGGAGTAACAAAAATATGGACAACAGAATACCTTCCATAATGACTAGGCTACTATCCAGTGGAGTAACAAAGATATCGACAATAGACTACCTTCCATAATGACAATGCTACCATCCATTGGAGTAACAAAAATCTCGACAACAGATAACCTTCCATAATGACAAGGCTACCATCCATTTGAGTAACAAAAATTTCGAAAACAGACTACTATCCATAATGACAAGGCTAAAATCCATTTGAGTAACAAAAATCTCGACAACAGACTACCTTTCATAATTACAAGGCTACCATATATTGGAATAACAAAAATCTAGAGAACAGACTGCCTTCCAAAATGACAAGGCTACCATCCAATAGAATAATAAAAATCTCGACAACACACTACCTTCCAAAATGACAAGGCTACCATCAATAGTAGTAACCAAAATCTCGACAATAGAATACCTTCCATAATGACAAGTCTACCATCCATTGTAGTAACAAAAATCTCGACAACAATCTACCTTCCATAATGACAATGCTACCATCCATTTGAGTAACAAAAATCTCAACAACAGACTACCTTCCATAGTGACAAGGCTACCATCCATTGTAGTAACAAAAATCTAGACCACAAACTACCTTCCATAATGACAAGGCTACCATCCATTGTAGTAACAAAAATCTCGACCACAGACTACCTACCATATTTACTAGGCTACCATCCATTGGAGTAACAAAAATCTCGAAAACAGACTACCTTCCATAATGACAAGTCTAAAATCCATTGGAGCAACAAAAATCTCGACAACAGACTACCTTTCATAATGACAAGGCTACCATCTATTGGAATAACAAAAATATAGAGAACAAATTGCCTTCCATAATGATAAGGCTACCATCCAAAGGAATAACAAAAATCTCGACAACATATTACCTTACATAATGACAAGGATACCATCAATTGTAGTAACCAAAATCTCGACAACAGAATACCTTCCATGATGACAAAGCTACCATCCATTGTAGTAACAAAAATCTCGACAACAGTCTACCTTCCATAATGACAATGCTACCATCGATTTGAGTAACAAAAATCTCGACAACAAACTACCTTCCATAATGACAAGGCTACCATCCATTGGACTAATGAAAATCTCGACAACAGACTACCTTCCATAATGATAAGGCTACCATCCATTGGAGTGACAAAAATCTCGACAACAAACTACGTTCCATAATGAATAGGCTACCATCCATTGGAGTAACAAAAATATTGACAATAGACTACCTTCATTAATGACAAGGCTACCAACCATTGGAGTAACAAAAATATCGACAACATAAAAACTTCCATTATGACTAGGCTACCATCCATTGGAGTAACAAAGATATCAACAACATACTACCTTCCATAATGACAAAGGCTACCATCCATTGGAGTGACAAAAATTTCGACAATAGACTACCTTCCATAATGACAAGACTACCATCTATTGTAGTAATGAAAATCTCAACAAGAGACTACCTTCCATAATGATAAGTCCACCATCCATCGGAATAACAAAAATATCGACAACAAAACTATGTTCCATAATGAATAGGCTACCATTCAATGGAGTAACAAAAATATCAACAATAGACTACCTTCCATAATGACAAGGCTACCATCCATTGCAGTAACAAAAATATCAACAACAAAATACCTTCCATAATGACTAGGCTACCATCCATTGGAGTAACAAAGATATCGACAACAAACTACCTTCCAAAATGACAAGGCTACCAACCATTGGAGTGACAAAAATCTCGACAACATACTACGTTCCATAATGAATAGGCTACCATCCATTGGAGTAACAAAAATATCGATAATAGACTACCTTCCTTAATGACAAGGCTACCATCCATTGGAGTAACAAAAATATCGATAACAGAATACCTTCCATTATGACAAGGCTACCATCCATTGAAGTAACAAAGATATCGACAACAGACTACCTTCCATAATGACAAGACTACCATCTATAGGAATAAAATAAATCACTAGAATAGACTGCCTTCCATAATGACAAGGCTACCATCCAATGGAATAACAAAAATCTCGACAACATACTACATTCCATAATGACAAGACTACCATCAATTGTAGTAACGAAAATCTCGACAACAGACTTCCTTCCATAATGACAAGGCTACCATCCATTGTAGTAACAAAAATATTGACAACAAACTACCTTCCATAATGACAATGCTTCCATCCATTGGAGTAACAAAAATCTCGACAACATATTACCTTCCATAATGACAAGGATACCATCAATTGTAGTAACCAAAATCTCGACAACAGAATACCTTCCGTATTGACAAGGCTACCATCCAATGGACTAACGAAAATATCAACAAGAGACTACCTTCCATAATGATAAGTCTACCTTCCATTGGAGTAACAAAAATCTCGCCAACAGACTACCTTCCATAATGACAAGGCTACCATCCATTGGAGTAACAAAATCACCACAACAAACTACCTTCCATAATGACAAGGCTACCATCCATTGGAGTAACAAAAATCTCGACAACATACTACCTTCCATAATGACAAGGCTACCATCCATTAGAGTGACAAAAATATCGACAACAGACTACCTTCCATAATGACAAGGCTACCATCCATTGGAGTAAAAAAAATATGGACAACAGAATACCTTCCATAATGACTAGGCTACTATCCATTGGAGTGACAAAGATATCGACAACAGACTACCTTCCATAATGACAATGCTACCATCCATTGGAGTAACAAAAATCTCGACAACAGACAACCTTCCGTAATGACAAGGCTACCATCCATTGGAGTAACAAAAATTTCAAAAACAGACTACTATCCATAATGACAAGGCTAAAATCCATTTGAGTAACAAAAATTTCAACAACAGACTACCCTTCATAATGACAAGGCTACCATATATTGGAATAACAAAAATCTAGAGAACAGACTGACTTCCAAAATGACAAGGCTACCATCCAATAGAATAATAAAAATCTCGACAACACACTACCTTCCATAATGACAAGGCTACCATCAATTGTAGTAACCAAAATCTCGACAAAAGAATACCTTCCATAATGACAAGGCTACCATCCATTGTAGTAACAAAAATCTCGACAACAGTCTACCTTCCATAATGACAATGCTACCATCCATTTGAGTAACAAAAATCTCTACAACACACTACCTTCCATAATGACAAGTCTACCATCCATTGTAGTAACAAAAATCCAAACCACAAACTACCTTCCATAATGACAAGGATACCATCCATTGTAGTAACAAAAATATCGACCACAGACTACCTACCATATTGACAAGGCTACCATCCATTGGAGTAACAAAAATCTCGAAAACAGACTACCTTCCATAATGAAAAGGCTAAAATCCATTGGAGTAACAAAAATCTCGACAACAGACTACCTTTCATAATGACAAGGCTACCATCTATAGGAATAACAAAAATATAGAGAACAAATTGCCTTCCATAATGACTAGGCTACTATCCATTGGAGTGACAAAGATATCGACAACAGACTACCTTCCATAATGACAAGGCTACCATCCAATGGAATAACAAAAATCTCGACAACATACTACCTTACATAATGACAAGGCTACCATCAATTGTAGTAACCAAAATCTCGACAACAGAATACCTTCCATAATGACAAGGCTACCATCCATTATAGTAACAAATATATCGAAAACAAACTACCTTTCATAATGACAAGGCTACCATATATTGGAATAACAAAAATCTAGAGAACAGACTGCCTTCCAAAATGACAAGGCTACCATCCAATAGAATAATAAAAATCTCGACAACACAATACCTTCCATAATGACAAGGCTACCATCAATTGTAGTAACCAAAATCTCGAAAACAGAATACCTTCCATAATGACAAGGCTACCATCCATTGTAGTAACAAAAATCTCGGCAACAATCTGCCTTCCATAATGACAATGCTACCATCCATTTGAGTAACAAAAATCTCTACAACAGACTACCTTCCATAATGACAAGGCTACCATCCATTGTAGTAACAAAAATCTAGACCACGAACTACCTTCCATAATGACAAGGCTACCTTCCATTATAGTAACAAAAATCTCGACCACAGACTACGTACCATATTGACAAGGCTACCATCCATTGGAGTAACAAAAATCTCGAAAATAGAGTATCTTCCATAATGACAAGGCTAAAATCCATTGGAGTAACAAAAATCTCGAAAACAGACTACCTTTCATAATGACAAGGCTACCATCAATTGTAGTAACCAAAATCTCGACAACAGAATACCTTCCATAATGACAAGGCTACCATCCATTATAGTAACAAAAATCTCGACAACAGTCTACCTTCCATAATGACAATGCTACCATCGATTTGAGTAAAAAAATTTTCAACAACAGACTACCTTCCATAATGACAAGGCTACCATCCATTGGACTAACGAAAATCTCGACAACAGACTACCTTCCATAATGATAAGGGTACCATCCATTGGATTAACAAAAATCTCGACAACAAACTACGTTTCATAATGAATAGGCTACCATCCATTGGAGTAACAAAAATATCGACAATACACTACCTTCATTAATGACAAGGCTACCATCCATTGGAGTAACAAAAATATCGACAACAAAATACCTTCCATTATGACTAGGCTACCATCCATTGAAGTAACCAAGATATCGACAACAGACTACCTTCCATAATGACAAGACTACCATCTATAGGAATAAAATAAATCTCTAGAATAGACTGCCTTCCATAATGACAAGGCTACCATCCAATGGAATAACAAAAATCTCGACAACATACTACCTTTCATAATGACAAGACTACCATCAATTGTAGTAACGAAAATCTCGACAACATACTACCTTCCATAATGACAATGCTGCCATCCATTGTAGTAACAAAAATATCGACAACAAACTACCTTCCATAATGACAATGCTTACATCCATTGGAGTAACAAAAATCTCGACAACATATTACCTTCCATAATGACAAGGATACCATCAATTGTAGTAACCAAAATCTCGACAACAGAATACATTCCGTATTGACAAGGCTACCATCCAATGGACTAACAAAAATATCAACAAGAGACTACCTTCCATAATGATAAGGCTACCATCAATTGGAGTAACAAAAATCTCGACAACAGACTACCTTCCATAATGACAAGTCTACCATCCATTGGAGTAACAAAAATCTCGCCAACAGACTACCTTCCCTAATGACAAGGCTACCATCCATTGGAGTGACAAAAATCTCGACAATAAACTACCTTCCATAATGACAAGGCTACCATCCATTGGAGTAACAAAATCACGACAACAAACTACCTTCCATAATGACAAGGCTGCCATCCATTGGAGTAACAAAAATCTCGACAACATACTACCTTCCATAATGACAAGGCTACCATCCATTAGAATGACAAAAATATCGACAACAGACTACCTTCCATAATGACAAGGCTACCATCCATTGGAGTAACAAAAATATGGACAACAGAATACCTTCCATAATGACTAGGCTACTATCCATTGGAGTAACAAAGATATCGACAACAGACAACCTTCCATAATGACAATGCTACCATCCATTGGAGTAACAAAAATATCGACAACAGACAACCTTCCATAATGACAAGGCTACCATCCATTGGAGTAACAAAAATTTCAAAAAAAGACTACTATCCATAATGACAAGGCTAAAATCCATTTGAGTAACAAAATCTCGACAACAGACTACCTTTCATAATGACAAGGCTACCATATGATGGAATAACAAAAATCTAGAGAACAGACTGCCTTCCAAAATGACAAGGCTACCATCCAATAGAATAATAAAAATCTCGACAACACACAACCTTCCATAATGACAAGGCTAACATCAATTGTAGTAACCAAAATCTCGATAACAGAATACCTTCCATAATGACAAGGCTACCATCCATTGTAGTAACAAAAATCTCGACAACAATCTACCTTCCATAATGACAATGCTACCATCCATTTGAGTAACAAAAATCTCTACAACAGACTACCTTCCATAATGACAAGGCTACAATCCATTATAGTAACAAAAATCTAGACCACGAACTACCTTCCATAATGACAAGGCTACCATCCATTGTAGTAACAAAAATCTCGACCACAGACTACCTACCATATTGACAAGGCTACCATCCTTTGGAGTAACAAAAATCTCGAAAACAGACTACCTTCCATAATGACAAGGCTAAAATCCATTGGAGTAACAAAAATCTCGAAAACAGACTACCTTTCATAATGACAAGGCTACCATCTATAGGAATAACAAAAATATAGAGAACAAACTGCCTTCCATAATGATAAGGCTACCATCCAATGGAATAACAAAAATCTCGACAACATACTACCTTACATAATGACAAGGCTACCATCAATTGTAGTAACCAAAATCTCGACAACAGAATACCTTCCATAATGACAAGGCTACCATCCATTATAGTAACAAATATCTCGACAACAGACTACCTTTCATAATGACAAGGCTACCATATATTGGAATAACAAAAATCTAGAGAACAGAATGCCTTCCAAAATGACAAGGCTACCATCCAATAGAATAATAAAAATCTCGACAACACACTACCTTCCATAATGACAAGGCTACCATCAATTGTAGTAACCAAAATCTCGACAACAGAATACCTTCCATAATGACAAGGCTACCATCCATTGTAGTAACAAAAATATCGACAACAAACTACCTTCCATAATTACAATGCTTCCATCCATTGGAGTAACAAAAATCTCGACAACATATTACCTTCCAAAATGACAAGGATACCATCAATTGTAGTAACCAAAATCTCGACAACAGAATACCTTCCGTATTGACAAGGCTACCATCCAATGGACTAACGAAAATATCAACAAGAGACTACCTTCCATAATGATAAGGCTACCATCAATTGGAGTAACAAAAATCTCGACAACAGACTACCTTCCATAATGACAAGTCTACCATCCATTGGAGTAACAAAAATCTCGCCAACAGACTACCTTCCATAATGACAAGGCTACCATCCATTGGAGTGACAAAAATCTCGACAATAAACTACCTTCCAAAATGACAAGGCTACCATCCATTGGAGTAACAAAATCACGACAACAAACTACCTTCCATAATGACAAGGCTACCATCCATTGGAGTAACAAAAATCTCGACAACATACTACCTTCCATAATGACAAGGCTACCATCCATTAGAGTGACAAAAATATCGACAACAGTCTACCTTCCATAATGACAATGCTACCATCGATTTGAGTAAAAAAAAATTCGACAACAGACTACCTTCCATAATGACAAGGCTACCATCCATTGGACTAACGAAAATCTCGACAACAGACTACCTTCCATAATGATAAGGGACCATCCATTGGATTAACAAAAATCTCTACAACAAACTATGTTTCATAATGAAAATGCTTACATCCATTGGAGTAACAAAAATCTCGACAACATATTACCTTCCATAATGACAAGGATACCATCAATTGTAGTATCCAAAATCTCGACAACAGAATACCTTCCGTATTGACAAGGCTACCATCCAATGGACTAACGAAAATATCAACAAGAGACTACCTTCCATAATGATAAGGCTACCATCAATTGGAGTAAAAAAAATCTCGACAACAGACTACCTTCCATAATGACAAGTCTACCATCCATTGGAGTAACAAAAATCTCGCCAACAGACTACCTTCCATAATGACAAGGCTACCATCCATTGGAGTGACAAAAATCTCGACAATAAACTACCTTCCAAAATGACAAGGCTACCATCCATTGGAGTAACAAAATCACGACAACAAACTACCTTCCATAATGACATGGCTACCATCCATTGGAGTAACAAAAATCTCGACAACATACTACCTTCCATAATGACAAGGCTACCATCCATTAGAGTGACAAAAATATCGACAACAGACTACCTTCCATAATGACAAGGCTACCATCCATTGGAGTAACAAAAATATGGACAACAGAATACCTTCCATAATGACTAGGCTACTATCCATTGGAGTAACAAAGATATCGACAACAGACAACCTTCCATAATGACAATGCTACCATCCATTGGAGTAACAAAAATCTCGACAACAGACAACCTTCCATAATGACAAGGCTACCATCCATTGGAGTAACAAAATTTTCGAAAACAGACTACTATCCATAATGACAAGGCTAAAATCCATTTGAGTAACAAAATCTCGACAACAGACTACCTTTCATAATGACAAGGCTACCATATATTGGAATAACAAAAATCTAGAGAACAGACTGCCTTCCAAAATGACAAGGCTACCATCCAATAGAATAATAAAAATCTCGACAACACACAACCTTCCATAATGACAAGGCAAACATCAATTGTAGTAACCAAAATCTCGATAACAGAATACCTTCCATAATGACAAGGCTACCATCCATTGTAGTAACAAAAATCTCGACAACAGTCTACCTTCCATAATGACAATGCTACCATCCATTTGAGTAACAAAAATCTCTACAACAGACTACCTTCCATAATGACAAGGCTACCATCCATTGTAGTAACAAAAATCTAGACCACAAACTACCTTCCATAATGACAAGGCTACCATCCATTGTAGTAACAAAAATCTCGACCACAGACTACCTACCATATTGACAAGGCTACCATCCTTTGGAGTAACAAAAATCTCGAAAACAGACTACCTTCCATAATGACAAGGCTAAAATCCATTGGAGTAACAAAAATATCGACAACAGACTACCTTTCATAATGACAAGGCTACCATCTATAGGAATAACAAAAATATAGAGAACAAACTGCCTTCCATAATGATAAGGCTACCATCCAATGGAATAACAAAAATCTCGACAACATACTACCTTACATAATGACAAGGCTACCATCAATTGTAGTAACCAAAATCTCGACAACAGACTACCTTCCATAATGACAAGGCTACCATCCATTGGAGTGACAAAAATCTCGACAATAAACTACCTTCCAAAATGACAAGGCTACCATCCATTGGAGTAACAAAATCACGACAACAAACTACCTTCCATAATGACAAGGCTACCATCCATTGGAGTAACAAAAATCTCGACAACATATTACCTTCCATAATGACAAGGCTACCATCCATTAGAGTGACAAAAATATCGACAACAGACTACCTTCCATAATGACAAGGCTACCATCCATTGGAGTAACAAAAATATGGACAACAGAATACCTTCCATAATGACTAGGCTACTATCCATTGGAGTAACAAAGATATCGACAACAGACAACCTTCCATAATGACAATGCTACCATCCATTGGAGTAACAAAAATCTCGACAACAGACAACCTTCCATAATGACAAGGCTACCATCCATTGGAGTAACAAAATTTTCAAAAACAGACTACTATCCATAATGACAAGGCTAAAATCCATTTGAGTAACAAAATCTCGACAACAGACTACCTTTCATAATGACAAGGCTACCATATATTGGAATAACAAAAATCTAGAGAACAGACTGCCTTCCAAAATGACAAGGCTAACATCAATTGTAGTAACCAAAATCTCGATAACAGAATACCTTCCATAATGACAAGGCTACCATCCATTGTAGTAACAAAAATCTCGACAACAGTCTAACTTCCATAATGACAATGCTACCATCCATTTGAGTAACAAAAATCTCTACAACAGACTACCTTCCATAATGACAAGGCTACCATCCATTGTAGTAACAAAAATCTAGACCACAAACTACCTTCCATAATGACAAGGCTACCATCCATTGTAGTAACAAAAATCTCGACCACAGACTACCTATCATATTGACAAGGCTACCATCCTTTGGAGTAACAAAAATCTCGAAAACAGACTACCTTCCATTATGACAAGGCTAAAATCCATTGGAGTAACAAAAATCTCGACAACATACTACCTTTCATAATGACAAGGCTACCATGTATAGGAATAACAAAAATATAGAGAACAAACTGCCTTCCATAATGATAAGGCTACCATCCAATGGAATAACAAAAATCTCGACAACATACTACCTTACATAATGACAAGGCTACCATCAATTGTAGTAACCAAAATCTCGACAACAGAATACCTTCCATAATGACAAGGCTACCATCCATTATAGTAACAAATATCTCGACAACAGACTACCTTTCATAATGACAAGGCTACCATATATTGGAATAACAAAAATCTAGAGAACAGACTGCCTTCCAAAATGACAAGGCTACCATCCAATAGAATAATAAAAATCTCGACAACACACTACCTTCCATAATGACAAGGCTACCATCAATTGTAGTAACCAAAATCTCGACAACAGAATACCTTCCATAATGACAAGGCTACCATCCATTGTAGTAACAAAAATCTCGACAACAATCTACCTTCCATAATGACAATACTACCATCCATTGAAGTAACAAAAATCTCTACAACAGACTACCTTCCATAATGACAAGGCTACCATCCATTGTAGTAACAAAAATCTAGACCACGAACTACCTTCCATAATGACAAGGCTACCATCCATTGTAGTAACAAAAATCTCGACCACAGACTACCTACCATATTAACAAGGCTACCATCCATTGGAGTAACAAAAATCTCGAAAACAGACTACCTTCCATAATGACAAGGCTAAAATCCATTGGAGTAACAAAAATCTCGACAACAGACTACCTTTCATAATGACAAGGCTACCATCTATAGGAATAACAAAAATATAGAGAACAAACTGCCTTCCATAATGATAAGGCTACCATCCAATGGAATAACAAAAATCTCGACAACATACTACCTTACATAATGACAAGGCTACCATCAATTGTAGTAACCAAAATCTCGACAACAAAATACCTTCCATAATGACAAGGCTACCATCCATTATAGTAACAAAAATCTCGACAATAGTCTACCTTCCATAATGACAATGCTACCATCGATTTGAGTAAAAAAAATTTTGACAACAGACTACCTTCCATAATGACAAGGCTACCATCCATTGGACTAACGAAAATCTCGACAACAGACTACCTTCCATAATGATAAGGGACCATCCATTGGATTAACAAAAATCTCGACAAAAAACTACGTTTCATAATGAATAGGCTACCATCCATTCGAGTAACAAAAATATCGATAATAGACTACCTTCATTAATGACAAGGCTACCACCCATTGGAGTAACAAAAATATCGACAAAAGAATACCTTCCATTATGACTAGGCTACCATCCATTGAAGTAACAAAGATATCGACAACAGACTACCTTCCATAATGACAAGACTACCATCTATAGGAATAAAATAAATCTCTAGAATAGACTGCCTTCCATAATGACAAGGCTACCATCCAATGGAATAACAAAAATCTCGACAACATACTACCTTCCATAATGACAAGACTACCATCAATTGTAGTAACGAAAATCTCGACAATAGACTACCTTCCATAATGACAAGGCTGCCATCCATTGTAGTAACAAAAATATCGACAACAAACTACCTTCCATAATTACAATGCTTCCATCCATTGGAGTAACAAAAATCTCGACAACATATTACCTTCCAAAATGACAAGGATACCATCAATTGTAGTAACCAAAATCTCGACAACAGAATACCTTCCGTATTGACAAGGCTACCATCCAATGGACTAACAAAAATATCAACAAGAGACTACCTTCCATAATGATAAGGCTACCATCAATTGGAGTAACAAAAATCTCGTCAATAGACTACCTTCCATAATGACAAGTCTACCATCCATTGGAGTAACAAAAATCTCGCCAACAGACTACCTTCCATAATGACAAGGCTATTATCCATTTGAGTGACAAAAATCTCGACAATAAACTACCTTCCATAATGACAAGGCTACCATCCATTGGAGTAACAAAATCATGACAACAAACTACCTTCCATAATGACAAGGCTACCATCCATTGGAGTAACAAAAATCTCGACAACATACTACCTTCCATAATGACAAGGCTACCATCCATTAGAGTGACAAAAATATCGATAACAGACTACCTTCCATAATGACAAGGCTACCATCCATTGGAGTAACAAAACTATGGACAACAGAATACATTCCATAATGACTAGGCTACTATCCATTAGAGTAACAAAGATATCGACAACAGACAACCTTCCATAATGACAATGCTACCATCCATTGGAGTAACAAAAATCTCGACAACAGAAAACCTTCCATATTGACAAGGCTACCATCCATTGGAGTAACAAAATTTCGAAAACAGACTACTATCCATAATGACAAGGCTAAAATCCATTTGAGTAACAAAATCTCGACAACAGACTACCTTTCATAATGACAAGGCTACCATATATGGGAATAACAAAAATCTAGAGAACAGACTGCCTTCCAAAATGACAAGGCTACCATCCAATAGAATAATAAAAAACATGACAACACACTACCTTCCATAATGACAAGGCTACCATCAATTGTAGTAACCAAAATCTCGACAACAGAATACCTTCCATAATGACAAGGCTACCATCCATTGTAGTAACAAAAATCTCGACAACAGTCTACCTTCCATAATTACAATGCTACCATCCATTTGAGTAACAAAAATCTCTACAACATACTACCTTCCATAATGACAAGGCTACCATCCATTGTAGTAACAAAAATCTAGACCACAAACTACCTTCCATAATGACAAGGCTACCATTAGTTGTAGTAACAAAAATCTCGACCACAGACTACCTACCATATTGACAAGGCTACCATCCATTGGAGTAACAAAAATCTCGAAAACAAACTACCTTCCATAATGACAAGGCTAAAATCCATTGGAGTAACAAAAATCTCGACAACAGACTACCTTTCATAATGACAAGGCTACCATCTATAGGAATAACAAAAATATAGAGAACAAACTGCCTTCCATAATGATAAGGCTACCATCCAATGGAATAACAAAAATCTCGACAACATACTACCTTACATAATGACAAGGCTACCATCAATTGTAGTAACCAAAATCTCGACAACAAAATACCTTCCATAATGACAAGGCTACCATCCATTATAGTAACAAATATCTCGACAATAGACTACCTTTCATAATGACAAGGCTACCATATATTGGAATAACAAAAATCTAGAGAACAGACTGCCTTCCAAAATGACAAGGCTACCATCCAATAGAATAATAAAAATCTCGACAACACACTACCTTCCATAATGACAAGGCTACCATCAATTGTAGTAACCAAAATCTCGACAACAGAATACCTTCCATAATGACAAGGCTACCATCCATTGTAGTAACAAAAATCTCGACAACAATCTACCTTCCATAATGACAATACTACCATCCATTTAAGTAACAAAAATCTCTACAACAGACTACCTTCCATAATGACAAGGCTACCATCCATTGTAGTAAAAAAAATCTAGACCACGAACTACCTTCCATAATGACAAGGCTACCATCCATTGTAGTAACAAAAATCTCGACCACAGACTACCTACCATATTGACAAGGCTACCATCCATTGGAGTAACAAAAATCTCGAAAACAGACTACCTTCCATAATGACAAGGCTAAAATCCATTGGAGTAACAAAAATCTCGACAACAGACTACCTTTCATAATGACAAGGCTACCATCTATAGGAATAACAAAAATATAGAGAACAAACTGCCTTCCATAATGATAAGGCTACCATCCAATGGAATAACAAAAATCTCGACAACATACTACCTTACATAATGACAAGGCTACCATCAATTGTAGTAACCAAAATCTCGACAACAAAATACCTTCCATAATGACAAGGCTACCATCCATTATAGTAACAAAAATCTCGACAACAGTCTACCTTCCATAATGACAATGCTACCATCGATTTGAGTAAAAAAAATTTCGACAACAGACTACCTTCCATAATGACAAGGCTACCATCCATTGGAGTAACAAAACTATGGACAACAGAATACCTTCCATAATGACTAGGCTACTATCCATTAGAGTAACAAAGATATTGACAACAGACAACCTTCCATAATGACAATGCTACCATCCATTGGAGTAACAAAAATCTCGACAACAGACAAACTTCCATAATGACAAGGCTACCATCCATTGGAGTAACAAAATTTCGAAAACAGACTACTATCCATAATGACAAGGCTAAAATCCATTTGAGTAACAAAATCTCGACAACAGACTACCTTTCATAATGACAAGGCTACCATATATGGGAATAACAAAAATCTAGAGAACAGACTGCCTTCAAAAATGACAAGGCTACCATCCAATAGAATAATAAAAAACATGACAACACACTACCTTCCATAATGACAAGGCTACCATCAATTGTAGTAACCAAAATCTCGACAACAGAATACCTTCCATAATGACAAGGCTACCATCCATTGTAGTAACAAAAATCTCGACAACAGTCTACCTTCCATAATTACAATGCTACCATCCATTTGAGTAACAAAAATCTCTACAACATACTACCTTCCATAATGACAAGGCTGCCATCCATTGTAGTAACAAAAATCTAGACCACAAACTACCTTCCATAATGACAAGGCTACCATTAATTGTAGTAACAAAAATCTCGACCACAGACTACCTACCATATTGACAAGGCTACCATCCATTGGAGTAACAAAAATCTCGAAAACAAACTACCTTCCATAATGACAAGGCTAAAATCCATTGGAGTAACAAAAATCTCGACAACAGACTACCTTTCATAATGATAAGGCTACCATCTATAGGAATAACAAAAATATAGAGAACAAACTGCCTTCCATAATGATAAGGCTACCATCCAATGGAATAACAAAAATCTCGACAACATACTACCTTACATAATGACAAGGCTACCATCAATTGTAGTAACCAAAATCTCGACAACAAAATACCTTCCATAATGACAAGGCTACCATCCATTATAGTAACAAATATCTCGACAACAGACTACCTTTCATAATGACAAGGCTACCATATATTGGAATAACAAAAATCTAGAGAACAGACTGCCTTCCAAAATGACAAGGCTACCATCCAATAGAATAATAAAAATCTCGACAACACACTACCTTCCATAATGACAAGGCTACCATCAATTGTAGTAACCAAAATCTCGACAACAGAATACCTTCCATAATGACAAGGCTACCATCCATTGTAGTAACAAAAATCTCGACAACAATCTACCTTCCATAATGACAATACTACCATCCATTTAAGTAACAAAAATCTCTACAACGGACTACCTTCCATAATGACAAGGCTACCATCCATTGTAGTAACAAAAATCTAGACCACGAACTACCTTCCATAATGACAAGGCTACCATCCATTGTAGTAACAAAAATCTCGACCACAGACTACCTACCATATTGACAAGGCTACCATCCATTGGAGTAACAAAAATCTCGAAAACAGACTACCTTCCATAATGACAAGGCTAAAATCCATTGGAGTAACAAAAATCTCGACAACAGACTACCTTTAATAATGACAAGGCTACCATCTATAGGAATAACAAAAATATAGAGAACAAACTGCCTTCCATAATGATAAGGCTACCATCCAATGGAATAACAAAAATCTCGACAACATACTACCTTACATAATGACAAGGCTACCATCAATTGTAGTAACCAAAATCTCGACAACAAAATACCTTCCATAATGACAAGGCTACCATCCATTATAGTAACAAAAATCTCGACAACAGTCTACCTTCCATAATGACAATGCTACCATCGATTTGAGTAAAAAAAATTTCGACAACAGACTACCTTCCATAATGACAAGGCTACCATCCATTGGACTAACGAAAATCTCGACAACAGACTACCTTCCATAATGATAAGGGACCATCCATTGGATTAACAAAAATCTCGACAACAAACTACGTTTCATAATGAATAGGCTACCATCCATTCGAGTAACAAAAATATCGATAATATACTACCTTCATTAATGACAAGGCTACCACCCATTGGAGTAACAAAAATATCGACAACAGAATACCTTCCATTATGACTAGGCTACCATCCATTGAAGTAACAAAGATATCGACAACAGACTACCTTCCATAATGACAAGACTACCATCTATAGGAATAAAATAAATCTCTAGAATAGACTGCCTTCCATAATGACAAGGCTACCATCCAATGGAATAACAAAAATCTCGACAACATACTACCTTCCATAATGACAAGACTACCATCAATTGTAGTAACGAAAATCTCGACAATAGACTACCTTCCATAATGACAAGGCTGCCATCCATTGTAGTAACAAAAATATCGACAACAAACTACCTTCCATAATTATAATGCTTCCATCCATTGGAGTAACAAAAATCTCGACAACATATTACCTTCCAAAATGACAAGGATACCATCAATTGTAGTAACCAAAATCTCGACAACAGAATACCTTCCGTATTGACAAGGCTACCATCCAATGGACTAACAAAAATATCAACAAGAGACTACCTTCCATAATGATAAAGCTACCATCAATTGGAGTAACAAAAATCTCGTCAATAGGCTACCTTCCATAATGACAAGTCTACCATCCATTGGAGTAACAAAAATCTCGCCAACAGACTACCTTCCATATTGACAAGGCTACTATCCATTGGAGTGACAAAAATCTCTACAATAAACTACCTTCCATAATGACAAGGCTACCATCCATTGGAGTACCAAAATCACGACAACAAACTACCTTCCATAATGACAAGGCTACCATCCATTGGAGTAACAAAAATCTCGACAACATACTACCTTCCATAATGACAAGGCTACCATCCATTAGAGTGACAAAAATATCGACAACAGACTACCTTCCATAATGACAAGGCTACCATCCATTGGAGTAACAAAACTATGGACAACAGAATACCTTCCATAATGACTAGGCTACTATCCATTAGAGTAACAAAGATATCGACAACAGACAACCTTCCATAATGACAATGCTACCATCCATTGGAGTAACAAAAATCTCGACAACAGACAACCTTCCATAATGACAAGGCTACCATCCATTGGAGTAACAAAATTTCGAAAACAGACTACTATCCATAATGACAAGGCTAAAATCCATTTGAGTAACAAAATCTCGACAACAGACTACCTTTCATAATGACAAGGCTACCATATATGGGAATAACAAAAATCTAGAGAACAGACTGCCTTCCAAAATGACAAGGCTACCATCCAATAGAATAATAAAAAACACGACAACACACTACCTTCCATAATGACAAGGCTACCATCAATTGTAGTAACCAAAATCTCGACAACAGAATACCTTCCATAATGACAAGGCTACCATCCATTGTAGTAACAAAAATCTCGACAACAGTCTACCTTCCATAATTACAATGCTACCATCCATTTGAGTAACAAAAATCTCTACAACATACTACCTTCCATAATGACAAGGCTACCATCCATTGTAGTAACAAAAATCTAGACCACAAACTACCTTCCATAATGACAAGGCTACCATCCATTGTAGTAACAAAAATCTCGACCACAGACTACCTACCATATTGACAAGGCTACCATCCATTGGAGTAACAAAAATCTCGAAAACAAACTACCCTCCATAATGACAAGGCTAAAATCCATTGGAGTAACAAAAATCTCGACAACAGACTACCTTTCATAATGACAAGGCTACCATATATTGGAATAACAAAAATCTAGAGAACAGACTGCCTTCCAAAATGACAAGGCTACCATCCAATAGAATAATAAAAATCTCGACAACACACTACCTTCCATAATGACAAGGCTACCATCAATTGTAGTAACCAAAATCTCGACAACAGAATACCTTCCATAATGACAAGGCTACCATCCATTGTAGTAACAAAAATCTCGACAACAATCTACCTTCCATAATGACAATACTACCATCCATTTAAGTAACAAAAATCTCTACAACGGACTACCTTCCATAATGACAAGGCTACCATCCATTGTAGTAACAAAAATCTAGACCACGAACTACCTTCCATAATGACAAGGCTACCATCCATTGTAGTAACAAAAATCTCGACCACAGACTACCTACCATATTGACAAGGCTACCATCCATTGGAGTAACAAAAATCTCGAAAACAGACTACCTTCCGTAATGACAAGGCTAAAATCCATTGGAGTAACAAAAATCTCGACAACAGACTACCTTTCATAATGACAAGGCTACCATCTATAGGAATAACAAAAATATAGAGAACAAATTGCCTTCCATAATGATAAGGCTACCATCCAATGGAATAACAAAAATCTCGACAACATACTACCTTACATAATGACAAGGCTACCATCAATTGTAGTAACCAAAATCTCGACAACAAAATACCTTCCATAATGACAAGGCTACCATCCATTATAGTAACAAAAATCTCGACAACAGTCTACCTTCCATAATGACAATGCTACCATCGATTTGAGTAAAAAAAATTTCGACAACAGACTACCTTCCATAATGACAAGGCTACCATCCATTGGACTAACGAAAATCTCGACAACAGACTACCTTCCATAATGATAAGGGACCATCCATTGGATTAACAAAAATCTCGACAACAAACTACGTTTCATAATGAATAGGCTACCATCCATTCGAGTAACAAAAATATCGATAATATACTACCTTCATTAATGACAAGGCTACCACCCATTGGAGTAACAAAAATATCGACAACAGAATACCTTCCATTATGACTAGGCTACCATCCATTGAAGTAACAAAGATATCGACAACAGACTACCTTCCATAATGACAAGACTACCATCTATAGGAATAAAATAAATCTCTAGAATAGACTGCCTTCCATAATGACAAGGCTACCATCCAATGGAATAACAAAAATCTCGACAACATACTACCTTCCATAATGACAAGACTACCATCAATTGTAGTAACGAAAATCTCGACAATAGACTACCTTCCATAATGACAAGGCTGCCATCCATTGTAGTAACAAAAATATCGACAACAAACTACCTTCCATAATTACAATGCTTCCATCCATTGGAGTAACAAAAATCTCGACAACATATTACCTTCGAAAATGACAAGGATACCATCAATTGTAGTAACCAAAATCTCGACAACAGAATACCTTCCGTATTGACAAGGCTACCATCCAATGGACTAACAAAAATATCAACAAGAGACTACCTTCCATAATGATAAGGCTACCATCAATTGGAGTAACAAAAATCTCGTCAATAGGCTACCTTCCATAATGACAAGTCTACCATCCATTGGAGTAACAAAAATCTCGCCAACAGACTACCTTCCATAATGACAAGGCTACTATCCATTGGAGTGACAAAAATCTCGACAATAAACTACCTTCCATAATGACAAGGCTACCATCCATTGGAGTACCAAAATCACGACAACAAACTACCTTCCATAATGACAAGGCTACCATCCATTGGAGTAACAAAAATCTCGACAACATACTACCTTCCATAATGACAAGGCTACCATCCATTAGAGTGACAAAAATATCGACAACAGACTACCTTCCATAATGACAAGGCTACCATCCATTGGAGTAACAAAACTATGGACAACATAATACCTTCCATAATGACTAGGCTACTATCCATTAGAGTAACAAAGATATCGACAACAGACAACCTTCCATAATGACAATGCTACCATCCATTGGAGTAACAAAAATCTCGACAACAGACAACCTTCCATAATGACAAGGCTACCATCCATTGGAGTAACAAAATTTCGAAAACAGACTACTATCCATAATGACAAGACTAAAATCCATTTGAGTAACAAAATCTCGACAACAGACTACCTTTCATAATGACAAGGCTACCATATATGGGAATAACAAAAATCTAGAGAACAGACTGCCTTCCAAAATGACAAGGCTACCATCCAATAGAATAATAAAAAACACGACAACACACTACCTTCCATAATGACAAGGCTACCATCAATTGTAGTAACCAAAATCTCGACAACAGAATACCTTCCATAATGACAAGGCTACCATCCATTGTAGTAACAAAAATCTCGACAACAGTCTACCTTCCATAATTACAATGCTACCATCCATTTGAGTAACAAAAATCTCTACAACATACTACCTTCCATAATGACAAGGCTACCATCCATTGTAGTAACAAAAATCTAGACCACAAACTACCTTCCATAATGACAAGGCTACCATCCATTGTAGTAACAAAAATCTCGACCACAGACTACCTACCATATTGACAAGGCTACCATCCATTGGAGTAACAAAAATCTCGAAAACAAACTACCCTCCATAATGACAAGGCTAAAATCCATTGGAGTAACAAAAATCTCGACAACAGACTACCTTTCATAATGACAAGGCTACCATCTATAGGAATAACAAAAATATAGAGAACAAACTGCCTTCCATAATGATAAGGCTACCATCCAATGGAATAACAAAAATCTCGACAACATACTACCTTACATAATGACAAGGCTACCATCAATTGTAGTAACCAAAATCTCGACAACAAAATACCTTCCATAATGACAAGGCTACCATCCATTATAGTAACAAAAATCTCGACAACAGTCTACCTTCCATAATGACAATGCTACCATCGATTTGAGTAAAAAAAATTTCGACAACAGACTACCTTCCATAATGACAAGGCTACCATCCATTGGACTAACGAAAATCTCGACAACAGACTACCTTCCATAATGATAAGGGACCATCCATTGGATTAACAAAAATCTCGACAACAAACTACGTTTCATAATGAATAGGCTACCATCCATTCGAGTAACAAAAATATTGATAATAGACTACCTTCATTAATGACAAGGCTACCACCCATTGGAGTAACAAAAATATCGACAACAGAATACCTTCCATTATGACTAGGCTACCATCCATTGAAGTAACAAAGATATCGACAACAGACTACCTTCCATAATGACAAGACTACCATCTATAGGAATAAAATAAATCTCTAGAATAGACTGCCTTCCATAATGACAAGGCTACCATCCAATGGAATAACAAAAATCTCGACAACATACTACCTTCCATAATGACAAGACTACCATCAATTGTAGTAACGAAAATCTCGACAATAGACTACCTTCCATAATGACAAGGCTGCCATCCTTTGTAGTAACAAAAATATCGACAACAAACTACCTTCCATAATTACAATGCTTCCATCCATTGGAGTAACAAAAATCTCGACAACATATTACCTTCCAAAATGACAAGGATACCATCAATTGTAGTAACCAAAATCTCGACAACAGAATACCTTCCGTATTGACAAGGCTACCATCCAATGGACTAACAAAAATATCAACAAGAGACTACCTTCCATAATGATAAGGCTACCATCAATTGGAGTAACAAAAATCTCGTCAATAGGCTACCTTCCATAATGACAAGTCTACCATCCATTGGAGTAACAAAAATCTCGCCAACAGACTACCTTCCATAATGACAAGGCTACTATCCATTGGAGTGACAAAAATCTCGACAATAAACTACCTTCCATAATGACAAGGCTACCATCCATTGGAGTACCAAAATCACGACAACAAACTACCTTCCATAATGACAAGGCTACCATCCATTGGAGTAACAAAAATCTCGACAACATACTACCTTCCATAATGACAAGGCTACCATCCATTAGAGTGACAAAAATATCGACAACAGACTACCTTCCATAATGACAAGGCTACCATCCATTGGAGTAACAAAACTATGGACAACATAATACCTTCCATAATGACTAGGCTACTATCCATTAGAGTAACAAAGATATCGACAACAGACAACCTTCCATAATGACAATGCTACCATCCATTGGAGTAACAAAAATCTCGACAACAGACAACCTTCCATAATGACAAGGCTACCATCCATTGGAGTAACAAAATTTCGAAAACAGACTACTATCCATAATGACAAGACTAAAATCCATTTGAGTAACAAAATCTCGACAACAGACTACCTTTCATAATGACAAGGCTACCATATATGGGAATAACAAAAATCTAGAGAACAGACTGCCTTCCAAAATGACAAGGCTACCATCCAATAGAATAATAAAAAACACGACAACACACTACCTTCCATAATGACAAGGCTACCATCAATTGTAGTAACCAAAATCTCGACAACAGAATACCTTCCATAATGACAAGGCTACCATCCATTGTAGTAACAAAAATCTCGACAACAGTCTACCTTCCATAATTACAATGCTACCATCCATTTGAGTAACAAAAATCTCTACAACATACTACCTTCCATAATGACAAGGCTACCATCCATTGTAGTAACAAAAATCTAGACCACAAACTACCTTCCATAATGACAAGGCTACCATCCATTGTAGTAACAAAAATCTCGACCACAGACTACCTACCATATTGACAAGGCTACCATCCATTGGAGTAACAAAAATCTCGAAAACAAACTACCCTCCATAATGACAAGGCTAAAATCCATTGGAGTAACAAAAATCTCGACAACAGACTACCTTTCATAATGACAAGGCTAACATCTATAGGAATAACAAAAATATAGAGAACAAACTGCCTTCCATAATGATAAGGCTACCATCCAATGGAATAACAAAAATCTCGACAACATACTACCTTACATAATGACAAGGCTACCATCAATTGTAGTAACCAAAATCTCGACAACAAAATACCTTCCATAATGACAAGGCTACCATCCATTATAGTAACAAAAATCTCGACAACAGTCTACCTTCCATAATGACAATGCTACCATCGATTTGAGTAAAAAAAATTTCGACAACAGACTACCTTCCATAATGACAAGGCTACCATCCATTGGACTAACGAAAATCTCGACAACAGACTACCTTCCATAATGATAAGGGACCATCCATTGGATTAACAAAAATCTCGACAACAAACTACGTTTCATAATGAATAGGCTACCATCCATTCGAGTAACAAAAATATTGATAATAGACTACCTTCATTAATGACAAGGCTACCACCCATTGGAGTAACAAAAATATCGACAACAGAATACCTTCCATTATGACTAGGCTACCATCCATTGAAGTAACAAAGATATCGACAACAGACTACCTTCCATAATGACAAGACTACCATCTATAGGAATAAAATAAATCTCTAGAATAGACTGCCTTCCATAATGACAAGGCTACCATCCAATGGAATAACAAAAATCTCGACAACATACTACCTTCCATAATGACAAGACTACCATCAATTGTAGTAACGAAAATCTCGACAATAGACTACCTTCCATAATGACAAGGCTGCCATCCATTGTAGTAACAAAAATATCGACAACAAACTACCTTCCATAATTACAATGCTTCCATCCATTGGAGTAAAAAAAATCTCGACAACATATTACCTTCCAAAATGACAAGGATACAATCAATTGTAGTAACCAAAATCTCGACAACAGAATACCTTCCGTATTGACAAGGCTACCATCCAATGGACTAACAAAAATATCAACAAGAGACTACCTTCCAAAATGATAAGGCTACCATCAATTGGGGTAACAAAAATCTCGTCAATAGACTACCTTCCATAATGACAAGTCTACCATCCATTGGAGTAACAAAAATCTCGCCAACAGACTACCTTCCATAATGACAAGGCTACTATCCATTGGAGTGACAAAAATCTCGACAATAAACTACCTTCCATAATGACAAGGCAACCATCCATTGGAGTAACAAAATCACGACAACAAACTACCTTCCATAATGACAAGGCTACCATTCATTGGAGTAACAAAAATCTCGACAACATACTAACTTCCATAATAACAAGGCTACCATCCATTAGAGTGACAAAAATATCGACAACAGACTACCTTCCATAATGACAAGGCTACCATCCATTGGAGTAACAAAACTATGGACAACAGAATACCTTCCATAATGACTAGGCTACTATCCATTAGAGTAACAAAGATATCGACAACAGACAACCTTCCATAATGACAATGCTACCATCCATTGGAGTAACAAAAATCTCGACAACAGACAACCTTCCATAATGACAAGGCTACCATCCATTGGAGTAACAAAATTTCGAAAACAGACTACTATCCATAATGACAAGGCTAAAATCCATTTGAGTAACAAAATCTCGACAACAGACTACCTTTCATAATGACAAGGCTACCATATATGGGAATAACAAAAATCTAGAGAACAGACTGCGTTCCAAAATGACAAGGCTACCATCCAATAGAATAATAAAAAACACGACAACACACTACCTTCCATAATGACAAGGCTACCATCAATTGTAGTAACCAAAATCTCGACAACAGAATACTTTCCATAATGACAAGGCTACCATCCATTGTAGTAACAAAAATCTCGACAACAGTCTACCTTCCATAATTACAATGCTACCATCCATTTGAGTAACAAAAATCTCTACAACATACTACCTTCCATAATGACAAGGCAACCATCCATTGTAGTAACAAAAATCTAGACCACAAACTACCTTCCATAATGACAAGGCTACCATCCATTGTAGTAACAAAAATATCGACCACAGACTACCTACCATATTGACAAGGCTACCATCCTTTGGAGTAACAAAAATCTCGAAAACAGACTACCTTCCATAATGACAAGGCTAAAATCCATTGGAGTAACAAAAATCTCGACAACAGACTACCTTTCATAATGACAAGGCTACCATCTATAGGAATAACAAAAATATAGAGAACAAACTGCCTTCCATAATGATAAGGCTACCATCCAATGGAATAACAAAAATCTCGACAACATACTACCTTACATAATGACAAGGCTACCATCAATTGTAGTAACCAAAATCTCGACAACAGAATACCTTCCATAATGACAAGGCTACCATCCATTATAGTAACAAATATATCGACAACAGACTACCTTTCATAATGACAAGGCTACCATATATTGGAATAACAAAAATCTAGAGAACAGACTGCCTTCCAAAATGACAAGGCTACCATCCAATAGAATAATAAAAAACACGACAACACACTACCTTCCATAATGACAAGGCTACCATCAACTGTAGTAACCAAAATGTCGACAACAGAATACCTTCCATAATGACAAGGCTACCATCCATTGTAGTAACAAAAATATCGACAACAATCTACCTTCCATAATGACAATGCTACCATCCATTTGAGTAACAAAAATCTCTACAACAGACTACCTTCCATAATGACAAGGCTACCATCCATTGTAGTAACAAAAATCTAGACCACGAACTATCTTCCATAATGACAAGGCTACCATCCGTTGTAGTAACAAAAATCTCGACCACGGACTGCCTACCATATTGACAAGGCTACCATCCATTGGAGTAACAAAAATCTCGAAAACAGACTACCTTCCATAATGACAAGGCTAAAATCTATTGGAGTAACAAAAATCTCGACAACAGACTACCTTTCATAATGACAAGGCTACCATGTATAGGAATAACAAAAATATAGAGAACAAACTGCCTTCCATAATGATAAGGCTACCATCCAATGGAATAACAAAAATCTCGACATCATACTACCTTACATAATGACAAGGCTACCATCAATTGTAGTAACCAAAATCTCGACAACAGAATACCTTCCATAATGACAAGGCTACCATCCATTATAGTAACAAAAATCTCGACAACAGTCTACCTTCCATAATGACAATGCTACCATCGATTTGAGTAAAAAAAATTTCGACAACAGATTACCTTCCATAATGACAAGGCTACCATCCATTGGACTAACGAAAATCTCGACAACAAACTACGTTTCATAATGAATAGGCTACCATCCATTGGAGTAACAAAAATATCGACAATAGACTACCTTTATTAATGACAAGGCTACCATCCATTGGAGTAACAAAAATATCGACAACAGAATACCTTCCATTATGACTAGGCTACCATCCATTGAAGTAACAAAGATATCGACAACAGACTACCTTCCATAATGACAAGACTACCATCTATAGGAATAAAATAAATCTCTAGAATAGACTGCATTCCATAATGACAAGGCTACCATCCAATGGAATAACAAAAATCTCGACAACATACTACCTTCCGTAATGACAAGACTACCATCAATTATAGTAACGAAAATCTCGACAACAGACTACCTTCCATAATGACAAGGCTGCCATCCATTGTAGTAACAAAAATATCAACAACAAACTACCTTCCATAATGACAATGCTTCCATCCATTAGAGTAACAATAATCTCCACAACATATTACCTTCCATAATGACAAGGATACCATCAATTGTAGTAACCAAAATCTCGACAACAGAATACCTTCCGTATTGACAAGGCTACCATCCAATGGACTAACGAAAATATCAACAAGAGACTACCTTCCATAATGATAAGGCTACCATCAATTGGAGTTAAAAAAATCTCGACAACAGACTACCTTCCATAATGACAAGTCTACCATCCATTGGAGTAACAAAAATCTCGCCAACAGACTACCTTCCATAATGACAAGGCTACCATCCATTGGAGTGACAAAAATCTCGACAATAAACTACCTACCATAATGACAAGGCTACCATCCATTGGAGTAACAAAATCAAGACAACAAACTACCTTCCATAATGACAAGGCTACCATATATTGGAGTAACAAAAATCTCGACAACATACTACCTTCCATAATGACAAGGCTACCATCCATTAGAGTGACAAAAATATCGACAACAGACTACCTTCCATAATGACAAGGCTACCATCCATTGGAGTAACAAAAATATGGACAACAGAATACCTTCCATAATGACTAGGCTACTATCCATTGGAGTAACAAAGATATCGACAACAGATAACCTTCCATAATGACAATGCTACGATCCATTGTAGTAACAAAAATCTCGACCACAGACTACCTACCATATTGACAAGGCTACCATCCATTGGAGTAACAAAAATCTCGAAAACAGACTACCTTCCATAATGACAAGGCTAAAATCCATTGGAGTAACAAAAATCTCGACAACAGACTACCTTTCATAATGACAAGGCTACCATCTATAGGAATAACAAAAATATAGAGAACAAACTGCCTTCCATAATGATAAGGCTACCATCCAATGGAATAACAAAAATCTCGACAACATACTACCTTACATAATGACAAGGCTACCATCAATTGTAGTAACCAAAATCTCGACAACAGAATACCTTCCATAATGAAAAGGCTACCATCCATTGTAGTAACAAAAATCTCGACAGCAGTCTACCTTCCATAATGACAATGCTACCATTGATTTGAGTAACAAAAATCTCGACAACAGACTACCTTCCATAATGACAAGGATACCATCCATTGTAGTAACAAAAATCTAGACCACAAACTACCTTCCATATGACAAGGCTACCATCAATTGTAGTAACAAAAATCTCGACCACAGACTACCTACCATATTGACAAGGCTACCATCCATTGGAGTAACAAAAATCTCGAAAACAGACTACATTCCATAATGACAAGGCTAAAATCCATTGGAGTAACAAAAATCTTGACAACAGACTACCTTTCATAATGACAAGGCTACCATCTATAGGAATAACAAAAATATAGAGAACAAACTGCCTTCCATAATGATAAGGCTACCATCCAATGGAATAAAAAAAAATCTCGACAACATACTACCTTACATAATGACAAGGCTACCATCAATTGTAGTAACCAAAATCTCGACAACAGAATACCTTCCATAATGACAAGGCTACCATCCATTATAGTAACAAAAATCTCGACAACAGTCTACATTCAATAATGACAATGCTACCATCGATTTGAGTAAAAAAAATTTCGACAACAGACTACCTTCCATAATGACAAGGCTACCATCCATTGAAGTAACAAAGATATCGACAACAGACTACCTTCCATAATGACAAGACTACCATCTATAGGAATAAAATAAATCTCGAGAACAGACTGCCTTCCTAAATGACAAGGCTACCATCCAATGGAATAACAAAAATCTCGACAACATACTACCTTCCATAATGACAAGACTACCATCAATTGTAGTAACGAAAATCTCGACAACAGACTACCTTCCATAATGACAAGGCTGCCATCCATTATAGTAACAAAAATATCAACAACAAACTACCTTCCATAATGACAATGCTACCATCCATTGGAGTAATAAAAATCTCGACAACATGTTACCTTCCATAATGACAAGGATACCATCAATTGTAGTAACCAAAATCTCGACAACAGAATACCTTTCGTATTGACAAGGCTACCATCCAATGGACTAACTAAAATATCAACAAGAGACTACCTTCCATAATGATAAGGCTACCATCAATTGGAGTAACAAAAATCTCGTCAATAGGCTACCTTCCATAATGACAAGTCTACCATCCATTGGAGTAACAAAAATCTCGAAAACAGACTACCTTCCATAATGATAAGTCTACCATCCATTGGAGTAACAAAAATCTCGCCAACAGACTACCTTCCATAATGACAAGGCTACCATCCATTGGAGTGACAAAAATCTCGACAATAAACTACCTTCCATAATGACAAGGCTACCATCCATTGGAGTAACAAAATCTCGACAACAAACTACCTTCCATAATGACAAGGCTACCATCCATTGGAGTAAAAAAAATCTCGACAACATACTACCTCCCATAATGACAAGGCTGCCATCCATTATAGTAACAAAAAGCTCGACAACAAACTACGTTCCATAATGAATAGGCTACCATCCATTGGAGTAACAAAAATATTGACAATAGACTACCTTCATTAATGACAAGGCTACCATCCATAAGAGTAACAAAAACATCGACAACATAAAACCTCCCATAATGACAAGGCTACCATCCATTAGAGTGACAAAAATATCGACAACAGACTACCTTCCATAATGACAAGGCTACCATCCATTAGAGTAACAAAAATATCGACAATAGACTACCTTCCATAATGAAAAGCCTACCATCCATTGGAGTAACAAAAATATGGACAACAGAATACCTTCCATAATGACTAGGCTACTATCCATTGGAGTAACAAAGATATCGACAACAGACTACCTTCCATAATGACAATGCTACCATCCATTGGAGTAACAAAAATCTCGACAATAGACAACCTTCCATAATGACAAGGCTACCATCCATTGGAGTAACAAAAATTTCGAAAGCAGACTACTATCCATAATGACAAGGCTAAAATCCATTTGAGTAACAAACATCTCGACAACAGACTACCTTTCATAATGACAAGGCTACCATATATTGGAATAACAAAAATCTAGAGAACAGACTGCCTTCCAAAATGACAAGGCTACCATCCAATAGAATAATAAAAATCTCGACAACACACTACCTTCCATAATGACAAGGCTACCATCAATTGTAGTAACCAAAATATCGACAACAGAATACCTTCCATAATGACAAGGCGACCATCCATTGTAGTAACAAAAATATCGACAATAGTCTACCTTCCACAATGACAATGCTACCATCCATTTGAGTAACAAAAATCTCGACAATAGACTACCTTCCTTAATGACAAGGCTACCATCCTTTGTAGTAACAAAAATCTAGACCACAAACTACCTTCCATAATGACAAGGCTACCATCCATTGTAGTAACAAAAATCTCGACCACAGACTACCTACCATATTGACAAGGCTACCATCCATTGGAGTAACAAAAATCTCTAAAAACAGACTACCTTCCATAATGACAAGGCTAAAATCCATTGGAGTAACAAAAATCTCGACAACAGACTACCTTTCATAATGACAAGGCTACCATCTATAGGAATAACAAAAATATAGAGAACAAACTGCCTTCCATAATGATAAGGCTACCATCCAATGGAATAACAAAAATCTCGACAACATACTACCTTACATAATGACAAGGCTACCATCAATTGTAGTAACCAAAATCTCGACAACAGAATACCTTCCATAATGAAAAGGCTACCATCCATTGTAGTAGCAAAAATCTCGACAGCAGTCTACCTTCCATAATGACAATGCTACCATCGATTTGAGTAACAAAAATCTCGACAACAGACTACCTTCCATAATGACAAGGATACCATCCATTATAGTAACAAAAATCTAGACCACTGACTACCTTCCATAATGACAAGGCTACCATCCATTGGACTAACAAAAATCTCGACAACAGACTACCTTCCATAATGATAAGGGTACCATCCATTGGAGTAACAAAAATCTCGACAACAAACTACGTTCCATAATGAATAGGCTACCATCCATTGGTAAACAAAAAAATATCGACAATAGACTACCTTCATTAATGACAAGGCTACCATCCATTGAAGTAACAAAAATATCGACAACATAAAACCTTCCATTATGACTAGGCTACCATCCATTGGAGTAACAAAGATATCGACAACAGACAACCTTCCATAATGACAAAGGCTACCATCCATTGGAGTGACAAAAATTTCGACTAGAGACTACCTTCCATAATGACAAGGCTACCATCCATTGCAGTAACAAAAATATCAACAACAAAATACCTTCCATAATGACTAGGCTACCATCCATTGGAATAACAAAAATATCGACAACAAACTACGTTCCATAATTACAAGGCTACCATCCATTAGAGTAAAAAAAATTTCTACAACAGACTACCTTCCATAATGACAAGGCTACCATCCATTGGAATAATGAAAATATAAACAAGAGACTACCTTCCATAATGACAAGGCTACCATGCATTGGAGTAATGAAAATATTAACAACAAACTACCTTCTATAATGACAAGGCTACCATCCATAGTAGTAACAAAAAGCTCGCCAGCAGACTACCTTCAATAATGACATGGCTACTATCTATTGGAGTGACAAAAATCTCGACAATAGACTACCTTCTATAATGACAAGGCTACCATAAATTGGAGTAACAAAATCTCGACAACAGACTACCTTTGATTATGACATGGCTACTATCCGTTGGAGTAACAAAAATCTCGACAACAAACTACCTTCCAAAGTGACAAAGCTACCATCCATTGGAGTAAAAAAAATATCGACAATAGACTACCTTCCATAATGACAAGGCTACCATCCATTGGAGTAACAAAAATATCGACAATAGACTACCTTCCATAATGAAAAGCCTACCATCCATTGGAGTAACAAAAATATGGACAACAGAATACCTTCCATAATGACTAGGCTAATATCCATTGGAGTAACAAAGATATCGACAACAGACTACCTTCCATAATGACAATGCTACCATCCATTGGAGTAACAAAAATCTCGACAATAGACTACCTTCCATAATGAAAAGCCTACCATCCATTGGAGTAACAAAAATATGGACAACAGAATACCTTCCATAATGACTAGGCTACTATCCATTGGAGTAACAAAGATATCGACAACAGACTACCTTCCATAATGACAATGCTACCATCCATTGGAGTAACAAAAATCTCGACAATAGACAACCTTCCATAATGACAAGGCTATCATCCATTGGAGTAACAAAAATTTCGAAAGCAGACTACTATCCATAATGACAAGGCTAAAATCCATTTGAGTAACAAACATCTCGACAACAGACTACCTTTCATAATGACAAGGCTACCATATATTGGAATAACAAAAATCTAGAGAACAGACTGCCTTCCAAAATGACAAGGCTACCATGCAATAGAATAATAAAAATCTCGACAACACACTACCTTCCATAATGACAAGGCTACCATCAATTGTAGTAACCAAAATATCGACAACAGAATACCTTCCATAGTGACAAGGCGGCCATCCATTGTAGTAACAAAAATATCGACAACAGTCTATCTTCCACAATGACAATGCTACCATCCATTTGAGTAACAAAAATCTCGACAATAGACTACCTTCCATAATGACAAGGCTACCATCCATTGTAGTAACAAAAATCTAGACCACAAACTACCTTCCATAATGACAAGGCTACCATCCATTGTAGTAACAAAAATCTCGACCACAGACTACCTACCATATTGACAAGGCTACCATCCATTGGAGTAACAAAAATCTCTAAAAACAGACTACCTTCCATAATGACAAGGCTAAAATCCATTGGAGTAACAAAAATCTTGACAACAAACTACCTTTCATAATGACAAGGCTACCATCTATAGGAATAACAAAAATATAGAGAACAAACTGCCTTCCATAATGATAAGGCTACCATCCAATGGAATAACAAAAATCTCGACAACATACTACCTTACATAATGACAAGGCTACCATCAATTGTAGTAACCAAAATCTCGACAACAGAATACCTTCCATAATGAAAAGGCTACCATCCATTGTAGTAACAAAAATCTCGACAGCAGTCTACCTTCCATAATGACAATGCTACCATCGATTTGAGTAACAAAAATCTCGACAACAGACTACCTTCCATAATGACAAGGATACCATCCATTATAGTAACAAAAATCTAGACCACTGACTACCTTCCATAATGACAAGGCTACCATCCATTGGACTAACAAAAATCTCGACAACAGACTACCTTCCATAATGATAAGGGTACCATCCATTGGAGTAACAAAAATCTCGACAACAAACTACGTTCCATAATGAATAGGCTACCATCCATTGGTAAAGAAAAAAATATCGACAATAGACTACCTTCATTAATGACAAGGCTACCATCCATTGAAGTAACAAAAATATCGACAACATAAAACCTTCCATTATGACTAGGCTACCATCCATTGGAGTAACAAAGATATCGACAACAGACAACCTTCCATAATGACAAAGGCTACCATCCATTGGAGTGACAAAAATTTCGACTAGAGACTACCTTCCATAATGACAAGGCTACCATCCATTGCAGTAACAAAAATATCAACAACAAAATACCTTCCATAATGACTAGGCTACCATCCATTGGAATAACAAAAATATCGACAACAAACTACATTCCATAATTACAAGGCTACCATCCATTAGAGTAAAAAAAATTTCTACAACAAACTACCTTCCATAATGACAAGGCTACCATCCATTGGAATAATGAAAATATAAACAAGAGACTACCTTCCATAATGACAAGGCTACCATGCATTGGAGTAATGAAAATATTAACAACAGACTACCTTCTATAATGACAAGGCTACCATCCATAGTAGTAACAAAAAGCTCGCCAGCAGACTACCTTCAATAATGACATGGCTACTATCTATTGGAGTGACAAAAATCTCGACAATAGACTACCTTCTATAATGACAAGGCTACCATAAATTGGAGTAACAAAATCTCGACAACAGACTACCTTTGATTATGACATGGCTACTATCCGTTGGAGTAACAAAAATCTCGACAACAAACTACCTTCCAAAATGACAAGGCTACCATCCATTGGAGTAAAAAAAATATCGACAACAGACTACCTTCCATAATGACAAGGCTACCATCCATTGGAGTAACAAAAATATCGACAATAGACTACCTTCCATAATGAAAAGCCTACCATCCATTGGAGTAACAAAAATATGGACAACAGAATACCTTCCATAATGACTAGGCTAATATCCATTGGAGTAACAAAGATATCGACAACAGACTACCTTCCATAATGACAATGCTACCATCCATTGGAGTAACAAAAATCTCGACAATAGACTTCCTTCCATAATGAAAAGCCTACCATCCATTCGAGTAACAAAAATATGGACAACAGAATACCTTCCATAATGACTAGGCTACTATCCATTGGAGTAACAAAGATATCGACAACAGACTACCTTCCATAATGACAATGCTACCATCCATTGGAGTAACAAAAATCTCGACAATAGACAACCTTCCATAATGACAAGGCTACCATCCATTGGAGTAACAAAAATTTCGAAAGCAGACTACTATCCATAATGACAAGGCTAAAATCCATTTGAGTAACAAACATCTCGACAACAGACTACCTTTCATAATGACAAGGCTACCATATATTGGAATAACAAAAATCTAGAGAACAGACTGCCTTCCAAAATGACAAGGCTACCATGCAATAGAATAATAAAAATCTCGACAACACACTACCTTCCATAATGACAAGGCTACCATCAATTGTAGTAACCAAAATATCGACAAGAGAATACCTTCCATAGTGACAAGGCGGCCATCCATTGTAGTAACAAAAATATCGACAACAGTCTACCTTCCACAATGACAATGCTACCATCCATTTGAGTAACAAAAATCTCGACAATAGACTACCTTCCATAATGACAAGGCTACCATCCATTGTAGTAACAAAAATCTAGACCACAAACTACCTTCCATAATGACAAGGCTACCATCCATTGTAGTAACAAAAATCTCGACCACAGACTACCTACCATATTGACAAGGCTACCATCCATTGGAGTAACAAAAATCTCTAAAAACAGACTACCTTCCATAATGACAAGGCTAAAATCCATTGGAGTAACAAAAATCTCGACAACAGACTACCTTTCATAATGACAAGGCTACCATCTATAGGAATAACAAAAATATAGAGAACAAATTGCCTTCCATAATGATAAGGCTACCATCCAATGGAATAACAAAAATCTCGACAACATACTACCTTACATAATGACAAGGCTACCATCAATTGTAGTAACCAAAATCTCGACAACAGAATACCTTCCATAATGAAAAGGCTACCATCCATTGTAGTAACAAAAATCTCGACAGCAGTCTACCTTCCATAATGACAATGCTACCATCGATTTGAGTAACAAAAATCTCGACAACAGACTACCTTCCATAATGACAAGGATACCATCCATTATAGTAACAAAAATCTAGACCACTAACTACCTTCCATAATGACAAGGCTACCATCCATTGGACTAACAAAAATCTCGACAACAGACTACCTTCCATAATGATAAGGGTACCATCCATTGGAGTAACAAAAATCTCGACAACAAACTACGTTCCATAATGAATAGGCTACCATCCATTGGTAAACAAAAAAATATCGACAATAGACTACCTTCATTAATGACAAGGCTACCATCCATTGAAGTAACAAAAATATCGACAACATAAAACCTTCCATTATGACTAGGCTACCATCCATTGGAGTAACAAAGATATCGACAACAGACAACCATCCATAATGACAAAGGCTACCATCCATTGGAGTGACAAAAATTTCGACTAGAGACTACCTTCCATAATGACAAGGCTACCATCCATTGCAGTAACAAAAATATCAACAACAAAATACCTTCCATAATGACTAGGCTACCATCCATTGGAATAACAAAAATATCGACAACAAACTACGTTCCATAATTACAAGGCTACCATCCATTAGAGTAAAAAAAATTTCTACAACAGACTACCTTCCATAATGACAAGGCTACCATCCATTGGAATAATGAAAATATAAACAAGAGACTACCTTCCATAATGACAAGGCTACCATGCATTGGAGTAATGAAAATATTAACAACAGACTACCTTCTATAATGACAAGGCTACCATCCATAGTAGTAACAAAAAGCTCGCCAGCAGACTACCTTCAATAATGACATGGCTACTATCTATTGGAGTGACAAAAATCTCGACAATAGACTACCTTCTATAATGACAAGGCTACCATAAATTGGAGTAACAAAATCTCGACAACAGACTACCTTTGATTATGACATGGCTACTATCCGTTGGAGTAACAAAAATCTCGACAACAAACTACCTTCCAAAATGACAAGGCTACCATCCATTGGAGTAAAAAAAATATCGACAACAGACTACCTTCCATAATGACAAGGCTACCATCCATTGGAGTAACAAAAATATCGACAATAGACTACCTTCCATAATGAAAAGCCTACCATCCATTGGAGTAACAAAAATATGGACAACAGAATACCTTCCATAATGACTAGGCTAATATCCATTGGAGTAACAAAGATATCGACAGCAGACTACCTTCCATAATGACAATGCTACCATCCATTGGAGTAACAAAAATCTCGACAATAGACTACCTTCCATAATGAAAAGCCTACCATCCATTGGAGTAACAAAAATATGGACAACAGAATACCTTCCATAATGACTAGGCTACTATCCATTGGAGTAACAAAGATATCGACAACAGACTACCTTCCATAATGACAATGCTACCATCCATTGGAGTAACAAAAATCTCGACAATAGACAACCTTCCATAATGACAAGGCTACCATCCATTGGAGTAACAAAAATTTCGAAAGCAGACTACTATCCATAATGACAAGGCTAAAATCCATTTGAGTAACAAACATCTCGACAACAGACTACCTTTCATAATGACAAGGCTACCATATATTGGAATAACAAAAATCTAGAGAACAGACTGCCTTCCAAAATGACAAGGCTACCATGCAATAGAATAATAAAAATCTCGACAACACACTACCTTCCATAATGACAAGGCTACCATCAATTGTAGTAACCAAAATATCGACAACAGAATACCTTCCATAATGACAAGGCGACCATCCATTGTAGTAACAAAAATATCGACAACTGTCTACCTTCCACAATGACAATGCTACCATCCATTTGAGTAACAAAAATCTCGACAATAGACTACCTTCCATAATGACAAGGCTACCATCCATTGTAGTAACAAAAATCTAGACCACAAACTACCTTCCATAATGACAAGGCTACCATCCATTGTAGTAACAAAAATCTCGACCACAGACTACCTACCATATTGACAAGGCTACCATCCATTGGAGTAACAAAAATCTCTAAAAACAGACTACCTTCCATAATGACAAGGCTAAAATCCATTGGAGTAACAAAAATCTCGACAACAGACTACCTTTCATAATGACAAGGCTACCATCTATAGGAATAACAAAAATATAGAGAACAAACTGCCTTCCATAATGATAAGGCTACCATCCAATGGAATAACAAAAATCTCGACAACATACTACCTTACATAATGACAAGGCTACCATCAATTGTAGTAACCAAAATCTCGACAACAGAATACCTTCCATAATGAAAAGGCTACCATCCATTGTAGTAACAAAAATCTCGACAGCAGTCTACCTACAATAATGACAATGCTACCATCGATTTGAGTAACAAAAATCTCGACAACAGACTACCTTCCATAATGACAAGGATACCATCCATTATAGTAACAAAAATCTAGACCACTGACTACCTTCCATAATGACAAGGCTACCATCCATTGGACTAACGAAAATCTCGACAACAGACTACCTTCCATAATGATAAGGGTACCATCCATTGGAGTAACAAAAATCTCGACAACAAACTACGTTCCATAATGAATAGGCTACAATCCATTGGTAAACAAAAATATCGACAATAGACTACCTTCATTAATGACAAGGCTACCATCCATTGGAGTAACAAAAATATCGACAACATAAAACCTTCCATTATGACTAGGCTACCATCCATTGGAGTAACAAAGATATCGACAACAGACAACCTTCCATAATGACAAAGGCTACCATCCATTGGAGTGACAAAAATTTCGACAAGAGACTACCTTCCATAATGACAAGGCTACCATCCATTGCAGTAACAAAAATCTAGAGAAAAAACTACCTACCATAATGACAAGGCTACCATCCATTGGAGTAACAAAAATATGGACAACAGAATACCTTCCATAATGACTAGGCTAATATCCATTGGAGTAACAAAGATATCGACAACAGACTACCTTCCATAATGACAATGCTACCATCCATTGGAGTAACAAAAATCTCGACAATAGACTACCTTCCATAATGAAAAGCCTACCATCCATTGGAGTAACAAAAATATGGACAACAGAATACCTTTCATAATGACTAGGCTACTATCCATTGGAGTAACAAAGATATCGACAACAGACTACCTTCCATAATGACAATGCTACCATCCATTGGAGTAACAAAAATCTCGACAATAGACAACCTTCCATAATGACAAGGCTACCATCCATTGGAGTAACAAAAATTTCGAAAGCAGACTACTATCCATAATGACAAGGCTAAAATCCATTTGAGTAACAAACATCTCGACAACAGACTACCTTTCATAATGACAAGGCTACCATATATTGGAATAACAAAAATCTAGAGAACAGACTGCCTTCCAAAATGACAAGGCTACCATGCAATAGAATAATAAAAATCTCGACAACACACTACCTTCCATAATGACAAGGCTACCATCAATTGTAGTAACCAAAATATCGACAACAGAATACCTTCCATAATGACAAGGCGACCATCCATTGTAGTAACAAAAATATCGACAACAGTCTACCTTCCACAATGACAATGCTACCATCCATTTGAGTAACAAAAATCTCGACAATAGACTACCTTCCATAATGACAAGGCTACCATCCATTGTAGTAACAAAAATCTAGACCACAAACTACCTTCCATAATGACAAGGCTACCATCCATTGTAGTAACAAAAATCTCGACCACAGACTACCTACCATATTGACAAGGCTACCATCCATTGGAGTAACAAAAATCTCTAAAAATAGACTACCTTCCATAATGACAAGGCTAAAATCCATTGGAGTAACAAAAATCTCGACAACAGACTACCTTTCATAATGACAAGGCTACCATCTATAGGAATAACAAAAATATAGAGAACAAACTGCCTTCCATAATGATAAGGCTACCATCCAATGGAATAACAAAAATCTCGACAACATACTACCTTACATAATGACAAGGCTACCATCAATTGTAGTAACCAAAATCTCGACAACAGAATACCTTCCATAATGAAAAGGCTACCATCCATTGTAGTAACAAAAATCTCGACAGCAGTCTACCTTCCATAATGACAATGCTACCATCGATTTGAGTAACAAAAATCTCGTCAACAGACTACCTTCCATAATGACAAGGATACCATCCATTATAGTAACAAAAATCTAGACCACTGACTACCTTCCATAATGACAAGGCTACCATCCATTGGACTAACGAAAACTCGACAACAGACTACCTTCCATAATGATAAGGGTACCATCCATTGGAGTAACAAAAATCTCGACAACAAACTACGTTCCATAATGAATAGGCTACAATCCATTGGTAAACAAAAATATCGACAATAGACTACCTTCATTAATGACAAGGCTACCATCCATTGGAGTAACAAAAATATCGACAATAGACAACCTTCCATAATGACAAAGGCTACCATCCATTGGAGTGACAAAAATTTCGACAAGAGACTACCTTCCATAATGACAAGGCTACCATCCATTGCAGTAACAAAAATATCAACAACAAAATACCTTCCATAATGACTAGGCTACCATCCATTGGAATAACAAAAATATCGACAACAAACTACGTTCCATAATTACAAGGCTACCATCCATTAGAGTAAAAAAAATTTTGACAACAAACTACCTTCCATAATGACAAGGCTACCATCCATTGGAATAATGAAAATATAAACAAGAGACTACCTTCTATAATGACAAGGCTACCATCCATAGTAGTAACAAAAAGCTCGCTAGCAGACTACCTTCAATAATGACAAGGCTACTATCTATTGGAGTGATAAAAATCTCGACAATAGACTACCTTCTATAATGACAAGGCTACCATAAATTGGAGTAACAAAATCTCGACAACAGACTACCTTTGATTATGACATGGCTACTATCCGTTGGAGTAACAAAAATCTCGACAACAAACTACCTTCCAAAATGACAAGGCTACCATCCATTGGAGTAAAAAAAATATCGACAACAGACTACCTTCCATAATGACAAGGCTACCATCCATTGGAGTAACAAAAATATCGACAATAGACTACCTTCCATAATGAAAAGCCTACCATCCATTGGAGTAACAAAAATATGGACAACAGAATACCTTCCATAATGACTAGGCTAATATCCATTGGAGTAACAAAGATATCGACAACAGACTACCTTCCATAATGACAATGCAACCATCCATTGGAGTAACAAAAATCTCGACAATAGACAACCTTCCATAACGACAAGGCTACCATCCATTGGAGTAACAAAAATTTCGAAAGCAGACTACTATCCATAATGACAAGGCTAAAATCCATTTGAGTAACAAACATCTCGACAACAGACTACCTTTCAACATTACAAAACTACCATGTATTGGAATAACAAAAATCTAGAGAACAGACTGCCTTTCAAAATGACAAGGCTACCATCCAATAGAATAATAAAAATCTCGACAACACACTATCTTCCATAATGACAAGGCTACCATCAATTGTAGTAACCAAAATCTCGACAACAGAATACCTTCCATAATGACAAGGCTACCATCCATTGTAGTAACAAAAATATCGACAACAATCTACCTTCCACAATGACAATGCTACCATCCATTTGAGTAACAAAAATCTCGACAATAGACTACCTTCCATAATGACAAGGCTACCATCCATTGTAGTAACAAAAATCTAGACCACAAACTACCTTCCATAATGACAAGGCTACCATCCATTGTAGTAACAAAAATCTTGACCACAGACTACCTACCATATTGATAAGGCTACCATCCATTGGAGTAACAAAAATCTCGAAAACAGACTACCTTCCATAATGACAAGGCTAAATTCCATTGGAGTAACAAAAATCTCGACAACAGACTACCTTTCATAATGACAAGGCTACCATCTATAGAAATAAGAAAAATATAGAGAACAAACTGCCTTCCATAATGATAAGGCTACCATCCAATGGAATAACAAAAATCTCGACAACATACTACCTTACATAATGACAAGGCTACCATCAATTGTAGTAACCAAAATCTCGAGAACAGAATACCTTCCATAATGGAAAGACTTCCATCCATTATAGTAACAAAAATCTCGACGACAGTCTACCTTCCATAATGACAATGCTACCATCAATTTGAGTAACAAAAATCTCGACAACAGACTTCCTTCCATAATGACAAGGATACCATCCATTATAGTAACAAAAATCTAGACCACAGACTACCTTCCATAATGACAAGGCTACCATCCATTGGACTAACGAAAATCTCGACAACAGACTACCTTCCATAATGATAAGGGTACCATCCATTGGACTAACAAAAATCTCGACAACAAACTACGTTCCATAATGAATAAGCTACCATCCATTGGAGTAACAAAAATATCGACAATAGACTACCTTCATTAATGACAAGGCTACCATCCATTGGAGTAACAAAGATATCGACAACAGACTACCTTCCATAATGACAAAGGCTACCATCCATTGGAGTGACAAAAATTTCGACAATAGACTACCTTCCATAATGACAAGACTACCATCTATTGTAGTAATGAAAATCTCAACAAGAGACTACCTTCCATAATGATAAGTCCACCATCCGTCGGAATAACAAAAATATCGACAACAAACTACGTTCCATAATGAATAGGCTACCATTCATTGGAGTAACAAAAATATCAACAATAGACTACCTTCCATAATGACAAGGCTACCATCCATTGCAGTAACAAAAATATCAACAACAAAATACCTTCCATAATGACTAGGCTACCATCCATTGGAGTAACAAAAATATCAACAACAAACTACTTTCCATAATGACAAGGCTACCATCCATTAGAGTAAAAAAAATTTCGACAACAGACTAACTTTCATAATGACAAGGCTACAATCCATTGGAGTAATGAAAATATCAACAAGAGACTACCTTCCATAATGACAAGGCTACCATGCATTGGACTAATGAAAATATTAACAACAGACTACCTTCTATAATGACAAGGCTACCATCCATAGTAGTAACAAAAAGCTCGCCAGCAGACTACCTTCAATAATGACAAGGCTACTATTTATTGGAGTGACAAAAATATCGACAATAGACTACCTTCTATAATGAAAAGGCTACCATAAATTGGAGTAACAAAATCTCGACAACAGACTACCTTTGACTATGACATGGCTACTATCCGTTGGAGTAACAAAAATCTCGACAACAAACTACCTTCCAAAATGACAAGGCTACCATCCATTGGAGTAACAAAAATATCGACAACAGACTACCTTCCATAATGACAAGGCTACCATCCATTGGAGTAACAAAAATCTAGAGAAAAAACTACCTACCATAATGACAAGGCTACCATCCATTTGAGTAACGAAAATATCAACAAGAGACTACTTTTCATAATGACAAGGCTACCATCCATTAGAGTAACAAAAATGTCAACAACAGACTACCTTCCATAATGATAAGGCTACAATCCATTAGAGTAATGAAAATATCAACAAGAGACTACCTTCCCTAATGACAAGGCTACATTGCATTGGAGTAATGAAAATATCAACAAGAGACTACCTTTAATAATGACAAGGCTACCATCCATTGGAGTAACAAAAAGTTCGCCAACAGACTACCTTCCATAATGACAAGTCTACCATCCATTGGAGGAACAAAATCTCGATAACATACTACCTTTCATTATGACATGGCTACTATCCATTGGAGTGGCAAAAATCTCAACAACAAACTACCTACCAAAATGATAAGGCTACCATCCATTCGAATCACAAAAATATCGACAACAAACTACGTTCCATAATCACAGGGCTACCATCCATTGGAGAACCAAAAATATAGACACCAGACTACCTTCCATAATGACAAGGATGCCATCCATTATAGTAACAAAAATCTCGACAACATACTACCTTCCATAATGACAAGGCTACCTTCAATTGTAGTAACCAAAATCTCGACAACAGACTACCTTCCATAATGACAAGGCTGCCATCCATTATAGTAACAAAAATCTCGACAACAGACTACCTTCCATAATGACAAGGCTTCCATCCATTGTAGTAACCAAAATCTCGATAACAGACTACCTTCCATAATCAAAAGGCTACCATCTATTGGAATAACAAAAATCTCGAGAACAGACTACCGTCCATAATGACAAGGCTACCATCCAATGGAATAACAAAAATCTCGACAATATACTACATTCCATAATGACAAGGCTACCATCCATTAGAGTTACAGAAATCAGGACAATAGACTACTTTCCGTAATGACTAGGCTACCATCCATTAGAGTAACAAAGATATCGATAACAAAATACCTTCTATAATGACAAGGCTACCATACATTGTAATAACAAAAATCTCGAGAACAAACTACCTTCCATAATGACAAGGCTACCATACATTGTAGTAACAAAAATCTCGACCACAATCTACCTTCCATAATGACAAGGCTACCATCCATTGGAGTAACAAAAATCTTGACAATAGAATACCTTCCATAATGACAAGGGTACCATCCATTGGAGTAAAAAAAATCTCGACAACAAACTACCTTCCATAAAGACAAGGCTACCATCCATTAGAGTAACAAAAATCTCGACAACAGACTACCTTCTATAATGACAAGGCTACGATCCATTAGAGTAACAAATATTTCGACAACATACTACCTTCCATAATGACAAGGCTACCATCCATTGGAGTAATAAAAATATAAAGGAGAGACTACCTTCCATAATGACAAGGCTACCATGCATTGGAGTAATGAAATTTTTAACAAGACTCTACCTTCCATTATGACAAGGCTACCATCCATAGTAGTAACAAAAAGCTCGCCAGGAGACTACCTTCGATAATGACAAGGCTACTATCTATTGGAGTGACAAAAATCTCGACAATAGACTACCTTCCATAATGACAAGGCTACCATCAATTGGAGTAACAAAATCTCGACAACAGACTACCTTTGATTATGACATGGCTACTATCCGTTGGAGTAACAAAAATCTCGACAACAAACTACCTTCCAAAACGATAAGGCTACCATCCATTGGAATAACAAAAATATCGACAACAAACTATGTTCCATAATGACAAGGCTACCATCCATTGGAATAACAAAAGTATCGACAATAGACTACCTTCCATAATGACAAGGCTACCATCCATTGCAGTAACAAAAATCGTGACAATAGACTACATTCCATAATGACAAGGCTACCATCCATTGGAGTAACAAAAATCTCGACAACAAACTACCTTCCATAATGACAAGGCTACCATCCATTAGAGTAACAAAAATCTCGACAACAGACTACCTTCCATAATGACAAGGCTACGATCCATTAGAGTAACAAATATTTCGACAACATACTACCTTCCATAATGATAAGGCTACCATGCATTGGAGTAATGAAAATATTAACAAGAGACTACCTTCCATAATGACAAGGCTACCATCCATAGTAGTAACAAAAAGCTCGCCAACAAACTACCTTCAATAATGACAAGGCTACTATCTATTAGAGTGACAAAAATATCGACAATAGACTACCTTCCATAATGACAAGGCTACCATCAATTGGAGTAACAAAATCTCGACAACAGACTACCTTTGATTATGACATGGCTACTATCCGTTGGAGTAACAAAAATCTCGACAACAAACTACCTTCCAAAATGATAAGGCTACCATCCATTGGAATAACAAAAATATCGACAACAAACTATGTTCCATAATGACAAGGCTACCATCCATTGGAGTAACAAAAGTATCGACAATAGACTACCTTCCATAATGACAAGGCTACCATCCATTGCAGTAACAAAAATCGTGACAATAGACTATGTTCCATAATGACAAGGCTACCATCCATTGGAGTAACAAAAATCTCGAAAACAGACTACCTTCCATAATGACAAGGCTAAAATCCATTGGAGTAACAAAAATCTCGACAACAGACTACCTTTCATAATGACAAGGCTACCATCTATAGAAATAAGAAAAATATAGAGAACAAACTGCCTTCCATAATGATAAGGCTACCATCCAATGGAATAACAAAAATCTCGACAACATACTACCTTACATAATGACAAGGCTACCATCAATTGTAGTAACCAAAATCTCGAGAACAGAATACCTTCCATAATGAAAAGACTTCCATCCATTATAGTAACAAAAATCTCGACGACAGTCTACCTTCCATAATGACAATGCTACCATCGATTTGAGTAACAAAAATCTCGACAACAGACTTCCTTCCATAATGACAAGGATACCATCCATTATAGTAACAAAAATCTAGACCACAGACTACCTTCCATAATGACAAGGCTACCATCCATTGGACTAACGAAAATCTCGACAACAGACTACCTTCCATAATGATAAGGGTACCATCCATTGGAGTAACAAAAATCTCGACAACAAACTACGTTCCATAATGAATAAGCTACCATCCATTGGAGTAACAAAAATATCGACAATAGACTACCTTCATTAATGACAAGGCTACCATCCATTGGAGTAACAAAGATATCGACAACAGACTACCTTCCATAATGACAAAGGCTACCATCCATTGGAGTGACAAAAATTTCGACAATAGACTACCTTCCATAATGACAAGACTACCATCTATTGTAGTAATGAAAATCTCAACAAGAGACTACCTTCCATAATGATAAGTCCACCATCCGTCGGAATAACAAAAATATCGACAACAAACTACGTTCCATAATGAATAGGCTACCATTCATTGGAGTAACAAAAATATCAACAATAGACTACCTTCCATAATGACAAGGCTACCATCCATTGCAGTAACAAAAATATCAACAACAAAATACCTTCCATAATGACTAGGCTACCATCCATTGGAGTAACAAAAATATCAACAACAAACTACTTTCCATAATGACAAGGCTACCATCCATTAGAGTAAAAAAAATTTTGACAACAGACTAACTTTCATAATGACAAGGCTACAATCCATTGGAGTAATGAAAATATCAACAAGAGACTACCTTCCATAATGACAAGGCTACCATGCATTGGAGTAATGAAAATATTAACAACAGACTACCTTCTATAATGACAAGGCTACCATCCATAGTAGTAACAAAAAGCTCGCCAGCAGACTACCTTCAATAATGACAAGGCTACTATCTATTGGAGTGACAAAAATATCGACAATAGACTACCTTCTATAATGACAAGGCTACCATAAATTGGAGTAACAAAATCTCGACAACAGACTACCTTTGACTATGACATGGCTACTATCCGTTGGAGTAACAAAAATCTCGACAACAAACTACCTTCCAAAATGACAAGGCTACCATCCATTGGAGTAACAAAAATATCGACAACAGACTACCTTCCATAATGACAAGGCTACCATCCATTGGAGTAACAAAAATCTAGAGAAAAAACTACCTACCATAATGACAAGGCTACCATCCATTTGAGTAACGAAAATATCAACAAGAGACTACTTTTCATAATGACAAGGCTACCATCCATTAGAGTAACAAAAATGTCAACAACAGACTACCTTCCATAATGATAAGGCTACAATCCATTAGAGTAATGAAAATATCAACAAGAGACTACCTTCCCTAATGACAAGGCTACATTGCATTGGAGTAATGAAAATATCAACAAGAGACTACCTTCAATAATGACAAGGCTACCATCCATTGGAGTAACAAAAAGTTCGCCAACAGACTACCTTCCATAATGACAAGTCTACCATCCATTGGAGGAACAAAATCTCGATAACATACTACCTTTCATTATGACATGGCTACTATCCATTGGAGTGGCAAAAATCTCAACAACAAACTACCTACCAAAATGATAAGGCTACCATCCATTCGAATCACAAAAATATCGACAACAAACTACGTTCCATAATCACAGGGCTACCATCCATTGGAGTACCAAAAATATAGACACCAGACTACCTTCCATAATGACAAGGTTGCCATCCATTATAGTAACAAAAATCTCGACAACATACTACCTTCCATAATGACAAGGCTACCTTCAATTGTAGTAACCAAAATCTCGACAACATACTACCTTCCATAATGACAAGGCTGTCATCCATTATAGTAACAAAAATCTCGATAACAGACTACCTTCCATAATCAAAAGGCTACCATCTATTGGAATAACAAAAATCTCGAGAACAGACTACCGTCCATAATGACAAGGCTACCATCCAATGGAATAACAAAAATCTCGACAATATACTACATTCCATAATGACAAGGCTACCATCCGTTAGAGTTACAAAAATCAGGACAATAGACTACTTTCCGTAATGACTAGGCTACCATCCATTAGAGTAACAAAGATATCGATAACAAAATACCTTCTATAATGACAAGGCTACCATACATTGTAATAACAAAAATCTCGAGAACAAACTACCTTCCATAATGACAAGGCTACCATACATTGTAGTAACAAAAATCTCGACCACAGTCTACCTTCCATAATGACAAGGCTAGCATCCATTGGAGTAACAAAAATCTTGACAATAGAATGCCTTCCATAATGACAAGGGTACCATAAATTGGAGTAAAAAAAATCTCGACAACAAACTACCTTCCATAAAGACAAGGCTACCATCCATTAGAGTAACAAAAATCTCGACAACAGACTACCTTCCATAATGACAAGGCTACGATCCATTAGAGTAACAAATATTTCGACAACATACTACCTTCCATAATGACAAGGCTACCATCCATTGGAGTAATAAAAATATAAAGGAGAGACTACCTTCCATAATGACAAGGCTACCATGCATTGGAGTAATGAAATTTTTAACAAGAGTCTACCTTCCATAATGACAAGGCTACCATCCATAGTAGTAACAAAAAGCTCGCCAGGAGACTACCTTCGATAATGACAAGGCTACTATCTATTGGAGTGACAAAAATCTCGACAATAGACTACCTTCCATAATGACAAGGCTACCATCAATTGGAGTAACAAAATCTCGACAACAGACTACCTTTGATTATGACATGGCTACTATCCGTTGGAGTAACAAAAATCTCGACAACAAACTACCTTCCAAAACGATAAGGCTACCATCCATTGGAATAACAAAAATATCGACAACAAACTATGTTCCATAATGACAAGGCTACCATCCATTGGAGTAACAAAAGTATCGACAATAGACTACCTTCCATAATGACTAGGCTACCATCCATTGGAGTAACAAAAATATCAACAACAAACTACTTTCCATAATGACAAGGCTACCATCCATTAGAGTAAAAAAAATTTTGACAACAGACTAACTTTCATAATGACAAGGCTACAATCCATTGGAGTAATGAAAATATCAACAAGAGACTACCTTCCATAATGACAAGGCTACCATGCATTGGAGTAATGAAAATATTAACAACAGACTACCTTCTATAATGACAAGGCTACCATCCATAGTAGTAACAAAAAGCTCGCCAGCAGACTACCTTCAATAATGACAAGGCTACTATCTATTGGAGTGACAAAAATATCGACAATAGACTACCTTCTATAATGACAAGGCTACCATAAATTGGAGTAACAAAATCTCGACAACAGACTACCTTTGACTATGACATGGCTACTATCCGTTGGAGTAACAAAAATCTCGACAACAAACTACCTTCCAAAATGACAAGGCTACCATCCATTGGAGTAACAAAAATATCGACAACAGACTACCTTCCATAATGACAAGGCTACCATCCATTGGAGTAACAAAAATCTAGAGAAAAAACTACCTACCATAATGACAAGGCTACCATCCATTTGAGTAACGAAAATATCAACAAGAGACTACTTTTCATAATGACAAGGCTACCATCCATTAGAGTAACAAAAATGTCAACAACAGACTACCTTCCATAATGATAAGGCTACAATCCATTAGAGTAATGAAAATATCAACAAGAGACTACCTTCCCTAATGACAAGGCTACATTGCATTGGAGTAATGAAAATATCAACAAGAGACTACCTTCAATAATGACAAGGCTACCATCCATTGGAGTAACAAAAAGTTCGCCAACAGACTACCTTCCATAATGACAAGTCTACCATCCATTGGAGGAACAAAATCTCGATAACATACTACCTTTCATTATGACATGGCTACTATCCATTGGAGTGGCAAAAATCTCAACAACAAACTACCTACCAAAATGATAAGGCTACCATCCATTCGAATCACAAAAATATCGACAACAAACTACGTTCCATAATCACAGGGCTACCATCCATTGGAGTACCAAAAATATAGACACCAGACTACCTTCCATAATGACAAGGTTGCCATCCATTATAGTAACAAAAATCTCGACAACATACTACCTTCCATAATGACAAGGCTACCTTCAATTGTAGTAACCAAAATCTCGACAACATACTACCTTCCATAATGACAAGGCTGTCATCCATTATAGTAACAAAAATCTCGATAACAGACTACCTTCCATAATCAAAAGGCTACCATCTATTGGAATAACAAAAATCTCGAGAACAGACTACCGTCCATAATGACAAGGCTACCATCCAATGGAATAACAAAAATCTCGACAATATACTACATTCCATAATGACAAGGCTACCATCCGTTAGAGTTACAAAAATCAGGACAATAGACTACTTTCCGTAATGACTAGGCTACCATCCATTAGAGTAACAAAGATATCGATAACAAAATACCTTCTATAATGACAAGGCTACCATACATTGTAATAACAAAAATCTCGAGAACAAACTACCTTCCATAATGACAAGGCTACCATACATTGTAGTAACAAAAATCTCGACCACAGTCTACCTTCCATAATGACAAGGCTAGCATCCATTGGAGTAACAAAAATCTTGACAATAGAATGCCTTCCATAATGACAAGGGTACCATAAATTGGAGTAAAAAAAATCTCGACAACAAACTACCTTCCATAAAGACAAGGCTACCATCCATTAGAGTAACAAAAATCTCGACAACAGACTACCTTCCATAATGACAAGGCTACGATCCATTAGAGTAACAAATATTTCGACAACATACTACCTTCCATAATGACAAGGCTACCATCCATTGGAGTAATAAAAATATAAAGGAGAGACTACCTTCCATAATGACAAGGCTACCATGCATTGGAGTAATGAAATTTTTAACAAGAGTCTACCTTCCATAATGACAAGGCTACCATCCATAGTAGTAACAAAAAGCTCGCCAGGAGACTACCTTCGATAATGACAAGGCTACTATCTATTGGAGTGACAAAAATCTCGACAATAGACTACCTTCCATAATGACAAGGCTACCATCAATTGGAGTAACAAAATCTCGACAACAGACTACCTTTGATTATGACATGGCTACTATCCGTTGGAGTAACAAAAATCTCGACAACAAACTACCTTCCAAAACGATAAGGCTACCATCCATTGGAATAACAAAAATATCGACAACAAACTATGTTCCATAATGACAAGGCTACCATCCATTGGAGTAACAAAAGTATCGACAATAGACTACCTTCCATAATGACAAGGCTACCATCCATTGCAGTAACAAAAATCGTGACAATAGACTACGTTCCATAATGACAAGGCTACCATCCATTAGAGTAACAAAAATCTCGACAACAAACTACCTTCCATAATGACAAGGCTACCATCCATTAGAGTAACAAAAATCTCGACAACAGACTACCTTCCATAATGACAAGGCTACGATCCATTAGAGTAACAAATATTTCGACAACATACTACCTTCCATAATGACAAGGCTACCATGCATTAGAGTAATGAAAATATTAACAAGAGACTACCTTCCATAATGACAAGGCTACCATCCATAGTAGTAACAAAAGGCTCGCCAACAAACTACCTTTGATAATGACAGGGCTACCATCCATTGGAGTAATAAAAATTTCGACAATAGACTACCTTCCATAATGACAAGGCTACCAACCATTAGAGTAACAAAAATCTCGACAACAGACTACCTTCCATAATGACAAGGCTACGATCCATTAGAGTAACAAATATTTCGACAACATAGTACCTTCCTTAATGACAAGGCTACCATCCATTGGAGTAATTAAAAATATCAATGAGAGACTACCTTCCATAATGACAAGGCTACCATGCATTGGAGTAATGAAAATATTAACAAGAGACTACCTTCCATAATGACAAGGCTACCATCCATAGTAGTAACAAAATGCTCGCCAGCAGACTACCTTCGATAAGGACAAGGTTACTATCTATTCGAGTGATAAAAATCTCGACAATAGACTACCTTCCATAATGACAAGGCTACCATCAATTGGAGTAACAAAATCTCGACAACAGACTACCTTTGATTATGACATGGCTACTATCCATTGGAGTAACAAAAATCTCGACAACAAACTACCTTCCAAAATGATAAGGCTACCATCCATTGGAATAACAAAATTATCGATAACAAAGTACGTTCCATAATGGCAAGGCTACGATCCATTAGAGTAAAAAATATTTCGACAATAGACTACCTTCCATAATGACAAGGCTACCATCCATTGGAGTAATGAAAATATCAACGAGAGACTACCTTCCATAATGACAAGGCTACCATGCATTGGAGTAATGAAAATATTAACAAGAGACTACCTTCCATAATTACAAGGCTACCATCCATAGTAGTAACAAAAAGCTCGCCAACAGACTACCTTCGATAATGACAAGGCTACTTTCTATTGGAGTGACAAAAATCTCGACAATAGACTACCTTCCATAATGACAAGGCTACCATCAATTGGAGTAACAAAATCTCGACAATAGACTACCTATCATTATGACATGGCTACCATCCATTGTAGTAACAAAAATCGGGACAACTGACTACCTTCCATAATGGCAAGGCTACCATCCATTATAGTAACCAAAATCTCGATAAATGACTAACTTCCATAATCAAAAGGCTACCATCTATTGGAATAACAAAAATCTCGAGAACAGACTACAGTCCATAATGACAAGGCTACCTTCCAATGGAATAACAAAAATCTCGACAACATACTTCATTCCATAATGACAAGGCTACCATCCATTAGAGTTACAAAAATCACGACAATAGACTACTTTCCGTAATGACTAGGCTACCATCCATTAGAGTAACAAAGATATCGACAACAGACTACCTTCTATAATGACAAGGCTACCATACATTGAAATAACAAAAATCTCGACAACAAACTACCTTCCATAATGACAAGGCTACAATACATTGTAGTAACAAAAATCTCGACAACAGTCTACCTTCCATAATGACAAGGCTACCATCCATTGGAGTAACAAAAATCATGACAATAGACTACCTTCCATAATGACAAGGCTACCATCCATTGGAGTAATAAAAATCTCGACAACAAACTACCTTCCATAATGACAAGGCTACCAACCATTAGAGTAACAAAAATCTCGACAACAGACTACCTTCCATAATGACAAGGCTACGATCCATTAGAGTAACAAATATTTCGACAACAGACTACCTTCCATAATGACAAGGCTACCATCCATTGGAGTAATGAAAATATCAATGAGAGACTACCTTCCATAATGACAAGGCTATCGTGCATTGGAGTAATGAAAATATTAACAAGAGACTACCTTCCATAATGACAAGGCTACCATCCATAGTAGTAACAAAATGCTCGCCAGCAGACTACCTTCGATAATGACAAGGCTACTATCTATTCGGTTGATAAAAATATCGACAATAGACTACCTTCCATAATGACAAGGCTACCATCAATTGGAGTAACAAAATCTCGACAACAGACTACCTTTGATTATGACATGGCTACTATCCATTGGAATAACAAAAATCTCGACAACAAACTACCTTCCAAAATGATAAGGCTACCATCCATTGGAATAACAAAATTATCGACAACAAACTACGTTCCATAATGACAAGGCTACGATCCATTAGAGTAAAAAATATTTCGACAACAGACTACCTTCCATAATGACAAGGCTACCATCCATTGGAGTAATGAAAATATCAATGAGAGACTACCTTCCATAATGACAAGGCTACCATGCATTGGAGTAATGAAAATATTAATAAGAGACTACCTTCCATAATGACAAGGCTACCATCCGTAGTAGTAACAAAAAGTTCGCCAACAGACTACCTTCGATAATGACAAGGCTACTATCTATTGGAGTGACAAAAATCTCGACAATAGACTACCTTCCTTAATGACAAGGCTACCATCAATTGGAGTAACAAAATCTCGACAACAGACTACCTTTCATTATGACATGGCTACTATCCATTGGAGTAACAAAAATCTCGACAACAAAGTACCTTCCAAAATGATAAGGCTACCATCTATTGGAATAACAAAAATATCGACAACAAACTACGTTCCATAATGACAAGGCTACGATCCATATGAGTAACAAAAATTTCGACAACTGACTACCTTCCATAATGACAAGGCTACCATCCATTGGAGTAATGAAAATATCAACGAGAGACTACCTTCCATAATGACAAGGCTACCATGCATTGGAGTAATGAAAATATTAACAAGAGACTACTTTCCATAATTACAAGGCTACCATCCATAGTAGTAACAAAAAGCTCGCCAACAGACTACCTTCGATAATGACAAGGCTACTATCTATTGGAGTGATAAAAATCTCGACAATAGACTTCCTTCCATAATGACAAGGCTACCATCAATTGGAGTAATACAATCTCGACGACAGACTACCTTTTGATTATGACATGGATACTATCCATTGGAGTAACAAAAATCTCGACAACAAACTACCTTGCAAAATGATAAGGCTACCATCCATTGGTATAAGAAAAATATCAACAACAAACTGCGTTCCATAATGACAAGGCTACCATCCATTAGAGTAACAAATATTTTGACCACAGACTACCTTCCATAATTACAAGGCTACCATCCATTGGAGTAATGAAAATATCAATGAGAGACTACCTTCCATAATGAAAAGGCTGACATGCATTGGAGTAATGAAAATATTAACAAGAGACTAGCTTCCATAATGACAAGGCTAACATCCATAGTAGTAACAAAAAGCTCGCCAATAGACTACCTTCGATAATGACAAGGCTACTATCTATTGGAGTGACAAAAATCTCGACAATAGACTACCTTCCATAATGACAAGGCTACCATCCATTGTAGTAACAAAAATAGGGACAACAGACTACCTTCCATAATGACAAGGCTACCATCCATTATAGTAACCAAAATCTCGATAAATGATTACCTTCCATAATCAAAAGGCTACTATCTATTGGAATAACAAAAATCTCGAGAACAGACTACCGTCCATAATGACAAGGCTACCTTCCAATGGAATAACAAAAATCTCGACAACATACTACATTCCATAATGACAAGGCTACCATCCATTAGAGTTACAAAAATCACGACAATAGACTACTTTCCGTAATGACTAGGCTACCATCCATTAGAGTAACAAAGATATCGACAACAGACTACCTTCTATAATGACAAGGCTACCATACATTGTAATAACAAAAATCTCGACAACAAACTACCTTCCATAATGACAAGGCTACCATACATCGTAGTAACAAAAATCTCGACAACAGTCTACCTTCCATAATGACATGGCTACCATCCATTGGAATAACAAAAATCTTGACAATAGACTACCTTCCATAATGACAAGGCTACCATCCATTGGAGTAATAAAAATCTCGACAACAAACTACCTTCCATAATGACAAGGCTACCAACCATTAGAGTAACAAAAATCTCGACAACAGGCTACCTTCCATAATGACAAGGCTACGATCAATTAGAGTAACAAATATTTCGACAACAGACTACCTTCCATAATGACAAGGCTACCATCCATTGGAGTAATGAAAATATCAATGAGAGACTACCTTCCATAATGACAAGGCTACCATGCATTGGAGTAATGAAAATATTAACAAGAGACTACCTTCCATAATGACAAGGCTACCATCCATAGTAGTAACAAAATGCTCGCCAGCAGACTACCTTCGATAATGACAAGGCTACTATCTATTCGGTTGATAAAAATCTCGACAATAGACTACCTTCCATAATGACAAGGCTACCATCAATTGGAGTAACAAAATCTCGACAACAGACTACCTTTGATTATGACATGGCTACTATCCATTGGAGTAACAAAAATCTCGACAACAAACTACCATCCAAAATGATAAGGCTACCATCCATTGGAATAACAAAATTATCGACAACAAACTACGTTCCATAATGACAAGGCTACGATCCATTAGAGTAAAAAATATTTCGACAATAGACTACCTTCCATAATGACAAGGCTACCATCCATTGGAGTAATGAAAATATCAACGAGAGACTACCTTCCATAATGACAAGGCTACCATGCATTGGAGTAATGAAAATATTAACAAGAGACTACCTTCCATAATGACAAGGCTAACATCCATAGTAGTAACAAAAAGCTCGCCAATAGACTACCTTCGATAATGACAAGGCTACTAACTATTGGAGTTACAAAAATCTCGACAATAGACTACCTTCCTTAATGACAAGGCTACCATCAATTGGAGTAACAAAATCTCAACAATAGACTACCTATCATTATGACATGGCTACAATCCATTGTAGTAACAAAAATCGGGACAACAGACTACCTTATATAATGACAAGGCTACCATCCATTATAGTAACCAAAATCTCGATAAATCACTACCTTCCATAATCAAAAGGCTACCATCTATTGGAATAACAAAAATCTCGAGAGCAGACTACCGTCCATAATGACAAGGCTACCTTCCAATGGAATAACATAAATCTCGACAACATACTACATTCCATAATGACAAGGCTACCATCCATTAGAGTTACAAAAATCACGACAATAGACTACTTTCCGTAATGACTAGGCTACCATCCATTAGAGTAACAAAGATATCGACAACAGACTACCTTCTATAATGACAAGGCTACCATACATTGTAATAACAAAAATCTCGACAACAAACTACCTTCCACAATGACAAGGCTGCCATACATTGTAGTAACAAAAATCTCGACAAAAGTCTACCTTCCATAATGACATGGCTACCATCCATTGGAGTAATAAAAATCTTGACAATAGACTACCTTCCATAATGACAAGGCTACCATCCATTGGAGTAATAAAAATCTCGACAACAAACTACCTTCCATAATGACAAGGCTACCAACCATTAGAGTAACAAAAATCTCGACAACAGACTACCTTCCATAATGACAAGGCTACGATCCATTAGAGTAACAAATATTTCGACAACAGACTACCTTCCATAATGACAAGGCTACCATCCATTGGAGTAATGAAAATATCAATGAGAGACTACCTTCCATAATGACAAGGCTATCGTGCATTGGAGTAATGAAAATATTAACAAGAGACTACCTTCCATAATGACAAGGCTACCATCCATAGTAGTAACAAAATGCTCGCCAGCAGACTACCTTCGATAATGACAAGGCTACTATCTATTGGAGTGATAAAAATCTCGACGATAGACTACCTTCCATAATGACAAGGCTACCATCAATTGGAGTAACAAAATCTCGAAAACAGACTACCTTTGATTATGACATGGCTACTATCCATTGGAGTAACAAAAATCTCGACAACAAACTACCTTCCAAAATGATAAGGTTACCATCCATTGGAATAACAAAAATATCGACAACAAACTACGTTCCATAATGACAAGGCTACGATCCATTAGAGTAAAAAATATTTCGACAACAGACTACCTTCCATAATGACAAGGCTACCATCCATTGGAGTAATGAAAATATCAACGAGAGACTACCTTCCATAATGACAAGGCTACCATGCATTGGAGTAATGAAAATATTAACAAGAGACTACCTTCCATAATGACAAGGCTACCATCCATAGTAGTAACAAAAAGCTCGCCAACAGACTACCTTCGATAATGACAAGGCTACTATCTATTGGAGTGACAAAAATATCGACAATAGACTACCTTCCATAATGACAAGGATACCATCAATTGGAGTAACAAAATCTCGACAACAGACTACCTTTCATTATGACATGGCTACTATCCATTGGAGTAATAAAAATCTCGACAACAAACTACCTTCCAAAATGATAAGGCTACCACTATTGGAATAACAAAAATATCGACAACAAACTACGTTCCATAATGACAAGGCTACGATCCATTAGAGTAACAAATATTTTGACAACAAACTACCTTCCATAATGACAAGGCTACCATCCATTGGAGTAATGAGAATATCAACAAGAGACTACCTTCCATAATGACAAGGCTACCATGCATTGGAGTAATGAAAATATTAACAATATATTACATTCCATAATGACAAGGCTACCATCCATAGTAGTAACAAAATGCTCGCCAGCAGACTACCTTCGATAATGACAAGGCTACTATCTATTGGAGTGATAAAAATCTCGACAATAGACTACCTTCCATAATCAAAAGGCTACCATCTATTGGAATAACAAAAATCTCGAGAACAGACTACCGTCCATAATGACAAGGCTACCTTCCAATGGAATAACAAAAATCTCGACAACATACTACATTCCATAACGACAAGGCTACCATCCATTAGAGTTACAAAAATCACGACAATAGACTACTTTCCGTAATGACTAGGCTACCATCCATTAGAGTAACAAAGATATCGACAACAGACTACCTTCTATAATGACAAGGCTACCATACATTGTAATTACAAAAATCTCGACAACAAACTACCTTCCACAATGACAAGGCTACCATACATTGTAGTAATAAAAATCTCGACAACAGTCTACCTTCCATAATGACAAGGCTACCATCCATTGGAGTAACAAAAATCTTGACAATAGACTACCTTCCATAATGACAAGGCTACCATCCATTGGAGTAATAAAAATCTCGACAACAAACTACCTTCCATAATGACAATGCTACCAACCATTAGATAACAAAAATCTCGACAACAGACTACCTTCCATAATGACAAGGATACGAACCATTAGAGTAACAAATATTTCGACAACAGAATACCTTCCATAATGACAAGGCTACCATCCATTGGAGTAATGAAAATATCAATGAGAGACTACCTTCCATAATGACAAGGCTACCATGCATTGGAGTAATGAAAATATTAACAAGAGACTATCTTCCATAATGACAAGGCTACCATCCATAGTAGTAACAAAAAGCTCGCCAAAAGACTACCTTCGATAATGACAAGGCTACTATCTATTGGAGTGACAAAAATCTCGACAATAGACTAACTTCCATAATGACAAGGCTACCATCAATTGGAGTAACAAAATCTCGACAACAGACTACCTTTGATTATGACATGGCTACTATCCATTGGAGTAACAAAAATCTCGACAACAAACTACCTTCCAAAATGATAAGGCTACCATCCATTGGAATAACAAAAATATCGACAACAAACTACGTTCCATAATGACAAGGCTACCATCCATTCGAGTAACAAAAATATCGACAACAGACTACCATCCATAATGACAAGGCTACCATCCATTGGAGTAACAAAAATCTAGACAACAAACTACCTTCCATAATGACATGGCTACCATCCATTAGAGTAACAAAAATCTCGAAAACAGACTACCTTCCATAATGACAAGGCTACCATCCATTGGAGTAATGAAAATATCAACAAGAGACTACCTTCCCTAATGACAAGGCTACCATCCATTGGAGGAACAAAATCTCGACAACATACTACCTTTCATTATGACATGGCTACTATCCATTGGAGTGACAAAAATCTCGACAACAAACTACCTACCAAAATGATAAGGCTACCATCCATTCGAATTACAAAAATATCGACAACAAACTACGTTCCATAATGACAGGGCTACCATCCATTGGAGTAACAAAAATATAGACAACACACTACCTTCCATAATGACAAGGCTACCATCCAATGGAATAACAAAAATCTCGACAACATACTACCTTCCATAATGACAAGGCTACCATCAATTGTAGTAATCAAAATCTCGACAACTTACTACCTTCCATAATGACAAGGCTTCCATCCATTGTAGTAACAAAAATCTCGACAACAGACTACCTTCCATAATGACAATGCTACCATCCATTTGAGTAACAAAAATATCGACAATAGACTACCTTCTACAATGACAAGGCTACCATCCATTGTAGTAACAAAAATCACGACAATAGTCTACCTTCCATAATGACAAGGCTACCATCCATTATAGTAACCAAAATCTCGATAAATGACTACCTTCCATAATCAAAAGGCTACCATCTATTGGAATAACAAAAATCTCGAGAACAGACTACCGTCCATAATGACAAGGCTACCTTCCAATGGAATAACAAAAATCTCGACAACATACTACATTCCATAATATCAAGGCTACCATCCATTAGAGATACAAAATTCACGACAATAGACTACTTTCCATAATGACTAGGCTAGCATCCATTAGAGTAACAAAGATATCGACAACAGACTACCTTCTATAATGACAAGGCTACCATACATTGTAATAACAAAAATCTCGACAACAAACTACCTTCCACAATGACAAGGCTACCATACATTGTAGTAACAAAAATCTCGACAACAGTCTATCTTCCATAATGACAAGGCTACCATCAATTGGAGTAACGAAAATCTTGACAATAGACTACCTTCCATAATTACAAGGCTACCATCCATTGGAGTAACAAAAATCTCGACAACAAACTACCTTCCATAATGACAAGGATACCAACCATTAGAGTAACAAAAATCTCGACAACAGACTGCCTTCCATAATGACAAGGCTACGATCCATTAGAGTAACAAATATTTCGATAACAGACTACCTTCCATAATGAGAAGGCTACCATCCATTGGAGTATTGAAAATATCAATGAGAGACTACCTTCCATAATGACAAGGCTACCATGTATTGGAGTAATGAAAATATTAACAAGAGACTACCTTCCATAATGACAAGGCTACCATCCATAGTAGTAACAAAAAGCTCGCCAACAGACTACCTTCGATAATGACAAGGCTACTATCTATTGGAGTGACAAAAATCTCGACAATAGACTAACTTCCATAATGACAAGGCTACCATCAATTGGAGTAACAAAATATCGACAACAGACTACCTCTGATTATGACATGGCTACTATCCATTGGAGTAACAAAAATCTCGACAACAAACTACCTTCCAAAATGATAAGGCTACAATCCATTGGAATAACAAAAATATCGACAACAAACTATGTTCCATAATGACAAGGCTACCATCCATTAGAGTATCAAAAATTTCAACAACAGACTACCTTCCATAATGACAAGGCTACCATCCATTGGAGTAATGAAAATATCAACAAGAGATTACCTTCCATAATGACAAGGCTACCATGCATTGGAGTAATGAAATTATTAACAACATATTACCTTCCATAATGACAAGGCTACCATCCATAGTAGTAACAAAATGCTTGCCAGCAGACTACCTTCGATAATGACAAGGCTACTATCTATTGTAGTGATAAAAATCTCGACAATAGACTACCTTCCATAATGACAAGGCTACCATCAATTGGAGTAACAAAATCTCGACAACAGACTACCTTTGATTATGACATGGCTACTATCCATTGGAGTAACAAAAATCTCGACAACAAACTACCTTCCAAAATGACAAGGCTACCATCCATTGGAATAATGAAAATATTAACAAGAGACTACCTTCCATAATGACAAGGCTACCATCCATTGGAGTAATGAAAATATCAACAAGAGACTACCTTCGATAATGACAAGGCTACTATCCATTGGAGTAACAAAAATCTCGCCAACAAACTACCTTCCAAATTAACAAGGCTATCATCCATTGGAGAAACAAAATGTCGACAACATACTACCTTTCATTATGACATGGCTACTATCCATTGAAGTGACAAAAATCTCGATAAAAAACTACCTACCAAAATGATAAGGCTACCATCCATTCGAATCACAAAAATATCGACAACAAACTACGTTCAATAATAACAGGGCTGCCATCAATTATAGTAACCAAAATCTCGACAAAAGACTACCTTCCATAATGACAAGGCTGCCATCCATTGTAGTAAAAAATAATCTCGACAACAGACTACCTTCCATAATGACAATGCTACCATCCATTAGAGTAAAAAAAATATCGACAACAGACTACCTTCAATAATGACAAGGCTACCATCCATTGTAGTAACAAAAATCTCGAAAACAGACTACCTTCCATAATGACAATGCTACCATCTATTAGAGTAACAAAAATATCGACAATAGACTACCTTCCATAATGACAAGGCTACCATCCATTGGAGTCACAAAAATCTCGATAACAGACTACCTTCCATAATGACAAGGATACCATCCATTGGAGTAACCAAAATCTCGATAACAGACTACCTTCCATAATGAAAAGGCTACCATCTATTGGAATAACAAAAATCTCGAGAACAGACTACCTTCCATAATGACAAGGCTACCATCCAATGGAGTAACAAAAATCTCGCCAACAGACTACCTTCCATAATGAAAAGGCTACCATCCATTGGAGTAACAAAAATCTCGATAACAAACTACCTTCCATAATGACAAGGCTACCATCCATTGGAGTAACGAAAATATCACAAGAGACTACTTTCCATAATGACAAGGCTACCATCCATTGGAGTAACAAAAATCGCGACAATAGACTACCTTCCATAATGACAAGGCTACCATCCATTGGAGTAACAAAAATATCAACAAGAGACTACCTTCCATAATGACAAAGCTACCATCCATTGGAGTAACAAAAATCTCGCCAACTGACTACCTTCCATAATGACAAGGCTACCATCCATTGGAATAACAAAAATATCGACAACAAACTACCTTCCATAATGACAAGGCTACCATCCATAGTAGTAACAAAAAGCTCGCCAACAGACTACCTTCGATAATGACAAGGCTACTATCTATTGGAGTGACAAAAATCTCGACAATAAACTGCCTTCCATAAAGACAAGGCTACCGTCAATTGGAGTAACAAAATCTCGACAACAGACTACCTTTCATTATGACATGGCTACTATCCATTGGAGTAACAAAAATCTCGACAACAAACTACCTTTCAAAATGATAAGGCTACCATCCATTGGAATAACAAAAATATCGACAACAAACTATGTTCTATAATGACAAGGCTGGCTTCCATTGTCGTAACAGAAATCTCAACAACAGACTACCTTCCATAATGACAATGCTACCATCCTTTGGAGTTACAAAAATCTCGACAACAGACTACCTTCCATAATGACAAGGATACCATCCATTACAGTAACAAAAATCTCGACAACAGACTACCTTCCATAAAGACAAGGCTACCATGCATTGGAGTAATGAAAATATTAACAAGAGACTACCTTCCATAATGACAAGGCTACCATCCAGAGTAGTAACAAAAAGCTCGCCAACAAACTACCTTCGATAATGACAAGGCTACTATCTATTGGAGTGACAAAAATCTCGACAATAGACTACCTTCCATAATGACAAGGCTACCATCAATTGGAGTAAAAAAATCTCAACAACAGACTACCTTTCACTATGACATAGCTATTATCCATTGGAGTAACAAAAATCTCGACAACAAACTACCTTTCAAAATGATAAGGCTACCATCCATTGGAATAACAAAAATATCGACAACAAACTATGTTCCATAATGACAAGGGTGCCATCTAGTGTAGTAACAAAAATCTCGACAACAGACTACCTTCCATAAGGACAATGCTACCATCCATTGGAATAACAAAAATATCGACAACAAACTATGTTCCATAATGACAAGGCTACCATCCATTGTAGTAACAAAAATCTCGACAACAGACTACCTTCCATAATGACAAGGCTACCATCCATTGGAGTAACCAAAATCACGATAACAGACTACCTTCCATAATGAAAAGGCTACCATCTATTGGAATAACAAAAATATCAACAAGAGACTACCTTCCATAATGACAAGGCTACCATCCATTAGAGTTACAAAAATCACGACAATAGACTACCTTCCATAATGACTAGGCTACCATCCAATAGAGTAACAAAGATATCGACAACAGAGTACCTTCTATAATGACAAGCCTACCATACATTGTAATAACAAAAATCTTGACAACAAACTACCTTCAATAATGACAAGGCTACGATACATTGTAGTAACAAAAATCTCGACAACAGTCTACCTTCCATAATGACAAGGCTACCATCCATTGGAGTAACAAAAATCTTGACAATAGACTACCTTCCATAATGAAAAGGCTACCATCCATTGGAGTAACAAAAAGCTCGACAACAGACTACCTTCCATAATGACAAGGCTACCATCCATTAGAGTAACAAAAATCTCGACAACAGACTACCTTCCATAATGACAAGGCTACCATCCATTGGAGTAACAAATATTTCAACAACAAACTACCTTCCATAATGACAAGGCAACCATCCATTGGAGTAATGAAAATATTAACAAGAGACTACCTTCCATAATGACAAGGCTACCATCCATTGGAGTAATGAAAATATCAACAAGAGACTACCTTCCCTAATGACAATGCTACCATGCATTGGAGTAATGAAAATATCAACAAGAGACTACCTTCGATAATGACAAGGCTACTATCCATTGGAGTAACAAAAATCTCGCCAACAAACTACCTTCCAAATTAACAAGGCTATCATCCATTGGAGAAACAAAATGTCGACAACATACTACCTTTCATTATGACATGGCTACTATCCATTGAAGTGACAAAAATCTCGATAAAAAACTACCTACCAAAATGATAAGGCTACCATCCATTCGAATCACAAAAATATCGACAACAAACTACGTTCAATAATAACAGGGCTGCCATCAATTATAGTAACCAAAATCTCGACAAAAGACTACCTTCCATAATGACAAGGCTGCCATCCATTGTAGTAAAAAATAATCTCGACAACAGACTACCTTCCATAATGACAATGCTACCATCCATTAGAGTAAAAAAAATATCGACAACAGACTACCTTCAATAATGACAAGGCTACCATCCATTGTAGTAACAAAAATCTCGACAACAGACTACCTTCCATAATGACAATGCTACCATCTATTAGAGTAACAAAAATATCCACAACAGACAACCTTCCATAATGACAAGGCTACCATCCATTGTAGTAACAAAAATCTCGACAACAGACTACCTTCCATAATGACAAGGCTACTATCCATTGGAGTAACCAAAATATCGATAACAGACTACCTTCCATAATGAAAAGGCTATCATCTATTGGAATAACAAAAATCTCGAGAACAGACTACCGTCCATAATGACAAGGCTACCATCCAATGGAGTAACAAAAATCTCGCCAACAGACTACCTTCCATAATGAGAAGGCTACCATCCATTGGTGTAACAAAAATCTCGATAACAAACTACCTTCCATAATGACAAGGCTACCATCCATTGGAGTAACGAAAATATCACAAGAGACTACTTTCCATAATGACAAGGCTACCATCCATTGGAGTAACAAAAATCGCGACAATAGACTACCTTCCATAATGACAAGGCTACCATCCATTGGAGTAACAAAAATATCAACAAGAGACTAACTTCCATAATGACAAAGCTACCATCCATTGGAGTAACAAAAATCTCGCCAACAGACTACCTTCCATAATGACAAGGCTACCATCCATTGGAATAACAAAAATATCGACAACAAACTACCTTCCATAATGACAAGGCTACCATCCATAGTAGTAACAAAAAGCTCGCCAACAGACTACCTTCGATAATGACAAGGCTACTATCTATTGGAGTGACAAAAATCTCGATAATAGACTACCTTCCATAATGACAAGGCTACCGTCAATTGGAGTAACAAAATCTCGACAACAGACTACCTTTCATTATGACATGGCTACTATCCATTGGAGTAACAAAAATCTCGACAACAAACTACCTTTCAAAATGATAAGGCTACCATCCATTAGAATAACAAAAATATCGACAACAAACTATGTTCTATAATGACAAGGCTGGCATCCATTGTCGTAACAGAAATCTCAACAACAGACTACCTTCCATAATGACAATGCTACCATCCTTTGAAGTTACAAAAATCTCGACAACAAACTACCTTCCATAATGACAAGGCTACCATCCATTACAGTAACAAAAATCTCGACAACAGACTACCTTCCATAAAGACAAGGCTACCATGCATTGGAGTAACAAAAATCTAGACAACAAACTACCTTCCATAATGACAAGGCTACCATCCATTGGAGTAACGAAAATATCAACAAGAGACTACTTTCCATAATGACAAGGCTACCATCCATTGGAGTAACAAAAATCGCGACAACAAACTACTTTCCATAATGACAAGGCTACCATCCATTGAAGTAACAAAAATATCAACAACAGACTACCTTCCATAATGACAAGGCTTCCATCCATTGGAGTAACAAAAATCTCGCCAACAGACTACCTTCCGTAATCACAAGGCTACCATCCATTGGAATAACAAAAATATCGAAAACAGACTACCTTCCATAATGATAAGGCTACCATCCATTGGAGTAACAAAAATATCGAGAATAGACTACCTTCCATAATGACAAGGATACCATCCATTAAAGTAAAAAAAATCTCGACAACATAATACCTTCCACAATGACTAGGCTACCATCCATTGGAGTAACAAATATATCGACAACAGACTACCTTCCATAATGACAAGGCTACCATCCATTGGAGTCACAAAAATCTCGATAACAGACTACCTTCCATAATGACAAGGATACCATCCATTGGAGTAACCAAAATCTCGATAACAGACTACCTTCCATAATGAAAAGGCTACCATCTATTGGAATAACAAAAATACCAACAAGAGACTACCTTCCATAATGACAAGGCTACCATCCAATGGAGTAACAAAAATCTCGCCAACAGACTACCTTCCATAATGAAAAGGCTACCATCCATTGGAGTAACAAAAATCTCGATAACAAACTACCTTCCATAATGACAAGGCTACCATCCATTGGAGTAACGAAAATATCACAAGAGACTACTTTCCATAATGACAAGGCTACCATCCATTGGAGTAACAAAAATCGCGACAATAGACTACCTTCCATAATGACAAGGCTACCATCCATTGGAGTAACAAAAATATCAACAAGAGACTACCTTCCATAATGACAAAGCTACCATCCATTGGAGTAACAAAAATCTCGCCAACAGACTACCTTCCATAATGACAAGGCTACCATCCATTGGAATAACAAAAGTATCGACAACAAACTACCTTCCATAATGACAAGGCTACCATCCATAGTAGTAACAAAAGACTCGCCAACAGACTACCTTCGATAATGACAAGGCTACTATCTATTGGAGTGACAAAAATCTCGATAATAGACTACCTTCCATAATGACAAGGCTACCGTCAATTGGAGTAACAAAATCTCGACAACAGACTACCTTTCATTATGACATGGCTACTATCCATTGGAGTAACAAAAATCTCGACAACAAACTACCTTTCAAAATGATAAGGCTACCATCCATTAGAATAACAAAAATATCGACAACAAACTATGTTCTATAATGACAAGGCTGGCATCCATTGTCGTAACAGAAATCTCAACAACAGACTACCTTCCATAATGACAATGCTACCATCCTTTGAAGTTACAAAAATCTCGACAACAAACTACCTTCCATAATGACAAGGCTACCATCCATTACAGTAACAAAAATCTCGACAACAGACTACCTTCCATAAAGACAAGGCTACCATGCATTGGAGTAACAAAAATCTAGACAACAAACTACCTTCCATAATGACAAGGCTACCATCCATTGGAGTAACGAAAATATCAACAAGAGACTACTTTCCATAATGACAAGGCTACCATCCATTGGAGTAACAAAAATCGCGACAACAAACTACTTTCCATAATGACAAGGCTACCATCCATTGAAGTAACAAAAATATCAACAACAGACTACCTTCCATAATGACAAGGCTTCCATCCATTGGAGTAACAAAAATCTCGCCAACAGACTACCTTCCGTAATCACAAGGCTACCATCCATTGGAATAACAAAAATATCGAAAACAGACTACCTTCCATAATGATAAGGCTACCATCCATTGGAGTAACAAAAATATCGAGAATAGACTACCTTCCATAATGACAAGGATACCATCCATTAAAGTAAAAAAAATCTCGACAACATAATACCTTCCACAATGACTAGGCTACCATCCATTGGAGTAACAAATATATCGACAACAGACTACCTTCCATAATGACAAGGCTACCATCCATTGGAGTCACAAAAATCTCGATAACAGACTACCTTCCATAATGACAAGGATACCATCCATTGGAGTAACCAAAATCTCGATAACAGACTACCTTCCATAATGAAAAGGCTACCATCTATTGGAATAACAAAAATACCAACAAGAGACTACCTTCCATAATGACAAGGCTACCATCCAATGGAGTAACAAAAATCTCGCCAACAGACTACCTTCCATAATGAAAAGACTACCATCCATTGGAGTAACAAAAATCTCGATAACAAACTACCTTCCATAATGACAAGGCTACCATCCATTGGAGTAACGAAAATATCACAAGAGACTACTTTCCATAATGACAAGGCTACCATCCATTGGAGTAACAAAAATCGCGACAATAGACTACCTTCCATAATGACAAGGCTACCATCCATTGGAGTAACAAAAATATCAACAAGAGACTACCTTCCATAATGACAAAGCTACCATCCATTGGAGTAACAAAAATCTCGCCAACAGACTACCTTCCATAATGACAAGGCTACCATCCATTGGAATAACAAAAGTATCGACAACAAACTACCTTCCATAATGACAAGGCTACCATCCATAGTAGTAACAAAAGACTCGCCAACAGACTACCTTCGATAATGACAAGGCTACTATCTATTGGAGTGACAAAAATCTCGACAATAGACTACCTTCCATAATGACAAGGCTACCGTCAATTGGAGTAACAAAATCTCGACAACAGACTACCTTTCATTATGACATGGCTACTATCCATTGGAGTAACAAAAATCTCGACAACAAACTACATTTCAAAATGATAAGGCTACCATCCATTGGAATAACAAAAATATCGACAACAAACTATGTTCCATAATGACAAGGCTGCCATCCATTATAGTAACAGAAATCTCAACAACAGACTACCTTCCATAATGAAAATGCTACCATCCTTTGGAGTTACAAAAATCTCGACAACAGACTACCTTCCATAATGACAAGGATACCATCCATTACAGTAACAAAAATCTCGACAACAGACCACCTTCCATAAAGACAAGGCTACCATGCATTGGAGTAATGAAAATATTAACAAGAGACTACCTTCCATAATGACAAGGCAACCATCCACAGTAGTAACAAAAAGCTCGCCAACAAACTACCTTCGATAATGACAAGGCTACTATCTATTGGAGTGACAAAAATCTCGACAATAGACTACCTTCCATAATGACAAGGCTACCATCAATTGGAGTAAAAAAATCTCAACAACAGACTACCTTTCACTATGACATAGCTATTATCCATTGGAGTAACAAAAATCTCGACAACAAACTACCTTTCAAAATGATAAGGCTACCATCCATTGGAATAACAAAAATATCGACAACAAACTATGTTCCATAATGACAAGGCTGCCATCTAGTGTAGTAACAAAAATCTCGACAACAGACTACCTTCCATAAGGACAATGCTACCATCCATTGGAATAACAAAAATATCGACAACAAACTATGTTCCATAATGACAAGGCTACCATCCATTGTAGTAACAAAAATCTCGACAACAGACTACCTTCCATAATGACAAGGCTACCATCCATTGGAGTAACCAAAATCACGATAACAGACTACCTTCCATAATGAAAAGGCTACCATCTATTGGAATAACAAAAATATCAACAAGAGACTACCTTCCATAATGACAAGGCTACCATCCATTGGAGTAACAAAAATCTTGCCAACAGACTACCTTCCATAAGTAAAAGGCTACCATCCATTGGAGTAACAAAAATCTAGACAACAAACTACCTTCCATAATGACAAGGCTACCATCCATTGGAGTAACGAAAATATCAACAAGAGACAACTTTCCACAATGACAAGGCTACCATCCATTGGAGTAACAAAAATCGCGACAACAAACTACTTTCCATAATGACAAGGCTACCATCCATTGGAGTAACAAAAATATCAACAAGAGACTACCTTCCGTAATCACAAGGCTACCATCCATTGGAATAACAAAAATATCGAAAACAGACTACCTTCCATAATGACAAGGCTACCATCCATTGGAGTAACAAAAATCTCGCAAACAGACTACCTTCCATAATGAAAAGGCTACCATCCATTGGAGTAAAAAAAATCTAGACAACAAACTACCTTCCATAATGACAAGGCTACCATCCATTGGAGTAACAAAAATCTCGACAACAGACTACCTTCCATAATGACAAGGTTACCATCCATTGGAGTAACCAAAATCACGATAACAGACTACCTTCCATAATGAAAAGGCTACCATCTATTGGAATAACAAAAATATCAACAAGAGACTACCTTCCATAATGACAAGGCTACCATCCATTGGAGTAACAAAAATCTCGCCAACAGACTACCTTCCATAATGAAAAGGCTACCATCCATTGGAGTAACAAAAATCTAGACAACAAACTATCTTCCATAATTACAAGGCTACCATCCATTGGAGTAACAAAAATATCAACAAGAGACTACTTTCCATAATGACAAGGCTACCATCCATTGGAGTAACAAAAATCGCGACAACAAACTACTTTCCATAATGACAAGGCTACCATCCATTGGAGTAACAAAAATATCGAGAATAGACTACCTTCCATAATGACAAGGCTACCATCCATTAAAGTAAAAAAAATCTCGACAACATAATACCTTCCACAATGACTAGGCTACCATCCAATGGAGTAACAAAAATCTCGCCAACAGACTACCTTCCATAATGAAAAGGCTACCATCCATTGGAGTAACAAAAATCTAGATAACAAACTACCTTCCATAATGACAAGGCTACCATCCATTGGAGTAACGAAAATATCACAAGAGACTACTTTCCATAATGACAAGGCTACCATCCATTGGAGTAACAAAAATCGCGACAACAGACTACCTTCCATAATGACAAGGCTACCATCCATTGGAGTAACAAAAATATCAACAAGAGACTACCTTCCATAATGACAAAGCTACCATCCATTGGAGTAACAAAAATCTCGCCAACAGACTACCTTCCATAATGACAAGGCTACCATCCATTGGAATAACAAAAATATCGACAACAAACTACTTTCCATAATGACAAGGCTACCATCCATTACAGTAACAAAAATCTCGACAACAGACTACCTTCCATAAAGACAAGGCTACCATGCATTGGAGTAATGAAAATATTAACAAGAGACTACCTTCCATAATGACAAGGCTACCATCCAGAGTAGTAACAAAAAGCTCGCCAACAAACTACCTTCGATAATGACAAGGCTACTATCTATTGGAGTGACAAAAATCTCGACAATAGACTACCTTCCATAATGACAAGGCTACCATCAATTGGAGTAAAAAAATCTCAACAACAGACTACCTTTCATTATGACATAGCTACTATCCATTGTAGTAACAAAAATCTCGACAACAAACTACCTTTCAAAATGATAAGGCTACCATCCATTGGAATAACAAAAATATCGAAAACAAACTATGTTCCATAATGACAAGGCTGCCATCTAGTGTAGTAACAAAAATCTCGACAACAGACTACCTTCCATAAGGACAATGCTACCATCCATTGGAGTAACAAAAATCTCGACAAAAGACTACCTTCCATAATGACAAGGCTACCATCCATTGTAGTAACAAAAATCTCGACAACAGACTACCTTCCACAATGACAAGGCTACCATCCATTGGATTAACCAAAATCACGATAACAGACTACCTTCCATAATGAAAAGGCTACCATGTATTGGAATAACAAAAATATCAACAAGAGACTACCTTCCATAATGACAAGGCTACCATCCATTGGAGTAACAAAAATCGCGACAACAAACTACTTTCCATAATGACAAGGCTACCATCCATTGAAGTACCAAAAATATCAATAAGAGACTACCTTCCATAATGACAAGGCTACCATCCATTGGAGTAACAAAAATCTCGCCAACAGACTACCTTCCATAATCACAAGGCTACCATCCATTGGAATAACAAAAATATCGAAAACAGACTACCTTCCATAATGACAAGGCTACCATCCATTGGAGTAACAAAAATATCGAGAATAGACTACCTTCCATAATGACAAGGATACCATCCATTAAAGTAAAAAAAATCTCGACAACATAATACCTTCCACAATGACTAGGCTACCATCCATTGGAGTAACAAAGATATCGAGAACAGACTACCTTCCATAATGACAAGGCTACCATCCATTGGAGTCACAAAAATCTCGATAACAGACTACCTTCCATAATGACAAGGCTACCATCCATTGGAGTAACAAAAATATCAACAAGAGACTACTTTCCATAATGACAAGGCTACCATCCATTGGAGTAACAAAAATCGCGACAACAAACTACTTTCCATAATGACAAGGCTACCATCCATTGGAGTAACAAAAATCTCGCCAACAGACTACCTTCCGTAATCACAAGGCTACCATCCATTGGAATAACAAAAATATCGAAAACAGACTACCTTCCATAATGACAAGGCTACCATCCATTGGAGTAACAAAAATCTCGCAAACAGACTACCTTCCATAATGAAAAGGCTACCATCCATTGGAGTAAAAAAAATCTAGACAACAAACTACCTTCCATAATGACAAGGCTACCATCCATTGGAGTAACAAAAATCTCGACAACAGACTACCTTCCATAATGACAAGGTTACCATCCATTGGAGTAACCAAAATCACGATAACATACTACCTTCCATAATGAAAAGGCTACCATCTATTGGAATAACAAAAATATCAACAAGAGACTACCTTCCATAATGACAAGGCTACCATCCATTGGAGTAACAAAAATCTCGCCAACAGACTACCTTCCATAATGAAAAGGCTACCATCCATTGGAGTAACAAAAATCTAGACAACAAACTACCTTCCATAATGACAAGGCTACCATCCATTGGAGTAACAAAAATATCAACAAGAGACTACTTTCCATAATGACAAGGCTACCATCCATTGGAGTAACAAAAATCGCGACAACAAACTACTTTCCATAATGACAAGGCTACCATCCATTGGAGTAACAAAAATATCGAGAATAGACTACCTTCCACAATGACTAGGCTACCATCCATTGGAGTAACAAAGATATCGACAACAGACTACCTTCCATAATGACAAGGCTACCATCCAATGGAGTAACAAAAATCTCGCCAACAGACTACCTTCCATAATGAAAAGGCTACCATCCATTGGAGTAACAAAAATCTAGATAACAAACTACCTTCCATAATGACAAGGCTACCATCCATTGGAGTAACGAAAATATCACAAGAGACTACTTTCCATAATGACAAGGCTACCATCCATTGGAGTAACAAAAATCGCGACAATAGACTACCTTCCATAATGACAAGGCTACCATCCATTGGAGTAACAAAAATATCAACAAGAGACTACCTTCCATAATGACAAAGCTACCATCCATTGGAGTAACAAAAATCTCGCCAACAGACTACCTTCCATAATGACAAGGCTACCATCCATTGGAATAACAAAAATATCGACAACAAACTACTTTCCATAATGACAAGGCTACCAGCCATTACAGTAACAAAAATCTCGACAACAGACTACCTTCCATAAAGACAAGGCTACCATGCATTGGAGTAATGAAAATATTAACAAGAGACTACCTTCCATAATGACAAGGCTACCATCCAGAGTAGTAACAAAAAGCTCGCCAACAAACTACCTTCGATAATGACAAGGCTACTATCTATTGGAGTGACAAAAATCTCGACAATAGACTACCTTCCATAATGACAAGGCTACCATCAATTGGAGTAAAAAAATCTTAACAACAGACTACCTTTCATTATGACATAGCTACTATCCATTGGAGTAACAAAAATCTCGACAACAAACTACCTTTCAAAATGATAAGGCTACCATCCATTGGAATAACAAAAATATCAAAAACAAACTATGTTCCATAATGACAAGGCTGCCATCTAGTGTAGTAACAAAAATCTCGACAACAGACTACCTTCCATAAGGACAATGCTACCATCCATTGGAGTAACAAAAATCTCGACAAAAGACTACCTTCCATAATGACAAGGCTACCATCCATTGTAGTAACAAAAATCTCGACAACAGACTACCTTCCAGAATGACAAGGCTACCATCCATTGGAGTAACCAAAATCACGATAACAGACTACCTTCCATAATGAAAACGCTACCATATATTGGAATAACAAAAATATCAACAAGAGACTACCTTCCATAATGACAAGGCTACCATCCATTGGAGTAAAAAAAATCTCGCCAACAGACTACCTTCCATAATGAAAAGGCTACCATCCATTGGAGTAACAAAAATCTAGACAACAAACTACCTTCCATAATGACAAGGCTAGCATCCATTGGAGTAACGAAAATATCACAAGAGACTACTTTCCATAATGACAAGGCTACCATCCATTGGAGTAACAAAATTCGCGACAACAGATTACCTTCCATAATGACAAGGCTACCATCCATTGGAGTAACAAAAATATCAACAAGAGACTACCTTCCATAATGACAAGGCTACCATCCATTGGAGTAACAAAAATCTCGCCAACAGACTACCTTCCATAATGACAAGGCTACCATCCATTGGAATAACAAAAATATCGACAACAAACTACTTTCCATAATGACAAGGCTACCATCAATTACAGTAACAAAAATCTCGACAACAGACTACCTTCCATAAAGACAAGGCTACCATGCATTGGAGTAATGAAAATATTAACAAGAGACTACCTTCCATAATGACAAGGCTACCATCCAGAGTAGTAACAAAAAGCTCGCCAACAAACTACCTTCGATAATGACAAGGCTACTATCTATTGGAGTGACAAAAATCTCGACAATAGACTACCTTCCATAATGACAAGGCTACCATCAATTGGAGTAAAAAAACCTCAACAACAGACTACCTTTCATTATGACATAGCTACTATCCATTGGAGTAACAAAAATCTCGACAACAAACTACCTTTCAAAATGATAAGGCTACCATCCATTGGAATAACAAAAATATCGAAAACAAACTATGTTCCATAATGACAAGGCTGCCATCTAGTGTAGTAACAAAAATCTCGACAACAGACTACCTTCCATAAGGACAATGCTACCATCCATTGGAGTAACAAAAATCTCGACAAAAGACTACCTTCAATAATGACAAGGCTACCATCCATTGTAGTAACAAAAATCTCGACAACAGACTACCTTCCATAATGACAAGGCTACCATCCATTGGAGTAACCAAAATCACGATAACAGACTACCTTCCATAATGAAAAGGCTACCATCTATTGGAATAACAAAGATATCAACAAGAGACTACGTTCCATAATGACAAGGCTACCATCAATTGGAGTAAAAAAATGTCAACAATAGACTACCTTTCATTATGACATAGCTACTATCCATTGGAGTAACAAAAATCTCGACAACAAACTACCTTTCAAAATGATAAGGCTACCATCCATTGGAATAACAAAAATATCGACAACAAACTATGTTCCATAATGACAAGGCTGCCATCTAGTGTGGTAACAAAAATCTCGACAACAGACTACCTTCCATAAGGACAATGCTACCATCCATTAGAGTAACAAAAATCTCGACAAAAGACTACCTTCCATAATGACAAGGCTACCATCCATTGTAGTAACAAAAATCTCGACAACAGACTACCTTCCATAATGACAAGGTTACCATCCATTGGAGTAACCAAAATCACGATAACAGACTACCTTCCATAATGAAAAGGCTACCATCTATTGGAATAACAAAAATATCAAGAGACTACCTTCCATAATGACAAGGCTACCATCCATTGGAGTAACAAAAATCTCGCCAACAGACTACCTTCCATAATGACAAGGCTACCATCCATTGGAGTAACAAAAATATCAACAAGAGACTACCTTCCATAATGACAAAGCTACCATCCATTGGAGTAACAAAAATCTCGCCAACAGACTACCTTCCATAATGACAAGGCTACCATCCATTGGAATAACAAAAATATCGACAACAAACTACTTTCCATAATGACAAGGCTACCATCCATTACAGTAACAAAAATCTCGACAACAGACTACCTTCCATAAAGACAAGGCTACCATGCATTGGAGTAATGAAAATATTAACAAGAGACTACCTTCCATAATGACAAGGCTACCATCCAGAGTAGTAACAAAAAGCTCGCCAACAAACTACCTTCGATAATGACAAGGCTACTATCTATTGGAGTGACAAAAATCTCGACAATAGACTACCTTCCATAATGACAAGGCTACCATCAATTGGAGTAAAAAAATCTCAACAACAGACTACCTTTCATTATGACATAGCTACTATCCATTGGAGTAACAAAAATCTCGACAACAAACTACCTTTCAAAATGATAAGGCTACCATCCATTGGAATAACAAAAATATCGAAAACAAACTATGTTCCATAATGACAAGGCTGCCATCTAGTGTAGTAACAAAAATCTCGACAACAAACTACCTTCCATAAGGACAATGCTACCATCCATTGGAGTAACAAAAATCTCGACAAAAGACTACCTTCCATAATGACAAGGCTACCATCCATTGTAGTAACAAAAATCTCGACAACAGACTACCTTCCATAATGACAAGGCTACCATCCATTGGAGTAACCAAAATCACGATAACAGACTACCTTCCATAATGAAAACGCTACCATATATTGGAATAACAAAAATATCAATAAGAGACTACCTTCCATAATGACAAGGCTACCATCCATTGGAGTAAAAAAAATCTCGCCAACAGACTACCTTCCATAATGAAAAGGCTACCATCCATTGGAGTAACAAAAATCTAGACAACAAACTACCTTCCATAATGACAAGGCTACCATCCATTGGAGTAACGAAAATATCACAAGAGACTACTTTCCATAATGACAAGGCTACCATCCATTGGAGTAACAAAAATCGCAACAACAGACTACCTTCCATAATGACAAGGCTACCATCCATTGGAGTAACAAAAATATCAACAAGAGACTACCTTCCATAATGACAAAGCTACCATCCATTGGAGTAACAAAAATCTCGCCAACAGACTACCTTCCATAATGACAAGGCTACCATCCATTGGAATAACAAAAATATCGACAACAAACTACTTTCCATAATGACAAGGCTACCATCCATTACAGTAACAAAAATCTCGACAACAGACTACCTTCCATAAAGACAAGGCTACCATGCATTGGAGTAATGAAAATATTAACAAGAGACTACCTTCCATAATGACAAGGCTACCATCCAGAGTAGTAACAAAAAGCTCGCCAACAAACTACCTTCGATGATGACAAGGCTACTATCTATTGGAGTGACAAAAATCTCGACAATAGACTACCTTCCATAATGACAAGGCTACCATCAATTGGAGTAAAAAAATCTCAACAACAGACTACCTTTCATTATGACATAGCTGCTATCCATTGGAGTAACAAAAATCTCGACAACAAACTACCTTTCAAAATGATAAGGCTACCATCCATTGGAATAACAAAAATATCGAAAACAAACTATGTTCCATAATGACAAGGCTGCCATCTAGTGTAGTAACAAAAATCTCGACAACAGACTACCTTCCATAAGGACAATGCTACCATCCATTGGAGTAACAAAAATCTCGACCAAAGACTACCTTCAATAATGACAAGGCTACCATCCATTGTAGTAACAAAAATCTCGACAACAGACTACCTTTTATAATGACAAGGCTACCATCCATTGGAGTAACCAAAATCACGATAACAGACTACCTTCCATAATGAAAAGGCTACCATCTATTGGAATAACAAAAATATCAACAAGAGACTACCTTCCATAATGACAAGGCTACCATCAATTGGAGTAAAAAAATGTCAACAATAGACTACCTTTCATTATGACATAGCTACTATCCATTGGAGTAACAAAAATCTCGACAACAAACTACCTTTCAAAATGATAAGGCTACCATCCATTGGAATAACAAAAATATCGACAACAAACTATGTTCCATAATGACAAGGCTGCCATCTAGTGTAGTAACAAAAATCTCGACAACAGACTACCTTCCATAAGGACAATGCTACCATCCATTAGAGTAACAAAAATCTCGACAAAAGACTACCTTCCATAATGACAAGGCTACCATCCATTGTAGTAACAAAAATCTCGACAACAGACTACCTTCCATAATGACAAGGTTACCATCCATTGGAGTAACCAAAATCACGATAACAGACTACCTTCCATAATGAAAAGGCTACCATCTATTGGAATAACAAAAATATCAAGAGACTACCTTCCATAATGACAAGGCTACCATCCATTGGAGTAACAAAAATCTCGCCAACAGACTACCTTCCATAATGAAAAGGCTACCATCCATTGGAGTAACAAAAATCTAGACAACAAACTACCTTCCATAATGACAAGGCTACCATCCATTGGAGTAACAAAAATATCAACAAGAGACTACTTTCCATAATGACAAGGCTACCATCCATTGGAGTAACAAAATTCGCGACAACAAACTACTTTCCATAATGACAAGGCTACCATCCATTGAAGTAACAAAAATATCAACAAGAGACTACCTTCCATAATGACAATGCTACCATCCTTTGGAGTTACAAAAATCTCGACAACAGACTACCTTCCATAATGACAAGGCTACCATCCATTACAGTAACAAAAATCTCGACAACAGACTACCTTCCATAAAGACAAGGCTACCATCCATTGGAGTAATGAAAATATTAACAAGAGACTACCTTCCATAATGACAAGGCTACCATCCAGAGTAGTAACAAAAAGCTCGCCAACAAACTACCTTCGATAACGACAAGGCTACTATCTATTGGAGTGACAAAAATCTCGACAATAGACTACCTTCCATAATGACAAGGCTACCATCAATTGGAGTAAAAAAATCTCAACAACAGACTACCTTTCACTAAAAAAATGTCAACAATAGACTACCTTTCATTATGACATAGCTACTATCCATTGGAGTAACAAAAATCTCGACAACAAACTACCTTTCAAAATGATAAGGCTACCATCCATTGGAATAACAAAAATATCGACAACAAACTATGTTCCATAATGACAAGGCTGCCATCTAGTGTAGTAACAAAAATCTCGACAACAGACTACCTTCCATAAGGACAATGCTACCATCCATTAGAGTAACAAAAATCTCGACAAAAGACTACCTTCCATAATGACAAGGCTACCATCCATTGTAGTAACAAAAATCTCGACAACAGACTACCTTCCATAATGACAAGGTTACCATCCATTGGAGTAACCAAAATCACGATAACAGACTACCTTCCATAATGAAAAGGCTACCATCTATTGGAATAACAAAAATATCAAGAGACTACCTTCGATAATGACAAGGCTACTATCTATTGGAGTGACAAAAATCTCGACAATAGACTACCTTCCATAATGACAAGGCTACCGTCAATTGGAGTAACAAAATCTCGACAACAGACTACCTTTCATTATGACATGGCTACTATCCATTGGAGTAACAAAAATCTCGACAACAAACTACCTTTCAAAATGATAAGGCTACCATCCATTGGAATAACAAAAATATCGACAACAAACTATGTTCTATAATGACAAGGCTGGCATCCATTGTCGTAACAGAAATCTCAACAACAGACTACCTTCCATAATGACAATGCTACCATCCTTTGGAGTTACAAAAATCTCGACAACAGACTACCTTCCATAATGACAAGGCTACCATCCATTACAGTAACAAAAATCTCGACAACAGACTACCTTCCATAAAGACAAGGCTACCATGCATTGGAGTAATGAAAATATTAACAAGAGACTACCTTCCATAATGACAAGGCTACCATCCAGAGTAGTAACAAAAAGCTCGCCAACAAACTACCTTCGATAATGACAAGGCTACTATCTATTGGAGTGACAAAAATCTCGACAATAGACTACCTTCCATAATGACAAGGCTACCATCAATTGGAGTAAAAAAATCTCAACAACAGACTACCTTTCACTATGACATAGCTATTATCCATTGGAGTAACAAAAATCTCGACAACAAACTACCTTTCAAAATGATAAGGCTACCATCCATTGGAATAACAAAAATATCGACAACAAACTATGTTCCATAATGACAAGGCTGCCATCTAGTGTAGTAACAAAAATCTCGACAACAGACTACCTTCCATAAGGACAATGCTACCATCCATTGGAATAACAAAAATATCGACAACAAACTATGTTCCATAATGACAAGGCTACCATCCATTGTAGTAACAAAAATCTCGACAACAGACTACCTTCCATAATGACAAGGCTACCATCCATTGGAGTAACCAAAATCACGATAACAGACTACCTTCCATAATGAAAAGGCTACCATCTATTGGAATAACAAAAATATCAACAAGAGACTACCTTCCATAATGACAAGGCTACCATCCATTGGAGTAACAAAAATCTCGCCAACAGACTACCTTCCATAAGTAAAAGGCTACCATCCATTGGAGTAACAAAAATCTAGACAACAAACTACCTTCCATAATGACAAGGCTACCATCCATTGGAGTAACAAAAATATCAACAAGAGACAACTTTCCATAATGACAAGGCTACCATCAATTGGAGTAACAAAAATCGCGACAACAAACTACTTTCCATAATGACAAGGCTACCATCCATTGAAGTAACAAAAATATCAACAAGAGACTACCTTCCATAATGACAAGGCTACCATCCATTGGAGTAACAAAAATCTCGCCAACAGACTACCTTCCGTAATCACAAGGCTACCATCCATTGGAATAACAAAAATATCAAAAACAGACTACCTTCCATAATGACAAGGCTACCATCCATTGGAGTAACAAAAATATCGAGAATAGACTACCTTCCATAATGACAAGGCTACCATCCATTAAAGTAAAAAAAATCTCGACAACATAATACCTTCCATAATGACTAGGCTACCATCCATTGGAGTAACAAAGATATCGACAACAGACTACCTTCCATAATGACAAGGCTACCATCCAATGGAGTAACAAAAATCTCGCCTACAGACTACCTTCCATAATGAAAAGGCTACCATCCATTGGAGTAACAAAAATCTAGATAACAAACTACCTTCCATAATGACAAGGCTACCATCCATTGGAGTAACGAAAATATCACAAGAGACTACTTTCCATAATGACAAGGCTACCTTCCATTGGAGTAACAAAAATCGCGACAACAGACTACCTTCCATAATGACAAGGCTACCATCCATTATAGTAACAAAAATGTCGACAACAGACTACCTTCCATAATGACAAGGCTACTATCCATTGGAGTAACCAAAATATCGATAACAGACTACCTTCCATAATGAAAAGGCTACCATCTATTGGAATAACAAAAATCTCGAGAACAGACTACTGTCCATAATGACAAGGCTACCATGCAATGGAATAACAAAAATCTCAACAACATACTACATTCAATAATGACAAGGCTACCATCCATTAAGTTACAAAAATCACGACAATAGACTACCTTCCATAATGACTAGGCTACCATCCATTAGAGTAACAAAGATATCGACAACAGACTACCTTCTATAATGACAAGCCTACCATACATTGTAATAACAAAAATCTCGACAACAAACTACCTTCCACAATGACAAGGCTACCATACATTGTAGTAACAAAAATCTAGACAACAGTCTACCTTCCATAATGACGAGGCTACCATCCATTGGAGTAACAGAAATCTTGACAATAAACTACCTTCCACAATGACAAGAATACCATCCATTGGAGTAACAAAAATCTCGAAAATAAACTACCTTCCATAGTGACAAGGCTACCATCCATAGTAGTAACAAAATGCTCGCCAACAGACTACCTTCGATAATGACAAGGCTACTATCTATTGGAGTGACAAAAATCTCGACAATAGACTACCTTCCATAATGACAAGGCTATCGTCAATTGGAGTAACAAAATCTCGACAACAAACTACCTTTCATTATGACATGGCTACTATCCATTGGAGTAACAAAAATATCGACAACAAACTACATTTCAAAATGATAAGGCTACCATCCATTGGAATAACAAAAATATCGACAACAAACTATGTTCCATAATGACAAGGCTGCCATCCATTATAGTAACAGAAATCTCAACAACAGACTACCTTCCATAATGAAAATGCTATCATCCTTTGGAGTTACAAAAATCTCGACAACAGACTACCTTCCATAATGACAAGGCTACCATCCATTACAGTAACAAAAATCTCGACAACAAACCACCTTCCATAAAGACAAGGCTACCATGCATTGGAGTAATGAAAATATTAACAAGAGACTACCTTCCATAATGACAAGGTTACCATCCACAGTAGTAACAAAAAGCTCGCCAACAAACTACCTTCGATAATGACAAGGCTACTATCTATTGGAGTGACAAAAATCTCGACAATAGACTACCTTCCATAATGACAAGGCTACCATCAATTGGAGTAAAAAAATCTCAACAACAGACTACCTTTCACTATGACATAGCTATTATCCATTGGAGTAACAAAAATCTCGACAACAAACAACCTTTCAAAATGATAAGGCTACCATCCATTGGAATAACAAAAATATCGACAACAAACTATGTTCCATAATGACAAGGCTGCCATCTAGTGTAGTAACAAAAATCTAGACAACAGACTACCTTCCATAAGGACAATGCTACCATCCATTGGAATAACAAAAATATCGACAACAAACTATGTTCCATAATGACAAGGCTACCATCCATTGTAGTAACAAAAATCTCGACAACAGACTACCTTCCATAATGACAAGGCTACCATCCATTGGAGTAACCAAAATCCCGATAACAGACTACCTTCCATAATGAAAAGGCTACCATCTATTGGAATAACAAAAATATCAACAAGAGACTACCTTCCATAATGACAAGGCTACCATCCATTGGAGTAACAAAAATCTTGCCAACAGACTACCTTCCATAAGTAAAAGGCTACCATCCATTGGAGTAACAAAAATCTAGACAACAAACTACCTTCCATAATGACAAGGCTACCATCCATTGGAGTAACGAAAATATCAACAAGAGACAACTTTCCATAATGACAAGGCTACCATCAATTGGAGTAACAAAAATCGCGACAACAAACTACTTTCCATAATGACAAGGCTACCATCCATTGAAGTAACAAAAATATCAACAAGAGACTACCTTTAATAATGACAAGGCTACCATCCATTGGAGTAACAAAAATCTCGCCAACAGACTACCTTCCGTAATCACAAGGCTACCATCCATTGGAATAACAAAAATATCGAAAACAGACTACCTTCCATAATGACAAGGCTACCATCCATTGGAGTAACAAAAATATCGAGAATAGACTACCTTCCATAATGACAAGGCTACCATCCATTAAAGTAAAAAAAATCTCGACAACATAATACCTTCCATACTGACTAGGCTACCATCCATTGGAGTAACAAAGATATCGACAACAGACTACCTTCCATAATGACAAGGCTACCATCCAATGGAGTAACAAAAATCTCGCCTACAGACTACCTTCCATAATGAAAAGGCTACCATCCATTGGAGTAACAAAAATCTAGATAACAAACTACCTTCCATAATGACAAGGCTACCATCCATTGGAGTAACGAAAATATCACAAGAGACTACTTTCCATAATGACAAGGCTACCATCCATTGGAGTAACAAAAATCGCGACAACAAACTACCTTCCATAATGACAAGGCTACCATCCATTATAGTAACAAAAATGTCGACAACAGACTACCTTCCATAATGACAAGGCTACTATCCATTGGAGTAACCAAAATATCGATAACAGACTACCTTCCATAATGAAAAGGCTACCATCTATTGGAATAACAAAAATCTCGAGAACAGACTACTGTCCATAATGACAAGGCTACCATCCAATGGAATAACAAAAATCTCAACAACATACTACATTCAATAATGACAAGGCTACCATCCATTAAGTTACAAAAATCACGACAATAGACTACCTTCCATAATGACTAGGCTACCATCCATTAGAGTAACAAAGATATCGACAACAGACTACCTTCTATAATGACAAGCCTACCATACATTGTAATAACAAAAATCTCGACAACAAACTACCTTCCACAATGACAAGGCTACCATACATTGTAGTAACAAAAATCTAGACAACAGTCTACCTTCCATAATGACGAGGCTACCATCCATTGGAGTAACAGAAATCTTGACAATAGACTACCTTCCACAATGACAAGGATACCATCCATTGGAGTAACAAAAATCTCGAAAATAAACTACCTTCCATAGTGACAAGGCTACCATCCATAGTAGTAACAAAATGCTCGCCAACAGACTACCTTCGATAATGACAAGGCTACTATCTATTGCAGTGACAAAAATCTCGACAATAGACTACCTTCCATAATGACAAGGCTACCGTCAATTGGAGTAACAAAATCTCGACAACAAACTACCTTTCATTATGACATGGCTACTATCCATTGGAGTAACAAAAATCTCGACAACAAACTACATTTCAAAATGATAAGGCTACCATCCATTGGAATAACAAAAATATCGACAACAAACTATGTTCCATAATGACAAGGCTGCCATCCATTGTAGTAACAGAAATCTCAACAACAGACTACCTTCCATAATGACAATGCTACCATCCTTTGGAGTTACAAAAATCTCGACAACAGACTACCTTCCATAATGACAAGGCTACCATCCATTACAGTAACAAAAATCTCGACAACAAACCACCTTCCATAAAGACAAGGCTACCATGCATTGGAGTAATGAAAATATTAACAAGAGACTACCTTCCATAATGACAAGGCTACCATCCACAGTAGTAACAAAAAGCTCGCCAACAAACTACCTTCGATAATGACAAGGCTACTATCTATTGGAGTGACAAAAATCTCGACAATAGACTACCTTCCATAATGACAAGGCTACCATCAATTGGAGTAAAAAATTCTCAACAACAGATTACCTTTCATTATGACATAGCTACTATCCATTGGAGTAACAAAAATCTCGACAACAAACTACCTTTCATAATGATAAGGCTACCATCCATTGGAATAACAAAAATATCGACAACAAACTATGTTCCATAATGACAAGGCTGCCATCTAGTGTAGTAAAAAAAATCTCGACAATAGACTACCTTCCATAAGGACAATGCTACCATCCATTGGAGTAACAAAAATCTCGACAAAAGACTACCTTCCATAATGACAAGGCTACCATCCATTGTAGTAACAAAAATCTCGACAACAGACTACCTTCCATAATGACAAGGCTACCATCCATTGGAGTAACCAAAATCACGATAACAGACTACCTTCCATAATGAAAAGGCTACCATCTATTGGAATAACAAAAATATCAACAAGAGACTACCTTCCATAATGACAAGGCTACCATCCATTGGAGTAACAAAAATCTCGCCAACAGACTACCTTCCATAATGAAAAGGCTACCATCCATTGGAGTTACAAAAATCTAGACAACAAACTACCTTCCATAATGACACGGCTACCATCCATTGGAGTAACGAAAATATCAACAAGAGACTACATTCCATAATGACAAGGCTACCATCCATTGGAGTAACAAAAATCGCGACAACAAACTACTTTCCATAATGACAAGGCTACCATCCATTGAAGTAACAAAAATATCAACAAGAGACTACCTTCCATAATGACAAGGCTACCATCCATTGGAGTAACAAAAATCTCGCCAACAGACTACCTTCCGTAATCACAAGGCTACCATCCATTGGAATAACAAAAATATCGAAAACAGACTACCTTCCATAATGACAAGGCTACCATCCATTGGAGTAACAAAAATATCGAGAATAGACTACCTTCCCTAATGACAAGGCTACCATCCATTAAAGTAAAAAAAATCTCGACAACATAATACCTTCCACAATGACTAGGCTACCATCCATTGGAGTAACAAAGATACCGACAATAGACTACCTTCCATAATGACAAGGCTACCATCCATTGGAGTCACAAAAATATCAATAACAGACTACCTTCCATAATGAAAAGGCTACCATCTATTGGAATAACAAAAATACCAACAAGAGACTACCTTCCATAATGACAAGGCTACCATCCAATGGAGTAACAAAAATCTCGCCAACAGACTACCTTCCATAATGAAAAGGCTACCATCCATTGGAGTAACAAAAATATAGATAACAAACTACCTTCCATAATGACAAGGCTACCATCCATTGGAGTAACGAAAATATCACAAGAGACTACTTTCCATAATGACAAGGCTACCATCCATTGGAGTAACAAAAATCGCGACAACAAACTACCTTCCATAATGACAAGGCTACCATCCATTGGAGTAACAAAAATATCAACAAGAGACTACCTTCCATAATGACAAAGCTACCATCCATTGGAGTAACAAAAATCTCGCCAACAGACTACCTTCCATAATGACAAGGCTACCATCCATTAGAATAACAAAAATATCGACAACAAACTACCTTCCATAATGACAAGGCTACCATCCATAGTAGTAACAAAAAGCTCGCCAACAGACTACCTTCGATAATGACAAGGCTACTATCTATTGGAGTGACAAAAATCTCGACAATAGACTACCTTCCATAATGACAAGGCTACCGTCAATTGGAGTAACAAAATCTTGACAACAGACTACCTTTCATTATGACATGGCTACTATCCATTGGAGTAACAAAAATCTCGACAACAAACTACCTTTCAAAATCATAAGGCTACCATCCATTGGAATAACAAAAATATCGACAACAAACTATGTTCCATAATGACAAGGCTGGCATCCATTGTAGTAACAGAAATCTCAACAACAGACTACCTTCCATAATGACAATGCTACCATCCTTTGGAGTTACAAAAATCTCGACAACAGACTACCTTCCATAATGACAAGGCTACCATCCATTACAGTAACAAAAATCTCGACAACAGACTACCTTCCATAAAAACAAGGCTACCATGCATTGGAGTAATGAAAATATTAACAAGAGACTACCTTCCATAATGACAAGGCTACCATCCAGAGTAGTAACAAAAAGCACGCCAACAAACTACCTTCGATAATGACAAGGCTACAATCAATTGGAGTGACAAAAATCTCGACAATAGACTACCTTCCATAATGACAAGGCTACCATCAATTGGAGTAAAAAAATCTCAACAATAGACTACCTTTCATTATGAAATAGCTACTATCCATTGGAGTAACAAAAATCTCGACAACAAACTACCTTTCAAAATGATAAGGCTACCATCCATTGGAATAACAAAAATATCGACAACAAACTATGTTCCATAATGACAAGGCTGCCATCTAGTGTAGTAACAAAAATCTCGACAACAGACTACCTTCCATAAGGACAATGCTACCATCCATTGGAGTAACAAAAATCTCGACAAAAGACTACCTTCCATAATGACAAGGCTACCATCCATTGTAGTAACAAAAATCTCGACAACAGACTACCTTCAATAATGACAAGGTTACCATCCATTGGAGTAACCAAAATCACGATAACAGACTACCTTCCATAATGAAAAGGCTACCATCTATTGGAATAACAAAAATATCAACAAGAGACTACCTTCCATAATGACAAGGCTACCATCCATTGGAGTAACAAAAATCTCGCCAACAGACTACCTTCCATAATGAAAAGGCTACCATCCATTGGAGTAACAAAAATCTAGACAACAAACTACCTTCCATAATGACAAGGCTACCATCCATTGGAGTAACAAAAATATCAACAAGAGACTACTTTCCATAATGACAAGGCTACCATCCATTGGAGTAACAAAAATCGCGACAACAAACTACTTTCCATAATGACAAGGCTACCATCCATTGAAGTAACAAAAATATCAAGAAGAGACTACCTTCCACAATGACAAGGCTACCATCCATTGGAGTAACAAAAATCTCGCCAACAGACTACCTTCCGTGATCACAAGGCTACCATCCATTGGAATTACAAAAATATCGAAAACAGACTACCTTCCATAATGACAAGGCTACCATCCATTGGAGTAACAAAAATCTCGCCAACAGACTACCTTCCATAATGAAAAGGCTACCATCCATTGGAGTAACAAAAATCTAGACAACAAACTACCTTCCATAATGACAAGGCTACCATCCATTGGAGTAACAAAAATATCAACAAGAGACTACTTTCCATAATGACAAGGCTACCATCCATTGGAGTAACAAAAATCGCGACAACAAACTACTTTCCATAATGACAAGGCTACCATCCATTGGAGTAACAAAAATCTCGCCAACAGACTACCTTCCGTAATCACAAGGCTACCATCCATTGGAATAACAAAAATATCGAAAACAGACTACCTTCCATAATGACAAGGCTACCATCCATTGGAGTAACAAAAATCTCGCAAACAGACTACCTTCCATAATGAAAAGGCTACCATCCATTGGAGTAAAAAAAATCTAGACAACAAACTACCTTCCATAATGACAAGGCTACCATCCATTGGAGTAACAAAAATCTCGACAACAGACTACCTTCCATAATGACAAGGTTACCATCCATTGGAGTAACCAAAATCACGATAACAGACTACCTTCCATAATGAAAAGGCTACCATCTATTGGAATAACAAAAATATCAACAAGAGACTACCTTCCATAATGACAAGGCTACCATCCATTGGAGTAACAAAAATCTCGCCAACAGACTACCTTCCATAATGAAAAGGCTACCATCCATTGGAGTAACAAAAATCTAGACAACAAACTACCTTCCATAATGACAAGGCTACCATCCATTGGAGTAACAAAAATATCAACAAGAGACTACTTTCCATAATGACAAGGCTACCATCCATTGGAGTAACAAAAATCGCGACAACATACTACTTTCCATAATGACAAGGCTACCATCCATTGGAGTAACAAAAATATCGAGAATAGACTACCTTCCATAATGACAAGGCTACCATCCATTAAAGTAAAAAAAATCTCGACAACATAATACCTTCCACAATGACTAGGCTACCATCCAATGGAGTAACAAAAATCTCGCCAACAGACTACCTTCCATAATGAAAAGGCTACCATCCATTGGAGTAACAAAAATCTAGATAACAAACTACCTTCCATAATGACAAGGCTACCATCCATTGGAGTAACGAAAATATCACAAGAGACTACTTTCCATAATGACAAGGCTACCATCCATTGGAGTAACAAAAATCGCGACAACAGACTACCTTCCATAATGACAAGGCTACCATCCATTGGAGTAACAAAAATATCAACAAGAGACTACCTTCCATAATGACAAAGCTACCATCCATTGGAGTAACAAAAATCTCGCCAACAGGCTACCTTCCATAATGACAAGGCTACCATCCATTGGAATAACAAAAATATCGACAACAAACTACTTTCCATAATGACAAGGCTACCATCCATTACAGTAACAAAAATCTCGACAACAGACTACCTTCCATAAAGACAAGGCTACCATGCATTGGAGTAATGAAAATATTAACAAGAGACTACCTTCCATAATGACAAGGCTACCATCCAGAGTAGTAACAAAAAGCTCGCCAACAAACTACCTTCGATAATGACAAGGCTACTATCTATTGGAGTGACAAAAATCTCGACAATAGACTACCTTCCATAATGACAAGGCTACCATCAATTGGAGTAAAAAAATCTCAACAACAGACTACCTTTCATTATGACATAGCTACTATCCATTGTAGTAACAAAAATCTCGACAACAAACTACCTTTCAAAATGATAAGGCTACCATCCATTGGAATAACAAAAATATCGAAAACAAACTATGTTCCATAATGACAAGGCTGCCATCTAGTGTAGTAACAAAAATCTCGACAACAGACTACCTTCCATAAGGACAATGCTACCATCCATTGGAGTAACAAAAATCTCGACAAAAGACTACCTTCCATAATGACAAGGCTACCATCCATTGTAGTAACAAAAATCTCGACAACAGACTACCTTCCACAATGACAAGGCTACCATCCATTGGAGTAACCAAAATCACGATAACAGACTACCTTCCATAATGAAAAGGCTACCATGTATTGGAATAACAAAAATATCAACAAGAGACTACCTTTCATAATGACAAGGCTACCATCCATTGGAGTAACAAAAATCGCGACAACAAACTACTTTCCATAATGACAAGGCTACCATCCATTGAAGTAACAAAAATATCAACAAGAGACTACCTTCCATAATGACAAGGCTACCATCCATTGGAGTAACAAAAATCTCGCCAACAGACTACCTTCCATAATCACAAGGCTATCATCCATTGGAATAACAAAAATATCGAAAACAGACTACCTTCCATAATGACAAGGCTACCATCCATTGGAGTAACAAAAATATCGAGAATAGACTACCTTCCATAATGACAAGGATACCATCCATTAAAGTAAAAAAAATCTTGACAACATAATACCTTCCACAATGACTAGGCTACCATCCATTGGAGTAACAAAGATATCGAGAACAGACTACCTTCCATAATGACAAGGCTACCATCCATTGGAGTCACAAAAATCTCGATAACAGACTACCTTCCATAATGACAAGGCTACCATCCATTGGAGTAACCAAAATCTCGATAACAGACTACCTTCCATAATGAAAAGGCTACCATCTATTGGAATAACAAAAATACCAACAAGAGACTACCTTCCATAATGACAAGGCTACCATCCAATGGAGTAACAAAAATCTCGCCAACAGACTACCTTCCATAATGAAAAGGCTACCATCCGTTGGAGTAACAAAAATCCAGACAACAAACTACCTTCCATAATGACAAGGCTACCATCCATTGGAGTAACGAAAATATCAACAAGAGACTACTTTCCATAATGACAAGGCTACCATCCATTGGAGTAACAAAAATCGCGACAACAAACTACTTTCCATAATGACAAGGCTACCATCCATTGAAGTAACAAAAAAATCAACAAGAGACTACCTTCCATAATGACAAGGCTACCATCCATTGGAGTAACAAAAATCTCGCCAACAGACTACCTTCCGTAATCACAAGGCTACCATCCATTGGAATAACAAAAATATCGAAAACAGACTACCTTCCATAATGACAAGGCTACCATCCATTGGAGTAACAAAAATATCGAGAATAGACTACCTTCCATAATGACAAGGATACCATCCATTAAAGTAAAAAATATCTCGACAACATAATACCTTCCACAATGACTAGGCTACCATCCATTGGAGTAACAAAGATATCGACAACAGACTACCTTCCATAATGACAAGGCTACCATCCATTGGAGTCACAAAAATCTCGATAACAGACTACCTTCCATAATGACAAGGCTACCATCCATTGGAGTAACCAAAATCTCGATAACAGACTACCTTCCATAATGAAAAGGCTACCATCTATTGGAATAACAAAAATACCAACAAGAGACTACCTTCCATAATGACAAGGCTACCATCCAATGGAGTAACAAAAATCTCGCAAACAGACTACCTTCCATAATGAAAAGGCTACCATCCATTGGAGTAACAAAAATCTAGATAACAAACTACCTTCCATAATGACAAGGCTACCATCCATTGGAGTAACGAAAATATCACAAGAGACTACTTTCCATAATGACAAGGCTACCATCCATTGGAGTAACAAAAATCGTGACAACAAACTACCTTCCATAATGACAAGGCTACCATCCATTGGAGTAACAAAAATATCAACAAGAGACTACCTTCCATAATGACAAAGCTACCATCCATTGGAGTAACAAAAATCTCGCCAACAGACTACATTCCATAATGACAAGGCTACCATCCATTGGAATAACAAAAATATCGACAACAAACTACCTTCCATAATGACAAGGCTACCATCCATAGTAGTAACAAAAAGCTCGCCAACAGACTACCTTCAATAATGACAAGGCTACTATCTATTGGAGTGACAAGAATCTCGATAATAGACTACCTTCCATAATGACAAGGTTACCGTCAATTGGAGTAACAAAATCTCGACAACAGACTACCTTTCATTATGACATGGCTACTATCCATTGGAGTAACAAAAATCTCGACAACAAACTACCTTTCAAAATGATAAGGCTACCATCCATTGGAATAACAAAAATATCGACAACAAACTATGTTCCATAATGACAAGGCTGGCATCCATTGTAGTAATAGAAATCTCAACAACAGACTACCTTCCATAATGACAATGCTACCATCCTTTGGAGTTACAAAAATCTCGACAACAGACTACCTTCCATAATGAAAAGGCTACCATCCATTACAGTAACAAAAATCTCGACAACAGACTACCTTCCATAAAGACAAGGCTACCATGCATTGGAGTAATGAAAATATTAACAAGAGACTACCTACCATAATGACAAGGCTACCATCCAGAGTAGTAACAAAAAGCTCGCCAACAAACTACCTTCGATAATGACAAGGCTACTATCTATTGGATTGACAAAAATCTCGACAATAGACTACCTTCCATAATGACAAGGCTACCATCAATTGGAGTAAAAAAATCTCAACAATAGACTACCTTTCATTATGACATAGCTACTATCCATTGGAGTAACAAAAATCTCGACAACAAACTACCTTTCAAAATGATAAGGCTACCATCCATTGGAATAACAAAAATATCGACAACAAACTATGTTCCATAATGACAAGGCTGCCATCTAGTGTAGTAACAAAAATCTCGACAAAAGACTACCTTCCATAAGGACAATGCTACCATCCATTGGAGTAACAAAAATCTCGACAAAAGACTACCTTCCATAATGACAAGGCTACCATCCATTGTAGTAACAAAAATCTCGACAACAGACTACCTTCCATAATGACAAGGCTACCATCCATTGGAGTAACCAAAATCACGATAACAGACTACCTTCCATAATGAAAAGGCTACCATCTATTGGAATAACAAAAATATCAACAAGAGACTACCTTCCATAATGACAAGGCTACCATCCATTGGAGTAACAAAAATATCGCCAACAGACTACCTTCCATAATGAAAAGGCTACCATCCATTGGAGTAACAAAAATCTAGACAACAAACTACCTTCCATAATGACAAGGCTACCATCCATTGGAGTAACAAAAATATCAACAAGAGACTACTTTCCATAATGACAAGGCTACCATCTATTGGAGTAACAAAAATCGCGACAACAAACTACTTTCCAAAATGACAAGGCTACCATCCATTGAAGTAACAAAAATATCAACAAGAGACTACCTTCCACAATGACAAGGCTACCATCCATTGGAGTAACAAAAATCTCGCCAACAGACTACCTTCCGTAATCACAAGGCTACCATCCATTGGAATAACAAAAATATCGAAAACAGACTACCTTCCATAATGACAAGGCTACCATCCATTAGAGTAACAAAAATATCGAGAATAGACTACCTTCCATAATGACAAGGCTACCATCCATTAAAGTAAAAAAAATCTCGACAACATAATACCTTCCACAATGACTAGGCTACCATCCATTAGAGTAACAAAGATATCGACAACAGACTACCTTCCATAATGACAAGGCTACCATCCAATGGAGTAACAAAAATCTCGCCAACAGACTACCTTCCATAATGAAAAGGCTACCATCCATTGGAGTAACAAAAATCTAGATAACAAACTACCTTCCATAATGACAAGGCTACCATCCATTGGAGTAACGAAAATATCACAAGAGACTACTTTCCATAATGACAAGGCTACCATCCATTGGAGTAACAAAAATCGCGACAACAGACTACCTTCCATAATGACAAAGCTACCATCCATTGGAGTAACAAAAATCTCGCCAACAGACTACCTTCCATAATGACAAGGCTACCATCCATTGGAATAACAAAAATATCGACAACAAACTACTTTCCATAATGATAAGGCTACCATCCATTACAGTAACAAAAATCTCGACAACAGACTACCTACCATAAAGACAAGGCTACCATGCATTGGAGTAATGAAAATATTAACAAGAGACTACCTTCCATAATGACAAGGCTACCATCCAGAGTAGTAACAAAAAGCTCACCAACAAACTACCTTCGATAATGACAAGGCTACTATCTATTGGAGTGACAAAAATCTCGACAATAGACTACATTCCATAATGACAAGGCTACCATCAATTGGAGTAAAAAAATCTCAACAATAGACTACCTTTCATTATGACATAGCTACTATCCATTGGAGTAACAAAAATCTCGACAACAAACTACCTTTCAAAATGATAAGGCTACCATCCATTGGAATAACAAAAATATCGAAAACAAACTATGTTCCATAATGACAAGGCTGCCATCTAGTGTAGTAACAAAAATCTTGACAACAGACTACCTTCCATAAGGACAATGCTACCATCCATTGGAGTAACAAAAATCTCGACAAAAGACTACCTTCCATAATGACAAGGCTACCATCCATTGTAGTAACAAAAATCTCGACAACAGACTACCTTCCATAATGACAAGGCTACCATCCATTGGAGTAACCAAAATCACGATAATAGACTACCTTCCATAATGAAAAGGCTATCATCTATTGGAATAACAAAAATATCAACAAGAGACTACCTTCCATAATGACAAGGCTACCATCCATAGGAGTAACAAAAATCTCGCCAACAGACTACCTTCCATAATGAAAAGGCTACCATCCATTGGAGTAACAAAAATCTAGACAACAAACTACCTTCCATAATGACAAGGCTACCATCCATTGGTGTAACGAAAATATCAACAAGAGACTACCTTCCATAATGACAAGGCTACCATCCATTGGAGTAACAAAAATCTCGCCAACAGACTACCTTCCGTAATCACAAGGCTACCATCCATTGGAATAACAAAAATATCGAAAACAGACTACCTTCCATAATGACAAGGCTACCATCCAATGGAGTAACAAAAATATCGAGAATAGACTACCTTCCCTAATGACAAGGCTACCATCCATTAAAGTAAAAAAAATCTCGACAACATAATACCTTCCACAATGACTAGGCTACCATCCATTAGAGTAATAAAGATATCGACAACAGACTACCTTCCATAATGACATGGCTACAATCCAATGGAGTAACAAAAATCTCGCCAACAGACTACCTTCCATAATGAAAAGGCTACCATCCATTGGAGTAACAAAAATCTAGATAACAAACTACCTTCCATAATGACAAGGCTACCATCCATTGGAGTAACGAAAATATCACAAGAGACTACTTTCCATAATGACAAGGCTACCATCCATTGGAGTAACAAAAATCACGACAACAAACTACCTTCCATAATTACAAGGCTACCATCCATTGGAGTAACAAAAATATCAACAAGAGACTACCTTCCATAATGACAAAGCTACCATCCGTTGGAGTAACAAAAATCTCGCCAACAGACTACCTTCCATAATGACAAGGCTACCATCCATTGGAATTACAAAAATATCGACAACAAACTACTTTCCATAATGACAAGGCTACCATCCATTACAGTAACAAAAATCTCGACAACAGACTACCTTCCATAAAGACAAGGCTACCATGCATTGGAGTAATGAAAATATTAAAAAGAGACTACCTTCCATAATGACAAGGCTACCATCCAGAGTAGTAACAAAAAGCTCGCCAACAAACTACCTTCGATAATGACAAGGCTACTATCTATTGGAGTGACAAAAATCTCGACAATAGACTACCTTCCATAATGACAAGGCTACCATCAATTGGAGTAAAAAAATCTCAGCAACAAACTACCTTTCATTATGACATAGCTACTATCCATTAGAGTAACAAAAATATCGACAACAAACTACCTTTCAAAATGATAAGGCTACCATCCATTGGAATAACAAAAATATCGAAAACAAACTATGTTCCATAATGACAAGGCTGCCATCTAGTGTAGTAAAAAAAATCTCGACAACAGACTACCTTCCATAAGGACAATGCTACCATCCATTGGAGTAACAAAAATCTCGACAAAAGACTACCTTCCATAATGACAAGGCTACCATCCATTATAGTAACAAAAATCTCGACAACAGACTACCTTCCATAATGACAAGGCTACCATCCATTGGAGTAACCAAAATCACGATAACAGACTACCTTCCATAATGAAAAGGCTACCATCTATTGGAATAACAAAAATATCAACAAGAGACTACCTTCCATAATGACAAGGCTACCATCAATTGGAGTAAAAAAATCTCAACAATAGACTACCTTTCATTATGACATAGCTACTATCCATTGGAGTAACAAAAATCTCGACAACAAACTACCTTTCAAAATGATAAGGCTACCATCCATTGGAATAACAAAAATATCGATAACAAACTATGTTCCATAATGACAAGGCTGCCATCTAGTGTAGTAACAAAAATCTCGACAACAGACTACCTTCCATAAGGACAATGCTACCATCCATTGGAGTAACAAAAATCTCGACAAAAGACTACCTTCCATAATGACAAGGCTACCATCCATTGTAGTAACAAAAATCTCGACAACAGACTACCTTCCATAATGACAAGGTTACCATCCATTGGAGTAACCAAAATCACGATAACAGACTACGTTCCATAATAAAAAGGCTACCATCTATTGGAATAACAAAAATATCAACAAGAGACTACCTTCCATAATGACAAGGCTACCATCCATTGGAGTAACAAAAATCTCGCCAACAGACTACCTTCCATAATGAAAAGGCTACCATCCATTGGAGTAACAAAAATCTAGACAACAAACTACCTTCCATAATGACAAGGCTACCATCAATTGGAGTAACAAAAATATCAACAAGAGACTACTTTCCATAATGACAAGGCTACCATCCATTGGAGTAACAAAAATCGCGACAACAAACTACTTTCCATAATGACAAGGCTACCATCCATTGAAGTAACAAAAATATCAACAAGAGACTACCTTCCACAATGACAAGGCTACCATCCATTGGAGTAACAAAAATCTCGCCAACAGACTACCTTCCGTAATCACAAGGCTACCATCCATTGGAATAACAAAAATATCGAAAACAGACTACCTTCCATAATGACAAGGCTACCATCCATTGGAGTAACAAAAATATCGAGAATAGACTACCTTCCATAATGACAAGGCTACCATCCATTAAAGTAAAAAAAATCTCGACAACATAATACCTTCCACAATGACTAGGCTACCATCCATTGGAGTAACAAAGATATCGACAACAGACTACCTTCCATAATGACAAGGCTACCATCCAATGGAGTAACAAAAATCTCGCCAACAGACTACCTTCCATAATGAAAAGGCTACCATCCATTGGAGTAACAAAAATCTAGATAACAAACTACCTTCCATAATGACAAGGCTACCATCCATTGGAGTAATGAAAATATCACAAGAGACTACTTTCCATAATGACAAGGCTACCATCCATTGGAGTAACAAAAATCGCGACAACAGACTACCTTCCATAATGACAAGGCTACCATCCATTGGAGTAACAAAAATATCAACAAGAGACTACCTTCCATAATGACAAAGCTACCATCCATCGGAGTAACAAAAATCTCGCCAACAGACTACCTTCCATAATGACAAGGCTACCATCCATTGGAATAACAAAAATATCGACAACAAACTTCTTTCCATAATGACAAGGCTACCATCCATTACAGTAACAAAAATATCGACAACAGACTACCTTCCATAAAGACAAGGCTACCATGCATTGGAGTAATGAAAATATTAACAAGAGACTACCTTCCATAATGACAAGGCTACCATCCAGAGTAGTAACAAAAAGCTCGCCAACAAACTACCTTCGATAATGACAAGGCTACTATCTATTGGAGTGACAAAAATCTCGACAATAGACTACCTTCCATAATGACAAGGCTACCATCAATTGGAGTAAAAAAATCTCAACAACAGACTACCTTTCATTATGACATAGCTACTATCCATTGGAGTAACAAAAATCTCGACAACAAACTACCTTTCAAAATGATAAGGCTACCATCCATTGGAATAACAAAAATATCGAAAACAAACTATGTTCCATAATGACAAGGCTGCCATCTAGTGTAGTAACAAAAATCTCGACAACAGACTACCTTCCATAAGGACAATGCTACCATCCATTGGATTAACAAAAATCTCGACAAAAGACTACCTTCCATAATGACAAGGCTACCATCCATTGTAGTAACAAAAATCTCGACAACAGACTACCTTCCATAATGACAAGGCTACCATCCATTGGAGTAACCAAAATCAGGATAACAGACTACCTTCCATAATGAAAAGGCTACCATCTATTGGAATAACAAAAATATCAACAAGAGACTACCTTCCATAATGACAAGGCTACCATCAATTGGAGTAAAAAAATCTCAACAATAGACTACCTTTCATTATGACATAGCTACTATCCACTGGAGTAACAAAAATCTCGACAACAAACTACCTTTCAAAATGATAAGGCTACCATCCATTGGAATAACAAAAATATCGACAACAAACTATGTTCCATAATGACAAGGCTGCCATCTAGTGTAGTAACAAAAATCTCGACAACAGACTACCTTCCATAAGGACAATGCTACCATCCATTGGAGTAACAAAAATCTCGACAAAAGACTACCTTCCATAATGACAAGGCTACCATCCATTGTAGTAACAAAAATCTCGACAACAGACTACCTTCCATAATGACAAGGTTACCATCCATTGAAGTAACCAAAATCACGATAACAGACTACCTTCCATAATGAAAAGGCTACCATCTATTGGAATAACAAAAATATCAACAAGAGACTACCTTCCATAATGACAAGGCTACCATCCATTGGAGTAACAAAAATCTCGCCAACAGACTACCTTCCATAATGAAAAGGCTACCATCAATTGGAGTAACAAAAATCTAGACAACAAACTACCTTCCATAATGACAAGGCTACCATCCATTGGAGTAACAAAAATATCAACAAGAGACTACTTTCCATAATGACAAGGCTACCATCCGTTGGAGTAACAAAAATCGCGACAACAAACTACTTTCCATAATGACAAGGCTACCATCCATTGAAGTAACAAAAATATCAACAAGAGACTACCTTCCACAATGACAAGGCTACCATCCATTGGAGTAACAAAAATCTCGCCAACAGACTACCTTCCGTAATCACAAGGCTACCATCCATTGGAATAACAAAAATATCGAAAACAGACTACCTTCCATAATGACAAGGCTACCATCCATTGGAGTAACAAAAATATCGAGAATAGACTACCTTCCATAATGACAAGGCTACCATCCATTAAAGTAAAAAAAATCTCGACAACATAATACCTTCCACAATGACTAGGCTACCATCCATTGGAGTAACAAAGATATCGACAACAGACTACCTTCCATAATGACAAGGCTACCATCCAATGGAGTAACAAAAATCTCGCCAACAGACTACCTTCCATAATGAAAAGGCTACCATCCATTGGAGTAACAAAAATCTAGATAACAAACTACCTTCCATAATGACAAGGCTACCATCCATTGGAGTAACGAAAATATCACAAGAGACTACTTTCCATAATGACAAGGCTACCATCCATTGGAGTAACAAAAATCGCGACAATAGACTACCTTCCATAATGACAAGGCTACCATCCATTGGAGTAACAAAAATATCCACAAGAGACTACCTTCCATAATGACAAAGCTACCATCCATTGGAGTAACAAAAATCTCGCCAACAGACTACCTTCCATAATGACAAGGCTACCATCCATTGGAATAACAAAATATCGACAACAAACTACTTTCCATAATGACAAGGCTACCAGCCATTACAGTAACAAAAATCTCGACAACAGACTACCTTCCATAAAGACAAGGCTACCATGCATTGGAGTAATGAAAATATTAACAAGAGACTACCTTCCATAATGACAAGGCTACCATCCAGAGTAGTAACAAAAAGCTCGCCAACAAACTACCTTCGATAATGACAAGGCTACTATCTATTGGAGTGACAAAAATCTCGACAATAGACTACCTTCCATAATGACAAGGCTACCATCAATTGGAGTAAAAAAATCTCAACAACAGACTACCTTTCATTATGACATAGCTACTATCCATTGGAGTAACAAAAATCTCGACAACAAACTACCTTTCAAAATGATAAGGCTACCATCCATTGGAATAACAAAAATATCAAAAACAAACTATGTTCCATAATGACAAGGCTGCCATCTAGTCTAGTAACAAAAATCTCGACAACAGACTACCTTCCATAAGGACAATGCTACCATCCATTGGAGTAACAAAAATCTCGACAAAAGACTACCTTCCATAATGACAAGGCTACCATCCATTGTAGTAACAAAAATCTCGACAACAGACTACCTTCCATAATGACAAGGCTACCATCCATTGGAGTAACCAAAATCACGATAACAGACTACCTTCCATAATGAAAACGCTACCATATATTGGAATAACAAAAATATCAACAAGAGACTACCTTCCATAATGACAAGGCTACCATCCATTGGAGTAAAAAAAATCTCGCCAACAGACTACCTTCCATAATGAAAAGGCTACCATCCATTGGAGTAACAAAAATCTAGACAACAAACTACCTTCCATAATGACAAGGCTACCATCCATTGGAGTAACGAAAATATCACAAGAGACTACTTTCCATAATGACAAGGCTACCATCCATTGGAGTAACAAAAATATCAACAAGAGACTACCTTCCATAATGACAAGGCTACCATCCATTGGAGTAACAAAAATCTCGCCAACAGACTACCTTCCATAATGACAAGGCTACCATCCATTGGAATAACAAAAATATCGACAACAAACTACTTTCCATAATGACAAGGCTACCATCAATTACAGTAACAAAAATCTCGACAACAGACTACCTTCCATAAAGACAAGGCTACCATGCATTGGAGTAATGAAAATATTAACAAGAGACTACCTTCCATAATGACAAGGCTACCATCCAGAGTAGTAACAAAAAGCTCGCCAACAAACTACCTTCGATAATGACAAGGCTACTATCTATTAGAGTGACAAAAATCTCGACAATAGACTACCTTCCATAATGACAAGGCTACCATCAATTGGAGTAAAAAAATCTCAACAACAGACTACCTTTCATTATGACATAGCTATTATCCATTGGAGTAACAAAAATCTCGACAACAAACTACCTTTCAAAATGATAAGGCTACCATCCATTGGAATAACAAAAATATCGAAAACAAACTATGTTCCATAATGACAAGGCTGCCATCTAGTGTAGTAACAAAAATCTCGACAATAGACTACCTTCCATAAGGACAATGCTACCATCCATTGGAGTAACAAAAATCTCGACAAAAGACTACCTTCAATAATGACAAGGCTACCATCCATTGTAGTAACAAAAATCTCGACAACAGACTACCTTCCATAATGACAAGGCTACCATCCATTGGAGTAACCAAAATCACGATAACAGACTACCTTCCATAATGAAAAGGCTACCATCTATTGGAATAACAAAAATATCAACAAGAGACTACGTTCCATAATGACAAGGCTACCATCAATTGGAGTAAAAAAATGTCAACAATAGACTACCTTTCATTATGACATAGCTACTATCCATTGGAGTAACAAAAATCTCGACAACAAACTACCATTCAAAATGATAAGGCTACCATCCATTGGAATAACAAAAATATCGACAACAAACTATGTTCCATAATGACAAGGCTGCCATCTAGTGTGGTAACAAAAATCTCGACAACAGACTACCTTCCATAAGGACAATGCTACCATCCATTAGAGTAATAAAAATCTCGACAAAAGAATACCTTCCATAATGACAAGGCTACCATCCATTGTAGTAACAAAAATCTCGACAACAGACTACCTTCCATAATGACAAGGTTACCATCCATTGGAGTAACCAAAATCACGATAACAGACTACCTTCCATAATGAAAAGGCTACCATCTATTGGAATAACAAAAATATCAAGAGACTACCTTCCATAATGACAAGGCTACCATCCATTGGAGTAACAAAAATCTCGCCAACAGACTACCTTCCATAATGACAAGGCTACCATCCATTGGAGTAACAAAAATATCAACAAGAGACTACCTTCCATAATGACAAAGCTACCATCCATTGGAGTAACAAAAATCTCGCCAACAGACTACCTTCCATAATGACAAGGCTACCATCCATTGGAATAACAAAAATATCGACAACAAACTACTTTCCATAATGACAAGGCTACCATCCATTACAGTAACAAAAATCTCGACAACAGACTACCTTCCATAAAGACAAGGCTACCATGCATTGGAGTAATGAAAATATTAACAAGAGACTACCTTCCATAATGACAAGGCTACCATCCAGAGTAGTAACAAAAAGCTCGCCAACAAACTACCTTCGATAATGACAAGGCTACTATCTATTGGAGTGACAAAAATCTCGACAATAGACTACCTTCCATAATGACAAGGCTACCATCAATTGGAGTAAAAAAATCTCAACAACAGACTACCTTTCATTATGACATAGCTACTATCCATTGGAGTAACAAAAATCTCGACAACAAACTACCTTTCAAAATGATAAGGCTACCATCCATTGGAATAACAAAAATATCGAAAACAAACTATGTTCCATAATGACAAGGCTGCCATCTAGTGTAGTAACAAAAATCTCGACAACAAACTACCTTCCATAAGGACAATGCTACCATCCATTGGAGTAACAAAAATCTCGACAAAAGACTACCTTCCATAATGACAAGGCTACCATCCATTGTAGTAACAAAAATCTCGACAACAGACTACCTTCCATAATGACAAGGCTACCATCCATTGGAGTAACCAAAATCACGATAACAGACTACCTTCCATAATGAAAACGCTACCATATATTGGAATAACAAAAATATCAACAAGAGACTACCTTCCATAATGACAAGGCTACCATCCATTGGAGTAAAAAAAATCTCGCCAACAGACTACCTTCCATAATGAAAAGGCTACCATCCATTGGAGTAACAAAAATCTAGACAACAAACTACCTTCCATAATGACAAGGCTACCATCCATTGGAGTAACGAAAATATCACAAGAGACTACTTTCCATAATGACAAGGCTACCATCCATTGGAGTAACAAAAATCGCGACAACAGACTACCTTCCATAATGACAAGGCTACCATCCATTGGAGTAACAAAAATATCAACAAGAGACTACCTTCCATAATGACAAAGCTACCATCCATTGGAGTAACAAAAATCTCGCCAACAGACTACCTTCCATAATGACAAGGCTACCATCCATTGGAATAACAAAAATATCGACAACAAACTACTTTCCATAATGACAAGGCTACCATCCATTACAGTAACAAAAATCTCGACAACAGACTACCTTCCATAAAGACAAGGCTACCATGCATTGGAGTAATGAAAATATTAACAAGAGACTACCTTCCATAATGACAAGGCTACCATCCAGAGTAGTAACAAAAAGCTCGCCAACAAACTACCTTCGATGATGACAAGGCTACTATCTATTGGAGTGACAAAAATCTCGACAATAGACTACCTTCCATAATGACAAGGCTACCATCAATTGGAGTAAAAAAATCTCAACAACAGACTACCTTTCATTATGACATAGCTACTATCCATTGGAGTAACAAAAATCTCGACAACAAACTACCTTTCAAAATGATAAGGCTACCATCCATTGGAATAACAAAAATATCGAAAACAAACTATGTTCCATAATGACAAGGCTGCCATCTAGTGTAGTAACAAAAATCTCGACAACAGACTACCTTCCATAAAGACAATGCTACCATCCATTGGAGTAACAAAAATCTCGACAAAAGACTACCTTCAATAATGACAAGGCTACCATCCATTGTAGTAACAAAAATCTCGACAACAGACTACCTTTCATAATGACAAGGCTACCATCCATTGGAGTAACCAAAATCACGATAACAGACTACCTTCCATAATGAAAAGGCTACCATCTATTGGAATAACAAAAATATCAACAACAGACTACCTTCCATAATGACAAGGCTACCATCAATTGGAGTAAAAAAATGTCAACAATAGACTACCTTTCATTATGACATAGCTACTATCCATTGGAGTAACAAAAATCTCGACAACAAACTACCTTTCAAAATGATAAGGCTACCATCCATTGGAATAACAAAAATATCGACAACAAACTATGTTCCATAATGACAAGGCTGCCATCTAGTGTAGTAACAAAAATCTCGACAACAGACTACCTTCCATAAGGACAATGCTACCATCCATTAGAGTAACAAAAATCTCGACAAAAGACTACCTTCCATAATGACAAGGCTACCATCCATTGTAGTAACAAAAATCTCGACAACAGACTACCTTCCATAATGACAAGGTTACCATCCATTGGAGTAACCAAAATCACGATAACAGACTACCTTCCATAATGAAAAGGCTACCATCTATTGGAATAACAAAAATATCAAGAGACTACCTTCCATAATGACAAGGCTACCATCCATTGGAGTAACAAAAATCTCGCCAACAGACTACCTTCCATAATGAAAAGGCTACCATCCATTGGAGTAACAAAAATGTAGACAACAAACTACCTTCCATAATGACAAGGCTACCATCCATTGGAGTAACAAAAATATCAACAAGAGACTACTTTCCATAATGACAAGGCTACCATCCATTGGAGTAACAAAAATCGCGACAACAAACTACTTTCCATAATGACAAGGCTACCATCCATTGAAGTAACAAAAATATCAAAAAGAGACTACCTTCCACAATGACAAGGCTACCATCCATTGGAGTAACAAAAATCTCGCCAACAGACTACCTTCTGTAATCACAAGGCTACCATCCATTGGAATAACAAAAATATCGAAAACAGACTACCTTCCATAATGACAAGGCTACCATCCATTGGAGTAACAAAAATATCGAGAATAGACTTCCTTCCATAATGACAAGGCTACCATCCATTAAAGTAAAAAAAATCTCGACAACATAATACCTTCCATAATGACTAGGCTACCATCCATTGGAGTAACAAGGATATCGACAACAGACTACCTTCCATAATGACAAGGCTACCATCCAATGGAGTAACAAAAATCTCGCCAACAGACTACCTTCCATAATGAAAAGGCTACCATCCATTGGAGTAACAAAAATCTAGATAAGAAACTACCTTCCATAATGACAAGGCTACCATCCATTGGAGTAACGAAAATATCACAAGAGACTACTTTCCATAATGACAAGGCTACCATCCATTGGAGTAACAAAAATCGCGACAACAGACTACCTTCCATAATGACAAGGCTACCATCCATTGGAGTAACAAAAATATCAACAAGAGACTACCTTCCATAATAACAAAGCTACCATCCATTGGAGTAACAAAAATCTCGCCAACAGACTACCTTCCATAATGACAAGGCTACCATCCATTGGAATAACAAAAATATCGACAACAAACTACTTTCCATAATGACAAGGCTACCATCCATTACAGTAACAAAAATCTCGACAACAGACTACCTTCCATAAAGACAAGGCTACCATGCATTGGAGTAATGAAAATATTAACAAGAGACTACCTTCCATAATGACAAGGCTACCATCCAGAGTAGTAACAAAAAGCTCGCCAACAAACTACCTTCGATAATGACAAGGCTACTATCTATTGGAGTGACAAAAATCTCGACAATAGACTACCTTCCATAATGACAAGGCTACCATCAATTGGAGTAAAAAAATCTCAACAACAGACTACCTTTCATTATGACATAGCTACTATCCATTGGAGTAACAAAAATCTCGACCACAAACTACCTTTCAAAATGATAAGGCTACCATCCATTGGAATAACAAAAATATCGAAAACAAACTATGTTCCATAATGACAAGGCTGCCATCTAGTGTAGTAACAAAAATCTCGACAACAGACTACCTTCCATAAGGACAATGCTACCATCCATTGGAGTAACAAAAATCTCGACAAAAGACTACCTTCCATAATGACAAGGCTACCATCCATTGTAGTAACAAAAATCTCGACAACAGACTACCTTCTATAATGACAAGGCTACCATCCATTGGAGTAACAAAAAATCACGATAACAGACTACCTTCCATAATGAAAAGGCTACCATCTATTGGAATAACAAAAATATCAAGAGACTACCTTCCATAATGACAAGGCTACCATCCATTGGAGTAACAAAAATCTCGCCAACAGACTACCTTCCATAATGAAAAGGCTACCATCCATTGGAGTAACAAAAATCTAGACAACAAACTACCTTCCATAATGACAAGGCTACCATCCATTGGAGTAACAAAAATATCAACAAGAGACTACTTTCCATAATGACAAGGCTACCATCCATTGGAGTAACAAAAATCGCGACAACAAACTACTTTCCATAATGACAAGGCTACCATCCATTGAAGTAACAAAAATATCAACAAGAGACTACCTTCCACAATGACAAGGCTACCATCCATTGGAGTAACAAAAATCTCGCCAACAGACTACCTTCCGTAATCACAAGGCTACCATCCATTGGAATAACAAAAATATCGAAAACAGACTACCTTCCATAATGACAAGGCTACCATCCATTGGAGTAACAAAAATATCGAGAATAGACTACCTTCCATAATGACAAGGCTACCATCCATTAAAGTAAAAAAAATCTCGACAACATAATACCTTCCACAATGACTAGGCTACCATCCATTGGAGTAACAAAGATATCGACAACAGACTACCTTCCATAATGACAAGGCTACCATCCAATGGAGTAACAAAAATCTCGCCAACAGACTACCTTCCATAATGAAAGGGCTACCATCCATTGGAGTAACAAAAATCTAGATAAGAAACTACCTTCCATAATGACAAGGCTACCATCCATTGGAGTAACGAAAATATCACAAGAGACTACTTTCCATAATGACAAGGCTACCATCCATTGGAGTAACAAAAATCGCGACAACAGACTACCTTCCATAATGACAAGGCTACCATCCATTGGAGTAACAAAAATATCAACAAGAGACTACCTTCCATAATGACAAAGCTACCATCCATTGGAGTAACAAAAATCTCGCCAACAGACTACCTTCCATAATGACAAGGCTACCATCCATTGGAATAACAAAAATATCGACAACAAACTACTTTCCATAATGACAAGGCTACCATCCATTACAGTAACAAAAATCTCGACAATAGACTACCTTCCATAAAGACAAGGCTACCATGCATTGGAGTAATGAAAATATTAACAAGAGACTACCTTCCATAATGACAAGGCTACCATCCAGAGTAGTAACAAAAAGCTCGCCAACAAACTACCTTCGATAATGACAAGGCTACTATCTATTGGAGTGACAAAAATCTCGACAATAGACTACCTTCCATAATGACAAGGCTACCATCAATTGGAGTAAAAAAATCTCAACAACAAACTACCTTTCATTATGACATAGCTACTATCCATTGGAGTAACAAAAATCTCGACCACAAACTACCTTTCAAAATGATAAGGCTACCATCCATTGGAATAACAAAAATATCGAAAACAAACTATGTTCCATAATGACAAGGCTGCCATCTAGTGTAGTAACAAAAATCTCGACAACAGACTACCTTCCATAAGGACAATGCTACCATCCATTGGAGTAACAAAAATATCGACAAAAGACTACCTTCCATAATGACAAGGCTACCATCCATTGTAGTAACAAAAATCTCGACAACAGACTACCTTCCATAATGACAAGGCTACCATCCATTGGAGTAACCAAAATCACGATAACAGACTACCTTCCATAATGAAAACGCTACCATATATTGGAATAACAAAAATATCAACAAGAGACTACCTTCCATAATGACAAGGCTACCATCCATTGGAGTAAAAAAAATCTCGCCAACAGACTACCTTCCATAATGAAAAAGCTACCATCCATTGGAGTAACAAAAATCTAGACAACAAACTACCTTCCATAATGACAAGGCTACCATCCATTGGAGTAACGAAAATATCAACAAGAGACTACTTTCCATAATGACAAGGCTACCATCCATTGGAGTAACAAAAATCGCGACAAAAAACTACTTTCCATAATGACAAGGCTACCATCCATTGAAGTAACAAAAATATCAACAAGAGACTACCTTCCACAATGACAAGGCTACCATCCATTGGAGTAACAAAAATCTCGCCAACAGACTACCTTCCGTAATCACAAGGCTACCATCCATTGGAATAACAAAAATATCGAAAACAGACTACCTTCCATAATGACAAGGCTACCATCCATTGGAGTAACAAAAATATCGAGAATAGACTACCTTCCATAATGACAAGGCTACCATCCATTAAAGTAAAAAAAATCTCGACAACATAATACCTTCCACAATGACTAGGCTACCATCCATTGGAGTAACAAAGATATCGACAACAGACTACCTTCCATAAAGACAAGGCTACCATCCAATGGAGTAACAAAAATCTCGCCAACAGACTACCTTCCATAATGAAAAGGCTACCATCCATTGGAGTAACAACAATCTAGATAACAAACTACCTTCCATAATGACAAGGCTACCATCCATTGGAGTAACGAAAATATCACAAGAGACTACTTTCCATAATGACAAGGCTACCATCCATTGGAGTAACAAAAATCGCGACAACAGACTACCTTCCATAATGACAAGGCTACCATCCATTGGAGTAACAAAAATATCAACAAGAGACTACCTTCCATAATGACAAAGCTACCATCCATTGGAGTAACAAAAATCTCGCCAACAGACTACCTTCCATAATGACAAGGCTACCATCCATTGGAATAACAAAAATATCGACAACAAACTACTTTCCATAATGACAAGGCTACCATCCATTACAGTAACAAAAATCTCGACAACAGACTACCTTCCATAAAGACAAGGCTACCATGCATTGGAATAATGAAAATATTAACAAGAGACTACCTTCCATAATGACAAGGCTACCATCCAGAGTAGTAACAAAAAGCTCGCCAACAAACTACCTTCGATAATGACAAGGCTACTATCTATTGGAGTGACAAAAATCTCGACAATAGACTACCTTCCATAATGACAAGGCTACCATCAATTGGAGTAACAAAATCTCAACAACAGACTACCTTTCAAAATGATAAGGCTACCATCCATTGGAATAACAAAAATATCGAAAACAAACTATGTTCCATAATGACAAGGCTGCCATCTAGTGTAGTAACAAAAATCTCGACAACAGACTACCTTCCATAAGGACAATGCTACCATCCATTGGAGTAACAAAAATCTCGACAAAAGACTACCTTCCATAATGACAAGGCTACCATCCATTGTAGTAACAAAAATCTCGACAACAGACTACCTTCCATAATGACAAGGCTACCATCCATTGGAGTAACCAAAATCACGATAACAAACTACCTTCCATAATGAAAAGGCTACAATGTATTGGAATAACAAAAATATCAACAAGAGACTACCTTCCATAATGACAAGGCTACCATCCAATGGAGTAACAAAAATCTCGCCAACAGACTACCTTCCATAATGAAAAGGCTACAATCCATTGGAGTAACAAAAATCTAGATAACAAACTACCTTCCATAATGACAAGGCTACCATCCATTGGAGTAACGAAAATATCACAAGAGACTACTTTCCATAATGACAAGGCTACCATCCATTGGAGTAACAAAAATCGCGACAACAAACTACCTTCCATAATGACAAGGCTACCATCCATTGGAGTAACAAAAATATCAACAAGAGACTACCTTCCATAATGACAAAGCTACCATCCATTGGAGTAACAAAAATCTCACCAACAGACTACCTTCCATAATGACAAGGCTACCATCCATTGAAATAACAAAAATATCGACAACAAACTACCTTCCATAATGACAAGGCTACCATCCATAGTAGTAACAAAAAGCTCGCCAACAGACTACCTTCGATAATGACAAGGCTACTATCTATTGGTGTGACAAAAATCTCGACAATAGACTACCTTCCATAATGACAAGGCTAACGTCAATTGGAGTAACAAAATCTCGACAACAGACTACCTTTCATTATGACATGGCTACTATCCATTGGAGTAACAAAAATCTCGACAACAAACTACCTTTCAAAATGATAAGGCTACCATCCATTGGAATAACAAAAATATCGACAACAAACTATGTTCCATAATGACAAGGCTGGCATCCATTGTAGTAACAGAAATCTCAACAACAGACTACCTTCCATAATGACAATGCTACCATCCTTTGGAGTTACAAAAATCTCGACACCAGACTACCTTCCATAATGACAAGGCTACCATCCATTACAGTAACAAAAATCTCGACAACAGACTACCTTCCATAAAGACAAGGCTACCATGCATTGGAGTAATGAAAATATTAACAAGAGACTACCTTCCATAATGACAAGGCTACCATCCAGAGTAGTAACAAAAAGCTCGCCAACAAACTACCTTCGATAATGACAAGGCTACTATCTATTGGAGTGACAAAAATCTCGACAATAGACTACCTTCCATAATGACAAGGCTACCATCAATTGGAGTAAAAAAATCTCAACAATAGACTACCTTTCATTATGACATAGCTACTATCCATTGGAGTAACAAAAATCTCGACAACAAACTACCTTTCAAAATGATAAGGCTACCATCCATTGGAATAACAAAAATATCGACAACAAACTATGTTCCATAATGACAACGCTGCCATCTAGTGTAGTAACAAAAATCTCGACAACAGACTACCTTCCATAAGGACAATGCTACCATCCATTGGAGTAACAAAAATCTCGACAAAAGACTACCTTCCATAATGACAAGGCTACCATCCATTGTAGTAACAAAAATCTCGAAAACAGACTACCTTCCATAATGACAAGGCTACCATCCATTGGAGTAACAAAAATCGCGACAACAGACTACCTTCCATAATGACAAGGCTACCATCCATTGGAGTAACAAAAATATCAACAAGAGACTACCTTCCATAATGACAAAGCTACCATCCATTGGAGTAACAAAAATCTCGCCAACAGACTACCTTCCATAATGACAAGGCTACCATCCATTGGAATAACAAAAATATCGACAACAAACTACTTTCCATAATGACAAGGCTACCATCCATTACAGTAACAAAAATCTCGACAATAGACTACCTTCCATAAAGACAAGGCTACCATGCATTGGAGTAATGAAAATATTAACAAGAGACTACCTTCCATAATGACAAGGCTACCATCCAGAGTAGTAACAAAAAGCTCGCCAACAAACTACCTTCGATAATGACAAGGCTACTATCTATTGGAGTGACAAAAATCTCGACAATAGACTACCTTCCATAATGACAAGGCTACCATCAATTGGAGTAAAAAAATCTCAACAACAAACTACCTTTCATTATGACATAGCTACTATCCATTGGAGTAACAAAAATCTCGACCACAAACTACCTTTCAAAATGATAAGGCTACCATCCATTGGAATAACAAAAATATCGAAAACAAACTATGTTCCATAATGACAAGGCTGCCATCTAGTGTAGTAACAAAAATCTCGACAACAGACTACCTTCCATAAGGACAATGCTACCATCCATTGGAGTAACAAAAATATCGACAAAAGACTACCTTCCATAATGACAAGGCTACCATCCATTGTAGTAACAAAAATCTCGACAACAGACTACCTTCCATAATGACAAGGCTACCATCCATTGGAGTAACCAAAATCACGATAACAGACTACCTTCCATAATGAAAACGCTACCATATATTGGAATAACAAAAATATCAACAAGAGACTACCTTCCATAATGACAAGGCTACCATCCATTGGAGTAAAAAAAATCTCGCCAACAGACTACCTTCCATAATGAAAAAGCTACCATCCATTGGAGTAACAAAAATCTAGACAACAAACTACCTTCCATAATGACAAGGCTACCATCCATTGGAGTAACGAAAATATCAACAAGAGACTACTTTCCATAATGACAAGGCTACCATCCATTGGAGTAACAAAAATCGCGACAAAAAACTACTTTCCATAATGACAAGGCTACCATCCATTGAAGTAACAAAAATATCAACAAGAGACTACCTTCCACAATGACAAGGCTACCATCCATTGGAGTAACAAAAATCTCGCCAACAGACTACCTTCCGTAATCACAAGGCTACCATCCATTGGAATAACAAAAATATCGAAAACAGACTACCTTCCATAATGACAAGGCTACCATCCATTGGAGTAACAAAAATATCGAGAATAGACTACCTTCCATAATGACAAGGCTACCATCCATTAAAGTAAAAAAAATCTCGACAACATAATACCTTCCACAATGACTAGGCTACCATCCATTGGAGTAACAAAGATATCGACAACAGACTACCTTCCATAAAGACAAGGCTACCATCCAATGGAGTAACAAAAATCTCGCCAACAGACTACCTTCCATAATGAAAAGGCTACCATCCATTGGAGTAACAACAATCTAGATAACAAACTACCTTCCATAATGACAAGGCTACCATCCATTGGAGTAACGAAAATATCACAAGAGACTACTTTCCATAATGACAAGGCTACCATCCATTGGAGTAACAAAAATCGCGACAACAGACTACCTTCCATAATGACAAGGCTACCATCCATTGGAGTAACAAAAATATCAACAAGAGACTACCTTCCATAATGACAAAGCTACCATCCATTGGAGTAACAAAAATCTCGCCAACAGACTACCTTCCATAATGACAAGGCTACCATCCATTGGAATAACAAAAATATCGACAACAAACTACTTTCCATAATGACAAGGCTACCATCCATTACAGTAACAAAAATCTCGACAACAGACTACCTTCCATAAAGACAAGGCTACCATGCATTGGAATAATGAAAATATTAACAAGAGACTACCTTCCATAATGACAAGGCTACCATCCAGAGTAGTAACAAAAAGCTCGCCAACAAACTACCTTCGATAATGACAAGGCTACTATCTATTGGAGTGACAAAAATCTCGACAATAGACTACCTTCCATAATGACAAGGCTACCATCAATTGGAGTAACAAAATCTCAACAACAGACTACCTTTCAAAATGATAAGGCTACCATCCATTGGAATAACAAAAATATCGAAAACAAACTATGTTCCATAATGACAAGGCTGCCATCTAGTGTAGTAACAAAAATCTCGACAACAGACTACCTTCCATAAGGACAATGCTACCATCCATTGGAGTAACAAAAATCTCGACAAAAGACTACCTTCCATAATGACAAGGCTACCATCCATTGTAGTAACAAAAATCTCGACAACAGACTACCTTCCATAATGACAAGGCTACCATCCATTGGAGTAACCAAAATCACGATAACAAACTACCTTCCATAATGAAAAGGCTACAATGTATTGGAATAACAAAAATATCAACAAGAGACTACCTTCCATAATGACAAGGCTACCATCCAATGGAGTAACAAAAATCTCGCCAACAGACTACCTTCCATAATGAAAAGGCTACAATCCATTGGAGTAACAAAAATCTAGATAACAAACTACCTTCCATAATGACAAGGCTACCATCCATTGGAGTAACGAAAATATCACAAGAGACTACTTTCCATAATGACAAGGCTACCATCCATTGGAGTAACAAAAATCGCGACAACAAACTACCTTCCATAATGACAAGGCTACCATCCATTGGAGTAACAAAAATATCAACAAGAGACTACCTTCCATAATGACAAAGCTACCATCCATTGGAGTAACAAAAATCTCACCAACAGACTACCTTCCATAATGACAAGGCTACCATCCATTGAAATAACAAAAATATCGACAACAAACTACCTTCCATAATGACAAGGCTACCATCCATAGTAGTAACAAAAAGCTCGCCAACAGACTACCTTCGATAATGACAAGGCTACTATCTATTGGTGTGACAAAAATCTCGACAATAGACTACCTTCCATAATGACAAGGCTAACGTCAATTGGAGTAACAAAATCTCGACAACAGACTACCTTTCATTATGACATGGCTACTATCCATTGGAGTAACAAAAATCTCGACAACAAACTACCTTTCAAAATGATAAGGCTACCATCCATTGGAATAACAAAAATATCGACAACAAACTATGTTCCATAATAACAAGGCTGGCATCCATTGTAGTAACAGAAATCTCAACAACAGACTACCTTCCATAATGACAATGCTACCATCCTTTGGAGTTACAAAAATCTCGACACCAGACTACCTTCCATAATGACAAGGCTACCATCCATTACAGTAACAAAAATCTCGACAACAGACTACCTTCCATAAAGACAAGGCTACCATGCATTGGAGTAATGAAAATATTAACAAGAGACTACCTTCCATAATGACAAGGCTACCATCCAGAGGAGTAACAAAAAGCTCGCCAACAAACTACCTTCGATAATGACAAGGCTACTATCTATTGGAGTGACAAAAATCTCGACAATAGACTACCTTCCATAATGACAAGGCTACCATCAATTGGAGTAAAAAAATCTCAACAATAGACTACCTTTCATTATGACATAGCTACTATCCATTGGAGTAACAAAAATCTCGACAACAAACTACCTTTCAAAATGATAAGGCTACCATCCATTGGAATAACAAAAATATCGACAACAAACTATGTTCCATAATGACAACGCTGCCATCTAGTGTAGTAACAAAAATCTCGACAACAGACTACCTTCCATAAGGACAATGCTACCATCCATTGGAGTAACAAAAATCTCGACAAAAGACTACCTTCCATAATGACAAGGCTACCATCCATTGTAGTAACAAAAATCTCGAAAACAGACTACCTTCCATAATGACAAGGCTACCATCCATTGGAGTAACCAAAATCACGATAACAGACTACCTTCCATAATGAAAAGGCTACCATCTATTGGAATAACAAAAATATCAACAAGAGACTACCTTCCATAATGACAAGGCTACCATCCATTGGAGTAACAAAAATATCGCCAACAGACTACCTTCCATAATGAAAACGCTACCATCCATTGGAGTAACAAAAATCTAGACAACAAACTACCTTCCATAATGACAAGGCTACCATCCATTGGAGTAACAAAAATATCAACAAGAGAGTACTTTCCATAATGACAAGGCTACCATCTATTGGAGTAACAAAAATCGCGACAACAAACTACTTTCCAAAATGACAAGGCTACCATCCATTGAAGTAACAAAAATATCAACAAGAGACTACCTTCCACAATGACAAGGCTACCATCCATTGGAGTAACAAAAATCTCGCCAACAGACTACCTTCCGTAATCACAAGGCTACCATCCATTGGAATAACAAAAATATCGAAAACAGACTACCTTTCATAATGACAAGGCTACCATCCATTGGAGTAACAAAAATATCGAGAATAGACTACCTTCCATAATGACAAGGCTACCATCCATTAAAGTAAAAAAAATCTCGACAACATAATACCTTCCACAATGACTAGGCTACCATCCATTAGAGTAACAAATATATCGACAACAGACTACCTTCCATAATGACAAGGCTACCATCCAATGGAGTAACAAAAATCTCGCCAACAGACTACCTTCCATAATGAAAAGGCTACCATCCATTGGAGTAACAAAAATCTAGATAACAAACTACCTTCCATAATGACAAGGCTACCATCCATTGGAGTAACGAAAATATCACAAGAGACTACTTTCCATAATGACAAGGCTACCATCCATTGGAGTAACAAAAATCGCGACAACAGACTACCTTCCATAATGACAAAGCTACCATCCATTGGAGTAACAAAAATCTCGCCAACAGAGTACCTTCCATAATGACAAGGCTACCATCCATTGGAATAACAAAAATATCGACAACAAACTACTTTCCATAATGACAAGGCTACCATCCATTACAGTAACAAAAATCTCGACAACAGACTACCTACCATAAAGACAAGGCTACCATGCATTGGAGTAATGAAAATATTAACAAGAGACTACCTTCCATAATGACAAGGCTACCATCCAGAGTAGTAACAAAAAGCTCGCCAACAAACTACCTTCGATAATGACAAGGCTACTATCTATTGGAGTGACAAAAATCTCGACAATAGACTACCTTCCATAATGACAAGGCTACCATCAATTGGAGTAAAAAAATCTCAACAACAGACTACCTTTCATTATGACATAGCTACTATCCATTGGAGTAACAAAAATCTCGACAACAAACTACCTTTCAAAATGATAAGGCTACCATCCATTGGAATAACAAAAATATCGAAAACAAACTATGTTCCATAATGACAAGGCTGCCATCTAGTGTAGTAACAAAAATCTCGACAACAGACTACCTTCCATAAGGACAATGCTACCATCCATTGGAGTAACAAAAATCTCGACAAAAGACTACCTTCCATAATGACAAGGCTACCATCCATTGTAGTAACAAAAATCTCGACAACAGACTACCTTCCATAATGACAAGGCTACCATCCATTGGAGTAACCAAAATCACGATAACAAACTACCTTCCATAATGTAAAGGCTACCATGTATTGGAATAACAAAAATATCAACAAGAGACTACCTTCCATAATGACAAGGCTACCATCCAATGGAGTAACAAAAATCTCGCCAACAGACTACCTTCCATAATGAAAAGGCTACCATCCATTGGAGTAATAAAAATCTAGATAACAAACTACCTTCCATAATGACAAGGCTACCATCCATCGGAGTAACGAAAATATCACAAGAGACTACTTTCCATAATGACAAGGCTACCATCCATTGGAGTAACAAAAATCGCGACAACAAACTACCTTCCATAATGACAAGGCTACCATCCATTGGAGTAACAAAAATATCAACAAGAGACTACCTTCCATAATGACAAAGCTACCATCCATTGGAGTAACAAAAATCTCACCAACAGACTACCTTCCATAATGACAAGGCTACCATCCATTGGAATAACAAAAATATCGACAACAAACTACCTTCCATAATGACAAGGCTACCATCCATAGTAGTAACAAAAAGCTCGCCAACAGACCACCTTCGATAATGACAAGGCTACTATCTATTGGAGTGACAAAAATCTCGACAATAGACTACCTTCCATAATTACAAGGCTACCGTCAATTGGAGTAACAAAATCTCGACAACAGACTACCTTTCATTATGACATGGCTACTATCCATTGGAGTAACAAAAATCTCGACAACAAACTACCTTTCAAAATGATAAGGCTACCATCCATTGGAATAACAAAAATATCGACAACAAACTATGTTCCATAATGACAAGGCTGGCATCCATTGTAGTAACAGAAATCTCAACAACAGACTACCTTCCATAATGACAATGCTACCATCCTTTGGAGTTACAAAAATCTCGACAACAGACTACCTTCCATAATGACAAGGCTACCATCCATTACAGTAACAAAAATCTCGACAACAGACTACCTTCCATAAAGACAAGGCTACCATGCATTGGAGTAATGAAAATATTAACAAGTGACTACCTTCCATAATGACAAGGCTACCATCCAGAGTAGTAACAAAAAGCTCGCCAACAAACTACCTTCGATAATGACAAGGCTACTATCTATTGGAGTGACAAAAATCTCGACAATAGACTACCTTCCATAATGACAAGGCTACCATCAATTGGAGTAAAAAAATCTCAACAATAGACTACCTTTCATTATGACATAGCTACTATCCATTGGAGTAACAAAAATCTCGACAACAAACTACCTTTCAAAATGATAAGGCTACCATCCATTGGAATAACAAAAATATCGACAACAAACTATGTTCCATAATGACAAGGCTGCCATCTAGTGTAGTAACAAAAATCTCGACAACAGACTACCTTCCATAAGGACAATGCTACCATCCATTGGAGTAACAAAAATCTCGACAAAAGACTACCTTCCATAATGACAAGGCTACCATCCATTGTAGTAACAAAAATCTCGAAAACAGACTACCTTCCATAATGAGAAGGCTACCATCCATTGGAGTAACCAAAATCACGATAACAGACTACCTTCCTTAATGAAAAGGCTACCATCTATTGGAATAACAAAAATATCAACAAGAGACTACCTTCCATAATGACAAGGCTACCATCCATTGGAGTAACAAAAATCTCGCCAACAGACTACCTTCCATAATGAAAAGGCTACCATCCATTGGAGTAACAAAAATCTAGACAACAAACTACCTTCCATAATGACAAGGCTACCATCCATTGGAGTAACGAAAATATCAACAAGAGACTACTTTCCATAATGACAAGGCTACCATCCATTGGAGTAACAAAAATCGCGACAAAAAACTACTTTCCATAATGACAAGGCTACCATCCATTGAAGTAACAAAAATATCAACAAGAGACTACCTTCCATAATGACAAGGCTACCATCCATTGGAGTAACAAAAATCTCGCCAACAGACTACCTTCCGTAATCACAAGGCTACCATCCATTGGAATAACAAAAATATCGAAAACAGACTACCTTCCATAATGACAAGGCTACCATCCATTGGAGTAACAAAAATATCGAGAATAGACTACCTTCCATAATGACAAGGCTACCATCCATTAAAGTAAAAAAAATCTCGACAACATAATACCTTCCACAATGACTAGGCTACCATCCATTAGAGTAATAAAGATATCGACAACAGACTACCTTCCAAAATGACAAGGCTACTATCCAATGGAGTAACAAAAATCTCGCCAATAGACTACCTTCCATAATGAAAAGGCTACCATCCATTGGAGTAACAAAAATCGAGATAACAAACTACCTTCCATAATGACAAGGCTACCATCCATTGGAGTAACGAAAATATCACAAGAGACTACTTTCCATAATGACAAGGCTACCATCCATTGGAGTAACAAAAATCGCGACAACAGACTACCTTCCATAATTACAAGGCTACCATCCATTGGAGTAACAAAAATATCAACAAGAGACTACCTTCCATAATCACAAAGCTACCATCCATTGGAGTAACAAAAATCTCGACAACAAACTACTTTCCATAATGATAAGGCTACCATCCATTGGAATTACAAAAATATCGACAACAAACTACTTTCCATAATGACAAGGCTACCATCAATTACAGTAACAAAAATCTCGACAACAGACTACCTTCCATAAAGACAAGGCTACCATGCATTGGAGTAATGAAAATATTAACAAGAGACTACCTTCCATAATGACAAGGCTACCATCCAGAGTAGCAACAAAAAGCTCGCCAACAAACTACCTTCGATATTGACAAGGCTACTATCTATTGGAGTGACAAAAATCTCGACAATAGACTACCTTCCATAATGACAAGGCTACCATCAATTGGAGTAAAAAAATCTCAACAACAAACTACCTTTCATTATGACATAGCTACTATCCATTAGAGTAACAAAAATATCGACAACAAACTACCTTTCAAAATGATAAGGCTACCATCCATTGGAATAACAAAAATATCGAAAACAAACTATGTTCCATAATGACAAGGCTGCCATCTAGTGTAGTAACAAAAATCTCGACAACAGACTACCTTCCATAAGGACAATGCTACCATCCATTGGAGTAACAAAAATCTCGACAAAAAAATACCTTCCATAATGACAAGGCTACCATCCATTGTAGTAACAAAAATCTCGACAACCGACTACCTTCTATAATGACAAGGCTACCATCCATTGGAGTAACCAAAATCACGATAACAGACTACCTTCCATAATGAAAAGGCTACCATCTATTGGAATAACAAAAATATCAACAAGAGACTACCTTCCATAATGACAAGGCTACCATCCATTGGAGTAACAAAAATCTCGCCAACAGACTACCTTCCATAATGAAAAGGCTACCATCCATTGGAGTAACAAAAATCTAGACAACAAACTACCTTCCATAATGACAAGGCTACCATCCATTGGAGTAACGAAAATATCAACAAGAGATTACTTTCCATAATGACAAGGCTACCATCCATTGGAGTAACAAAAATCGCGACAACAAACTACTTTCCATAATGACAAGGCTACCATCCATTGAAGTAACAAAAATATCAACAAGAGACTACCTTCCATAATGACAAGGCTACCATCCATTGGAGTAACAAAAATCTCGACAACAGACTACCTTCCGTAATCACAAGGCTACCATCCATTGGAATAACAAAAATATCGAAAACAAACTACTTTCCATAATGACAAGGCTACCATCCATTGGAGTAACAAAAATATCGACGACAGACTACCTTCCATAATGACAAGGCTACCATCCATTGGAGTAACAAAAATATCGAGAATAGACTACCTTAAATAATGAAAAGCCTACCATTAATTGAAGTAACAAAAATCTCGACAACATAATACCTTCCATAATGACTAGGCTACCATCCATTGGAGTAACAAAGATATCCACAACAAACCACCTTCCATAATGACAAGGGTACCATCCATTGGAGTGACAAAAATCTCAAGAACAGACTACCTTCCATAATGACAAGGCTACCATCCATTAGAGTAACAAAAATCTCGAAAACATACTACCTTCCATAATGACAAGGCTAAAATCTATTGGAGTAACAAAAATTTCGACAACAGACTACCTTCCATAATGACAAGGCTACCATCTATAGGAATAAAAAAATCTCGAGAATAGATTGCCTTCCATAATGACAAGGCTACCATCCAATGGAATTACAAAAATATCGACAACATACTACCTTCCATTATGAAAAGTCTACCGTCATTTGTAGTAACCAAAATCTTGACAACAGACTACCTTCCATAATGACAAGGCTACCGTCCATTGTAGTAACAAAAATCTCGACAACAGAGTACCTTCCATATTGAAAATGCTACCATATTTTGGAGTAACAAAAATCTCAACAACAGACTACCTTCCATAATGACAAGGCTACCATCCATTGGAGTAACCAAAATCTCGACAACAGACAACTTCGATAATGACAAGGCTACCATCTATTGGAATAACAAAAATCTCGAGAATAGACTACCTTCCATAATGACAAGGATACCATCCATTAGAGTGACAAAAATCAACACAATAGACTACCTTCCATAATGACTAGGCTACCATCCATTAGAGTAACAAAGATATCGACAACAGACTACCTTCTATAATGACAAGGCTACCAGACACTGTAATAACAAAAATCTCGTCAACAAACTACCTTTCACAATGACAAGGCTACCATCCATTGTAGTAACAAAAATCTCGACTACAGTCTACCTTCTATTAATGACAAGGCTACCAACCATTGGAGTAACAAAAATCTCGACAATAGACTACCTTCCATAATGACAAGGCTACCATCCAGTGGAGTAACAAAAATCTCGACAACAAACTACCTTCCATAATGACAAGGCTACCATCTATTAGAGTAACAAAAATATCGAGAATAGACTACCTTCCATAATGAAAAGCCTACCATCCATTGGAGTAACAAAAATATCGACAACATAATACCTTCTATAATGACTAGGCTACCATCCATTGGTGTAACAAAGATATCGACAACAGACTACCTTCCATAATGACAAGGCTACCATCCATTGGAGTGACAAAAATCTCGACAACAGACTACCTTCCATAATGACAAGGCTACCATCTATAGGAATAAAAAAAATCTCGAGAATAGATTGCCTTTCATAATGACAAGGCTACCATCCAATGGAATAACAAAAATATCGACAACATACTACCTTCCATAATTAAAAGGCTACCATCAATTGTAGTAACCAAAATCTCGACAATAGACTACCTTCCATAATGACAAGGCTACCGTCCATTGTAGTAACAAAAATCTCGACAACAGACTACCTTCCATAATGACAATGCTACCATCTATTGGAGTAACAAAAATATCGACAATAGACTACCTTCAATAATGAAAAGCCTACCATCCATTAAAGTAAAAAAAATCTCGACAACATAATACCTTCCATAATGACATGGCTACCATCCATTGGAGTAACCAAAATCTCGACAATAGACAACTTCGATAATGACAAGGCAACCATCTATTGGAATAACAAAAATCTCGAGAACAGACTACCTTCCATAATGACAAGGCTACCATCCAATGGAATAACAAAAATATCAACAACATACTTCCTTCCATAATGACAAGGCTACCATCCATTAGAGTGACAAAAATCTACACAATAGACTACCTTCCATAATGACTAGGTTACCATCCATTAGAGTAACAAAGATATCCACAATAGACTACCTTCTATAATGACAAGGCTACCATACATTGTAATGACAAAAATCTCGACAACAAACTACCTTCCATAATGACAAGGCTACCATCCATTGTAGTAACAAAAATCTTGACAACAGTCTACCTTCCATTAATGACAAGGCTACCATCCATTGGAGTAACAAAAATCTCGATAATAGACTACCTTCCATAATGACAAGGCTACCATCCAGTGGAGTAACAAAAATCTCAACAACAAACAACCTTCCATAATGACAAGGCTACCATCCATTAGAGTAACAAAAATATCGATAATAGACTACCTTCCATAATGAAAAGCCTACCATCCATTGGAGTAACAAAAATCTCGACAATAGACTACCTTCCATAATGACAAGGCTACCATCCATTGGAGTAATGAAAATATCAACAAGAGACTACCTTCCATAATGACAAGACTACCATGCATTGGAGTAATGAAAATATCAACAAGAGTCTACCTTCCATAATAACAACGCTACCATCCATTGGAGTAAAAAAAAGCTCGCCAACAGACTACCTTCCATAATAACAAGGCCACCATCCATTGGAGTAACAAAATCTCAAGAATAGACTACCTTCTATTATGACATGGCTACTATCCATTGGAGTATCAAAAATCTCGACAACAAACTACCTACCAAAATGATAAGGCTACCATCCATTGGAATAACAAAAATATCGACAACAAACTACGTTCCATTATGACAGGGCAACCATCCATTGGAGTAACAAAAATATCGACAACAGACTACCTTCCATAATGACAAGGCTACCATCCATTGGAGTAACAAAAATCTAGACAACAGACTACCTTCCACAATGACAAGGGTACCAACCATTGGAGTAACGAAAATATTACAAGAGACTACTTTCCATAATGACAAGGCTACCATCCATTGGAGTAACAAAAATCGCGACAACAGACTACCTTCCATAATGACAAGGCTACCATCCATTGGAGTAACAAAAATATCAACAAGAGACTACCTTCCATAATGACAAAGCTACCATCCATTGGAGTAACAAAAATCTCGCCAACAGACTACCTTCCATAATGACAAGGATACCATCCATTGGAATAACAAAAATATCGACAACAAACTACTTTCCATAATGACAAGGCTACCATCCATTGGAGTAACAAAAATATCGACGACAGACTACCTTCCATAATGACAAGGCTACCATCCATTGGAGTAACAAAAATATCGAGAATAAACCACCTTAAATAATGAAAAGCCTACCATCAATTGAAGTAACAAAAATCTCGACAACATAATACCTTCCATAATGACTAGGCTACCATCCATTGGAGTAACAAAGATATCCACAACAAACTACCTTCCATAATGACAAGGGTACCATCCATTGGAGTGACAAAAATCTCAAGAACAGACTACCTTCCATAATGACAACGCTACCATCCATTAGAGTAACAAAAATCTCGAAAACATACTACCTTCCATAATGACAAGGCTAAAATCTATTGGAGTAACAAAAATCTCGACAACAGACTACCTTCCATAATGACAAGGCTACCATCTATAGGAATAAAAAAATCTCGAGAATAGATTGCCTTCCATAATGACAAGGCTACCATCCAATGGAATTACAAAAATATCGACAACATACTACCTTCCATTATGAAAAGGCTACCGTCATTTGTAGTAACCAAAATCTTGACAACAGACTACCTTCCATAATGACAAGGCTACCGTCCATTGTAGTAACAAAAATCTCGACAACAGAGTACCTTCCATAATGACAATGCTACCATATATTGGAGTAACAAAAATCTCAACAACAGACTACCTTCCATAATGACAAGGATACCATCCATTGGAGTAACCAAAATCTCGACAACAGACAACTTCAATAATGACAAGGCTACCATCTATTGGAATAACAAAAATCTCGAGAATAGACTACCTTCCATAATGACAAGGATACCATCCATTAGAGTGACAAAAATCTACACAATAGACTACCTTCCATAATGACTAGGCTACCATCCATTAGAGTAACAAAGATATCGACAACAGACTACCTTCTATAATGACAAGGCTACCAGACACTGTAATAACAAAAATCTCGTCAACAAACTACCTTCAACAATGACAAGGCTACCATCCATTGTAGTAACAAAAATCTCGACTACAATCTACCTTCTATTAATGACAAGGCTACCAACCATTGGAGTAACAAAAATCTCGACAATAGACTACCTTCCATAATGACAAGGCTACCATCCAGTGGAGTAACAAAAATCTCGACAACAAACTACCTTCCATAATGACAAGGCTACCATCTATTAGAGTAACAAAAATATCGAGAATAGACTACCTTCCATAATGAAAAGCCTACCATCCATTGGAGTAACAAAAATATCGACAACATAATACCTTCTATAATGACTAGGCTACCATCCATTGGTGTAACAAAGATATCGACAACAGACTACCTTCCATAATGACAAGGCTACCATCCATTGGAGTGACAAAAATCTCGACAACAGACTACCTTCCATAATGACAAGGCTACCATCTATAGGAATAAAAAAAATCTCGAGAATAGATTGCCTTTCATAATGACAAGGCTACCATCCAATGGAATAACAAAAATATCGACAACATACTACCTTCCATAATGAAAAGGCTACCATCAATTGTAGTAACCAAAATCTCGACAATAGACTACCTTCCATAATGACAAGGCTACCGTCCATTGTAGTAACAAAAATCTCGACAACAGACTACCTTCCATAATGACAATGCTACCATCTATTGGAGTAGCAAAAATATCGACAATAGACTACCTTCAATAATGAAAAGCCTACCATCCATTAAAGTAAAAAAAATCTCGACAACATAATACCTTCCATAATGACATGGCTACCATCCATTGGAGTAACCAAAATCTCGACAACAGACAACTTCGATAATGACAAGGCAACCATCTATTGGAATAACAAAAATCTCGAGAACAGACTACCTTCCATAATGACAAGGCTACCATCCAATGGAATAACAAAAATATCAACAACATACTTCCTTCCATAATGACAAGGCTACCATCCATTAGAGTGACAAAAATCTACACAATAGACTACCTTCCATAATGACTAGGTTACCATCCATTAGAGTAACAAAGATATCCACAATAGACTACCTTCTATAATGACAAGGCTACCATACATTGTAATGACAAAAATCTCGACAACAAACTACCTTCCATAATGACAAGGCTACCATCCATTGTAGTAACAAAAATCTTGACAACAGTCTACCTTCCATTAATGACAAGGCTACCATCCATTGGAGTAACAAAAATCTCGATAATAGACTACCTTCCATAATGACAAGGCTACCATCCAGTGGAGTAACAAAAATCTCAACAACAAACAACCTTCCATAATGACAAGGCTACCATCCATTAGAGTAACAAAAATATCGATAATAGACTACCTTCCATAATGAAAAGCCTACCATCCATTGGAGTAACAAAAATCTCGACAATAGACTACCTTCCATAATGACAAGGCTAACATCCATTGGAGTAATGAAAATATCAACAAGAGACTACCTTCTATAATGACAAGACTACCATGCATTGGAGTAATGAAAATATCAACAAGAGTCTACCTTCCATAATAACAACGCTACCATCCATTGGAGTAAAAAAAAGCTCGCCAACAGACTACCTTCCAAAATGACAAGGCCACCATCCATTGGAGTAACAAAATCTCAAGAATAGACTACCTTCTATTATGACATGGCTACTATCCATTGGAGTATCAAAAATCTCGACAACAAACTACCTACCAAAATGATAAGGCTACCATCCATTGGAATAACAAAAATATCGACAACAAACTACGTTCCATTATGACAGGGCAACCATCCATTGGAGTAACAAAAATATCGACAACAGACTACCTTCCATAATGACAAGGCTACCATCCATTGGAGTAACAAAAATCTAGACAACAGACTACCTTCCACAATGACAAGGGTACCAACCATTGGAGTAACGAAAATATTACAAGAGACTACTTTCCATAATGACAAGGCTACCATCCATTGGAGTAACAAAAATCGCGACAACAGACTACCTTCCATAATGACAAGGCTACCATCCATTGGAGTAACAAAAATATCAACAAGAGACTACCTTCCATAATGACACAGCTACCATCCATTGGAGTAACAAAAATCTCGCCAACAGACTACCTTCCATAATGACAAGGCTACCATCCATTGGAATAACAAAAATATCGACAACAAACTACTTTCCATAATGACAAGGCTACCATCCATTGGAGTAACAAAAATATCGACGACAGACTACCTTCCATAATGACAAGGCTACCATCCATTGGAGTAACAAAAATATCGAGAATAAACCACCTTAAATAATGAAAAGCCTACCATCAATTGAAGTAACAAAAATCTCGACAACATAATACCTTCCATAATGACTAGGCTACCATCCATTGGAGTAACAAAGATATCCACAACAAACTACCTTCCATAATGACAAGGGTACCATCCATTGGAGTGACAAAAATCTCAAGAACAGACTACCTTCCATAATGACAATGCTACCATCCATTAGAGTAACAAAAATCTCGAAAACATACTACCTTCCATAATGACAAGGCTAAAATCTATTGGAGTAACAAAAATCTCGACAACAGACTACCTTCCATAATGACAAGGCTACCATCTATAGGAATAAAAAAATCTCGAGAATAGATTGCCTTCCATAATGACAAGGCTACCATCCAATGGAATTACAAAAATATCGACAACATACTACCTTCCATTATGAAAAGGCTACCGTCATTTGTAGTAACCAAAATCTTGACAACAGACTACCTTCCATAATGACAAGGCTACCGTCCATTGTAGTAACAAAAATCTCGACAACAGAGTACCTTCCATAATGACAATGCTACCATATATTGGAGTAACAAAAATCTCAACAACAGACTACCTTCCATAATGACAAGGATACCATCCATTGGAGTAACCAAAATCTCGACAACAGACAACTTCAATAATGACAAGGCTACCATCTATTGGAATAACAAAAATCTCGAGAATAGACTACCTTCCATAATGACAAGGATACCATCCATTAGAGTGACAAAAATCTACACAATAGACTACCTTCCATAATGACTAGGCTACCATCCATTAGAGTAACAAAGATATCGACAACAGACTACCTTCTATAATGACAAGGCTACCAGACACTGTAATAACAAAAATCTCATCAACAAACTACCTTCAACAATGACAAGGCTACCATCCATTGTAGTAACAAAAATCTCGACTACAGTCTACCTTCTATTAATGACAAGGCTACCAACCATTGGAGTAACAAAAATCTCGACAATAGACTACCTTCCATAATGACAAGGCTAACATCCAGTGGAGTAACAAAAATCTCGACAACAAACTACCTTCCATAATGACAAGGCTACCATCTATTAGAGTAACAAAAATATCGAGAATAGACTACCTTCCATAATGAAAAGCCTACCATCCATTGGAGTAACAAAAATCTCGACAACATAATACCTTCTATAATGACTAGGCTACCATCCATTGGTGTAACAAAGATATCGACAACAGACTACCTTCCATAATGACAAGGCTACCATCCATTGGAGTGACAAAAATCTCGACAACAGACTACCTTCTATAATGACAAGGCTACCATCTATAGGAATAAAAAAAATCTCGAGAATAGATTGCCTTCCATAATGACAAGGCTACCATCCAATGGAATAACAAAAATATTGACAACATACTACCTTCCATAATGAAAAGGCTACCATCAATTGTAGTAACCAAAATCTCAACAATAGACTACCTTCCATAATGACAAGGCTACCGTCCATTGTAGTAACAAAAATCTCGACAACAGACTACCTTCCATAATGACAATGCTACCATCTATTGGAGTAACAAAAATATCGACCATAGACTACCTTCAATAATGAAAAGCCTACCATCCATTAAAGTAAAAAAAATCTCGACAACATAATACCTTCCACAATGACATGGCTACCATCCATTGGAGTAACCAAAATCTCGACAACAGACAACTTCGATAATGACAAGGCAACCATCTATTGGAATAACAAAAATCTCGAGAACAGACTACCTTCCATAATGACAAGGCTACCATCCAATGGAATAACAAAAATATCAACAACATACTTCCTTCCATAATGACAAGGCTACCATCCATTAGAGTGACAAAAATCTACACAATAGACTACCTTCCATAATGACTAGGTTACCATCCATTAGAGTAACAAAGATATCCACAATAGACTACCTTCTATAATGACAAGGCAACCATACATTGTAATAACAAAAATCTCGACAACAAACTACCTTCCATAATGACAAGGCTACCATCCATTGTAGTAACAAAAATCTTGACAACAGTCTACCTTCCATTAATGACAAGGCTACCATCCATTGGAGTAACAAAAATCTCGATAATAGACTACCTTCCATAATGACAAGGCTACCATCCAGTGAAGTAACAAATATCTCAACAACAAACTACCTTCCATAATGACAAGGCTACCATCCATTAGAGTAACAAAAATATCGATAATAGACTACCTTCCATAATGAAAAGCCTACCATCCATTGGAGTAACAAAAATCTCGACAATAGACTACCTTCCATAATGACAAGGCTACCATCCATTGGAGTAATGAAAATATCAACAAGAGACTACCTTCCATAATGACAAGACTACCATGCATTGGAGTAATGAAAATATCAACAAGAGTCTACCTTCCATAATAACAATGCTACCATCCATTGGAGTAAAAAAAAGCTCGCCAACAGACTACCTTCCATAATGACAAGGCCACCATCCATTGGAGTAACAAAATATCAAGAACATACTACCTTCTATTATGACATGGCTACTATCCATTGGAGTATCAAAAATCTCGACAACAAACTACCTACCAAAATGATAAGGCTACCATCCATTGGAATAACAAAAATATCGACAACAAACTACGTTCCATTATGACAGGGCAACCATCCATTGGAGTAACAAAAATATCGACAACAGACTACCTTCCATAATGACAAGGCTACCATCCATTGGAGTAACAAAAATCTAGACAACAGACTACCTTCCACAATGACAAGGGTACCAACCATTGGAGTAACAAAAATCTAGATAACAAACTACCTTCCATAATGACAAGGCTATCATCCATTGGAGTAACGAAAATATTACAAGAGACTACTTTCCATAATGACAAGGCTACCATCCATTGGAGTAACAAAAATCGCGACAACAGACTACCTTCCATAATGACAAGGCTACCATCCATTGGAGTAACAAAAATATCAACAAGAGACTACCTTCCATAATGACAAAGCTACCATCCATTGGAGTAACAAAAATCTCGCCAACAGACTACCTTCCATAATGACAAGGCTACCATCCATTGGTATAACAAAAATATCGACAACAAACTACTTTCCATAATGACAAGGCTACCATCCATTGGAGTAACAAAAATATCGACAACAGACTACCTTCCATAATGACAAGGCTACCATCCATTGGAGTAACAAAAATATCGAGAATAGACCACCTTAACTAATGAAAAGCCTACCATCAATTGAAGTAACAAAAATCTCGACAACATAATACCTTCCATAATGACTAGGCTACCATCCATTGGAGTAACAAAGATATCCACAACAAACTACCTTCCATAATGACAAGGGTACCATCCATTGGAGTGACAAAAATCTCAAGAACAGACTACCTTCCATAATGACAAGGCTACCATCCATTAGAGTAACAAAAATCTCGAAAACATACTACCTTCCATAATGACAAGGCTAAAATCTATTGGAGTAACAAAAATCCCGACAACAGACTACCTTCCATAATGACAAGGCTACCATCTATAGGAATAAAAAAATCTCGAGAATAGATTGCCTTCCATAATGACAAGGCTACCATCCAATGGAATTACAAAAATATCGACAACATACTACCTTCCATTATGAAAAGGCTACCGTCATTTGTAGTAACCAAAATCTTGACAACAGACTACCTTCCATAATGACAAGGCTACCGTCCATTGTAGTAACAAAAATCTCGACAACAGAGTACCTTCCATAATGACAATGCTACCATATATTGGAGTAACAAAAATCTCAACAACAGACTACCTTCCATAATGACAAGGCTACCATCCATTGGAGTAACCAAAATCTCGACAACAGACAACTTCGATAATGACAAGGCTACCATCTATTGGAATAACAAAAATCTCGAGAATAGACTACCTTCCATAATGACAAGGATACCATCCAATGGAATAACAAAAATCTCAACAACATACTTCCTTCCATAATGACAAGGCTACCATCCATTAGAGTGACAAAAATCTACACAATAGACTACCTTCCATAATGACTAGGCTACCAACCATTAGAGTAACAAAGATATCGACAACAGACTACCTTCTATAATGACAAGGCTACCATACACTGTAATAACAAAAATCTCGTCAAAAACCACCTTCCACAATGACAAGGCTACCATCCATTGTAGTAACAAAAATCTCGACTACAGTCTACCTTCTATTGATGACAAGGCTACAAACCATTGGAGTAACAAAAATCTCGACAATAGACTACCTTCCATAATGACAAGGCTACCATCCATTGGAGTATCAAAAATCTCGACAATAGACTACCTTCCATAATGACAAGGCTACCATCTATTAGAGTAACAAAAATATCGAGAATAGACTACCTTCCATAATGAAAAGCCTACCATCCATTGGAGTAACAAAAATCTCGACAACATAATACCTTCTATAATGACTAGGCTACCATCCATTGGTGTAACAAAGATATCGACAACAGACTACCTTCCATAATGACAAGGCGACCATCCATTGGAGTGACAAAAATCTCGACAACAGACTACCTTCCATAATGACAAGGCTACCATCTATAGGAATAAAAAAAATCTCAAGAATAGATTGCCTTCCATAATGACAAGGCTACCATCCAATGGAATAACAAAAATATCGACAACATACTACCTTCCATAATGAAAAGGCTACCATCAAATGTAGTAACCAAAATCTCGACAATAGACTACCTTCCATAATGACAAGGCTACCGTCCATTGTAGTAACAAAAATCTCGACAACAGACTACCTTCCATAATGACAATGCTACCATCTATTGGAGTAACAAAAATATCGACAATAGACTACCTTCAATAATGAAAAGCCTACCATCCATTAAAGTAAAAAAATTCTCGACAACATAATACCTTCCATAATGACATGGCTACCATACATTGGAGTAACCAAAATCTCGACAACAGACAACTTCGATAATGACAAGGCAACCATCTATTGGAATAACAAAAATCTCGAGAACAGACTACCTTCCATAATGACAAGGCTACCATCCAAAGGAATAACAAAAATATCAACAACATACTTCCTTCCATAATGACAAGGCTACCATCCATTAGAGTTACAAAAATCTACACAATAGACTACCTTCCATAATGACTAGGTTATCATCCATTAGAGTAACAAAGATATCCACAATAGACTACCTTCTATAATGACAAGGCTACCATACATTGTAATAACAAAAATCTCGACAACAAACTACCTTCCATAATGACAAGGCTACCATCCATTGTAGTAACAAAAATCTCGACAACAGTCTACCTTCCATTAATGACAAGGCTACCATCCATTGGAGTAACAAAAATCTCGACAATAGACTACCTTCCATAATGACAAGGCTACCATCCAGTGAAGTAACAAAAATCTCAACAACAAACTACCTTCCATAATGACAAGGCTACCATCCATTAATGTAACAAAAATATCGATAATAGACTACCTTCCATAATGAAAAGCCTACCATCCATTGGAGTAAGAAAAATCTCGACAATAGACTACCTTCCATAATGACAAGGCTACCATCCATTGGAGTAATGAAAATATCAACAAGAGACTACCTTCCATAATGACAAGACTACCATGCATTGGAGTAATTAAAATATCAACAAGAGACTACCTTCCATAATAACAAGGCTACCATCCATTGGAGTAAAAAAAAGCTCGCCAACAGACTACCTTCCATAATGACAAGGCCACCATCCATTGGAGTAACAAAATCTCAAGAACAGACTACCTTCTATTATGACATGGCTACTATCCATTGGAGTAACAAAAATCTCGACAACAAACGACCTACCAAAATGATAAGGCTTCCATCCATTGGAATAACAAAAATATCGACAACAAACTATGTTCCATTATGACAGGGCAACCATCCATTGGAGTAACAAAAATATCGACAACAGACTACCTTCCGTAATGACAAGGCTACCATCCATTGGAGTAACAAAAATCTAGACAACAGACTACCTTCCATAATGAAAAGCCTACCATCCATTGAAGTAACAAAAATCTCGACAACATAATACCTTCCATAATGACTAGGCTACCATCCATTGGAGTAACAAAGATATATACAACAGACTACCTTCCATAATGACAAGGGTACCATCCATTGGAGTGACAAAAATCTCAACAACATACTACCTTCCATAATGACAAGGCTACCATCCATTAGAGTACCAAAAATCTCGAAAACAGACTACCTTCCATAATGACAAGGCTACAATCCAGTGGAATAACAAAAATCACGACAACATACTACCTTCCATAATGACAAGGCTACCATCCATTAGAGTGACAAAAATGTCGACAATAGAATACCTTCCATAATGACTAGGCTACCATCCATTAGAGTAACAAAGATATCGACAACAGACTACCTTCTATAATGACAAGGCTACCATACATTGTAATAACAAAAATCTCGACAATAAACTACCTTCCACAATGACAAGGTTACCATCCATTGTAGTAACAAAAATATCGACAATAGTATACCGTCCATTAATGACAAGGCTACCATCCATTGGAGTATCAAAAATCTCGACAATAGACTACCTTCCATAATGACAAGGCTACCATCCATTGGAGTAACAAAAATCTCGACAACAAACAACCTTCCATAATGACAAGGCTACAATCCATTAGAGTAACAAAAATCTCGACAATAAACTACCTTCCATTAATGATAAGGCTACCATCCATTGGAGTATAGAAAATATCAACAAGAGACTACCTTCCATATTGACAAGGCTACCACGCATTGGAGTAATGAAAATATCAAGAGGAGATTACCTTCCATAATAACAAGGCTACCATCCATTGGAGTAACAAAAAGCTCGACAACAAACTACCTTCTATAATAACAAGGCTACCATCCATTGGAGTAACAAAATCTCAAGAACAAACTACCTTCTATTATGACATGGCTACTATCAATTGGATTAACAAAAATCTCGACAACAAACTACCTACCAAAATGATAAGGTTACCATCCATTGGAATAATAAAAATATCGACAACAAACTACATTCCATAATGACAAGGCTACCATCCATTGGAGTAACAAAAATATCGACAACAAACTACCTTCCATAATGACAAGGGTACCATCCATTGGAGTAACAAAAATCTAGACAACAGACTACCTTCCATAATGAAAAGCCTACCATCCGTTAAAGTAACAAAAATCTCGATATCATAATACCTTCCATAATGACAAGGCTACCATCCATTGGAGTAACAAAGATATAGACAACAGACTACCTTCCATAATGACAAGGCTGCCATCCATTAGAGTTACAAAAATGTCGACAATAGAATACCTTCCATAATGACTAGGCTACCATCCATTAGAGTAACAAAAATATCGACAACAGACTACCTTCTATAATGACAAGGCTACCATACATTGTAATAACAAAAATCTCGACAATAAACTACCTTCCACAATGACAAGGTTACCATCCATTGTAGTAACAAAAATATCGACAATAGTATACCGTCCATTAATGACAAGGCTACCATCAATTGGAGTATCAAAAATCTCTACAATAGACTACCTTCCATAATGACAAGGCTACCATCAATTGGAGTAACAAAAATCTCGACAACAAACAACCTTCCATAATGACAAGGCTACAATCCATTAGAGTAACAAAAATCTCGACAATAAACTACCTTCCATAATGACAAGGCTACGATCCATTAGAGTAACAAAAATCTCGACAATAGACTTCCTTCCATAATGACAAGGCTACCATCCATTGGAGTATAGAAAATATCAACAAGAGACTACCTTCCATAATGACAAGGCTACCACGCATTGGAGTAATGAAAATATCAAGAGGAGACTACCTTCCATAATAACAAGGCTACCATCCATTGGAGTAACAAAAAGCTCGACAACAGACTACCTTCTATAATAACAAGGCTACCATCCATTGGAGTAACAAAATCTCAAGAACAGACTACCTTCTATTATGACATGGCCACTATCAATTGGATTAAAAAAAATCTCGACAACAAACTACCTACCAAAATGATAAGGCTACCATCCATTGGAATAAAAAACATATCGACAACAAACTACATTCCATAATGACAAGGCTACCATCCATTGGAGTAACAAAAATATCGACAACAAACTACCTTCCATAATGACAAGGCTACCATCCATTGGAGTTACAAAAATCTAGACAACGGACTACCTTCCATAATGAAAAGCCTACCATCCGTTAAAGTAACAAAAATCTCGACAACATAATACCTTCCATAATGACTAGGCTACCATCCATTGGAGTAACAAAGATATAGACAACAGACTACCTTCCATAATGACAAGGCTACCATCCATTGGAGTGACAAAAATCTCGACAACATACTACCTTCCATAATGACAAGGCTAAAAATCTATTGGAGTAACAAAAATCTCGACAACAGACTACCTTCCATAATGAGAAGGCTACCATCTATACGAATAAAAATAATCTCGATAACATACTACCTTCCATAATGACAAGGCTACCATCTATTGTAGTAACCCAAATCTCGACAACAAACTACCTTCCATAATGACAATGCTACCATCCATTGGAGTAACAAAAATCTCGACAATAGACTACCTTCCATAATGACAAGGCTACCATCCATTGGGGTAATGAAAATATCAACAAGAGTCTACCTTCCAAAATGGCAAGGCTACCATGCATTGGAGTAATGAAAATATCAACAAGAGACTACCTTCCATAATAACAAGGCTACCGTCCATTGGAGTAACAAAAAGCTCGCCAACAGACTACCTTCCATAATGACAAGGCTACCATCCATTGGAGTAACAAAATCTCAAGAACAGACTACCTTCTATTATGACATGGCTACTATCCATTGGAGTAACAAAAAGATGGACAACAAACTACCTACCAAAATGATATGGCTACCATCCATTGGAATAACAAAAATATCGATAACAAACTACTTTGCATAATGACAGGGCTACCATCCATTGTTGTAACAAAAAAATCGACAACAGACTACCTTCCATAATGACAAGGCTACCATCCATTGGAGTAACAAAAACACTAGACAACAAACTACCTTCCATAATGAAAAGCCTACCATCCATTAAAGTAACAAAAATCTCGACAACATAATACCTTCCATAATGACTAGGCTACCATCCATTGGAGTAACAAAGATATAGACAACAAACAACCTCCAACAATGACAAGGCTACTATCCATTGGATTGACAAAAATCTCAACAACAGACTGCCTTCCATAATGACAAGGCTACCATCCATTGGAGTAACAAAAATCTCGAAAACAAACTACCTTCCATAATGACAATGCTACCATCCAATTGAATAACAAAAATCACGACGACATACTACCTTCCATAATGACAAGGCTACCATCCATTAGAGTGACAAAAATGTCGACAATAGACTACCTTCCATAATGACTAGGCTACCATCTATTAGAGTAACAAAGATATCGACAACAGACTACCTTCTATAATGGCAAGGCTACCATACATTGTAATAACAAAAATCTCGACAATAAACTACCTTCCATAATGACAAGGCTACCATCCATTGTAGTAACAAAAATCTCGACAACAATCTACCTTCCATTAATTACAAGGCTACCATCCATTGGAGTAACAAAAATCTCGAAAATAGACTACCTTCCATAATGACAAGGCTAACATCCATTAGAGTAACAAAAATCTCGACAACAGACTACCTTCCATAATGACAAGGCTACCATCCATTGGAGTAATGAAAATATCAACAAGAGACTACCTTCCATAATGACAAGCCTACCATGCATTGGAGTAATGAAAATATCAACAAGAGACTACCTTCCATAATAACAAGGCTACCATCCATTGGAGTAAAAAAAAGCTCGCCAACGGACTACCTTCCATAATGAAAAGGCCACCATCCATTGGAGTAACAAAATCTCAAGAACAGACTACCTTCTATTATGACATGGCTACTATCCATTGGAGTAACAAAAATCTCGACAACAAACTACCTACCAAAATGATAAGGCTACCATCCATTGGAATAACAAAAATATCGACAACAAACTAAGTTCCATAATGACAGGGCTACCATACATTGGAGTAAAAAAAATATCAACAACAGACTACCTTCCATAATGACAAGGCTACCATACATTGGAGTAACAAAAATCTAGACAACAGACTACTTTCCATAATGAAAAGCCTACCATCCATTGAAGTAACAAAAATCTCGACAACATAATACCTTCCATAATGACTAGGCTACCATCCATTGGAGTAACAAATATATAGACAACAGACTACCTTCCATAATGACAAGGCTACCATGCATTGGAGTGACAAAAATCTCAACAACAGACTACCTTCCATAATGACAAGGCTACCATCCATTGGAGTAACAAAAATCTCGAAAACAGACTACCTTCAATAATGACAAGGCTACCATCCAATGGAATAACAAAAATTACGACAACATAATACCTTCTATAATGACAAGGCTACCATCAATTAGAGTGACAAAAATGTCGACAATAGACTACCTTCCATAATGACTAGGCTACCATCCATTAGAGTAACAAAGATATCGACAACATACTACCTTCTATAATGCCAAGGCTACCATACATTGTAATAACAAAAATCTCGACAATAAACTACCTTCTACAATGACAAGGCTACCATCCATTGTAGTAACAAAAATATCGACAACAGTCTACCTTCCATTAATGGCAAGGCTACCATCCAATGGAGTAACAAAAATCTCGACAATAGACTACCTTCCTTAATGACAAAGCTACCATCCATTGGAGTAACAGAAATCCCGACAACAAACAACCTTCCATAATGACAAGGCTACAATCCATTAGAGTAACAAAAATCTCGACAAAAGACTACCTTCCAGAATGACAAGGCTACGATCCATTAGAGTAACAAAAATATCGACAATAGACTACCTTCCATAATGACAAGGCTACCATCCATTGGAGTAATGAAAATATCAACAAGAGACTACCTTCCACAATGACAAGGCTACCATGCATTGGAGTAATGAAAATTCAAGAGGAGACTACGTTCCATAATAACAAGGCTACTATCCATTGGAGTAACAAAAAGCGCACCAACAGACTACCTTCCATAATGGCAAGGCTACCATCCATTGGAGTAACAAAATCTCAAGAATAGACTACCTTCTATTATGACATGGCTACTATCCATTGGAGTAACAAAAATCTCGACAACAAACTACCTACCAAAATGATAAGGCTAACATCCATTGGAATAACAAAAATATCGACAACAAACTACGTTCCATAATGACAGGGCTACCATCCATTGGAGTAACAAAAATATCGACAACAAACTACCTTCCATAATGACAAGGCTACCATCCATTGGAGTAACAAAAATCTAGACAACAGACTAACTTCCATAATGAAAAGCCTACCTTCTATTGAAGTAACAAAAATCTCGACAACATAATACCTTCCATAATGACTAGGCTACCATCCATTTGAGTAACAAAGATATAGACAACAGACTACCTTCCATAATGACAAGGCTACCATCCATTGGAGTGACAAAAATCTCAACAACAGACTACCTTCCATAATGACAAGGCTACCATCCATTGGAGTAACAAAAATCTCGAAAACAGACTACCTTCCATAATGACAAGGCTACCATCTATTGGAGTAACAAAAATCTCGACAAGAGACTACCTTCCATAATGAGAAAGCTACCATCTATACGAATAAAAATAATCTCGAGAACAGACTTCCTTCCATAATGACAAGGCTACCATCCAATGGAATAACAAAAATATCGATAACATACTACCTTCCATAATGACAAGGCTACCATCAATTGTAAAAAACAAAATCTAGACAACAAACTACCTTCCATAATGAAAAGGCCACCGTCCATTATAGAGAAAAATCTCGACAACAGACTACCTTCCATAATGACAAGGCTACCATCCATTGGAGTAATGAAAATATCAACAAAAGACTACCTTCCATAATGACAAGGCTACCATGCATTGGAGTAATGAGAATATCAAAACGAGACTACCTTCCATAATAACAAGGCTACTATCCATTGGAGTAACAAAAAGCTCACCAACAGACTACCTTCCATAATGGCAAGGCTACCATCCATTGGAGTAACAAAATCTCAAGAATAGACTACCTTCTATTATGACATGGCTACTATCCATTGGAGTAACAAAAATCTCGACAACAAACTACCTACCAAAATGATAAGGCTAACATCCATTGGAATAACAAAAATATCGACAACAAACTACGTTCCATAATGACAGGGCTACCATCCATTGGAGTAACAAAAATATCGACAATAGACTACCTTCCATAATGACAAGGCTACCATCCATTGGAGTAACAAAAATCTAGACAACAGACTACCTTCCATAATGAAAAGCCTACCTTCTATTTAAGTAACAAAAATCTCGACAACATAATACCTTCCATAATGACTAGGCTACCATCCATTTGCGTAACAAAGATATAGACAACAGACTACCTTCCATAATGACAAGGCTACCATCCATTGGAGTGACAAAAATCTCAACAGCAGACTACCTTCCATAATGACAAGGCTACCATCCATTGGAGTAACAAAAATCTCGAAAACAGACTACCTTCCATAATGACAAGGCTACAATCTATTGGAGTAACAAAAATCTCGACAACAGACTACCTTCCATAATGAGAAGGCTACCATCTATACGAATAAAAATAATCTCGAGAACAGACTGCCTTCCATAATGACAAGGCTACCATCCAATGGAATAACAAAAATATCGATAACATACTACCTTCCATAATGACAAGGCTACCATCAATTGTAGTAAACAAAATCTCGACAACAAACTACCTTCCATAATGAAAAGGCCACCGTCCATTATAGAGAAAAATCTCGACAACTGACTACCTTCCATAATGACAAGGCTACCATCCATTGGAGTAATGAAAATATCAACAAAAGACTACCTTCCATAATGACAAGGCTACCATGCATTGGAGTAATGAGAATATCAACAAGAGACTACCTTCCATAATAACAAGGCTACCATCCATTGGAGTAACAAAAAGCTCGCCAACAGACTACCTTTCATAATGACAAGGCTACAATCCATTGGAGTAACAAAATCTCAAGATCAGACTACCTTCTATTATGACATGGCTACTATCAATTGGAGTAACAAAAATCTCGACAACAAACTACCTACCAAAATGATAAGGCTACCATCCATTGGAATAAGAAAAATATCAACAACAAACTACGTTCCATAATGACAGGGCTACCATCCATTGGAGTAACAAAAATCTCGACAAAACACTACCTTCCATAATGAAAAGGCTACCATCCATTGGAGTAATGAAAATATCAACAAAAGACTACCTTCCATAATGACAAGGCTACCATGCATTGGAGTAATGAGAATATCAACAAGAGACTACCTTCCATAATAACAAGGCTACCATCCATTGGAGTAACAAAAAGCTCGGCAACGGACTACCTTTCATAATGACAAGGCTACCATCCATTGGAGTAAAAAAATCTCAAGAACAGACTACCTGCTATTATGACATGGCTACTATCCATTGGAGTAACAAAAATCTCGACAACAAACTACCTACCAAAATGATAAGGCTACCATCCATTGGAATAAGAAAAATATCAACAACAAACTACGTTCCATAATAACAGGGCTACCATCCATTGGAGTAACAAAAATATCGACAACAAACTACCTTCCATAATGACAGGGCTCCCATCCATTGGAGTAACAAAAATCTAGACAACATAATACCTTTGATAATGACTAGGCTACCATCCATTGGAGTAACAAAGATATAGACAACATACTACCTTCCATAATGACAAGGCTACCATCCATTGGAGTGACAAAAATCTCAACAACAGACTACCTTCCATAATGACAAGGCTACCATCTATTGGAGTAACAAAAATCTCGACAACAGACTACCTTCCATAATGAGAAGGCTACCATCTATACGAATAAAAATAATCTCGAGAACAGACTACCTTCCATAATGACAAGGCTACCATCCAATGGAATAACAAAAATATCAATAACATACTACCTTCCATAATGACAAGGCTACCATCAATTGTAGTAAACAAAATCTCGACAACAAACTACCTTCCATAATGAAAAGGCCACCGTCCATTATAGACAAAAATCTCGACAACAGACTACCTTCCATAATGACAAGGCTACCATCCATTGGAGTAATGAAAATATCAACAAAAGACTACCTTCCATAATGACAAGGCTACCATGCATTGGAGTAATGAGAATATCAACAAGAGACTACCTTCCATAATAACAAGGCTACCATCCATTGGAGTAACAAAAAGCTCGCCAACAGACTACCTTCCATAATGACAAGGTTACCATGCATTGGAGTAATGAGAATATCAACAAGAGACTACATTCCATAATAACAAGGCTACCATCCATTGGAGTAACAAAAAGCTCGCCAACAGACTACCTTCCATAATGACAGGGCTACCATCCATTGGAGTAGCAAAAATATTGAAAACAGACTACCTTCCATAATGACAAGGCTACCATCCATTGGAGTAAAAAAAATATCAAGAATAGACTACCTTCCATAATGACAAAGCTACCATCCATTGGAGAAACAAAAATCTCGCCAACAGACTACCTTCCATAATGACAAGGCTACCTTCCATTGGAGTGACAAAAATTTCGACAACATACTACCTTCCATAATGACAAGGCTACCATCCATTGGAGTAACAAAAATCTCGAAAACAGACTACCTTCCATAATGAAAAGGCTAAAATCTATTGGAGTAACAAAAATCTCCACAACAGACTACCTTCCATAAAGACAAGGCTACCATCTATAGAAATAAAAAAAATCTCGAGAACAAACATCCATCCATAAAGACAAGGTTACCATCCAATGGAATAACAAAAATATTGACAACATACTACCTTCCATAATGAAAAGGCTACCACCAATTGTAGTAACCAAAATCTCGACAACAGACTACCTTCCATAATGACAAGGCTACCGCCCATTATAGTAACAAAAATATCGACAACAGACTACCTTCCATAATGACAATGCTACCATCAATTGCAGTAACAAAAATATCGACAATAGACTACCTTCCATAATGACAAGGCTACCATCCATTGGAGAAACAAAAATCTCGCCAACAGACTACCTTCCATAATGACAAGGCTACCATCCATTGGAGTAACAAAGATATCGACAATAGAGTACCTTCCATAATTACAAGGCTACCTTCCATTGGAGTGACAAAAATTTCGACAACAGACTACCTTCCATAATGACAAGGCTACCATCCATTGGAGTAACAAAAATCTCAAAAATAGACTACCTTCCATAATGAAAAGGCTACAATCTATTAGAGTAACATAAATCTCCACAACAAACTACCTTCCATAAAGACAAGGCTACCATCTATAGGAATAAAAAAAATCTCGAGAACAAACTGCCTTCCATAATGACAAGGCTACCATCCAATGGAATAACAAAAATATTGACAACATACTACCTTCTATAATGAAAAGGCTACCACCAATTGTAGTAACCAAAATCTCGACAACAGACTACCTTCCATAATGACAAGGCTACCACCCATTATAGTAACAAAAATCTCGACAACAGACTACCTTCCATAATAACAATGCTACCATCAATTGCAGTAACAAAAATCTCGACAATAGACTACCTTCCATAATGACAAGGCTACCATTCATTGTAGTAACAAAAATCTCGACAACACACTACCTTCCATAATGACAACGCTACCATCCATTGGAGTAACAAAAATATCGACAACAGACAACTTCCATAATGACAAGGCTACCATCTATTGGAATAACAAAAATCTCGAGAACAGACTACCTTCCATAATGGCAAGGCTACCATCTAATGGAATAACAAAAATCTCGACAACATACTACCTTCCATAATGACAAGGCTACCATCCATTAGAGTGACAAAAATCTCAACAATATACTACCTTCCATAATGACAAGGCTACCATCCATTGGAGTAATAAAAATCTCGACAATAGACTACCTTCCATAATGCCAAGGCTACCATCCATTGGAGTAACCAAAATCTCGAGAATAAACTACCTTCAATAAAGACAAGGCTTCCATCCATTAAAGTAACAAAAATATCGAGAATATACTACCTTCCATAATGAAAAGCCTATCATCCATTGGAGTAATTCACGACAACATAATAACTTCCATAATGATTAGGCTACCATCCATTGGTGTAACAAAGATATCGACAACAGACTACCTTCCATAATGAAAAGCCTACCATCAATTGGAGTAACAAAAATCTCGACAACACAATACCTTCCATAATGACTAGGCTACCATCCATTGGAGTAACAAAGGTATCGACAATAGACTACCTTCCATAATGACAAGGCTACCATCCATTGGAGTGATAAAAATCTCGACAACAGACTACCTTCCATAATGACAAGGCTACCATCCATTGGAGTGACAAAAATCTCGACAACAGACTACCTTCCATAATGACAAGGTTACCATCCATTGGAGTAACAAAAATCTCGAAAATAGACTACCTTCCATAATGACAAGGCTAAAATCTATTTGAGTAATAATAATCTCGACAACAGACTACCTTCCATAATGACAAGGCCACCATCTATAGGAATAAAAAAAATCTCGAGAACATACTTCCCTCCATAATGACAAGGCTACCATCCATTGTAATAACAAAAATCTCGACAATAAACTACCTTCTACAATGACAAGGCTACCATCCATTGTAGTAACAAAAATATCGACAACAATCTACCGTCCGTTAATGATAAGGCTACCATCCATTGGAGTAACAAAAATCTCGACAATAGACTACCTTCCATAATGACAAGGCTACCATCCATTGGATTAACAAAAATCCCGACAACAAACAACCTTCCATAATGACAAGGCTACGATCCATTAGAGTAACAAAAATCTCGACAATAGACTACCTTCCATAATGACATGGCTACCATCCATTGGAGTAATGAAAATATCAACAAGAGACTACCTTCCATAATGACAAGGCTACCATGCATTGGAGAAATGAAAATATAAAGAGGAGACTACCTTCCATAATAACAAGGCTACCATCCATTGGAGTAACAAAAAGCTCTCCAACAGACTACCTTCCATAATGACAAGGCTACCATCCATTGGAGTAACAAAATCTCAAGAATAGACTACCTTCTATTATTACATGGCTACTATCCATTGGAGTAACAAAAATCTCGACAACAAACTACCTACCAAAATGATAAGGCTACCATCCATTGGAATAACAAAAATATCGACAGCAAACTACGTTCCATAATGACAGGGCTACCATCCATTGGAGTAACAAAAATATCGACAACAGACTACCTTCCATAATGACAAGGCTACCATCCATTGTAGTAACAAAAATCTAGACAACAGACTACCATCCATAATGAAAAGCCTACCATCCATTGAAGTAACAAAAATCTCGACAACATAATACCTTCCATAATGACTAGGCTACTATCCATTGGAGTTACAAAGATATAGACAACAGACAACCTTCCATAATGACAAGGCTAGCATCCATTGGAGTGACAAAAATCTCAACAACAAACTACCTTCCATAATGACAAGCTACCATCTATTGGAGTAATGAAAATATCAACAAGAGACTACCTTCCATAATGAGAAGGCTACCATCTATACGAATAAAAATAATCTCGAGAACAAACTACCTTCCATAATGACAAGGCTACCATCCAATGGAATAACAAAAATATCGATAACATATTACCTTCCATAATGACAAGGCTACCATCAATTGTAGTAAACAAAATCTCGACAACAAACTACCTTCCATAATGACAAGGCCACCGTCCATTATAGACAAAAATCTCGACAACAAACTACCTTCCATAATGACAATGCTACCATCCATTGGAGTAACAAAAATCTCGACATTAGACTACCTTCCATAATGACAAGGCTACCATCCATTGGAGTAATGAAAATATAAAGAAGAGACTACCTTCCATAATGACAAGGCTACCATGCATTGGAGTAATGAAAATATCAACAAGAGACTACCTTCCATAATAATAAGGCTACCATCCATTGGAGTAACAAAAAGCTCACCAACAGACTACCTTCCATATAGACAAGGCTGCCATCCATTGGAGTAACAAAATCTCAAGAACAGACTACCTTCTATTATGACACGGCTATTATCCATTGGAGTAACAAAAATCTCGACAACAAACTACCTACCAAAATGATAAGGCTACCATCCATTGGAATAACAAAAATATCGACAATAAACTATGTTGCATAATGATAGGGCTACCATCCATTGGAGTAACAAAAATATCGACAACAGACTACCTTCCATAATGATAAGGCTACCATCCATTGGAGCAACAAAAATCTAGACAACAGACTACTTTCCATAATAAAAAGCCTACCATCCATTAAAATAATAAAAATCTCGACAACATAATACCTTCCATAATGACTAGGCTACCATCCATGGGAGTAACAAATATATAAACAACAGACTACCTTCCATAATGACAAGGCTACCATCCATTGGAGTAATAAAAATCTCGAAAATAGACTACCTTCCCTAATGACAAGGCTAAAATCTATTAGAGTAACAAAAATCTCGACAACAGACTACCTTCCATAATGCCAAGGCTACCATCTATACGAATAAAAATAATCTCGAGAACAAACTGCCTTCCATAATTACAAGGCTACCATCCAATTGAATAACAAAAATATCGATAACATACTACCTTCCATAATGACAAGGCTACCATCAATTGTAGTAACCAAAAGCTCGACAACAAACTACCTTCCATAATGACAAGGCCACCGTCCATTATAGACAAAAATCTCGACAACAGGCTACCTTCCATAATGACAATGCTACCATCCATTGGAGTAACAAAAATCTCGACAATAGACTACCTTCCATAATGATAAGGCTACCATCCATTGTAATAACAAAAATCTGACAATAGACTACCTTCCATAATGACAAGGCTACCATCCTTTGGAGTAACCAAAATCTCGACAAAACACAACTTCCATAATCACAAGGCTACCATCTATTGGAATAACAAAAATCTCGATAACAGACCACCTTCCATAATGACAAGGCTACCATCCAATGGAATAACAAAAATCTCGACAACATACTACCTTTCATAATGACAAGGCTACCATCCATTAGAGTGACAAAAATATCAACAATAGACTACCTTCCATAATGACTAGGATACCATCCATTAGAGTAACAAAGATATCGACAACAGACTACCTTCTATAATGACAAGGCTACCATACATTGTAATAACAAAAATCTCGACAACAAACTACCTTCCAAAATGACAAGGCTACCATCAACTGTAGTAACAAAAATCTCGACAACAATCTACCTTCTGTGAATGAAAAGGCTACCATCTATTGGAGTAACAAAAATATCGACATTAGACTACCTTCCCTAATGACAAGGCTACCATCCATTGGAGTAACAAAAATCTCGATAACAAACTACCATCCATAATGACAAGTCTACCATCCATTAGAGTAACAAAAATATCGAGAATAGACTACCTTCCATAATGAAAAGCCTACCATCCATTGGAATAACAAAAATCTCGACAACATAATACCTTCCATAATGACAAGGCTACCATCCATTGGAGTGACAAAAATCTCGAAAACAGACTACCTTCCATAATGACAAGGCTACCATCCATTGGAGTAACAAAAATCTCGAAAATAGACTACCTTCCATAATGACAAGGCTAAAATTTGTTGGAGTAAAAAAAATCTCGAGAACAGACTACCTTCCATAATGACATGGCTACCATCTATAGGAATAAAAAAAATCTCGAGAACAGACTGCCTTCCAAAATGATAAGGCTACCATCCAATGGAATAACAAAAATATTGACAACATACTACCTTCCATAATGACAAGGCTACCGTCCATTGTAGTAACATAAATCTCGACAACATACTACCCTCCATAATGACAATGCTACCATCCATTGGAGTAACAAAAATCTCGACAACAGTATACCTTCCATTAATGACAAGGCTACCATCCATTGGAGTAACAAAATTCTTGACAATAGACTACCTTCCATAATGACAAGGCTACCATCCATTGGAGTAACAGAAATCTCGACAATAAAATACCTTCCATAATGACAAGGCTACCATCCATTAGAGTAACAAAAATCTCGACAATAGACTACCTTCCATAATTACAAGGCTACGATCCATTAGAATAACAAAAATCTCGACAACAGACTACCTTCCATAATGACAAGGCTACCATCCATTTGATTAACAAAAATCGCGACAACAGACTACCTTCCATAATGACAAGGCTACCATCCATTGGAGTAACAAAAATATCAACAAAAGACTACGTTCCATAATGAGAAGGCTACCATCCATTGGAGTAACAAAAATCTCGCCAACAGACTACCTTCCATAATCACAAGGCTACCATCCATTGGAATAACAAAAATATCGACAACAAACTATTTTCCATAATGACAGGGTTACCATCCATTGAAGTAACAAAAATATCGAAAATAGACTACCTTCCATAATGACAAGGCTAAGGTCTATTGTAGTAACAAAAATCTCGACAACAGACTACCTTCCATAATGACAATGCTACCATCCATTGCAGTAACAAAAATCTCGACAATAGACTACCTTCCATAATGACAAGGCTACCATTCATTGTAGTAACAAAAATCTCGACAACACACTACCTTCCATAATGACAAGGCTACCATCCATTGGAGTAACCAAAATCTCGACAACAAACAACTTCCATAATGACAAGGCTACCATTTATTGGAATAACAAAAATCTCGAGAACAGACTACCTTTCATAATGGCAAGGCTACCATCTAATGGAATAACAAAAATCTCGACAACATACTACCTTCCAAAATGACAAGGCTAGCATCCATTAGAGTGACAAAAATCTCAACAATAAACTACCTTCCATAATGACAAGGCTACCATCCATTGGAGTAACAAAAATCTCGACAATAGACTACCTTCCATAATGACAAGGCTACCATCCATTGGAGTAACAAAAATCTCGACAATAAACTACCTTCCATAAAGACAAGGCTACCATCCATTAGAGTAACAAAAATATCGAGAATAGACTACCTTCCATAATGAAAAGCCTACCATCCATTGGAGTAACAAAATTCTCGACAACATAATAACTTCCATAATGATTAGGCTACCATCCATTGGTGTAACAAAGATATCGACAACAGACTACCTTCCATAATGAAAATCCTACCATCCATTGGAGTAACAAAAATCTCGACGACATAATACCTTCCATAATGACTAGGCTACCATCCATTGGAGTAACAAAGGTATCGACAACAGACTACCTTCCATAATGACAAGGCTACCATCCATTGGAGTGATAAAAATCTCGACAACAGACTACCTTCCATAATGATAAGGCTACCATCCATTGGAGTGACAAAAATCTCGACAACAGACTACCTTCCATAATGACAAGACTACCATCCATTGGAGTAACAAAAATCTCGAAAACAGACTACCTTCCATAATGACAAGGCTGCAATCTATAGGAATAAAAAAAATCACGAGAACAAACTGCCTTCCATAATGACAAGGCTACCATCCAATGGAATAACAAAAACATCCACAACATACTACCTTCCATAATGAAAAGGCTACCACCAATTGTAGTAACCAAAATCTCGACATAAGACTACCTTCCATTATGACAAGTCTACCGTCCATTGTATTAACAAAAATCTTGACAACAGACTACCTTCCATAATGATAATGCTACCATCCATTGCAGTAACAAAAATCTCGACAATAGACTACCTTCCATAATGACAAGGCTACCATTCATTTTAGTAACAAAAATCTCGACAACACACTACCTTCCATAATGACAAGGCTACCATCCATTTGAGTGACAAAAATCTCAACAATAGACTACCTTCGATAATGACTAGGCTACCATCCATTTGAGTAACAAAGATATCGACAACAGACTACCTTCTATAATGACAAGGCTACCATACATTGTAATAACAAAAATCTCGACAAAAAACTACCTTCCATAGTGACAAGGCTACCATCCATTGTAGTAAGAAAAATCTCGACAAAAGTCTACCTACCATTAATGACAAGGCTACCATCCATTGGAGTAACAAAAATCTCGACAACAAACTACCTTCCATAAAGACAAGGCTACCATCCATTAGAGTAACAAAAATATCGAGAATAGACTAACTTCCATAATGAAAAGCCTACCATCCATTGGAGTAACAAAATTCTCGACAACATAATAACTTCCATAATGATTAGGCTACCATCCATTGGTGTAACAAAGATATCGACAACAGACTACCTTCCATAATGAAAAGCCTACCATCCATTGGAGTAACAAAAATCTCGACAAGATAATACTTTCCATAATGACTAGGCTACCATCCATTGGAGTAACAAAGGTATCAACAACAAACTACCTTCCATAATGACAAGGCTACCATCCATTGGAGCGATAAAAATCTCGACAACAGACTACCTTCCATAATGATAAGGCTACCATTCATTGGAGTGACAAAAATCTCGACAACAGACTACCTTCCATAATGACAAGGCTACCATCCATTGGAGTAACAAAAATCTCGAAAACAGACTACCTTCCATAATGACAAGGCTACCATCTATAGGAATAAAAAAAATCTCGAGAACAAACTGCCTTCCATAATGACAAGGCTACCAGCCAATGGAATAACAAAAATATCGACAACATACTACCTTCCATAATGAAAAGGCTACCACCAATTGTAGTAACCAAAATCTCGACAACAGACTACCTTCCATAATGACAAGTCTATCGTCCATTGTAGTAACAAAAATCTTGACAACATACTACCTTCCATAATGATAATGCTACCATCCATTGCAGTAACAAAAATCTCGATAATAGACTACCTTCCATGATGACAAGGCTACCATTCATTTTAGTAACAAAAATCTCGACAACACACTACCTTCCATAATGAAAAGGCTACCATCCATTAGAGTGACAAAAATCTCAACAATAGACTACCTTCGATAATGACTAGGATACCATCCATTAGAGTAACAAAGATATCGACAACAGACTACCTTCTATAATGACAAGGCTACCATACATTGTAATAACAAAAATTTCGACAAAAAACTACCTTCCATAGTGACAAGGCTACCATCCATTGTAGTAACAAAAATCTCGACAAAAGTCTACCTACCATTAATGACAAGGCTACCATCCATTGGAGTAACAAAAATCTCGACAATAGACTACCTTCCATAATGACAAGGCTAACATCCATTGGAGTAACAAAAATCTCGACAAAAAACTACCTTCCATAAAGACAAGGCTACCATCCATTAGAGTAACAAAAATATCGAGAATAGAATACCTTCCATAATGAAAAGCCTACCATCCATTGGAGTAACAAAATTCTCGACAACATAATACCTTCCATAATGACTAGGCTATAATCCATTGGTGTAACAAAGATATCAACAACAGACTACCTTCCATAATAAAAAGCCTACCATCCATTGGAGTAACAAAAGTCTCGACAACATAATACCTTCCATAATGACAAGGCTACCATCCATTGGATTGATTAAAATCTTGACAACAGACTACCTTCCATAATGACAAGGCTACTATCCATTGGAGTAACAAAAATCTAGAAAATAGACTACCTTCCATAATGACAAGTCTACCATCCATTGGAGTAACAAATATATCAACAAGAGACTACTTTCCATAATGACAAGGCTACCATTCATTAGAGTAACAAAAATCTCGACAATAAACTACATTCCATAATGACAAGGCTACCATCCATTAGAGTAACAAAAATATAGACAACAGACTATCTTCCATAATGACAAGGCTACCATCCGTTGCAGTAACAAAAATCTCGACAACATAATACCTTCCATAATGACTAGGCTACCATCCATTGGAGTTACAAAGGTATCGACAACAGACTACCTTCCATAATGACAAGGCTACCATCCATTGGAGTAACAAAAATCTCGACAACAAACTACCTTCCATAAAGACAAGGCTACCATCCATTAGAGTAACAAAAATATCGAGAATAGACTAACTTCCATAATGAAAAGCCTACCATCCATTGGAGTAACAAAATTCTCGACAACATAATAACTTCCATAATGATTAGGCTACCATCCATTCGTGTAACAAAGATATAGACAACAGACTACCTTCCATAATGACAAGGCTACCATCCGTTGAAGTAACAAAAATCTCGACAACATAATACCTTCCATAATGACTAGGCTACCATCCATTGGAGTAACAAAAATCTCGAAAACAGACTACCTTCCATAATGATAATGCTAAAATCTATTGGAGTAACAAAAATCTCGACAACAGACGACCTTCCATAATGACAAGGCTACCATGTATAGGAATAAAAAAAGTCTCAAGAACAAATTGCCTTCCATAATGACAAGGCTACCATCCAATGGAATAACAAAAATATCGAAAACATACTACCTTCCATAACGAAAAGGCTACCATCAATTGTAGTAACCAAAATCTCGAGAACAGACTACCTTTCATAATGACAAGGCTACCGTCCATTGTAGTAACAAAAATCTCGACAACAGACTACCTTCCATAATGACAATGCTACCATCCATTGGAGTAACAAAAATCTCAACAACAGTCTACCTTCCATAATGACAAGGCTACCATCCATTGGAGTAACCAAAATCTCGACAACAGACAACTTCCATAATTACAAGGCTACCGTCTATTGGAATAACAAAAATCTAGAGAACAGACTACCTTCCATAATGACAAGGCTACCAACCAATGGAATAACAAAATTCTCGACAACATACTACCTTCCATAATGACAAGGCTACCATCCATTGGAGTGATAAAAATCTCGACAACAGACTACCTTCCATAATGATAAGGCTACCATCCATTGGAGTGACAAAAATCTCGACAACAGACTACCTTCCATAATGACAAGGCTACAATCCATTGGAGTAACAAAAATCTCGAAAACAGACTACCTTCCATAATGACAAGGCTACCATCTATAGGAATAAAAAAAATCACGAGAACAAACTGCCTTCCATAATGACAAGGCTACCATCCAATGGAATAACAAAAACATCCACAACATACTACCTTCCATAATGAAAAGGCTACCACCAATTGTAGTAACCAAAATCTCGACATAAGACTACCTTCCATTATGACAAGTCTACCGTCCATTGTATTAACAAAAATCTTGACAACAGACTACCTTCCATAATGATAATGCTACCATCCATTGCAGTAACAAAAATCTCGACAATAGACTACCTTCCATAATGACAAGGCTACCATTCATTTTAGTAACAAAAATCTCGACAACACACTACCTTTCATAATGACAAGGCTACCATCCATTAGAGTTACAAAAAACTCAACAATAGACTACCTTCGATAATGACTAGGCTACCATCCATTAGAGTAACAAAGATATCGACAACAGACTACCTTCTATAATGGTAAGGCTACCATACATTGTAATAACAAAAATCTCGACAAAAAACTACCTTCCATAGTGACAAGGCTACCATCCATTGTAGTAACAAAAATCTCGACAAAAGTCTACCTACCATTAATGACAAGGCTACCATCCATTGGAGTAACAAAAATCTCGACAACAAACTACCTTCCATAAAGACAAGGCTACCATCCATTAGAGTAACAAAAATATCGAGAATAGACTACCTTCCATAATGAAAATCCTACCATCCATTGGAGTAACAAAAATATCGACAACATAATAACTTCCATAATGATTAGGCTACCATACATTGGTGTAACAAAGATATCGACAACAGACTACCTTCCATAATGACTAGGCTATAATCCATTGGTGTAACAAAGATATCAACAACAGACTACCTTCCATAATAAAAAGCCTACCATCCATTGGAGTAACAAAAATCTCGACAACATAATACCTTCCATAATGACTAGGCTACCATCCATTAGAGTAACAAAGGTATCGACAACAGACTACCTTCCATGATGATAAGGCTACCATCCATTGGAGTGATAAAAATCTTAACAACAAACTACCTTCCATAATGACAAGGCTACTATCCATTGGAGTAACAAAAATCTAGAAAACAGACTACCTTCCATAATGACAAGTCTACCATCCATTGGAGTAACGAAAATAGCAACAAGAGACTACTTTCCATAATGACAAGGCTACCATTCATTGGAGTAACAAAAATCTCGACAATAAACTACCTTCCATAATGACAAGGATACCATCCATTGGTGTAACAAAGATACCGACAACAGACTACCTTCCATAATGACAAGGCTACCATCCATTGGAGTGACAAAAATCTTGAAAACAGACAACCTTCCATAATGATTAGGCTACCATCCATTGGAGTAACAAAAATCTCGAAAACAGACTACCTTCCATAATGACAAGGCTAAAATCCATTGGAGTAACAAAAATATCGACAACAGACTACCTTCCATAATGACAAGGCTACCATCTATATAAATAAAAAAAATCTCGAGAACAGACTTCCATCCATAATGACAAGGTTACCATCCAATGGAATAACAAAAATCTCGACAATAGACTACCTTCAAAAATGACAAGGCTACCGTCCATTGTAGTAACAAAAATCTTGACAACAGACTACCTTCCATAATGACAAGGCTACCAACCATTCGAGTAACCAAAATCTCGACCACAGACAACTTCCATAATGACAAGGCTACCATCTATTGGAATAACAAAAATCTAGAGAACATACTACCTTCCATAATGACAAGGCTACCAACCAATGGAATAACAAAATTCTCGACAACATACTTCCTTCCATAATGACAAGGCTACCATCCATTACAATGACAAAAATCTCAACAATAGACTACCTTCCATAATGACTAGGCTACCATACATTAGAGTAACAAGGATATCGACAACAGACTACCTTCTATAATGACAAGGCTTCCATACATTTTAATAACAAAAATCTCGACAACAAACTACCTTCCACAGTGACAAGGCTACAATCCATTGTAGTAACAAAAATCTAGACAACAGTCTACCTTCAATTAATTACAAGGCTACCATCCATTGGAGTAACAAAAATCTCGACAATAGACAACCTTCCATGATGACAAGGCTACCATCCATTGGAGTAACAAAAATCTCGACAACAAACTACCTTCCATAATGACAAGGCTACCATCCATTAGAGTAACAAAAATATCGAGAATAGACTACCTTCCATAATGAAAAGCCTACCATCCATTAGAGAAACAAAAATCTCGACAACATAATACCTTCCATAATGACTAGGATACCATCCATTGCTATAACAAAGATATCGACAATAAACTACCTTCCATAATGACAAGGCTACCATCCATTGGAGTGACAAAAATATCGACGACAGACTACCTTCCATAATGACAACGCTACCATCCATTGGAGTAACAAAAATCTCGAAAACAGACCACCTTCCATAATGATAAGGATAAAATCCATTGGAGTAACAAAAATCTCGACAACAGACTACCTTTCATAATGATAAGGCTACCATCCATTGGAGTAACCAAAATCTCGACAACAGACAACTTCCATAATGACAAGGCTACCATCTATTGGAATAACAAAAATCTCGAGAACAGACTACCTTCCATAATGACAAGGCTACCATCCATTGGAGTGACAAAAATCACGACAATAGACTACCTTCCATAATGACAAGGCTACCATCCATTTGAGTAACAAAAATCTCGAAAACAGACTACCTTCCATTAATGACAAGGCTACCATCCATTGGAGTATCAAAAATCTCGACAATAGACTATGTTCCATGATGACAGGGCTACCGTCCATTGGAGTAACAAAAATATCGACAACAGACTACCTTCCATAATAACTAGGCTACCATCCATTAGAGTAATAAAAAAATCGAGAATAGGCTACCTTCCATAATGAAAAGCCTACCATCCATTGGAGTAACAAAAATCTCGACAATAGACTACCTTCCATGATGACAAGGCTACCATCCATTGGAGTAACAAAAATCTCGACAATAAACTACCTTCAATAATGACAAGGCTACCATCCATTAGAGTAACAAAAATATCGAGAATAGACTACCTTCCATAATGTAAAGCCTACCATCCATTGGAGTAACAAAAATCTCGACAACATAATACCTTCCATAATGACTAGGATACCATCCATTGCTGTAACAAAGATATCGACAATAAACTACCTTCCATAATGACAAGGCTACCATCCATTGGAGTGACAAAAATCTCGACGACACACTACCTTCCATAATGACAACGCTACCATCCATTGGAGTAACAAAAATCTCGATAACAGACCACCTTCCATAATGACAAGGATAAAATCCACTGGAGTAACAAAAATCTCGACAACAGACTACCTTCCATAATGATAAGGCTACCATCCTTTGGAGTAACCAGAATCTCGATAACAAACAACTTCCATAATGACAAGGCTACCATCTATTGGAATAACAAAAATCTCGAGAACAGACTACCTTCCATAATGACAAGGCTACCAAGCGATCAAATTAAAAAATTCTCGACAACATACTACCTTCCATAATGACAAGGCTACCATCCATTAGAGTGACAAAAAGCTCTCCAACAGACTACCTTCCATAATGACTAGGCTACCATCCATTGGTGTAACAAAGATATCGAAAACAGACTACCTTCCATAATGACAAGGCTACCATCCATTGGAGTGACAAAAATCTCGACAATAGACTACCTTCCATAATGACAAGGCTACCATCCATTTGAGTAACAAAAATCTCAAAAACAGACTACCTTCCATTAATGACAAGCCTACCATCCATTGGAGCATCAAAAATCACGACAATAGACTACGTTCCATGATGACAGGGCTACCGTCCATTGGAGTAACAAAAATATCGACAACAGACTACCTTCCATAATAAATAGGCTACCATCCATTAGAATAACAAAAATATCGAGAATAGGCTACCTTCCATATCGAAAAGCCTACCATCCATTGGAGTAACAAAAATCTCGACAATAGACTACCTTCCATGATGACAAGGCTACCATCCATTGGAGTAACAAAAATCTCGACAACAAACTACCTTCCATAATGACAAGGCTACCATCCTTTAGAGTAACAAAAATATTGAGAATAGACTACCTTCCAAAATGAAAAGCCTACCATCCATTGGAGTAACAAAAATCTCGACAACATAATACCTACCATAATGACTAGGATACCATCCATTGGTGTAACAAAGATATCGACAATAAACTACCTTCCATAATGACAAGGCTACCATCCATTGGAGTGAAAAAAATCTGGACGACAGACTACCTTCCATAATGACAAGGCTATCATCCATTGAAGTAACAAAAATCTCGAAAACAGACTACCTTCCATAATGACAAGGATAAAATCCATTGGAGTAACAAAAATCTCGACAACAGACTACCTTCCATAATGATAAGGCTACCATCCATTGGAGTAACCAAAATCTCGACTACAGACAACTTCCATAATGACAAGGCTACCATCTATTGGAATAACAAAAATCTCGAGAACAGACTACCTTCCATAATGACAAGGCTACCAAGCAATCGAATAACAAAATTCTCGACAACATACTACCTTCCATAATGACATGGCTACCATCCATTAGAGTGACAAAAAGCTCTCCAACAGACTACCTTCCATAATGACTAGGCTACCATCCATTGGTGAAACAAAGATATCGACAACAGACTACCTTCCATAATGACAAGGCTACCATCCATTGGAGTGACAAAAATCTCGACAACAGACTACCTTCCATAATGACAAGGCTACCATCCATTAGGGTAACAAAAATCTCGAAAACAGACTACCTTCCATTAATGACAAGGCTACAATCCATTGGAGTATCAAAAATCTCGCCGATAGACTACGTTCCATGATGACAGGGCTACCGTCCATTGGAGTAACAAAAATATCGACAATAGACTACCTTCAATAATGACTAGGCTACCATCCATTAGAGTAACAAAAATATCGAGAATAGGCTACCTTCCATAATGAAAAGCCTATCATCCATTGGAGTAACAAAAATCTCGACAACATTATACCTTCTATAATGACTAGGATACCATCCATTGGTGTAACAAAGATTACGACAACAGACTACCTTCCATAATGACAAGGCTACCATCCATTGGAGTGACAAAAATCTTGAAAACAGACAACCTTCCATAATGATTAGGCTACCATCCATTGGAGTAACAAAAATCTCGAAAACAGACTACCTTCCATAATGACAAGGCTAAAATCCATTGGAGTAACAAAAATCTCGACAACAGACTACCTTCCATAATGACAAGGCTACCATCTATATGAATAAAAAAAATCTCGAGAACAAACTTCCATCCATAATGACAAGGTTACCATCCAATGGAATAACAAAAATCTCGACAATAGACTACCTTCAAAAATGACAAGGCTACCGTCCATTGTAGTAACAAAAATCTTGACAACAGACTACCTTCCATAATGACAAGGCTACCAACCATTCGAGTAACCAAAATCTCGACAACAGACAACTTCCATAATGACAAGGCTACCATCTATTGGAATAACAAGAATCTAGAGAACATACTACCTTCCATAATGACAAGGCTACCAACCAATGGAATAACAAAATTCTCGACAACATACTTCCTTCCATAATGACAAGGCTACCATCCATTACAATGACAAAAATCTCAACAATAGACTACCTTCCATAATGACTAGGCTACCATACATTAGAGTAACAAAGATATCGACAACAGACTACCTTCTATAATGACAAGGCTTCCATACATTTTAATAACAAAAATCTCGACAACAAACTACCTTCCACAGTGACAAGGCTACAATCCATTGTAGTAACAAAAATCTAGACAACAGTCTACCTTCAATTAATTACAAGGCTACCATCCATTGGAGTAACAAAAATCTCGACAATAGACAACCTTCCATGATGACAAGGCTACCATCCATTGGAGTAACAAAAATCTCGACAACAAACTACCTTCCATAATGACAAGGCTACCATCCATTAGAGTAACAAAAATATCGAGAATAGACTACCTTCCATAATGAAAAGCCTACCATCCATTAGAGAAACAAAAATCTCGACAACATAATACCTTCCATAATGACTAGGATACCATCCATTTGGTTAACAAAGATATCGACAATAAACTACCTTCCATAATGACAAGGCTACCATCCATTGGAGTGACAAAAATATCGACGACAGACTACCTTCCATAATGACAACGCTACCATCCATTGGAGTAACAAAAATCTCGATAACAGACCACCTTCCATAATGATAAGGATAAAATCCATTGGAGTAACAAAAATCTCGACAACAGACTACATTCCATAATGATAAGGCTACCATCCATTGGAGTAACCAAAATCTCGACAACAGACAACTTCCATAATGACAAGGCTACCATCTATTGGAATAACAAAAATCTCGAGAACAGACTACCTTCCATAATGACAAGGCTACCAAGCGATCGAATTACAAAATTCTCGACAACATACTACCTTCCATAATGACAATGCTACCATCCAATAGATTGACAAAAAGCTCGCCAACAGACTACCTTCCATAATGACTAGGCTACCATCCATTGGTGTAACAAAGATATCGACAACAGAGTACCTTCCATAATGACAAGGCTACCATCCATTGGAGTGACAAAAATCTCGACAATAGACTACCTTCCATAATGACAAGGCTACCATCCATTTGAGTAACAAAAATCTCGAAAACAGACTACCTTCCATTAATGACAAGGCTACCATCCATTGGAGTATCAAAAATCTCGACAATAGACTACGTTCCATGATGACAGTGCTACCGTCCATTGGAGTAACAAAAATATCGACAACAGACTACCTTCAATAATGACTAGGCTACCATCCATTAGAGTAACAAAAATATCGAGAATAGGCTACCTTCCATAATGAAAAGCCTACCATCCATTGGAGTAACAACAATCTCGACAACATAATACCTTCTATAATGACTAGGATACCATCCATTGGTGTAACAAAGATACCGACAACAGACTACCTTCCATAATGACAAGGCTACCATCCATTGGAGTGACAAAAATTTCGAAAACATACAACCTTCCATAATAATTAGGCTACCATCCATTGGAGTAACAAAAATCTAGACAACAGACTACCTTCCATAAAGACAAGTCTACCATCCATTGGAGTAACGAAAATATCAACAAGAGACTACTTTCCATAATGACAAGGCTACCATTCATTGGAGTAACAAAAATATCGAAAACAAACTACCTTCCATAATGACAAGGCTACCATCCATTAAAGTAACAAAAATCTAGACAACAGACTTCCTTCCTTAATGACAAGGCTACCATCCAATGGAGTAACAAAAATATCAAAAAGAGACTACCTTCCATAATGACAAGGCTACCATCCATTGGAGTAACAAAAAGCTCGCCAATAGACTACCTTCCATAATGACAAGGCTAACATCCATTGGAGTAACAAAATCTCGATAACAGACTACCTTTTATTATGACATGGCTACTATCCATTGGAGTAACAAAAATCTCGACAACAAACTACCTACCAAAATGATATGGCTACCATCCATTGGAATAACAAAAATATCAACAACAAACTACGTTCCATAATGACAGGGCTACCATCCATTGGAGTAACAAAAATATCGACAATAGACTACCTTCTATAATGACAAGGCTACCATCCATTAGAGTAACAAAAATCTAGACAACAGACTACCTTCCATAATGACAAGTCTACCATCCATTGGAGTAAAGAAAATATCAACAAGAGACTACTTTCCTTAATGACAAGGCTACCATCCATTGGAGTAACAAAAATCTCGACAACAGACTACCTTCCATAATGACAAGGCTACCATATATAGGAATCAAAAAAATTTCGAGAACATACTGGCTTCCATAATGACAAGGCTACCATCCAATGGAATAACAAAAATATTAACAACATACTACCTTCCATAATGACAAGGCTACGGTCCATTGTATTAACGAAAATCTCGACAACAGACTACCATCCATAATGACAATGCTACCATCCATTGGAGTAACAAAAATCTCGACAATAGACTACCTTCCATAATGACAAGGCTACCATCTATTGGAATAACAAATATCTCAAGAACAAACTACCTTCCATAATGACAAGGCTACCATCCAATGGAATAACAAAAATCTCGACAACATACTACCTTCCATAATGACAGGGCTACCATCCATTAGAGTAACAAAAATCTGGATAACAAACTACCTTCCACAATGACAAGGCTACCATCCATTGTAGTAACAAAAATCACGACAATAGTCTACCTTCCATTAATGACAAGGCTACCATCCATTGTAGTAACAAAATTCTCGACAATAGACTACCCGCCATAATGACAAGGCTACCATCCATTGGAGTAACAAAAATCTAGACAACAGACTACCTTCCATAATGACAAGGCTACCATCCATTAGAGTAACAAAAATCTCGACAACAGACTACCTTCCATAATGACAAGGCTACGTTCTATTGGAGTAACAAAATCTCGAGAATAGACTACCTTTCATTATGACAAGGATACCATTAATTGGAGTAATAAAAATCTCGACAACAAACTACCTACCAAAATGATATGGCTACCATAAGTGGAATAACAAAAATATCGACAACAAACTACGTTCCATAATGACAGGGCTACCATCCATTGGAGGAACAAAAATATCGACCACAAACTACCTTCCATAATGACAAGGCTACCATCCATTGGAGTAACAAAAATCTAGAAAATAGACTACCTTCCATAATGACAAGTCTACCATCCATTGGAGTAACGAAAATATCAACAAGAGACTACTTTCCATAATGACAAGGCTACCATTCATTGGAGTAACCAAAATCTCGAAAACAAACTACCTTCCATAATGACAAGACTACCATCCATTAGAGTAACAAAAATCTAGACAACAGACTACCTTCCTTAATGACAAGGCTACAATCCAATGGAGTAACAAAAATATCAAAAAGAGACTACCTTCCATAATGACAAGGCTACCATCCATTAGAGTAACAAAAATCTCGACAATAGACTACCTTCCATAATGACAAGGCTACCATCTATTGGAGTAACAAAATCTCGATAACAGACTACCTTTCATTCTGACAAGGCTACCATCCATTGGAGTAACAAAAATCTCGACAACAATCTACCTACCAAAATGATATGGCTACCATACATTGGAATAACAAAAATATCGACAACAAACAAAGTTCCATAATGACAGGCCTACCATCCATTGGAGTAACAAAAATATCGACCACAAACTACCTTCCATAATGACAAGGCTACCATCAATTGGAGTAACAAAAATCTCGACAATAGACTACCTTCCATAATGACAAGGCTACCATCTATTGGAATAACAAATATCTCAAGAACAAACTACCTTCCATAATGACAAGGCTACCATCCAATGGAATAACAAAAATCTCGACAACATACTACCTTCCATAATGACAGGGCTACCATCCATTAGAGTAACAAAAATCTGGACAACAAACTACCTTCCACAATGACAAGGCTACCATCCATTGTAGTAACAAAAATCACGACAATAGTCTACCTTCCATTAATGACAAGGCTACCATCCATTGGAGTAACAAAATTCTCGACAATAGACTACCCACCATAATGACAAGGCTACCATCCATTGGAGTAACAAAAATCTAGACAACAGACTACCTTCCATAATGACAAGGCTACCATCCATTAGAGTAACAAAAATCTCGACAACAGATTACCTTACATAATGACAAGGCTACCATCTATTGGAGTAACAAAATCTCGAGAACATATTACCTTTCATTATGACAAGGATACCATTAATTGGAGTAATAAAAATCTCGACAACAAACTACCTACCAAAATGATATGGCTACCATAAGTGGAATAACAAAAATATCGACAACAAACTACGTTCCATAATGACAGGGCTACCATCCATTGGAGGAACAAAAATATCGACCACAAACTACCTTCCATAATGACAAGGCTACCATCCATTGGAGTAACAAAAATCTAGAAAATAGACTACCTTCCATAATGACAAGTCTACCATCCATTGGAGTAACGAAAATATCAACAAGAGACTACTTTCCATAATGACAAGGCTACCATTCATTGGAGTAACCAAAATCTCGAAATTAAACTACCTTCCATAATGACAAGACTACCATCCATTAGAGTAACAAAAATCTAGACAACAGACTACCTTCCTTAATGACAAGGCTACAATCCAATGGAGTAACAAAAATATCAAAAAGAGACTACCTTCCATAATGACAAGGCTACCATCCATTAGAGTAACAAAAATCTCGACAATAGACTACCTTCCATAATGACAAGGCTACCATCTATTGGAGTAACAAAATCTCGATAACAGACTACCTTTCATTCTGACAAGGCTACCATCCATTGGAGTAACAAAAATCTCGACAACAATCTACCTACCAAAATGATATGGCTACCATACATTGGAATAACAAAAATATCGACAACAAACTACGTTCCATAATGACAGGCCTACCATCCATTGGAGTAACAAAAATATCGACCACAAACTACCTTCCATAATGACAAGGCTACCATCCATTGGAGTAACAAAAATCTAGAAAACAGACTAACTTCCATAATGACAAGTCTACCATCCATTGGAGTAACGAAAATATCAACAAGAGACTACGTTCCATAATGACAAGGCTACCATCCATTGGAGTAACAAAAATCTCGACAACAGATTACCTTCCATAATGACAAGGCTACCATCTATAGGAATAAAAAAAATCTCGAGAACAGACTGGCTTCCATAATGACAAGGCTACCATCCAATGGAATAACAAAAATATTAACAACATGCTACCTTCCATAATCACAAGGCTACCGTCCATTGTATTAACAAAAATCTCGACAACAGACTATCTTCCATAATGACAATGCTACCATCCATTGGAGTAACAAAAATCTCGACAATAGACTACCTTCCATAATGACAAGGCTACCATCTATTGGAATAACAAATATCTCGAGAATAGACTACCTTCCATAATGACAAGGCTACCATCCAATGGAATAACAAAAATCTCGACAACATACTACCTTCCATAATGACAGGGCTACCATCCATTAGAGTAACAAAAATCTGGACAACAAACTACCTTCCACAATGACAAGGCTACCATCCATTGTAGTAACAAAAATCACGACAATAATCTACCTTCCATTAATGACAAGGCTACCATCCATTAGAGTAACAAAAATCTCGACAACAGACTACCTTCCATAATGACAAGGCTACCATCTATTGGAGTAACAATATCTCGAAAACAGACTACCTTTCATTCTGACAAGGCTACCATCCATTGGAGTAACAAAAATCTCGACAACAATCTACCTACCAAAATGATATGGCTACCATACATTGGAATAACAAAAATATCGACAACAAACTACGTTCCATAATGACAGGCCTACCATCCATTGGAGTAACAAAAATATCGACCACAAACTACCTTCCATAATGACAAGGCTACCATCCATTGGAGTAACAAAAATCTAGAAAACAGACTACCTTCCATAATGACAAGTCTACCATCCATTGGAGTAACGAAAATATCAACAAGAGACTACTTTCCATAATGACAAGGCTACCATTCATTAGAGTAACAAAAATCTCGAAAACAAACTACCTTCCATAATGATAAGGCTACCATCCATTAGAGTAACAAAAATCTAGACAACAGACTACCTTCCTTATTGACAAGGCTACCATCCAATGGAGTAACAAAAATATCAAAAAGAGACTACCTTCCATAATGACAAGGCTACCATCCATTGGAGTAACAAAAAGCTCGCCAACAGACTACCTTCCATAATGACAAGGCTACCATCGATTGGAGTAACAAAATCTCAAGAACAAACTACCTTTTATTATGACATGGCTACTATCCATTGGAGTAACAAAAGTCTCGACAACAAACTCCCTACCAAAATGATATGGCTACCATCCATTGGAATAACAAAAATATCAACAACAAACTACATTCCATAATGACAGGGCTACCATCCATTGGAGTAACAAAAATATCGACAATAGACTACCTTCCATAATGACAAGGCTACCATCCATTGGAGTAACAAAAACCTAGACAACAGACTACCTTCCATAATGACAAGTCTACCATCCATTGGAGTAACAAAAATATCAACAAGAGACTACTTTCCATAATGACAAGGCTACCATCCATTGGAGTAACAAAAATCTCGACAACAGACTACCTTCCATAATGACAAGGCTACCATCTATAGGAATAAAAAAATCTCGAGAACATACTGGCTTCCATAATGACAAGGCTACCATCCAATGGAATAACAAAAATATTAACAACATACTACCTTCCATAATGACAAGGCTACCGTCCATTGTATTAACGAAAATCTCGACAACAGACTACCATCCATAATGACAATGCTACCATCCATTGGAGTAACAAAAATATCGACCACAAACTACCTTCCATAATGACAAGGCTACCATCCATTGGAGTAACAAAAATCTAGAAAACAGACTACCTTCCATAATGACAAGTCTACCATCCATTGGAGTAACGGAAATATCAACAAGAGACTACTTTCCATAATGACAAGGCTACCATTGATTGGACTAACAAAAATCTCGAAAACAAACTACCTTCCATAATGACAAGGCTACCATCCATTAGAGTAAACAAAATCTAGACAACAGACTACCTTCCTTATTGACAAGGCTAACATCCAATGAAGTAACAAAAATATCAAAAAGAGACTACCTTCCATAATGACAAGGCTACCATCCATTGGAGTAACAAAAAGCTCGCCAACAGACTACCTTCCATAATGACAAGGCTACCATCCATTGGAGTAACAAAATCTCGAGAACAGACTACCTTTTATTATGACGTGGCTACTATCCATTGGAGTAACAAAAATCTCGACAACAAACTACCTACCAAAATGATATGGCTACCATCCATTGGAATAACAAAAATATCAACAACAAACTACGTTCCATAATGACAGGGATACCATCCATTGGAGTAACAAAAATATCGACAATAGACTACCTTCCATAATGACAAGGCTACCATCCATTGGAGTAACAAAAATCTAGACAACAGACTACCTTCCATAATGACAAGTCTACCATCCATTGGAGTAACGAAAATATCAACAAGAGACTACTTTCCATAATGACAAGGCTTCCATCCATTTGAGTAACAAAAATCTCGACAACAGACTACCTTCAATAATGACAAGGCTACCATCTATAGGAATAAAAAAAATCTCGAGAACATACTGGCTTCCATAATGACAAGGCTACCAACCAATGGAATAACAAAAATATTAACAACATACTACCTTCCATAATGACAAGGCTACCGTCCATTGTATTAACGAAAATCTCGACAACAGATTACCATCCATAATGACAATGCTACCATCCATTGGAGTAATAAAAATCTCGACAATGGACTACCTTCCATAATGACAAGGCTACCATCTATTGGAATAACAAATATCTCGAGAACAGACTACCTTCTATAATGACAAGGCTACCATCCAATGGAATAACAAAAATCTGGACAACATACTACCTTCCATAATGACAAGGCTACCATCCTTTGGGGTAACAAAAATCTAGAAAACAGACTACCTTCCATAATGACAACTCTACCATCCATTGGAGTAACGAAAATATCAACAAGAGACTACTTTCCATAATGACAAGGCTACCATTCATTGGAGTAACAAAAATCTCGAAAACAAACTACCTTCCATAATGATAAGGCTACCATCCATTAGAGTAACAAAAACTAGACAACAGACTACCTTCCATAATGACAAGGCTACCATCCAATGGAGTAACAAAAATATCAAAAAGAGACTACCTTCCATAACGACAAGGCTACCATCCATTGGAGTAACAAAAAGCTCGCCAACAGACTACCTTCCATAATGACAAGGCTACCATCCATTGGAGTAACAAAATCTTGAGAACATACTACCTTTTATTATGACATGGCTATTATCCATTGGAGTAACAAAAATCTCGACAACAAACAACCTACCAAAATGATATGGCTACCATCCATTGGAATACCAAAAATATCAACAACAAACTACGTTCCATAATGACAGGGCTACCATTCATTGGAGTAACAAAAATGTCGACAACAGACTACCTTCCATAATGACAAGGCTACCATCTATAGGAATAAAAAAAATCTCGAGAACAAACTAGCTTTCATAATGACAAGGCTACCATCCAATGGAATATCAAAAATATTAACAACATACTACCTTCCATAATCACAAGGCTACCGTCCATTGTATTAACAAAAATCTCGACAACAGACTATCTTCCATAATGACAATGCTACCATCCATTGTAGTAACAAGAATCTCGACAATAGACTACCTTCCATAATGACAAGGCTACCATCTATTAGAATAACAAATATCTCTAGAATAGACTACCTTCCATAATGACAAGGCTACCATCCAATGGAATAAAAAAATTCTCGACAACATACTAACTTCCATAATGACAGGGCTACCATCCATTAGAGTAACAAAAATCGTGACAACAAACTACCTTCCACAATGATAAGGCTACCATCCATTGTAGTAACAAAAATCACGACAACAATGTACCTTCCATTAATGACAAGGCTACCATCCATTGGAGTTACAAAATTCTCGACAATAGACTACCTTCCATAATGACAAGGCTACCATCCATTGGAGTAACAAAAATCTAGACAAACGACTACCTTCCATAATGACAAGGCTACCATCAATTAGAGTAACAAAAATCTCGACAACAGACTACCTTCCATAATGAGAAGGCTACCATCTATTGGAGTAACAAAATCTCGAGAACAGACTACCTTTCATTATGACAAGGCTACCATCCATTGGAGTAACAAAAATCTCGACAACAAACTACCTACCAAAATTATATGGTTACCATACATTGGAATAACAAAAATATCGACAACAAACTACGTTCCATAATGATAGGGCTACCATCCATTGGAGTAAAAAAAATATCGACTACAAACAACCTTCCATAATGACAAGGTTACCATCCATTGGAGTAACAAAAATCTAGAAAACATACTACCTTCCATAATGACAAGTCTACCATCCATTGGAGTAAGGAAAATATCAACAAGAGACTACTTTCCATAATGACAAGGCTACCATTCATTGGAGTAACAAAAATCTCGAAAACAAACTACCTTCCATAATGACAAGGCTACCATCAATTAGAGTAGCAAAAATTTACACAACAGACTACCTTCCTTAATGACAAGGCTACCATCCAATGGAGTAACAAAAATATCAAAAAGAGAATACCTTCCATAATGACAAGGCTACCATCCATTGGAGTAACCAAAAGCTCGCCAACAGAATACCTTCCATAATGACAAGGCTACCATCCATTGGAGTAACAAAATCTTGAGAACAAACCACCTTTTATTATGACATTGCTACTATCCATTGGAGTAACAAAAATCTCGACAACAGACTACCTACCAAAATGATATGGCTACCATCCATTGGAATAACAAAAATATCAACAACAAACTACGTTCCATAATGACAGGGCTACCATCCATTAGATTAACAAAAATATCGACAATAGACTACCTTCCATAATGACAAGTCTACCATCCATTGGAGTAACGAAAATATCAACAAGAGACTACTTTCCATAATGACAAGGCTACCATCCATTGGAGTAACAAAAATCTCGACAACAGACTACCTTCCATAATGACAAGGCTACCATTTATAGGAATAAAAAAAATCTCGAGAACATACTGGCTTCCATAATGACAAGGCTACCATCCAATGGAATAACAAAAATATTAACAACATACTACCTTCCATAATGACAAGGCTACCATCCATTGTATTAACGAAAATCTCGACAACAGACTACCATCCATAATGACAATGCTACCATCCATTGGAGTAACAAAAATCTCGACAATAGACTACCTTCCATAATGACAAGGCTACCATCTATTGGAATAACAAATATCTCGAGAACAGACTACCTTCCATAATGACAAGGCTACCATCCAATGGAATAACAAAAATCTCGACAACATACAACCTTCCATAATGACAAGGCTACCATCCATTGGAGTAACAAAAATCTAGAAAACAGACTACCTTCCATAATGACAAGTCTACCATCCATTGGAGTAACAAAAATATCAACAAGAGACTACTTTCCATAATGACAAGGCTACCATTCATTGGAGTAACAAAAATCTCGAAAACAAACTACCTTCCATAATGATAAGGCTACCATCCATTAGAGTAACAAAAATCTAGATAACAGACTACCTTCCATAATGACAAGGCTACCATCCAATGGAGTAACAAAAATATCAAAAAGAGACTACCTTCCATAACGACAAGGCTACCATCCATTGGAGTAACAAAAATCTCGCCAACAGACTACCTTCCTTAATGACAAGGCTACCATCCATTGGAGTAACAAAATCTCGAGAACAGACTACCTTTTATTATGACATGGCTACTATCCATTGGAGTAACAAAAATCTCGACAACAAACTACATACCAAAATGATATGGCTACCATCCATTGGAATAACAAAAATATCAACAACAAACTACGTTCCATAATGACAGGGCTACCATTCATTGGAGTAACAAAAATGTCGACAACAGACTACCTTCCATAATGACAAGGCTACCATCTATAGGAATAAAAAAAATCTCGAGAACAGACTGGCTTTCATAATGACAAGGCTACCATCCAATGGAATATCAAAAATATTAACAACATACAACCTTCCATAATCACAAGGCTACCGTCCATTGTATTAACAAAAATCTCGACAACAGACTATCTTCCATAATGACAATGCTACCATCCATTGTAGTAACAAGAATCTCGACAATAGACTACCTTCCATAATGACAAGGCTACCATCTATTAGAATAACAAATATCTCTAGAATAGACTACCTTCCATAATGACAAGGCTACCATCCAATGGAATAAAAAAAATCTCGACAACATACTAACTTCCATAATGACAGGGCTACCATCAATTAGAGTAACAAAAATCGTGACAACAAACTACCTTCCACAATGATAAGGCTACCATCCATTGTAGTAACAAAAATAACGACAACAATGTACCTTCCATTAATGACAAGGCTACCATCCATTGGAGTTACAAAATTCTCGACAATAGACTACCTTCCATAATGACAAGGCTACCATCCATTGGAGTAACAAAAATCTAGACAAACGACTACCTTCCATAATGACAAGGCTACCATCAATTAGAGTAACAAAAATCTCGACAACAGACTACCTTCCATAATGAGAAGGCTTCCATCTATTGGAGTAACAAAATCTCGAGAACAGACTACCTTTCATTATGACAAGGCTACCATCCATTGGAGTAACAAAAATCTCGACAACAAACTACCTACCAAAATTATATGGTTACCATACATTGGAATAACAAAAATATCGACAACAAACTACGTTCCATAATGACAGGGCTACCATCCATTGGAGTAAAAAAAATATCGACTACAAACTACCTTCCATAATGACAAGGCTACCATCCATTGGAGTAACAAAAATCTAGAAAACAGACTACCTTCCATAATGACAAGTCTACCATCCATTGGAGTAAGGAAAATATCAACAAGAGACTACTTTCCATAATGACAAGGCTACCATTCATTGGAGTAACAAAAATCTCGAAAACAAACTACCTTCCATAATGACAAGGCTACCATCAATTAGAGTAGCAAAAATTTACACAACAGACTACCTTCCTTAATGACAAGGCTACCATCCAATGGAGTAACAAAAATATCAAAAAGAGAATACCTTCCATAATGACAAGGCTACCATCCATTGGAGTAACAAAAAGCTCGCCAACAGACTACCTTCCATAATGACAAGGCTACCATCCATTGGAGTAACAAAATCTTGAAAACAAACCACCTTTTATTATGACATTGCTACTATCCATTGGAGTAACAAAAATCTCGACAACAGACTACCTACCAAAATGATATGGCTACCATCCATTGGAATAACAAAAATATCAACAACAAACTACGTTCCATAATGACAGGGCTACCATCCATTAGATTAACAAAAATATCGACAATAGACTACCTTCCATAATGACAAGTCTACCATCCATTGGAGTAACGAAAATATCAACAAGAGACTACTTTCCATAATGACAAGGCTACCATTCATTGGAGTAACAAAAATCTCGACAACAGACTACCTTCCATAATGACAAGGCTACCATTTATAAGAATAAAAAAAATCTCGAGAACATACTGGCTTCCATAATGACAAGGCTACCATCCAATGGAATTACAAAAATATTAACAACATACTACCTTCCATAATGACAAGGCTACCATCCATTGTATTAACGAAAATCTCGACAACAGACTACCATCCATAATGACAATGCTACCATCCATTGGAGTAACAAAAATCTCGACAATAGACTACCTTCCATAATGACAAGGCTACCATCTATTGGAATAACAAATATCTCGAGAACAGACTACCTTCCATAATGACAAGGCTACCATCCAATGGAATAACAAAAATCTCGACAACATACTACCTTCCATAATGACAAGGCTACCATCCATTGGAGTAACAAAAATCTAGAAAACAGACTACCTTCCATAATGACAAGTCTACCATCCATTGGAGTAACAAAAATATCAACAAGAGACTACTTTCCATAATGACAAGGCTACCATTCATTGGAGTAACAAAAATCTCGAAAACAAACTACCTTCCATAATGACAAGGCTACCATCCATTAGAGTAACAAAAATCTAGACAACAAACTACCTTCCATAATGATAAGGCTACCATCCAATGGAGTAACAAAAATATCAAAAAGAGACTACCTTACATAACGACAAGGCTACCATCCATTGGAGTAACAAAAAGCTCGCCAACAGACTACCTTCCATAATGACAAGGCTACCATCCATTGGAGTAACAAAATCTCGAGAACAGACTACCTTTTATTATGACATGGCTACTATCCATTGGAGTAACAAAAATCTCGACAACAAACTACATACCAAAATGATATGGCTACCATCCATTGGAATAACAAAAATATCAACAACAAACTACGTTCCATAATGACAGGGCTACCATCCATTGGAATAACAAAAATATCGACAACAGACTACCTTCCATAATGACAAGGCTACCATCCATTGGAGTAACAAAAATCTAGACAACTGACTACCTTCCATAATGATATGTCTACCATCCATTGGAGTAATGAAAATATCAACAAGAGACTATTTTCCATAATGACAAGGCTACAATCCATTGGAGTAACAAAAATCTCGACAACAGACTACCTTCCATAATGACAAGGCTACCATCTATTGGAATTAAAAAAATCTGGAGAATAGACTGGCTTCCATAGTGACAAGGCTACCATCCAATGGAATCACAAAAATAATAACAACATACTACCTTCCATAATGACAAGGCTACCATCCATTGTAGTAACAAAAATCTCGACAACAGACTACCTTTCATAATGACAATGCTACCATCCATTAGAGTAACAAAAATCTCGACAATAGACTACCTTCCATAATGACAAGGATACAATATATTGGAATAACAAATATCTCGATAACAGAATACCTTCCATAATGACAAGGCTACCATCCAATGGAATAACAAAAATCTCGACAACATACTATCTTCCATAATGACAACGCTACCATCCATTAGAATGACAAAAATCTCGACAATAGACTACCTTCCATAATGACTAGGCTACCATCCATTAGAATAACAAAGATATCGACAACAGACTACCTTCTATAATGACAAGGCTACCATACATTGTAATAACAAAAATCTTGACAACAAACTACCTTCCACAATGACAAGGCTACCATCCATTGTAGTATCAAAAATCTCGACAATAGTCTACCTTCCATTAATGACAAGGCCACCATTCATTGAAGTAACAAAATTCTCGACAATAGACTCCCTCCAAAATGAAAAGGCTATCATCCATTGGATTAACAAAAATCTAGACAATAGACTACCTTGCATAATGACAAGGCTACCATCCATTAGAGTAACAAAAATCTCGACAACAGACTACCTTCCATAATGACAAGGGTACCATCCATTAGAGTAATAAAAATCTCGACAACAGACTACCTTCCATAATGACAAGGCTACCATCCATTGGAGTAATGAAAATATCAACAAGAGTCTACCTTCCATAATGACAAGGCTATCATGCATTGGAGTAACGAAAATATCTACAAGAGACTACCTTCCATAATAACAAGGCTACCATCCATTGGAGTAACAAAAAGCACGCCAACAGACTACGTTCCATAATGACAAGGCTACCATCCATTGGAGTAACAAAATCTCGAGAATAGACTACCTTTTATTATGACATGGCTATTATCCATTGGAGTAACAAAAATCTCGACAACAAACTACCTACCAAAATGATATGGCTACCATACATTGGAATAAATAAAATATCAACAACAAACTACGTTCCATAATGACAGGGCTACCATCAATTGGAGTAACAAAAATATCGACACCAGATTACCTTCAATAATGACAAGGCTACCATCCATTGGAGTAATGAAAATATCAACAAGAGACTACCTTCCATAATGACAAGGCTATCATGCCTTGGAGTAATGAAAATATCTACAAGAGACTACCTTCCATAATAACAAGGCTACCATCCATTGGAGTAACAAAAAGCTCGCCAATAGAATACCTTCAATAATGACAAGGCTACCATTCATTAGAGTAACAAAAATATCAAAAATATATTACCTTCCATAATGACAAGGCTACCATCCAATGGAGTAACAAAAAGCTCGCAAACATACTACCTTCCATAATGACAAGTCTACCATCCATTGGAGTAACAAAATCTCGAGAGTAGACTACCTTTTATTATGACATGGTTACTATCCATTGGAGTAACAAAAATCTCGACAACAAACTACCTACCAAAATGATATGGCTACCATCCATTTAAATAACAAAAATATCAACAACAAACTACGTTCCATAATGACATGGCTACCATCCATTGGAGTAACAAAAATATCGACAACATACTACCTTCCATAATGACAAGGCTACCATCCATTAGAGTAACAAAAATCTAGACAATAGACTACCTTCCATAATGACAAGTCTACCATCCATTGGAGTAACGAAAATATCAACAAGAGACTACTTTCCTTAATGACAAGGATATAATCCATTGGAGTAACAAAAATCTCAACAATAGACTACCTCCCATAATGACAAGGCTACCATCTATAGGAGTAAAAAAAATCTCGAGAACAAACTGGCTTCCATAATGACAAGGCTACCATCCAATGCAATAACATAAATATTGACAACATACTACCTTTCATAATGACAAGGCTACCATCCTTTGTAGTAACAAAAATCTCGACAACAGACTACCTTTCATAATGACAATGCTACGATCCATTAGAGTAACAAAAATCTCAACAATAGAGTACCTTCCATAATGACAAGGATACAATATATTGGAATAACAAATATCTCGATAATAGAATACCTTCCATAATGACAAGGCTACCATCCAATGGAATAACAAAATTATCGACAACAGACTGCCTTTCATAATGACAATGCTACCATCCATTGGAGTGACAAAAATCTCGACAATAGACTACCTTCCATAATGACAATGATACAATCTATTGGAATAACAAATATCTCGATAACAGACTACCTTCTATAATGACAAGGCTACAATCCAATGGAATAACAAAAATCTCGACAACATACTATCTTCCATAATGACAACGCTACCATCCATTAGAATGAAAAAAATCTCGACAATAGACTACCTTCCATAATGACTAGTCTACCATCCATTAGAATAACAAAGATATCGACAACAGACTACCTTCTATAATGACAAGGCTACCATACATTGTAATAACAAAAATCTCGACAACAAACTACCTTCCACAATGACAAGGCTACCATCCATTGTAGTAACAAAAATCTCGACAACAGTCTACCTTCCATTAATGACAAGGCCACCATTCATTGGAGTAACAAAATTCTCGACAATAGACTACCTTCCATAATGACGAGGCTACCGTCCTTTGGAGTAACAAAAATATAGACAATAGACTACCTTGCATAATGACAAGGCTACCATCCATTAGAGTATCAAAAATCTCGACAACAGACTACCTTCCATAATGACAAGGCTACGATCCATTAGAGTAACAAAAATCTCGTCAACAGACTACCTTCCATAATGACAAGGCTACCATCCATTGGAGTAATGAAAATATCAACAAGAGACTACCTTCCATAATGACAAGGCTATCATGCATTGGAGTAATGAAAATATCTACAAGAGACTACCTTCCATAATAACAAGGCTACCATCCATTGGAGTAAGAAAAAGCACGCCAACAGACTACGTTCCATAATGACAAGGCTACCATCCATTGGAGTAACAAAAATCTCGACAACAAACTACCTACCAAAATGATATGGCTACCATCCATTGGAGTAAAAAAAACATCGACAACAGACTACCTTCCATAATGACAAGTCTACCATCCATTGGAGTAACAAAAATCTAGACAATAAACTACCTTCCATAATGACAAGGATACCATCTATTGGAATAACAAATATCTCGATAACAGACTACCTTCCATAATGACAAGGCTACCATCCAATGGAATAACAAAAATCTCGACAACATACTACTTTCCATAATGACAAGGCTACCATCCATTAGAATAACAAAGATATCGACAACAGACTAGTTTCTATAATGACAAGCCTACCATATATTGTAATAACAAAAATCTCGACAACAAACTACCTTACACAATTAAAAGGCTACCATCCATTGTAGTAACAAAAATCTCGACAACAATCTACCTTCCATTAATGACAAGGCTACCATCCATTGGAGTAACAAAAATCTAGACAACATACTACCTTCCATAATGACAAGGCTACCATCCATTAGAGTAACAAAAATCTCGACAACAGACTACCTTCCATAATGACAAGGCTACGATCAATTAGAGTAACAAAAATCTCGACAACAGACTACCTTCCATAATGACAAGGCTACCATCCATTGGAGTAATGAAAATATCAATAAGAGACTACCTTCCATAATGACAAGGCTATCATGCATTAGAGTAATGAAGATATGTACAAGAGACTACCTTCCATAATAACAAGGCTACCATTCATTGGAGTAAAAAAAGCTCGCCAACAGACTACCTTCCATAATGACAAGGCTACCATCCATTGGAGTAACAATATCTCGAGAATAGACTACCTTTTATTATGACATGGCTAATATCAGTTGGAGTAACAAAAATCTCGACAACAAACTACCTACGAAAATGATATGGCTACCATCCATTGGAATAACAAAAATATCAACAACAAACTATGTTCCAAAATGACAGGGCTACCATCCATTGGAGTAACAAAAATATCGACAACAGACTACCTTCCATAATGACAAGGCTACCGTCCATTGGAGTAACAAAAATCTAGACAACAAACTACCTTCAATAATGACAAGTCTCTCATCCATTGGAGTAACGAAAATATCAACAAGAGACTACTATCCATAATGACAAGGCTACCATCCATTGGAGTAACAAAAATCTCGACAACAGACTACCTTCCATAATGACAAGGCTACCATCTATAGGAATAAAAAAAATCACTAGAACAGACTGGCTTCCATAATGACAAGGCTACCATCTAATGGAATAACAAAAATATTGACAACATACGACCTTCCATAATGACAAGGGTACCGTCCATTGTAGTAACAAAAATCTCGACAACAGACTATCTTCCATAATGACAATGCTACCATCCATTGGAGTAACAAAAATCTCGACAATAGACTACCTTCCATAATGACAAGGCTACCATCTATTGGAATAGAAAAAATCTCGACAACATACTACCTTCCATAATGACAAGGCTACCATCCATTAGAGTGACAAAAATCTCGACAATATACTACCTTCCATAATGACTAGGCTACCATCCATTAGAGTAACAAAGACATCGACAACAGACTACCTTCTATAATGACAAGGATACCATACATTGTAATAACAAAAATCTCGACAACAAACTACCTTCCACAATGACAAGGCTACCATCCATTGTAGTAACAAATATCTCGACAACAGTCTACCTTCCATTAATGACAAGGCTACCATTCATTGGAGTAACAAAATTCTTGACAATAGACTACCTTCCATAATGACAAGGCTACCATCCATTGGAATAACAAAAATCTAGACAACAGACTACCTTCCATAACAACAAGGCTACCATCCATTAGAGTAACAAAAATCTCGACAACAAACTACCTTCCATAATGACAAGGCTACCATCCATTGGAGTAATGAAAATATAAACAAGAGAATACCTTCCATAATGACAAGGCAATCATGCATTGGAGTAATGAAAATATCTATAAGAGACTACCTTCCATAATAACAAGGCTACCATCCCTTGGAGTAACAAAAAGCTCACCAACAGACTACCTTCCATAACGACAAGGCTACTATCGATTAGAGTAACAAAATTTCGAGAACAAACTACCTTTTATTATGAGATGGCTACTATCCATTGGAGTAACAAAAATCTTGACAACAAACTACCTACCAAAATTATATGGCTACCATCCATTGGAATAACAAAAATATCGACAACGAACTACGTTCCATAATGACAGGTCTACCATCCATTGGAGTAACAAAAATCTAGACAACAAACTACCTTCCATAATGACAAGTCTACCATCCATTGGAGTAACGAAAATATCAATAAGAGATTACTTTCCATAATGACAAGGCTACCATCCATTGGAGTAACAAAAAGCTCGCCAATAGACTACCTTCCATAATGACAAGGCTACCATCCATTGGAGTAACAAAATCTCGAGAACAAACTACCTTTTATTATGACATGGCTACTATCCATTGGAGTAACAAAAATCTCGACATCAAACTACCTACCAAAATGATATGGCTACCATCCATTGGAATAACAAAAATATCAATAACAAACTACGTTCCAAAATGACAGGGCTACCATCCATTAGAGTAACAAAAATATCGACAACAGACTACCTTCCATAATGACAAGGCTACCATCCATTGGAGTAAAAAAAATATAGACAACAGACTACATTCCATAATGACAAGTCTCTCATCCATTGGAGTAACGAAAATATCAACAAGAGAATACTTACCATAATGACAAGGCTACCATCCATTGGAGTAACAAAACTCTCGACAACAGACTACCTTCCATAATGACAACGCTACCATCTATAGGAATAAAAAAAATCTCGAGAACAGACTGGCTTCCATAATGACAAGGCTACCTTCCAATGGAATAACAAAAATATTGACAACATACTACCTTCCATAATGACAAGGCTACCGTCCATTGTAGTAACAAAAATCTCGACAACAGATGACCTTCCATAATGACAAGGCTACCATCCATTGGAGTAACAAAAATCTCGACAACAGACTACCTTCCATAATGACAAGGCTACCATCTATTAGAATAAAAAAAATCTCTTGAACAAACTGGCTTCCATAATGACAAGGCTACCATCCAATGGAATAACAAAAATATTGACAACACACGACCTTCCATAATGACAAGGCTACCGTCCATTGTAGTAACAAAAATCTCGACAACAGACTATCTTCCATAATGCAAGGGCTACTATCCATTGGAGTAACAAAAATATCGACAACAGACTACCTTCCATAATGACAAGGCTACCATCCAATGGAATAACAAAAATCTCGACAACATACTACCTTCCATAATGATAAGGCTACCATCCATTAGAGTGACAAAATTCTCGACAATAGACTACCTTCCATAATGACTAGGCTACCATCCATTAGAGTAACAAAGATATCGACAACAGACTACCTTCTATAATGACAAGGCTACCATACATTGTAATAAATAAAATCTCGACAACAAACTACCTTCCACAATGACAAGGCAACCATCCATTGTAGTAACAAAAATCTCGACAATAGTCTACCTTCCATTAATGACAAAGCTACCATTCATTGGACTAACAAAATTCTCGCCAATAGACTACCTTCCATAATGACAAGGCTACCATCCATTAGAGTAACACAAATCTAGACAACATACTACCTTCCATAATGACAAGGCTACCATCCATTAGAGTAACAAAAATCTCGACAACAGACTACCTTCCATAATGACAAGGCTACGATCTATTAGAGTAACAAAAATCTCGACAACAGACTACCTTCTATAATGACAAGGCTACCATCCATTGGAGTAATGAAAATATCAACAAGAGACTACCTTCCATAATGACAAGGCTATCATGCATTAGAGTAATGAAAATATCTATAAGAGACTACCTTCCATATTAACAAGGCTACCATCCATTGGAGTAACAAAAAGCTCGCCAACAGACTACCTTCCATAACGACAAGGCTACCATCCATTGGAGTAACAAAATCTCGAGAACAAACTACCTTTTATTATGAGATGGCTACTATCCATTGGAGTAACAAAAATCTCGATAACAAACTACCTACCAAAATGATATGGCTACCATCCATTGGAATAACAAAAATATCGATAACGAACTACGTTCCATAATGACAGTTCTACCATCCATTGGAGTAACAAAAATATCGACCACAAACTACCTTCCATAATGACAAGGCTACCATCCATTGGAGTAACAAAAATCTAGACAACAAACTACCTTCCATAATGACAAGTCTACCATCCATTGGAGTAACAAAAATATCAACAAGAGACTACTTTCCATAATGACAAGGCTATCGTCCATTGGAGTAACAAAACTCTCGACAACAGACTACCTTCCATAATGACAAGGCTACCATCTATAGGAATAAAAAAAATCTCAAGCACAGACTGGCTTCCATAATGACAAGGCTACCTTCCAATGGAATAACAAAAATATTGACAACATACTACCTTCAATAATGACAAGGCTACCGTCCATTGTAGTAACAAAAATCTCGATAACAGACGACCTTCCATAATGACAAGGCTACCATCCATTGGAGTAACAAAAATCTCGACAACAGACTACCTTCCATAATGACAAGGCTACCATCTATTGGAATAAAAAAAATCTCTTGAACAAACTGGCTTCCATAATGACAAGGCTACCATCCAATGGAATAACAAAAATATTGACAACATACGACCTTCCATAATTACAAGGCTACCGTCCATTGTAGTAACAAAAATCTCGACAACAGACTATCTTCCATAATGCAAGGGCTACTATCCATTAGAGTAACAAAAATATCGACAACAGACTACCTTCCATAATGACAAGGCTACCATCCAATGGAATAACAAAAATCTCGACAACATACTACCTTCCATAATGATAAGGCTACCATCCATTAGAGTGACAAAATTCTCGACAATAGACTACCTTCCATAATGACTAGGCTACCATCCATTAGAGTAACAAAGATATCGACAACAGACTACCTTCTATAATGACAAGGCTACCATACATTGTAATAAATAAAATCTCGACAACAAACTACCTTCCACAATGACAAGGCAACCATCCATTGTAGTAACAAAAATCTCGATAATAGTCTACCTTCCATTAATGACAAAGCTACCATTCATTGGACTAACAAAATTCTCGCCAATAGACTACCTTCCATAATGACAAGGCTACCATCCATTAGAGTAACACAAATCTAGACAACATACTACCTTCCATAATGACAAGGCTACCATCCATTAGAGTAACAAAAATCTTGACAACAGACTACCTTCCATAATGACAAGGCTACGATCTATTAGAGTAACAAAAATCTCGACAACAGACTACCTTCTATAATGACAAGGCTACCATCCATTGGAGTAATGAAAATATCAACAAGAGACTACCTTCCATAATGACAAGGCTATCATGCATTAGAGTAATGAAAATATCTATAAGAGACTACCTTCCATATTAACAAGGCTACCATCCATTGGAGTAACAAAAAGCTCGCCAACAGACTACCTTCCATAACGACAAGGCTACCATCCATTGGAGTAACAAAATCTCGAGAACAAACTACCTTTTATTATGAGATGGCTACTATCCATTGGAGTAACAAAAATCTCGACAACAAACTACCTACCAAAATGATATGGCTACCATCCATTGGAATAACAAAAATATCGATAACGAACTACGTTCAATAATGACAGTTCTACCATCCATTGGAGTAACAAAAATATCGACCACAAACTACCTTCCATAATGACAAGGCTACCATCCATTGGAGTAACAAAAATCTAGACAATAAACTACCTTCCATAATGACAAGTCTACCATCCATTGTAGTAACAAAATTATCAACAAGAGACTACTTTCTATAATGACAAGGCTATCGTCCATTGGAGTAACAAAAAGCTCGCCAACAGACTACGTTCCATAATGAAAAAGCTACCATCCACTGGAGTAACAAAATCTCGAGAACAAACTACCTTTTATTATGACATGGCTACTATCCATTGGAGTAACAAAAATCTCGACAACAAACTACCTACCAAAATGATATGGCTACCATCCATTGGAATAACAAAAATATTAATAACAAACTATGTTCCATAATGACAGGGCTTCCATCCATTGGAGTAACAAAAATATCAACAACAGACTACATTCCATAATGACAAGGATACCATCCATTGGAGTAACAAAAATCTAGACAACAGACTACCTTCCATAATGACAAGTCTACCAACCATTGGATTAACGAAAATATCAACAAGAGACTACTTTCCATAATGGCAAGGCTACCATCTATAGTGATAAAAAAAATCTCGACAATAGACTGGCTTCCATAATGACAAGGCTACCATCCAATGGAATAACAAAAATATTGACAACATACTACCTTCCATAATGACAAGGCTACCGTCCATTGTAGTAACAAAAATCTCGACAACAGAATACCTTCCATAATGACAATTCTACCATCCATTGGAGAAACAAAAATCTCGACAATAGACTACCTTCCATAGTGACAAGGATACCATCTATTGAAATAAAAAATATCTCGAGAACATGACACCTTCCATAATGACAAGGCTACCATCAATGGAATAACAAAAATCTCGACAATATACTTCCTTCCATAATGACAAGGCTACCATCCATTAGAGTGACAAAAATCTCGATAATAGACTCGTTCCATAATGACTAGGCTACCATCCATTAGAGTAACAAAGATATCGACAACAGACTACCTTCTATAATGACAAGGCTACCATACATTGTAATAACAAAAATCTCGACAACAAACTACCTTCCATAATGACAAGGCTACCATCCATTGTAGTAACAAAAATCTCGACAACAGTCTACCTTCCATTAATGACAAGGCTACCATCCATTGGAGTAACAAAATTCTCGACAATAGACTACCTTCCATAATGACAAGGCTACCATCCATTGGAGTAACAAAAATCTAGACAACAGACTACCTTCCATAACGACAAGGCTATCATCCATTAGAGTAACAAAAATCTCGACAACACACTACCATCCATAATGACAAGGCTACGATCTATTAGAGTAACAAAAATCTCGACAACAGACTACCTTCCAAAATGACAAGGCTACCATCCATTGGAGTAATGAAAATATCAACAAGAGACTACCTTCCATAATGACAAGGCTATCATGCATTGGATTAATGAAAATATCTATAAGAGACTACCTTCCATAATAACAAGGCTACCATCCATTGGAGTAACAAAAAGCTCGCCAACATACTACCTTCCATAATGACAAGGCTACCATACATTGGAGTAAAAAAATCTCGAGAACAAACTACCTTTTATTATGAGATGGCTACTATCCATTGGAGTAACAAAAATCTCGACCACAAACTACCTATAAAAATGATATGGCTACCATCCATTGGAATAACAAAAATATCGACAACGAACTACGTTCCATAATGACAGGTCTACCATCCATTGGAGTAACAAAAATATCGACCACAAACTACCTTCCATAATGACAAGGCTAGCATCCATTGGAGTAACAAAAATCTAGACAACAAACTACCTTCCATAATGAGAAGTCTACCATCCATTGGAGTAACGAAAATATCAACAAGAGACTACTTTCCATTATGACAAGGCTACCATCCATTGGAGTAACAAAAAGCTCGCCAACAGACTACCTTCCATAATGACAAGGCTACCATACATTGGAGTAACAAAATCTTGAGAACAAACTACCTTTTATTATGACATGGCTACTATCCATTGGAGTAACTAAAATCTCGACAACAAACTACCTACCAAAATGATATGGCTACCATCCATTGGAATAACAAAAATATCAATAACAAACTACGTTCCAAAATGACAGGGCTACCATCCATTAGAGTAACAAAAATATCGACAACAGACTACCTTCCATAATGACAAGGCTACCATCCATTGGAGTAACAAAAATCTAGACAACAGACTACATTCCATAATCACAAGTCTGTCATCCATTGGAGTAACGAAAATATCAACAAAAGACTACATTCCATAATGACAAGGCTACCATCCATTGGAGTAACAAAACTCTCGACAACAGACTACCTTCCATAATGACAAGGCTACCATCTATAGGAATAAAAAAAATCTCGAGAAAAGACTGGCTTCCATAATGACAAGGCTACCTTCCAATGGAATAACAAAAATATTGATAACATACTACCTTCCATAATGACAAGGCTACCGTCCATTGTAGTAACAAAAATCTCGACAACAGACGACCTTCCATAATGACAATGCTACCATCCATTGGAGTAACAAATATCTCGACAATAGACTACCTTCCATAATGACAAGGCTACTTTCCATTGGAATAACAAATATCTCGAGAACAGACTACCTTCCATAATGACAAGGTTACCATCCAATGGAATAACAAAAATCTTGACAACATACTACCTTCCATAATAATAAGGCTACCATCCATTAGAGTGACAAAAATCTCGACAATAGACTACCTTCCATAATGACTAGGCTACCGTCCATTAGAGTAACAAAGATATCGACAGCAGACTACCTTCTATAATGACAAGGCTACCATACATTGTAATAATTAAAATCACGACAACAAACTACCTTCCATAATGACAAGGCTACCATTCATTGGAGTAACAAAATTCTCGACAATAGACTACCTTCCATAATGACAAGGCTACCATCCATTAGAGTAACACAAATCTAGACGACAAACTACCTTCCATAATGAAAAGTCTACCATCCATTAGAGTAACAAAAATCTCGACAACAGACTACCTTCCATAATGACAAGGCTACGATCTATTAGAGTAACAAAAATATCGACAACTGACTACCTTCCATAAGGACAAGGCTACCATCCATTGGAGTAATGAAAATATCAACAAGAAACTACCTTCAATAATGACAAGGCTATCATGCATTGGAGTAATGAAAATATCTACAAGAGACTACCTTCCATAATAACAAGGCTACCACCCATTGGAGTAACAAAAATCTTGCCAACAGACTACGTTCCATAATGACAAAGCTACCATCCATTGGAGTAACAAAATCTCGAGAACAAACTACCTTTTATTATGACATGGCTACTATCTATTGGAGTAACAAAAATCTCGACAACAAACTACCTACCAAAATGATATGGCTACGATCCATTGGAATAACAAAAATATCAACAACAAACTACGTTCAATAATGACAGGGTTACCATCCATTGGAGTAACAAAAATATCCACAATAGACTACCTTCCATAATGACAAGGCTACCATCCATTGGAGTTACAAAAATCTAGACAACATCCTACCTTCCATAATGACAAGTCTACCATCCATTGGAGTAACGAAAATATCGACAACAGACTACCTTACATAATGACAAGGCTACCATCCATTGGAGTAACAAAAATATCGAGAATAAAGTACCTTCCATAATGAAAAGCCTACCATCCATTGGAGTATCAAAAATATCGACAACAAAATACCTTCCATAATGACTAGGCTACCATCCATTGGAGTAACAAAGATATCGAAAAAAGACTACCTTCCATAATGACATTGCTACCATCCATTGGAGTAACAAAAATCTCGACAACAGACAACCTTCCATAATGACAAGGCTACCATTTATTGGAATAACAAAAATCTCGAGAACAAACTACCTTCCATAATGACAAGGCCACCATCCGATGGAATAACAAAAATCTTGACAACATACTACCTTCCAAAATGACAAGGCTACCATCCATTAGAGTGACAAAAATCTCGACAATAGACTACCTTCCATAATGACTAGGCTACCATCCATTAGAGTAACAAATATATCGACAACAAACTACCTTCTACAATGACAAGGCTACCATACATTATAGTAACAAAAATCTCGACAACAAACTACCTTCCACAATGACAAGGCTACCATCCATTGTAGTAACAAAAATCTTGACAACAAACTACCTTCCATAGAGACAAGGCTACCATCCATTAGAGTAACAAAAATCTCGACAATAGACTACCTTCCATAATGACAAGGCTACTATCCATTAGAGTAACAAAAATCTCGACAACAGACTACCTTCCATAATGACAAGGCTATCATCCATTGGAGTAACAAAATCTCGAGATAAGACTACCTTTCATTATGACATGGCTACTATCCATTAGAGTAACAAAAATCTCGACAACAAACCACCTACCAAAATGATATAGCTTCCATCCATTGGAATAACAAAAATATCGACAACAAACTAAGTTCCATAAAGACAGGGCTACAATACATTGGAGTAACAAAAATCTAGGCAACAGACTACCTTCCATAATGTCATGTCTACCATCCATTGGAGTAACTAAAATATCAACAAGAGACTACATTCCATAATGACAAGGCTACCATCCAATGGAGTAACAAAAATCTCGACAACAGACTACCTTCCATAATGACAAGGCTACCATCTATAGTAATAAAAAAAATCTGGAAAACAGACTGGCTTCCATAATGACAAGGCTACCATCCAATGGAATAACAAAAATATTGACAACATACTACCTTCCATAATGACAAGGCTACCGTCCATTGTAGTAACAAAAATCTCAAAAACGGACTACCTTCCATAATGACAATGCTACCACCCATTGGAGAAACAAAAATCTCGACAATAGACTACCTTCCATAATGACAAGGCTACCATCTATTGGAATAACAAATATCTTGAGAACAGACTACTTTCCATAATGACAAGGCTACCATCCAATGGAATAACAAAAATCTCGACAATATACTACCTTCCATAATGACAAGGCTACCATCCATTAGAGTTACAAAAATCTCGACAATAGACTACCTTCCATAATGACTAGGCTACCATCCATTAGAGTAACAAAGATATCGACAACAGACTACCTTCTATAATGACAAGGCTACCATACATTGTAATAACAAAAATCTCGACAACAAACTACCTTCCATAATGACAAGGTTACCATCCATTGTAGTAACAAAAATCTCGACAACAGTGTATCTTCCATTAATGACAAGGCTACCATCCATTGGCGTAACAAAATTCTCGACAATTGACTACCTTCCATAATGACAAGGCTACCATCTATTGGAGTAACAAAAATCTAGACAACAGACTACCTTCCATAATGACAAGGCTACCATCCATTAGAGTAACAAAAATCTCGTCAACAAACTACCTTCCATAATGACAAGTCTACCATCCATTGGAGTAATGAAAATATCAACAAGAGACTACCTTCCATAATTACAAGGATATCATGCATTGGAGTAATGAAAATATCTACAAGAGACTACCTTCCATAATAACAAGGCTACCATCCATTGGAGTAACAAAAAGCTCGCCAACAGACTACCTTCCATAATGACAAGGCTACCATCCATTGGAGTAACAAAAATCTAGACAACAGACTACCTTCTATAATGACAAGGCTACCATCCATTAGAGTAAAAAAAATCCCGACAACAAACTACCTTCCATAATGACAAGGCTACCATCCATTAGAGTAACAAAAATCTCGACAACAGACTACCTTCCATAATGACAAGGCTACCATCCATTGGAGTAATGAAAATATCAACAACAGACTACCTTCCATAATGACAAGGATATCATGCATTGGAGTAATGAAAATATCTACAAGAGACTACCTTCCATAATAACAAGGCTACCATCCATTGGAGTAACAAAAAGTTCTCCAACAGACTACCTTCCATAATGACAAGGCTAACATCCATTGGAGTAACAAAATCTCAAGAACAGACTAACTTTCATTATGACATGGCTACTATCCATTGAAGTAACAAAAATCTCGACAACAAACTACCTACCAAAATGATATGGCTACCAACCATTGGAATAACAAAAATATCGACAACGAAGTACGTTCCATAATGACAGGGCTACCATCCATTGGAGTAACAAAAATCTAGACAACAGACTACCTCCCATAATGTCATGTCTACCATCCATTGGAGTAACGAAAATAACAACAAGAGACTACTTTCCATAATGACAAGGCTACCATCCATTGGAGTAACAAAAATCTCGACAACATATTACCTTCCATAATGACAAGGCTACCATCTATATAATAAAAAATATATGGAGAACAAACTGGCTTCCATAATGACAAGGCTACCATCCAATGGAATAACAAAAATATTGACAACATACTACCTTCCATAATGACAAGTCTACCGTCCATTATAGTAACAAAAATCTCGACAACAGACTACCTTCCATAATGACAATGCTACCATCCATTGGAGAAAAAAAAATCTCGACAATAGACTACCTTCCATAATGACAAGGCTACCTTCTATTGGAATAACAAATATCTTGAGAATAGACTATCTTCCATAATGACAAGGCTACCATCCAATGGGATAACAAAAATCTCGACAATATACTACCTTCCATAATGACAAGGCTACCATCTATTAGAGTTACAAAAATCTCGACAATAGACTACATTCCATAATGACTAGGCTACCATCCATTAGAGTAACAAAGATATCGACAACAGTCTACCTTCCATAATGACTAGGCTACCATCCATTAGAGTAACAAAGATATCGACAATAGACTACCTTCCATTAATGACAAGGCTACCATCCTTTGGAGTAACAAAATTCTCGACAATAGACTACCTTCCATAATGACAAGGCTACCATCCATTGGAGTAACAAAAATCTAGACAACAGACTACCTTCAATAATGACAAGGCTACCATCCATTACAATAACAAAAATCTCGACAATAGACTACCTTCCATAATGACAAGGCTACGATCCATTAGAGTAACAAAAATCTCGACAACAGACTACCTTCCATAATGACAAGGCTACCATCAATTAGAGTAATGAAAATATCTACAAGAGACTACCTTCCATAATGACAAGGCTACCATCCATTGGAGTAACAAAAAGCTTGCCAACAGACTACCTTCCATAATGACAAGGCTATCATCAATTGGAGTAATGAAAAAATATCAACAAGAGTCTACCTTCCATAATAACAAGGCTACCATCCATTGGAGTAACAAAAAGCTCGCCAACAGACTACCTTCCATAATGACAAGGCTATCATCCATTGGAGTAACAAAATCTCGAGATAAGACTACCTTTCATTATGACATGGCTACTATCCATTGGAGTAACAAAAATCTCGACAACAAACTACCTACAAAAAATGAGATGGCTACCATCCATTGGAATAACAAAAATATCGACAACAAACTATGTTCCATAATGACAGGGCTAGCATCCATTGGAGTAACAAAAATATCGACAACATATTATCTTCCATAATGACAAGGCTACCATCCATTGGAGTAAAAAAATTCTAGACAACAGACTACCTTCCATAATGACATGTCTACCATCCATTGGAGTAACGAAAATATTAACAAGAGTCTACTTTCCATAATGACAAAGTTACCATCCATTGGAGTAACAAAAATATCGACAACAAACTACCTTGCATAATGACAAGGCTACCATCCATTAGAGTAACAAAAATCTAGACAACAGACTACCTTCCAATGGAGTAAAAAAAATATAAAAAAGAGACTACCTTCCATAATGACAAGGCTACCATGCATTGGAGTAAAGAAAGTATCTACAAGAGACTACCTTCCATAATAACAAGGCTACCATCCATTGGATTAACAAAAAGCTCGCCAATAGACTACTTTCCATAATGACAAGGCTATCATCCATTGGAGTAACAAAATCTCTAGATAAGACTACCTTTCATTATGACATGGCTACTATCCATTGGAGTAACAAAAATCTCGACAACAAACTACCTACCAAAATGATATGACTACCATCCATTGGAATAACAAAAATATCGATAACAAACTATGTTCCATAATGATAGGGCTAGCATCCATTGGAGTAACAAAAATATCGACAACAAACTACCTTCCATAATGACAAGGCTACCATACATTGGAGTAACAAAAATCTAGACAACAAACTACCTTCCATAATGACATGTCTACCATCCATTGGAGTAACGAAAATATCAATAAGAGACTACTTTCCATAATGACAAAGCTATCATCCATTGGAGTAACAAAAATATCGACAACAAACTACCTTGCATAATGACAAGGCTACCATCCATTAGAGTAACAAAAATCTAGACAACAGGCTACCTTCCATAATGACAAGGCTACCATCCAATGGAGTAAAAAAAATATCAAAAAGAGACTACTTTCCATAATGACAAGGCTACCATGAATTGGAGTAACGAAAATATCTACAAGAGACTACCTTCCATGATAACAAGGCTACCATCCATTGGAGTAACAAAAAGCTCGCCAACAGACTACCTTCCATAACGACAAGGCTACCATCCATTGGAGTAACAAAAATCTAGACAACAGACTACCTTCCATAATGACAAGTCTACCATCCATTGGAGTAACAAAAATATCAACAAGAGTCTACTTTCCATCATGACAAGGCTACCATCAATTAGAGTAACAAAAATCTTGACAACAAACCACCTTCCATAATGACAAGGCTACCATCCGTCAGAGGAACAAAAATCTATACAATAGACTACCTTCCATAATGACAAGGCTACCATCCAATAGAGTAACAAAAATATCAAAAAGAGACTACCTTCCATAATGACAAGGCTACCATCCATTGGAGTAAAAAAATATCGACAACAAATTACCTTTCATAATGACAAGGCTACCATCCATTGATGTATCAAAAATATCGAGATTAAACTACCTTCCATAATGAAAAGCCTACCATCCATTGGAGTATCAAAAATCTCGACAACAAAATACCTTCCATAATGACAAGGCTACCATCCATTGGAGTAACAAAGATATCGACAATAGACTACCTTCCATAATGACATTGCTATCGTCCATTGGAGTAACAAAAATCTCGACAATAGACAACCTTCCATAATGACAAGGCTACTATCTATTAGAATAACAAAAATCTCGAGAACAGACTACCTTCCATAATGACAAGGCTACCATCCAATTGAATAACAAAAATCGCGACAACATACTACCTTACATAATGACAATGCTACCATCCATTAGAGTTACAAAAATCTCGACAATAGACTACCTTCCATAATGACTAGGCTACCATCCATTAGAGTAACAAAGATAGCAACAATAGACTACCTTCTATAATGACAAGGCTACAATACATTGTAATAACAAAAATCTCGACAACAAACTACCTTCCATTAATGACAAGCCTACCATCCATTGGAGTAACAAAAATCTCGAAAATAGACTACCTTCGATACTGACAAGGCTAATATCCATTGGAGTACCAAAAATCTCGACAACAGACTACCTTCCATAATGACAAGGCTACCATCCATCAGAGTAACAAAAATTTCGACAATAGACTACCTTCCATAATGACAGGGCTACCATCCATTGGAGTAATGAAAATATCAACAAGAGACTACCTTCCATAATGACAAGGCTACCATGCATTGGAGTAATGAAAATATCAACAAGAGACAACCTTCCATAATGACAAGGCTACCATCCATTGTAGTAACAAAAAGCTCGCCAACATTTGATAATGACAATGCTACTATCTATTGGAGTGACAAAAATCTCTACATTAGACAACCTTCCATAATGACAAGGCTACCATCAATTGGAGTAACAAAATCTCGACAACAGACCACCTTTCATTATGACATGGCTACTATCCATTGGAGTAACAAAAATCTCGACAACAAACTACCTTCCAAAATGATAAGGCTACCATCCATTGGAATAACAAAAATATCGACAACAAACTACGTTCCATAATGACAAGGCTACCATCCATTGGAGTAATAAAAATATCGACAACACACTACCTTCCATAATGAAAAGGCTACCATCCATTTGAGTAAAACAAATCTAGACAACAAACCACCTTCCATAATGACAAGGCTACCATCCATTGGAGTAAAGAAAATATCCACAAGAGACTACTTTCCATAATGACAAGGCTACCATCCATTGGAGTAACAAAAATCGCGACAACACACTACCTTCCATAATGAAAAGGCTACCATCCATTTGAGTAAAACAAATCTAGACAACAAACCACCTTCCATAATGACAAGGCTACCATCCATTGGAGTAAAGAAAATATCCACAAGAGACTAACTTCCATAATGACAAGGCTACCATCCATTGGAGTAACAAAAATATCAACAAGAGACTACCTTCCATAATGATAAGGTTACCATCCATTGGAGTAACAAAAATCTCGCCAACAGACTACCTTCCATAATGTTATAGCTACCATCCATTGGAATTACAAAATTATCGACAACAAACTACGTTCCACAATGACAAGGCTATCATCCATTGGAGTAACAAAAATATCGACAACAGACTACCTTCCATAATGACAAGGCTACCATCCATTGGAGTAACAAAAATATCGAGAAAAGACTACCTTCCTTAATGAAAAGCCTACCATCCATTGGAGTAACAAAAAATCTCGAAAACATAATACCTTCCATAATGACTAGGCTACCATCCATTGGAGTAACAAAGATATCGAAAAAAGACTACCTTCCATAATGACAAGGCTACCATAAATTGGAGTGACAAAAATCTCAACAACAAACTACCTTCTATAATGACAAGGCTACCATCCATTGGAGTAACAAAAATCTTGAAAACAGACTACCATCCATAATGACAAGGCTACGATCCATTAGAGTAACAGAAATCTCAACTATAGACTACCTTCCATAATGACAAGGCTACGATCCATTAGAGAAAAAAAAATCTCGACAAAAGACTACCTTCCATAATGACAAGGCTACCATCCATTGGAGTAATGAAAATATCAACAAGAGACTACCTTCCATAATGACAAGGCCACAATGCAATGGAGTAATGAAAATATCAACAAGAGACTACCTTCCATATTAACAAGGCTACCATCCATTGGAGTAACAAAAAGTTTGCGAACAAACTACCTTCCATAATGAAAAGGCTACCATCCATTGGATTAACAAAGATATCGACAACAGACTACCTTCCATAATGACAAGGCTAGCATCCATTGGAGTGACAAAAATCTCAACAACAAACTACCTTCCATAATGACAAGGCTACCATCCATTGGAGTAACAAAAATCTAGAAAACAGACTACCTTCTATAATGACAAGGCTAATATCCATTGGAGTAACAAAAATCTCGACAACAGACTACCTTCCACAATTACAAGGCTACCATCTATAGGAATAAAAAAAATCTCGTGAACAAACTGCCTTCCATAATGACAAGGCTACCATCCAATGGAATAACAAAAATATCGACAACATACTACCTTCCATAATGACAAGGCTACCATCAATTATAGTAACCAAAATATCGACAACAGACTACCTTCCATAATGACAAGGCTACCGTACATTGTAGTAACAAAAATCTTGACAATAGACTACCTTCCATAATGACAATGCTACCATCCATTGGAGTAACAAAAATCTCGACAATAGACTACCTTCCATAATGACAAGGCTAGCATCCATTGTAGTAACAAAAATATCAACAACAAACTACCTTCCATAATGACAAGGCTACCATCCATTGGAGTAACCAAAATCTCGACAACAGACAACTTCTATAATGACAAGGCTACCATCTATTGGAATAACAAAAATCTCGAGAATAGACTACCTTCCATAATAACAAGGCCACCATCCAATGGAATAACAAAAAACTCGACAACATACTACCTTCCATAATGACAAGGCTACCATCCATTAGAGTGATAAAAATCTCGATTACATACTACCTTCCATAATGACTAGGCTACCTTCCATTAGAGTAACAAAGATATTGACAACAGACTACCTTCCATAATGACAAGGCTACCATCCATTGGAGTAACAAAAATATCGACAACAAACTACCTTGCATAATGACAAGGATACCATCCATTAGAGTAACAAAAATCTAGACAACAGACTACCTTCCATAATGACAAGGCTACCTTCCAATGGAGTAAAAAAAATATAAAAAAGAGACTACCTTCCATAATGACAAGGCTACAATGCATTGGAGTAAAGAAAGTATCTACAAGAGACTACCTTCCATAATAACAAGGCTACCATCCATTGGATTAACAAAAAGCTCGCCAATAGACTACTTTCCATAATGACAAGGCTATCATCCATTGGAGTAACAAAATATCGAGATAAGACTACCTTTCATTATGACATGGCTACTATCCATTGGAGTAACAAAAATCTCGACAACAAACTACCTACCAAAATGATATGACTACCATCCATTGGAATAACAAAAATATCGATAACAAACTATGTTCCATAATGATAGGGCTAGCATCCATTGGAGTAACAAAAATATCGACAACAAACTACCTTCCATAATTACAAGGCTACCATACATTGGAGTAACAAAAATCTAGACAACAAACTACCTTCCATAATGACATGTCTACCATCCATTGGAGTAACGAAAATATCAATAAGAGACTACTTTCCATAATGACAAAGCTATCATCCATTGGAGTAACAAAAATATCGACAACAAACTACCTTGCATAATGACAAGGCTACCATCCATTAGAGTAACAAAAATATAGACAACAGGCTACCTTCCATAATGACAAGGCTACCATCCAATGGAGTAAAAAAAATATCAAAAAGAGACTACTTTCCATAATGACAAGGCTACCATGAATTGGAGTAACGAAAATATCTACAAGAGACTACCTTCCATGATAACAAGGCTACCATCCATTGGAGTAACAAAAAGCTCGCCAACAGACTACCTTCCATAACGACAAGGCTACCATCCATTGGAGTAACAAAAATCTAGACAACAGACTACCTTCCATAATGACAAGTCTACCATCCATTGGAGTAACAAAAATATCAACAAGAGTCTACTTTCCATAATGACAAGGCTACCATCAATTAGAGTAACAAAAATCTTGACAACAAACCACCTTCCATAATGACAAGGCTACCATCCGTTAGAGGAACAAAAATCTAGACAATAGACTACTTTCCATAATGACAAGGCTACCATCCAATAGAGTAACAAAAATATCAAAAAGAGACTACCTTCCATAATGACAAGGCTACCATCCATTGGAGTAAAAAAATATCGACAACAAACTACCTTTCATAATGACAAGGCTACCATCCATTGATGTATCAAAAATATCGAGAATAAACTACCTTCCATAATGAAAAGCCTACCATCCATTGGAGTATCAAAAATCTCGACAACAAAATACCTTCCATAATGACAAGGCTACCATCCATTGGAGTAACAAAGATATCGACAATAGACTACCTTCCATAATGACATTGCTACCGTCCATTGGAGTAACAAAAATCTCGACAATAGACAACCTTCCATAATGACAAGGCTATTATCTATTAGAATAACAAAAATCTCGAGAACAGACTACCTTCCATAATGACAAGGCTACCATCCAATTGAATAACAAAAATCGCGACAACATACTACCTTACATAATGACAATGCTACCATCCATTAGAGTGACAAAAATCTCGACAATAGACTACCTTCCATAATGACAAGGCTACCATCCATTAGAGTAACAAAGATAGCAACAATAGACTACCTTCTATAATGACAAGGCTACAATACATTGTAATAACAAAAATCTCGACAACAAACTACCTTTCATTAATGACAAGCCTACCATCCATTGGAGTAACAAAAATCTCGAAAATAGACTACCTTCGATACTGACAAGGCTAATATCCATTGGAGTACCAAAAATCTCGACAACAGACTACCTTCCATAATGACAAGGCTACCATCCATCAGAGTAACAAAAATTTCGACAACAGACTACCTTCCATAATACAAGGCTACGATCCATTAGAGTAACAAAAATTTCGACAATAGACTACCTTCCATAATGACAGGGCTACCATCCATTGGAGTAATGAAAATATCAACAAGAGACTACCTTCCTTAATGACAAGGCTACCATGCATTGGAGTAATGAAAATATCAACAAGAGACAACCTTCCATAATGACAAGGCTACCATCCATTGTAGTAACAAAAAGCTCGCCAACATTTGATAATGACAATGCTACTATCTATTGGAGTGACAAAAATCTCTACATTAGACAACCTTCCATAATGACAAGGCTACCATCAATTGGAGTAACAAAATCTCGACAACAGACTACCTTTCATTATGACATGGCTACTATCCATTGGAGTAACAAAAATCTCGATAATAAACTACCTTCCAAAATGACAAGGCTACCATCCATTGGAGTAATAAAAATATCGACAACACACTACCTTCCATAATGAAAAGGCTACCATCCATTTGAGTAAAACAAATCTAGACAACAAACCACCTTCCATAATGACAAGGCTACCATCCATTGGAGTAAAGAAAATATCCACAAGAGACTACTTTCCATAATGACAAGGCTACCATCCATTGGAGTAAGAAAAATCGCGACAACAGACTACCTTCCATAATGACAAGGCTACCATCCATTGGAGTAACAAAAATATCAACAAGAGACTACCTTCCATAATGATAAGGTTACCATCCATTGGAGTAACAAAAATCTCGCCAACAGACTACCTTCCATAATGTTATAGCTACCATCCATTGGAATTACAAAATTATCGACAACAAACTACGTTCCACAATGACAAGGCTATCATCCATTGGAGTAACAAAAATATCGACAACAGACTACCTTCCATAATGACAAGGCTACCATCCATTGGAGTAACAAAAATATCGAGAAAAGACTACCTTCCTTAATGAAAAGCCTACCATCCATTGGAGTAACAAAAAATCTCGAAAACATAATACCTTCCATAATGACTAGGCTACCATCCATTGGAGTAACAAAGATATCGAAAACAGACTACCTTCCATAATGACAAGGCTACCATAAATTGGAGTGACAAAAATCTCAACAACAAACTACCTTCCATAATGACAAGGCTACCATCCATTGGAGTAACAAAAATCTTGAAAATAGACTACCATCCATAATGACAAGGCTACGATCCATTAGAGTAACAGAAATCTCAACTATAGACTACCTTCCATAATGACAAGGCTACGATCCATTAGAGTAAAAAAAATCTCGACAAAAGACTACCTTCCATAATGACAAGACTACCTTCCATATTAACAAGGCTACCATCCATTGGAGTAACAAAAAGTTTGCGAACAAACTACCTTCCATAATGAAAAGGCTACCATCCATTGGATTAACAAAGATATCGACAACAGACTACCTTCCATAATGACAAGGCTAGCATCCATTGGAGTAACAAAAATCTAGAAAACAGACTACTTTCCATAATGACAAGGCTACCATCCATTAGAGTAACAAAAATCTCGACAACAGACTACTTTCCATAATGACAAGGCTACCATCTATTGGAGTGACAGAAATCACAACGACAGACTACCTTCCATAATGACAAGGCTACCATCCATTGGAGTAACAAAAATCTAGAAAACAGACTACCTTCTATAATGACAAGGCTAATATCCATTGGAGTAACAAAAATCTCGACAACAGACTACCTTCCACAATTACAAGGCTACCATCTATAGGAATAAAAAAAATCTCGAGAACAAACTGCCTTCCATAATGACAAGGCTACCATCCAATGGAATAACAAAAATATCGACAACATACTACCTTCCATAATGACAAGGCTACCATCAATTATAGTAACCAAAATATCGACAACAGACTACCTTCCATAATGACAAGGCTACCGTACATTGTAGTAACAAAAATCTTGACAATAGACTACCTTCCATAATGACAATGCTACCATCCATTGGAGTAACAAAAATCTCGACAATAGACTACCTTCCATAATGACAAGGCTACCATCCATTGTAGTAACAAAAATATCAACAACAAACTACGTTCCATAATGACAAGGCTACCATCCATTGGAGTAACCAAAATCTCGACAACAGACAACTTCTATAATGACAAGGCTACCATCTATTGGAATAACAAAAATCTCGAGAATAGACTACCTTCCATAATAACAAGGCCACCATCCAATGGAATAACAAAAAACTCGACAACATACTACCTTCCATAATGACAAGGCTACCATCCATTAGAGTGATAAAAATCTCGATTACATACTACCTTCCATAATGACTAGGCTACCTTCCATTAGAGTAACAAAGATATTGACAACAGACTACCTTCCATAATGACAAGGCTACCATCCATTGGAGTAACAAAAATCTCGAAAATAGACTACCTTCGATACTGACAAGGCTAATATCCATTGGAGTAACAAAAATCTTGACAACAGACTACCTTCCATAATGACAAGGCTACCATCTATAAGAATAAAAAAAAACTCGAGAACAGACTGCCTTCCATAATGACAAGGCTACCATCCAATGGAATAACAAAAATATCGACAACATACTACCTTCCATAATGACAAGGCTACCATCCATTGGAGTAAACAAAATATCGACAACATACTACCTTCCATAATGACAAGGCTACCATCAATTATAGTAACCAAAATATCAACAACAGACTACCTTCCATAATGACAAGGCTATCGTCCATTGTAGTAACAAAAATCTTGACAACAGACTACCTTCCATAATGACAAGGCTACCATCCATTGTAGTAACAAAAATATCAACAACAAACTACCTTCCATAATGACAAGGCTACCATCCATTGGAGTAACCAAAATCTCGACAACAGACAACTTCTATAATGACAAGGCTACCATCTATTGGAATAACAAAAATCTCAAGAACAAACTACCTTCCATAATAACAAGGCCACCATCCAATGGAATAACAAAAAACTCGACAACATACTACCTTCCATAATGACAAGGCTACCATCCATTAGAGTGATAAAATTATCGATTACATACTACCTTCCATAATGACTAGGCTACCTTCCATTAGAGTAACAAAGATATTGACAACAGACTACCTTCCATAATGACAAGGCTACCATCCATTGGAGTTACAAAAATCTCAAGAACAAACTACCTTCCATAATGACAAGGCTACCATCCATTGGAGTAACAAAAATCTCGAAAATAGACTACCTTCGATACTGACAAGGCTAATATCCATTGGAGTAACAAAAATCTTGACGACAGACTACCATCCATAATGACAAGGCTACCATCTATAAGAATAAAAAAAAACTCGAGAACAGACTGCCTTCCATAATGACAAGGCTACCATCCAATGGAATAACAAAAATATCGACAACATACTACCTTCCATAATGACAAGGCTACCATCCATTGGAGTAACCAAAATATCAACAACAGACTACCTTCCATAATGACAAGGCTATCGTCCATTGTAGTAACAAAAATCTTGACAACAGACTACCTTCCATAATGACAATGCTACCATCCGTTAGAGTAACAAAAATCTCGACAATAGACTACCTTCCATAATGTCAAGGCTACCATCCATTGGAGTAACAAAAATCTCGACAACAGACTACCTTCCAGAATGACAAAGCTACCATCCATTGGAGTAACCAAAATCTCGACAACAGACAACTTCCATAATGACAAGGCTACCATCCATTAGAGTGACAAAAATCTCGACTACAGACTACCTTCCATAATGACTAGGCTACCTTCCATTAGATTAACAAAGATATCGACAACAGACTACCTTCCATAATGACAAGGCTACCATCCATTGGAGTTACAAAAATCTCAACAACAAACTACCTTCCATAATGACACGGCTACCATCCATTGGAGTAACAAAAATCTCGAAAATAGACTACCTTCGATACTGACAAGGCTAATATCCATTGGAGTAACAAAAATATTGACAACAGACTACCTTCCATAATGACAAGGCTACCATCTATAGGAATAAAAAAAATCTCGAGAACAGACTGCCTTCCATAATGACAAGGCTACCATCCAATGGAATAACAAAAATATCGACAACATACTACCTTCCATAATGACAAGGCTACCATCCATTGGAGTAACCAAAATATCGACAACAGACTACCTTCCATAATGACAAGGCTACCATCCATTGTAGTAACTAAAATCTCGACAACAGACTACCTTCCAGAATGACAAAGCTACCATCCATTGGTGTAACCAAAATCTCGACAACAGACAACTTCTATAATGACAAGGCTACCATCTATTGGAATAACAAAAATCTCGAGAACAAACTACCTTCCATAATGACATGGCTACCATCCAATGGAATAACAAAAAATTCGACAACATACTACCTTCCATAATGACAAGGCTACCATCCATTAGAGTGACAAAAATCTCGACAACAGACTACCTTCCATAATGACTAGGCTACCTTCCATTAGAGTAACAAATAGATCGACATTAGACTACCTTCCATAATGACAAGGCTACCATCCATTGGAGTTACAAAAATCTCAACAACAAACTACCTTCCATAATGACAAGGCTACCATCCATTGGAGTAACAAAAATCTCGAAAATAGACTACCTTCGATACTGACAAGGCTAATATCCAATGGAGTAACAAAAATCTTGACAACAGACTACCTTCCATAATGACAAGGCTACCATCTATAGGAATAAAAAAAATCTCGAGAACAGACTGCCTTCCATAATGACAAGGCTACCATCCAATGGAATAACAAAAATATCGACAACATACTACCTTCCATAATGACAAGGCTACCATCCATTGGAGTAACCAAAATATCGACAACAGACTACCTTCCATAATGACAAGGCTACCATCCATTGTAGTAACTAAAATCTCGACAACAGACTACCTTCCAGAATGACAAAGCTACCATCCATTGGAGTAACCAAAATCTCGACAACAGACAACTTCTATAATGACAAGGCTACCATCTATTGGAATAACAAAAATCTCGAGAACAAACTACCTTCCGTAATTACAAGGCTACCATCCAATGGAATAACAAAAAATTCGACAAGATACTACCTTCCATAATGACAAGGCTACCATCCATTAGAGTGACAAAAATCTCGACAACAGACTACCTTCCATAATGACTAGGCTACCTTCCATTAGAGTAACAAAGATATCGACAACAGACTACCTTCCATAATGACAAGGCTACCATCCATTGGAGTTACAAAAATCTCAACAACAAACTACCTTCCATAATGACAAGGCTACCATCCATTGGAGTAACAAAAATCTCGAAAATAGACTACCTTCGATACTGACAAGGCTAATATCCATTGGAGTAACAAAAATCTTGACAACAGACTACCTTCCATAATGACAAGGCTACCATCTATAAGAATAAAAAAAATCTCGAGAACAGACTGCCTTCCATAATGACAAGGCTACCATCCAATGGAATAACAAAAATATCGACAACATACTACCATCCATTGGAGTAACCAAAATATCGACAACAGACTACCTTCCATAATGACAAGGCTACCATCAATTATAGTAACCAAAATATCAACAACAGACTACCTTCCATAATGACAAGGCTATCGTCCATTGTAGTAACAAAAATCTTGACAACAGACTACCTTCCATAATGACAATGCTACCATCCGTTGGAGTAACAAAAATCTCGACAATAGACTACCTTCCATAATGACAAGGCTACCATCCATTGTAGTAACAAAAATCTCGACAACAGACTATCTTCCAGAATGACAAAGCTACCATCCATTGGAGTAACCAAAATCTCGACAACAAACAACTTCTATAATGACAAGGCTACCATCTATTGGAATAACAAAAATCTCGACAACAAACTACCTTCCATAATGACAAGGCTAACATCCAATGGAATAACAAAAAATTCGACAACATACTACCTTCCATAATGACAAGGCTACCATCCATTAGAGTGACAAAAATCTCGACAACAGACTACCTTCCATAATGACTAGGCTACCTTCCATTAGAGTAACAAAGATATCGACAACAGACTACCTTCCATAATGACAAGGCTACCATCCATTGGAGTTACAAAAATCTCAACAACAAACTACCTTCCATAATGACAAGGCTACCATCCATTGGAGTAACAAAAATCTCGAAAATAGACTACCTTCGATACTGACAAGGCTAATATCCATTGGAGTAACAAAAATCTTGACAACATACTACCTTCCATAATGACAAGGCTACCATCTATAGGAATAAAAAAAATCTCAAGAACAGACTGCCTTCCATAATGACAAGGCTACCATCCAATGGAATAACAAAAATATCGACAACATACTACCTTCCATAAAGACAAGGCTACCATCCATTGGAGTAACCAAAATATCGACAACAGAATACCTTCCATAATGACAAGGCTACCATCCATTGTAGTAACTAAAATCTCGACAACAGACTATCTTCCAGAATGACAAAGCTACCATCCATTGGAGTAACCAAAATCTCGACAACAGACAACTTCTATAATGACAAGGCTACCATCTATTGGAATAACAAAAATCTCGAGAACAAACTACCTTCCATAACGACAAGGCTACCATCCAATGGAATAACAAAAAATTCGACAACATACTACCTTCCATAATGACAAGGCTACCATCCATTAGAGTGACAAAAATCTCGACAACAGACTACCTTCCATAATGACTAGGCTACCTTCCATTAGAGTAACAAAGATATCGACAACAGACTACCTTCCATAATGACAAGGCTACCATCCATTGGAGTTACAAAAATCTCAAGAACAAACTACCTTCCATAATGACAAGGCTACCATCCATTGGAGTAACAAAAATCTCGAAAATAGACTACCTTCGATACTAACAAGGCTAATATCCATTGGAGTAACAAAAATCTTGACAACAGACTACCTTCCATAATAACAAGGCTACCATCTATAAGAATAAAAAAAATCTCGAGAACAGACTGCCTTCCATAATGACAAGGCTACCATCCAATGGAATAACAAAAAATTCGACAACATACTACCTTCCATAATGACAAGGCTACCATCCATTAGAGTGACAAAAATCTCGACAACAGACTACCTTCCATAATGACTAGGCTACCTTCCATTAGAGTAACAAAGATATCGACAACAGACTACCTTCCATAATGACAAGGCTACCATCCATTGGAGTTACAAAAATCTCAACAACAAACTACCTTCCATAATGACAAGGCTACCATCCAATGGAGTAACAAAAATCTCGAAAATAGACTACCTTCGATACTGACAAGGCTAATATCCATTGGAGTAACAAAAATCTTGACAACATACTACCTTCCATAATGACAAGGCTACCATCTATAGGAATAAAGAAAATCTCGAGAACAGACTGCCTTCCATAATGACAAGGCTACCATCCAATGGAATAACAAAAATATCGACAACATACTACCTTCCATAAAGACAAGGCTACCATCCATTGGAGTAACCAAAATATCGACAACAGAATACCTTCCATAATGACAAGGCTACCATCCATTGTAGTAACTAAAATCTCGACAACAGACTACCTTCCAGAATGACAAAGCTACCATCCATTGGAGTAACCAAAATCTCGACAACAGACAACTTCTATAATGACAAGGCTACCATCTATTGGAATAACAAAAATCTCGAGAACAAACTACCTTCCATAACGACAAGGCTACCATCCAATGGAATAACAAAAAATTCGACAACATACTACCTTCCATAATGACAAGGCTACCATCCATTAGAGTGACAAAAATCTCGACAACAGACTACCTTCCATAATGACTAGGCTACCTTCCATTAGAGTAACAAAGATATCGACAACAGACTACCTTCCATAATGACAAGGCTACCATCCATTGGAGTTACAAAAATCTCAAGAACAAACTACCTTCCATAATGACAAGGCTACCATCCATTGGAGTAACAAAAATCTCGAAAATAGACTACCTTCGATACTGACAAGGCTAATATCCATTGGAGTAACAAAAATCTTGACAACAGACTACCTTCCATAATAACAAGGCTACCATCTATAAGAATAAAAAAAATCTCGAGAACAGACTGCCTTCCATAATGACAAGGCTACCATCCAATGGAATAACAAAAATATCGACAACATACTACCTTCCATAATGACAAGGCTACCATCCATTGGAGTAACCAAAATATCGACAACAGACTACCTTGCATAATGACAAGGCTACCATCAATTATAGTAACCAAAATATACACAACAGACTACCTTCCATAATGACAAGGCTATCGTCCATTGTAGTAACAAAAATGTTGACAACAGACTACCTTCCATAATGACAATGCTACCATCCGTTGGAGTAACAAAAATCTCGACAATAGACTACCTTCCATAATGACAAGGCTACCATCCATTGTAGTAACAAAAATCTCGACAACAGACTACCTTCCAGAATGACAAAGCTACCATCCATTGGAGTAACCAAAATCTCGACAACAAACAACTTCTATAATGACAAGGCTACCATCTATTGGAATAACAAAAATCTCGAGAACAAACTACCTTCCATAATGACAAGGCTACCATCCAATGGAATAACAAAAAATTCGACAACATACTACCTTCCATAATGACAAGGCTACCATCCATTAGAGTGACAAAAATCTCGACAACAGACTACCTTCCATAATGACTAGGCTACCTTCCATTAGAGTAACAAAGATATCGACAACAGACTACCTTCCATAATGACAAGGCTACCATCCATTGGAGTTACAAAAATCTCAACAACAAACTACCTTCCATAATGACAAGGCTACCATCCATTGGAGTAACAAAAATCTCGAAAATAGACTACCTTCGATACTGACAAGGCTAATATCCATTGGAGTAACAAAAATCTTGACAACAGACTACCTTCCATAATGACAAGGCTACCATCTATAAGAATAAAAAAAATCTCGAGAACATACTGCCTTCCATAATGACAAGGCTACCATCCAATGGAATAACAAAAATATCGACAACATACTACCTTCCATAAAGACAAGGCTACCATCCATTGGAGTAACCAAAATATCGACAACATACTACCTTCCATAATGACAAGGCTACCATCCATTGTAGTAACTAAAATCTCGACAACAGACTACCTTCCAGAATGACAAAGCTACCATCCATTGGAGTAACCAAAATCTCGACAACAGACAACTTCTATAATGACAAGGCTACCATCTATTGGAATAACAAAAATCTCGAGAACAAACTACCTTCCATAATGACAAGGCTACCATCCAATGGAATAAAAAAAATTCGACAACATACTACCTTCCATAATGACAAGGCTACCATCCATTAGAGTGACAAAAATCTCGACAACAGACTACCTTCCAAAATGACTAGGCTACCTTCCATTAGAGTAACAAAGATATCGACAACAGACTACCTTCCATATTGACAAGGCTACCATCCATTGGAGTTACAAAAATCTCAACAACAAACTACCTTCCATAATGACAAGGCTACCATCCATTGGAGTAACAAAAATTTCGAAAAAAGACTACCTTCGATACTGACAAGGCTAATATCCATTGGAGTAACAAAAATCTCGACAACAGACAACTTCTATAATGACAAGGCTACCATCTATAGGAATAAAAAAAATCTCCAGAACAGAATGCCTTCCATAATGACAAGGCTACCATCCAATGGAATAACAAAAATATCGACAACATACTACCTTCCATAATGACAAGGCTACCATCCATTGGAGTAACCAAAATATCGACAACAGACTACCTTCCATAATGACAAGGCTACCATCCATTGTAGTAACTAAAATCTCGACAACAGACTACCTTCCAGAATGACAAAGCTACCATTCATTGGAGTAACCAAAATCTCGACAACAGACAACTTCTATAATGACAAGGCTACCATCTATTGGAATAACAAAAATCTCGAGAATAAACTACCTTCCATAATGACAAGGCTACCATCCAATGGAATAACAAAAAATTCGACAACATACTACCTTCCATAATGACAAGGCTACCATCCATTAGAGTGACAAAAATCTCGACAACAGACTACCTTCCATAATGACTAGGCTACCTTCCATTAGAGTAACAAAGATATTGACAACAAACTACCTTCCATACTGACAAGGATACCATCCATTGGAGTTACAAAAATCTCAAGAACAAACTACCTTCCATAATGACAAGGCTACCATCCATTGGAGTAACAAAAATCTCGAAAATAGACTACCTTCGATAATGACAAGGCTAATATCCATTGGAGTAACAAAAATCTTGACAACAGACTACCTTCCATAATGACAAGGCTACCATCTATAAGAATAAAAAAAATCTCGAGAATAGACTGCCTTCCATAATGACAAGGCTACCATCCAATGGAATAACAAAAATATCGACAACATACTACCTTCTATAATGACAAGGCTACCATCCATTAGAGTGACAAAAATCTCGACAACAGACTACCTTCCATAATGACTAGGCTACCTTCCATTAGAGTAACAAAGATATCGACAACAGACTACCTTCCATAATGACAAGGCTACCATCCATTGGAGTTACAAAAATCTCAACAACAAACTACCTTCCATAATGACAAGGCTACCATCCATTAGAGTAACAAAAATCTCGAAAATAGACTACCTTCGATACTGACAAGGCTAATATCCATTGGAGTAACAAAAATCTTGACAACATACTACCTTCCATAATGACAAGGCTACCATCTATAGGAATAAAAAAAATCTCAAGAACAGACTGCCTTCCATAATGACAAGGCTACCATCCAATGGAATAACAAAAATATCGACAACATACTACCTTCCATAAAGACAAGGCTACCATCCATTGGAGTAACCAAAATATCGACAACAGAATACCTTCCATAATGACAAGGCTACCATCCATTGTAGTAACTAAAATCTCGACAACAGACTATCTTCCAGAATGACAAAGCTACCATCCATTGGAGTAACCAAAATCTCGACAACAGACAACTTCTATAATGACAAGGCTACCATCTATTGGAATAACAAAAATCTCGAGAACAAACTACCTTCCATAACGACAAGGCTACCATCCAATGGAATAACAAAAAATTCGACAACATACTACCTTCCATAATGACAAGGCTACCATCCATTAGAGTGACAAAAATCTCGACAACAGACTACCTTCCATAATGACTAGGCTACCTTCCATTAGAGTAACAAAGATATCGACAACAGACTACCTTCCATAATGACAAGGCTACCATCCATTGGAGTTACAAAAATCTCAAGAACAAACTACCTTCCATAATGACAAGGCTACCATCCATTGGAGTAACAAAAATCTCGAAAATAGACTACCTTCGATACTAACAAGGCTAATATCCATTGGAGTAACAAAAATCTTGACAACAGACTACCTTCCATAATAACAAGGCTACCATCTATAAGAATAAAAAAAATCTCGAGAACAGACTGCCTTCCATAATGACAAGGCTACCATCCAATGGAATAACAAAAAATTCGACAACATACTACCTTCCATAATGACAAGGCTACCATCCATTAGAGTGACAAAAATCTCGACAACAGACTACCTTCCATAATGACTAGGCTACCTTCCATTAGAGTAACAAAGATATCGACAACAGACTACCTTCCATAATGACAAGGCTACCATCCATTGGAGTTACAAAAATCTCAACAACAAACTACCTTCCATAATGACAAGGCTACCATCCAATGGAGTAACAAAAATCTCGAAAATAGACTACCTTCGATACTGACAAGGCTAATATCCATTGGAGTAACAAAAATCTTGACAACATACTACCTTCCATAATGACAAGGCTACCATCTATAGGAATAAAGAAAATCTCGAGAACAGACTGCCTTCCATAATGACAAGGCTACCATCCAATGGAATAACAAAAATATCGACAACATACTACCTTCCATAAAGACAAGGCTACCATCCATTGGAGTAACCAAAATATCGACAACAGAATACCTTCCATAATGACAAGGCTACCATCCATTGTAGTAACTAAAATCTCGACAACAGACTACCTTCCAGAATGACAAAGCTACCATCCATTGGAGTAACCAAAATCTCGACAACAGACAACTTCTATAATGACAAGGCTACCATCTATTGGAATAACAAAAATCTCGAGAACAAACTACCTTCCATAACGACAAGGCTACCATCCAATGGAATAACAAAAAATTCGACAACATACTACCTTCCATAATGACAAGGCTACCATCCATTAGAGTGACAAAAATCTCGACAACAGACTACCTTCCATAATGACTAGGCTACCTTCCATTAGAGTAACAAAGATATCGACAACAGACTACCTTCCATAATGACAAGGCTACCATCCATTGGAGTTACAAAAATCTCAAGAACAAACTACCTTCCATAATGACAAGGCTACCATCCATTGGAGTAACAAAAATCTCGAAAATAGACTACCTTCGATACTGACAAGGCTAATATCCATTGGAGTAACAAAAATCTTGACAACAGACTACCTTCCATAATAACAAGGCTACCATCTATAAGAATAAAAAAAATCTCGAGAACAGACTGCCTTCCATAATGACAAGGCTACCATCCAATGGAATAACAAAAATATCGACAACATACTACCTTCCATAATGACAAGGCTACCATCCATTGGAGTAACCAAAATATCGACAACAGACTACCTTGCATAATGTCAAGGCTACCATCAATTATAGTAACCAAAATATACACAACAGACTACCTTCCATAATGACAAGGCTATCGTCCATTGTAGTAACAAAAATGTTGACAACAGACTACCTTCCATAATGACAATGCTACCATCCGTTGGAGTAACAAAAATCTCGACAATAGACTACCTTCCATAATGACAAGGCTACCATCCATTGTAGTAACAAAAATCTCGACAACAGACTACCTTCCAGAATGACAAAGCTACCATCCATTGGAGTAACCAAAATCTCGACAACAAACAACTTCTATAATGACAAGGCTACCATCTATTGGAATAACAAAAATCTCGAGAACAAACTACCTTCCATAATGACAAGGCTACCATCCAATGGAATAACAAAAAATTCGACAACATACTACCTTCCATAATGACAAGGCTACCATCCATTAGAGTGACAAAAATCTCGACAACAGACTACCTTCCATAATGACTAGGCTACCTTCCATTAGAGTAACAAAGATATCGACAACAGACTACCTTCCATAATGACAAGGCTACCATCCATTGGAGTTACAAAAATCTCAACAACAAACTACCTTCCATAATGACAAGGCTACCATCCATTGGAGTAACAAAAATCTCGAAAATAGACTACCTTCGATACTGACAAGGCTAATATCCATTGGAGTAACAAAAATCTTGACAACAGACTACCTTCCATAATGACAAGGCTACCATCTATAAGAATAAAAAAAATCTCGAGAACATACTGCCTTCCATAATGACAAGGCTACCATCCAATGGAATAACAAAAATATCGACAACATACTACCTTCCATAAAGACAAGGCTACCATCCATTGGAGTAACCAAAATATCGACAACATACTACCTTCCATAATGACAAGGCTACCATCCATTGTAGTAACTAAAATCTCGACAACAGACTACCTTCCAGAATGACAAAGCTACCATCCATTGGAGTAACCAAAATCTCGACAACAGACAACTTCTATAATGACAAGGCTACCATCTATTGGAATAACAAAAATCTCGAGAACAAACTACCTTCCATAATGACAAGGCTACCATCCAATGGAATAAAAAAAATTCGACAACATACTACCTTCCATAATGACAAGGCTACCATCCATTAGAGTGACAAAAATCTCGACAACAGACTACCTTCCAAAATGACTAGGCTACCTTCCATTAGAGTAACAAAGATATCGACAACAGACTACCTTCCATATTGACAAGGCTACCATCCATTGGAGTTACAAAAATCTCAACAACAAACTACCTTCCATAATGACAAGGCTACCATCCATTGGAGTAACAAAAATTTCGAAAAAAGACTACCTTCGATACTGACAAGGCTAATATCCATTGGAGTAACAAAAATCTCGACAACAGACAACTTCTATAATGACAAGGCTACCATCTATAGGAATAAAAAAAATCTCCAGAACAGAATGCCTTCCATAATGACAAGGCTACCATCCAATGGAATAACAAAAATATCGACAACATACTACCTTCCATAATGACAAGGCTACCATCCATTGGAGTAACCAAAATATCGACAACAGACTACCTTCCATAATGACAAGGCTACCATCCATTGTAGTAACTAAAATCTCGACAACAGACTACCTTCCAGAATGACAAAGCTACCATTCATTGGAGTAACCAAAATCTCGACAACAGACAACTTCTATAATGACAAGGCTACCATCTATTGGAATAACAAAAATCTCGAGAATAAACTACCTTCCATAATGACAAGGCTACCATCCAATGGAATAACAAAAAATTCGACAACATACTACCTTCCATAATGACAAGGCTACCATCCATTAGAGTGACAAAAATCTCGACAACAGACTACCTTCCATAATGACTAGGCTACCTTCCATTAGAGTAACAAAGATATTGACAACAAACTACCTTCCATAATGACAAGGATACCATCCATTGGAGTTACAAAAATCTCAAGAACAAACTACCTTCCATAATGACAAGGCTACCATCCATTGGAGTAACAAAAATCTCGAAAATAGACTACCTTCGATAATGACAAGGCTAATATCCATTGGAGTAACAAAAATCTTGACAACAGACTACCTTCCATAATGACAAGGCTACCATCTATAAGAATAAAAAAAATCTCGAGAATAGACTGCCTTCCATAATGACAAGGCTACCATCCAATGGAATAACAAAAATATCGACAACATACTACCTTCTATAATGACAAGGCTACCATCCATTAGAGTGACAAAAATCTCGACAACAGACTACCTTCCATAATGACTAGGCTACCTTCCATTAGAGTAACAAAGATATCGACAACAGACTACCTTCCATAATGACAAGGCTACCATCCATTGGAGTTACAAAAATCTCAACAACAAACTACCTTCCATAATGACAAGGCTACCATCCATTAGAGTAACAAAAATCTCGAAAATAGACTACCTTCGATACTGACAAGGCTAATATCCATTGGAGTAACAAAAATCTTGACAACAGACTACCTTCCATAATGACAAGGCTACCATCTATAGGAATAAAAAAAATCTCGAGAACAGACTGCCTTCCATAATGACAAGGCTACCATCCAATGGAATAACAAAAATATCGACAACATACTACCTTCCATAATGACAAGGCTACCATCCATTGGAGTAACCAAAATATCGACAATAGACTACCTTCCATAATGCAAAGGCTACCATCCATTGTAGTAACTAAAATCTCGACAACAGACTACCTTCCAGAATGACAAAGCTACAATCCATTGGAGTAACCAAAATCTCGACAACAGACAACTTCTATAATGACAAGGCTACCATCTATTGGAATAACAAAAATCTCGAGAACAAACTATCTTCCATAATGACAAGGCTACCATCCAATGGAATAACAAAAAATTCGACAACATACTACCTTCCATAATGACAAGGCTACCATCCATTAGAGTGACAAAAATCTCGACAACAGACTACCTTCCATAATGACTAGGCTACCTTCCATTAGAGTAACAAAGATATCGACAACAGACTACCTTCCATAATAACAAGGCTACCATCCATTCGAGTTACAAAAATCTCAACAACAAACTACCTTCCATAATGACAAGGCTACCATCCATTAGAGTAACAAAAATCTCGAAAATAGACTACCTTCGATACTGACAAGGCTAATATCCATTGGAGTAACAAAAATTTTGACAACAGACTACCTTCCATAATGACAAGGCTACCATCTATAGGAATACAAAAAATCTCGAGAACAGACTGCCTTCCATAATGACAAGGCTACCATCCAATGGAATAACAAAAATATCGACAACATACTACCTTCCATAATGACAAGGCTACCATCCATTGGAGTAACCAAAATATCGACAACAGACTACCTTCCATAATGACAAGGCTACCATCCATTGTAGTAACTAAAATCTCGACAACAGACTACCTTCCAGAATGACAAAGCTACAATCCATTGGAGTAACCAAAATCTCGACAACAGACAACTTCTATAATGACAAGGCTACCATCTATTGGAATAACAAAAATCTCGAGAACAAACTACCTTCCATAATGACAAGGCTACCATCCAATGGAATAACAAAAAATTCGACAACATACTACCTTCCATAATGACAAGGCTACCATCCATTAGAGTGACTAAAATCTCGACAACAGTCTACCTTCCATAATGACTAGGCTACCTTCCATTAGAGTAACAAAGATATTGACAACAGACTACCTTCCATAATGACAAGGCTACCATCCATTGGAGTTACAAAAATCTCAAGAACAAACTACCTTCCATAATGACAAGGCTACCATCCATTGGAGTAACAAAAATCTCGAAAATAGACTACCTTCGATACTGACAAGGCTAATATCCATTGGAGTAACAAAAATCTTGACAACATACTACCTTCCATAATGACAAGGCTACCATCTATAAGAATAAAAAAAATCTCGAGAACAGACTGCCTTCCATAATGACAAGGCTACCATCCAATGGAATAACAAAAATATCGACAACATACTACCTTCCATAATGACAAGGCTACCATCCTTTGGAGTAACCAAAATATCGACAAAAGACTACCTTCCATAATGACAAGGCTACCATCAATTATAATAACCAAAATATCAACAACAAACTACCTTCCATAATGACAAGGCTATCGTCCATTGTAGTAACAAAAATCTTGACAACAGACTACCTTCCATAATGACAATGCTACTATCCATTGGAGTAACAAAAATCTCGACAATAGACTACCTTCCATAATGACAAGGCTACCATCCATTGTAGTAACAAAAATCTCGACAATAGACTACCTTCCAGAATGACAAAGCTACCATCCATTGGAGTAACCAAAATCTCGACAACAGACAACTTCTATAATGACAAGGCTACCATCTATTGGAATAACAAAAATCTCGAGAACAAACTACCTTCCATAATGACAAGGCTACCATCCAATGGAATAACAAAAAATTCGACAACATACTACCTTCCATAATGACAAGGCTACCATCCATTAGAGTGACAAAAATCTCGACAACAGACTACCTTCCATAATGACTAGGCTACCTTCCATTAGAGTAACAAAGATATCGACAACAGACTACCTTCCATAATGACAAGGCTACCATCCATTGGAGTTACAAAAATCTCAACAACAAACTACCTTCCATAATGACAAGGCTACCATCCATTGGAGTAACAAAAATCTCAAAAATAGACTACCTTCAATACTGACAAGGCTAATATCCATTGGAGTAACAAAAATCTTGACAACAGACTACCTTCCATAATGACAAGGCTACCATCTATAGGAATAAAAAAAATCTCGAGAACAGACTGCCTTCCATAATGACAAGGCTACCATCCAATGGAATAACAAAAATATCGACAACATACTACCTTCCATAATGACAAGGCTACCATCCATTGGAGTAACAAAAATATCGACAACAGACTACCTTCCATAATGACAAGGCTACCATCCATTGTAGTAACAAAAATCTCGACAACAGACTATCTTCAAGAATGACAAAGCTACCATCCATTGGAGTAACCAAAATCTCGACAACAAACAACTTCTATAATGACAAGGCTACCATCTATTGGAATAACAAAAATCTCGACAACAAACTACCTTCCATAATGACAAGGCTACCATCCAATGGAATAACAAAAAATTCGACAACATACTACCTTCCATAATGACAAGGCTACCATCCATTAGAGTGACAAAAATCTCGACAACAGACTACCTTCCATATGGACTAGGCTACCTTCCATTAGAGTAACAAAGATATCGACAACAGACTACCTTCCATAATGACAAGGCTACCATCCATTGGAGTTACAAAAATCTCAACAACAAACTACCTTCCATAATGACAAGGCTACCATCCATTGGAGTAACAAAAATCTCAAAAATAGACTACCTTCGATACTGACAAGGCTAATATCCATTGGAGTAACAAAAATCTTGACAACATACTACCTTCCATAATGACAAGGCTACCATCTATAGGAATAAAAAAAATCTCGAGAACAGACTGCCTTCCATAATGACAAGGCTACCATCCAATGGAATAACAAAAATATCGACAACATACTACCTTCCATAAAGACAAGGCTACCATCCATTGGAGTAACCAAAATATCGACAACAGAATACCTTCCATAATGACAAGGCTACCATCCATTGTAGTAACTAAAATCTCGACAACAGACTACCTTCCAGAATGACAAAGCTACCATCCATTGGAGTAACCAAAATCTCGACAACAGACAACTTCTATAATGACAAGGCTACCATCTATTGGAATAACAAAAATCTCGAGAACAAACTACCTTCCATAACGACAAGGCTACCATCCAATGGAATAACAAAAAATTCGACAACATACTACCTTCCATAATGACAAGGCTACCATCCATTAGAGTGACAAAAATCTCGACAACAGACTACCTTCCATAATGACTAGGCTACCTTCCATTAGAGTAACAAAGATATCGACAACAGACTACCTTCCATAATGACAAGGCTACCATCCATTGGAGTTACAAAAATCTCAAGAACAAACTACCTTCCATAATGACAAGGCTACCATCCATTGGAGTAACAAAAATCTCGAAAATAGACTACCTTCGATACTGACAAGGCTAATATCCATTGGAGTAACAAAAATCTTAACAACAGACTACCTTCCATAATAACAAGGCTACCATCTATAAGAATAAAAAAAATCTCGAGAACAGACTGCCTTCCATAATGACAAGGCTACCATCCAATGGAATAACAAAAAATTCGACAACATACTACCTTCCATAATGACAAGGCTACCATCCATTAGAGTGACAAAAATCTCGACAACAGACTACCTTCCATAATGACTAGGCTACCTTCCATTAGAGTAACAAAGATATCGACAACAGACTACCTTCCATAATGACAAGGCTACCATCCATTGGAGTTACAAAAATCTCAACAACGAACTACCTTCCATAATGACAAGGCTACCATCCATTGGAGTAACAAAAATCTCGAAAATAGACTACCTTCGATACTGACAAGGCTAATATCCATTGGAGTAACAAAAATCTTGACAACATACTACCTTCCATAATGACAAGGCTACCATCTATAGGAATAAAGAAAATCTCGAGAACAGACTGCCTTCCATAATGACAAGGCTACCATCCAATGGAATAACAAAAATATCGACAACATACTACCTTCCATAAAGACAAGGCTACCATCCATTGGAGTAACCAAAATATCGACAACAGAATACCTTCCATAATGACAAGGCTACCATCCATTGTAGTAACTAAAATCTCGACAACAGACTACCTTCCAGAATGACAAAGCTACCATCCATTGGAGTAACCAAAATATCGACAACAGACAACTTCTATAATGACAAGGCTACCATCTATTGGAATAACAAAAATCTCGAGAACAAACTACCTTCCATAACGACAAGGCTACCATCCAATGGAATAACAAAAAATTCGACAACATACTACGTTCCATAATGACAAGGCTACCATCCATTAGAGTGACAAAAATCTCGACAACAGACTACCTTCCATAATGACTAGGCTACCTTCCATTAGAGTAACAAAGATATCGACAACAGACTACCTTCCATAATGACAAGGCTACCATCCATTGGAGTTACAAAAATCTCAAGAACAAACTACCTTCCATAATGACAAGGCTACCATCCATTGGAGTAACAAAAATCTCGAAAATAGACTACCTTCGATACTGACAAGGCTAATATCCATTGGAGTAACAAAAATCTTGACAACAGACTACCTTCCATAATAACAAGGCTACCATCTATAAGAATAAAAAAAATCTCGAGAACAGACTGCCTTCCATAATGACAAGGCTACCATCCAATGGAATAACAAAAATATCGACAACATACTACCTTCCATAATGACAAGGCTACCATCCATTGGAGTAACCAAAATATCGACAACAGACTACCTTGCATAATGACAAGGCTACCATCAATTATAGTAACCAAAATATACACAACAGACTACCTTCCATAATGACAAGGCTATCGTCCATTGTAGTAACAAAAATGTTGACAACAGACTACCTTCCATAATGACAATGCTACCATCCGTTGGAGTAACAAAAATCTCGACAATAGACTACCTTCCATAATGACAAGGCTACCATCCATTGTAGTAACAAAAATCTCGACAACAGACTACCTTCCAGAATGACAAAGCTACCATCCATTGGAGTAACAAAAATCTCGACAACAAACAACTTCTATAATGACAAGGCTACCATCTATTGGAATAACAAAAATCTCGAGAACAAACTACCTTCCATAATGACAAGGCTACCATCCAATGGAATAACAAAAAATTCGACAACATACTACCTTCCATAATGACAAGGCTACCATCCATTAGAGTGACAAAAATCTCGACAACAGACTACCTTCCATAATGACTAGGCTACATTCCATTAGAGTAACAAAGATATCGACAACAGACTACCTTCCATAATGACAAGGCTACCATCCATTGGAGTTACAAAAATCTCAACAACAAACTACCTTCCATAATGACAAGGCTACCATCCATTGGAGTAACAAAAATCTCGAAAATAGACTACCTTCGATACTGACAAGGCTAATATCCATTGGAGTAACAAAAATCTTGACAACAGACTACCTTCCATAATGACAAGGCTACCATCTATAGGAATAAAAAAAATCTCGAGAACATACTGCCTTCCATAATGACAAGGCTACCATCCAATGGAATAACAAAAATATCGACAACATACTACCTTCCATAAAGACAAGGCTACCATCCATTGGAGTAACCAAAATATCGACAACAGAATACCTTCCATAATGACAAGGCTACCATCCATTGTAGTAACTAAAATCTCGACAACAGACTACCTTCCAGAATGACAAAGCTACCATCCATTGGAGTAACCAAAATCTCGACAACAGACAACTTCTATAATGACAAGGCTACCATCTATTGGAATAACAAAAATCTCGAGAACAAACTACCTTCCATAACGACAAGGCTACCATCCAATGGAATAACAAAAAATTCGACAACATACTACCTTCCATAATGACAAGGCTACCATCCATTAGAGTGACAAAAATCTCGACAACAGACTACCTTCCATAATGACTAGGCTACCTTCCATTAGAGTAACAAAGATATCGACAACAGACTACCTTCCATAATGACAAGGCTACCATCCATTGGAGTTACAAAAATCTCAAGAACAAACTACCTTCCATAATGACAAGGCTACCATCCATTGGAGTAACAAAAATCTCGAAAATAGACTACCTTCGATACTGACAAGGCTAATATCCATTGGAGTAACAAAAATCTTGACAACAGACTACCTTCCATAATAACAAGGCTACCATCTATAAGAATAAAAAAAATCTCGAGAACAGACTGCCTTCCATAATGACAAGGCTACCATCCAATGGAATAACAAAAAATTCGACAACATACTACCTTCCATAATGACAAGGCTACCATCCATTAGAGTGACAAAAATCTCGACAACAGACTACCTTCCATAATGACTAGGCTACCTTCCATTAGAGTAACAAAGATATCGACAACAGACTACCTTCCATAATGACAAGGCTACCATCCATTGGAGTTACAAAAATCTCAACAACAAACTACCTTCCATAATGACAAGGCTACCATCCATTGGAGTAACAAAAATCTCGAAAATAGACTACCTTCGATACTGACAAGGCTAATATCCATTGGAGTAACAAAAATCTTGACAACATACTACCTTCCATAATGACAAGGCTACCATCTATAGGAATAAAGAAAATCTCGAGAACAGACTGCCATCCATAATGACAAGGCTACCATCCAATGGAATAACAAAAATATCGACAACATACTACCTTCCATAAAGACAAGGCTACCATCCATTGGAGTAACCAAAATATCGACAACAGAATACCTTCCATAATGACAAGGCTACCATCCATTGTAGTAACTAAAATCTCGACAACAGACTACCTTCCAGAATGACAAAGCTACCATCCATTGGAGTAACCAAAATCTCGACAACAGACAACTTCTATAATGACAAGGCTACCATCTATTGGAATAACAAAAATCTCGAGAACAAACTACCTTCCATAACGACAAGACTACCATCCAATGGAATAACAAAAAATTCGACAACATACTACCTTCCATAATGACAAGGCTACCATCCATTAGAGTGACAAAAATCTCGACAACAGACTACCTTCCATAATGACTAGGCTACCTTCCATTAGAGTAACAAAGATATCGACAACAGACTACCTTCCATAATGACAAGGCTACCATCCATTGGAGTTACAAAAATCTCAAGAACAAACTACCTTCCATAATGACAAGGCTACCATCCATTGGAGTAACAAAAATCTCGAAAATAGACTACCTTCGATACTGACAAGGCTAATATCCATTGGAGTAACAAAAATCTTGACAACAGACTACCTTCCATAATAACAAGGCTACCATCTATAAGAATAAAAAAAATCTCGAGAACAGACTGCCTTCCATAATGACAAGGCTACCATCCAATGGAATAACAAAAATATCGACAACATACTACCTTCCATAATGACAAGGCTACCATCCATTGGAGTAACCAAAATATCGACAACAGACTACCTTGCATAATGACAAGGCTACCATCAATTATAGTAACCAAAATATACACAACAGACTACCTTCCATAATGACAAGGCTATCGTCCATTGTAGTAACAAAAATGTTGACAACAGACTACCTTCCATAATGACAATGCTACCATCCGTTGGAGTAACAAAAATCTCGACAATAGACTACCTTCCATAATCACAAGGCTACCATCCATTGTAGTAACAAAAATCTCGACAACAGACTACCTTCCAGAATGACAAAGCTACCATCCATTGGAGTAACAAAAATCTCGACAACAAACAACTTCTATAATGACAAGGCTACCATCTATTGGAATAACAAAAATCTCGAGAACAAACTACCTTCCATAATGACAAGGCTACCATCCAATGGAATAACAAAAAATTCGACAACATACTACCTTCCATAATGACAAGGCTACCATCCATTAGAGTGACAAAAATCTCGACAACAGACTACCTTCCATAATGACTAGGCTACATTCCATTAGAGTAACAAAGATATCGACAACAGACTACCTTCCATAATGACAAGGCTACCATCCATTGGAGTTACAAAAATCTCAACAACAAACTACCTTCCATAATGACAAGGCTACCATCCATTGGAGTAACAAAAATCTCGAAAATAGACTACCTTCGATACTGACAAGGCTAATATCCATTGGAGTAACAAAAATCTTGACAACAGACTACCTTCCATAATGACAAGGCTACCATCTATAGGAATAAAAAAAATCTCGAGAACATACTGCCTTCCATAATGACAAGGCTACCATCCAATGGAATAACAAAAATATCGACAACATACTACCTTCCATAAAGACAAGGCTACCATCCATTGGAGTAACCAAAATATCGACAACAGAATACCTTCCATAATGACAAGGCTACCATCCATTGTAGTAACTAAAATCTCGACAACAGACTACCTTCCAGAATGACAAAGCTACCATCCATTGGAGTAACCAAAATCTCGACAACAGACAACTTCTATAATGACAAGGCTACCATCTATTGGAATAACAAAAATCTCGAGAACAAACTACCTTCCATAACGACAAGGCTACCATCCAATGGAATAACAAAAAATTCGACAACATACTACCTTCCATAATGACAAGGCTACCATCCATTAGAGTGACAAAAATCTCGACAACAGACTACCTTCCATAATGACTAGGCTACCTTCCATTAGAGTAACAAAGATATAGACAACAGACTACCTTCCATAATGACAAGGCTACCATCCATTGGAGTTACAAAAATCTCAAGAACAAACTACCTTCCATAATGACAAGGCTACCATCCATTGGAGTAACAAAAATCTCGAAAATAGACTACCTTCGATACTGACAAGGCTAATATCCATTGGAGTAACAAAAATCTTTACAACAGACTACCTTCCATAATAACAAGGCTACCATCTATAAGAATAAAAAAAATCTCGAGAACAGACTGCCTTCCATAATGACAAGGCTACCATCCAATGGAATAACAAAAAATTCGACAACATACTACCTTCCATAATGACAAGGCTACCATCCATTAGAGTGACAAAAATCTCGACAACAGACTACCTTCCATAATGACTAGGCTACCTTCCATTAGAGTAACAAAGATATCGACAACAGACTACCTTCCATAATGACAAGGCTACCATCCATTGGAGTTACAAAAATCTCAACAACAAACTACCTTCCATAATGACAAGGCTACCATCCATTGGAGTAACAAAAATCTCGAAAATAGACTACCTTCGATACTGACAAGGCTAATATCCATTGGAGTAACAAAAATCTTGACAACATACTACCTTCCATAATGACAAGGCTACCATCTATAGGAATAAAGAAAATCTCGAGAACAGACTGCCTTCCATAATGACAAGGCTACCATCCAATGGAATAACAAAAATATCGACAACATACTACCTTCCATAAAGACAAGGCTACCATCCATTGGAGTAACCAAAATATCGACAACAGAATACCTTCCATAATGACAAGGCTACCATCCATTGTAGTAACTAAAATCTCGACAACAGACTACCTTCCAGAATGACAAAGCTACCATCCATTGGAGTAACCAAAATCTCGACAACAGACAACTTCTATAATGACAAGGCTACCATCTATTGGAATAACAAAAATCTCGAGAACAAACTACCTTCCATAACGACAAGACTACCATCCAATGGAATAACAAAAAATTCGACAACATACTACCTTCCATAATGACAAGGCTACCATCCATTAGAGTGACAAAAATCTCGACAACAGACTACCTTCCATAATGACTAGGCTACCTTCCATTAGAGTAACAAAGATATCGACAACAGACTACCTTCCATAATGACAAGGCTACCATCCATTGGAGTTACAAAAATCTCAAGAACAAACTACCTTCCATAATGACAAGGCTACCATCCATTGGAGTAACAAAAATCTCGAAAATAGACTACCTTCGATACTGACAAGGCTAATATCCATTGGAGTAACAAAAATCTTGACAACAGACTACCTTCCATAATAACAAGGCTACCATCTATAAGAATAAAAAAAATCTCGAGAACAGACTGCCTTCCATAATGACAAGGCTACCATCCAATGGAATAACAAAAATATCGACAACATACTACCTTCCATAATGACAAGGCTACCATCCATTGGAGTAACCAAAATATCGACAACAGACTACCTTGCATAATGACAAGGCTACCATCAATTATAGTAACCAAAATATACACAACAGACTACCTTCCATAATGACAAGGCTATCGTCCATTGTAGTAACAAAAATGTTGACAACAGACTACCTTCCATAATGACAATGCTACCATCCGTTGGAGTAACAAAAATCTCGACAATAGACTACCTTCCATAATGACAAGGCTACCATCCATTGTAGTAACAAAAATCTCGACAACAGACTACCTTCCAGAATGACAAAGCTACCATCCATTGGAGTAACAAAAATCTCGACAACAAACAACTTCTATAATGACAAAGCTACCATCCATTAGAGTGACAAAAATCTCGACAACAGACTACCTTCCATAATGACTAGGCTACCTTCCATTAGAGTAACAAAGATATCGACAACAGACTACCTTCCATAATGACAAGGCTACCATCCATTGGAGTTACAAAAATCTCAACAACAAACTACCTTCCATAATGACAAGGCTACCATCCATTGGAGTAACAAAAATCTCGAAAATAGACTACCTTCGATACTGACAAGGCTAATATCCATTGGAGTAACAAAAATCTTGACAACAGACTACCTTCCATAATGACAAGGCTACCATCTATAGGAATAAAAAAAATCTCGAGAACATACTGCCTTCCATAATGACAAGGCTACCATCCAATGGAATAACAAAAATATCGACAACATACTACCTTCCATAAAGACAAGGCTACCATCCATTGGAGTTACAAAAATCTCAACAACAAACTACCTTCCATAATGACAAGGCTACCATCCATTGGAGTAACAAAAATCTCGACAACAAACAACTTCTATAATGACAAGGCTACCATCTATTGGAATAACAAAAATCTCGAGAACAAACTACCTTCCATAATGACAAGGCTACCATCCAATGGAATAACAAAAAATTCGACAACATACTACCTTCCATAATGACAAGGCTACCATCCATTAGAGTGACAAAAATCTCGACAACAGACTACCTTCCAAAATGACTAGGCTACCTTCCATTAGAGTAACAAAGATATCGACAACAGACTACCTTCCATATTGACAAGGCTACCATCCATTGGAGTTACAAAAATCTCAACAACAAACTACCTTCCATAATGACAAGGCTACCATCCATTGGAGTAACAAAAATTTCGAAAAAAGACTACCTTCGATACTGACAAGGCTAATATCCATTGGAGTAACAAAAATCTCGACAACAGACAACTTCTATAATGACAAGGCTACCATCTATAGGAATAAAAAAAATCTCCAGAACAGAATGCCTTCCATAATGACAAGGCTACCATCCAATAGAATAACAAAAATATCGACAACATACTACCTTCCATAATGACAAGGCTACCATCCATTGGAGTAACCAAAATATCGACAACAGACTACCTTCCATAATGACAAGGCTACCATCCATTGTAGTAACTAAAATCTCGACAACAGACTACCTTCCAGAATGACAAAGCTACCATTCATTGGAGTAACCAAAATCTCGACAACAGACAACTTCTATAATGACAAGGCTACCATCTATTGGAATAACAAAAATCTCGAGAATAAACTACCTTCCATAATGACAAGGCTACCATCCAATGGAATAACAAAAAATTCGACAACATACTACCTTCCATAATGACAAGGCTACCATCCATTAGAGTGACAAAAATCTCGACAACAGACTACCTTCCATAATGACTAGGCTACCTTCCATTAGAGTAACAAAGATATTGACAACAAACTACCTTCCATAATGACAAGGCTACCATCCATTGGAGTTACAAAAATCTCAAGAACAAACTACCTTCCATAATGACAAGGCTACCATCCATTGGAGTAACAAAAATCTCGAAAATAGACTACCTTCGATAATGACAAGGCTAATATCCATTGGAGTAACAAAAATCTTGACAACAGACTACCTTCCATAATGACAAGGCTACCATCTATAAGAATAAAAAAAATCTCGAGAATAGACTGCCTTCCATAATGACAAGGCTACCATTCAATGGAATAACAAAAATATCGACAACATACTACCTTCTATAATGACAAGGCTACCATCCATTAGAGTGACAAAAATCTCGACAACAGACTACCTTCCATAATGACTAGGCTACCTTCCATTAGAGTAACAAAGATATCGACAACAGACTACCTTCCATAATGACAAGGCTACCATCCATTGGAGTTACAAAAATCTCAACAACAAACTACCTTCCATAATGACAAGGCTACCATCCATTAGAGTAACAAAAATCTCGAAAATAGACTACCTTCGATACTGACAAGGCTAATATCCATTGGAGTAACAAAAATCTTGACAACAGACTACCTTCCATAATGACAAGGCTACCATCTATAGGAATAAAAAAAATCTCGAGAACAGACTGCCTTCCATAATGACAAGGCTACCATCCAATGGAATAACAAAAATATCGACAACATACTACCTTCCATAATGACAAGGCTACCATCCATTGGAGTAACCAAAATATCGACAATAGACTACCTTCCATAATGACAAGGCTACCATCCATTGTAGTAACTAAAATCTCGACAACAGACTACCTTCCAGAATGACAAAGCTACAATCCATTGGAGTAACCAAAATCTCGACAACAGACAACTTCTATAATGACAAGGCTACCATCTATTGGAATAACAAAAATCTCGAGAACAAACTATCTTCCATAATGACAAGGCTACCATCCAATGGAATAACAAAAAATTCGACAACATACTACCTTCCATAATGACAAGGCTACCATCCATTAGAGTGACAAAAATCTCGACAACAGACTACCTTCCATAATGACTAGGCTACCTTCCATTAGAGTAACAAAGATATCGACAACAGACTACCTTCCATAATGACAAGGCTACCATCCATTCGAGTTACAAAAATCTCAACAACAAACTACCTTCCATAATGACAAGGCTACCATCCATTAGAGTAACAAAAATCTCGAAAATAGACTACCTTCGATACTGACAAGGCTAATATCCATTGGAGTAACAAAAATCTTGACAACAGACTACCTTCCATAATGACAAGGCTACCATCTATAGGAATAAAAAAAATCTCGAGAACAGACTGCCTTCCATAATGACAAGGCTACCATCCAATGGAATAACAAAAATATCGACAACATACTACCTTCCATAATGACAAGGCTACCATCCATTGGAGTAACCAAAATATCGACAACAGACTACCTTCCATAATGACAAGGCTACCATCCATTGTAGTAACTAAAATCTCGACAACAGACTACCTTCCAGAATGACAAAGCTACAATCCATTGGAGTAACCAAAATCTCGACAACAGACAACTTCTATAATGACAAGGCTACCATCTATTGGAATAACAAAAATCTCGAGAACAAACTACCTTCCATAATGACAAGGCTACCATCCAATGGAATAACAAAAAATTCGACAACATACTACCTTCCATAATGACAAGGCTACCATCCATTAGAGTGACTAAAATCTCGACAACAGACTACCTTCCATAATGACTAGGCTACCTTCCATTAGAGTAACAAAGATATTGACAACAGACTACCTTCCATAATGACAAGGCTACCATCCATTGGAGTTACAAAAATCTCAAGAACAAACTACCTTCCATAATGACAAGGCTACCATCCATTGGAGTAACAAAAATCTAGAAAATAGACTACCTTCGATACTGACAAGGCTAATATCCATTGGAGTAACAAAAATCTTGACAACAGACTACCTTCCATAATGACAAGGCTACCATCTATAAGAATAAAAAAAATCTCGAGAACAGACTGCCTTCCATAATGACAAGGCTACCATCCAATGGAATAACAAAAATATCGACAACATACTACCTTCCATAATGACAAGGCTACCATCCATTGGAGTAACCAAAATATCGACAAAAGACTACCTTCCATAATGACAAGGCTACCATCAATTATAATAACCAAAATATCAACAACAAACTACCTTCCATAATGACAAGGCTATCGTCCATTGTAGTAACAAAAATCTTGACAACAGACTACCTTCCATAATGACAATGCTACTATCCATTGGAGTAACAAAAATCTCGACAATATACTACCTTCCATAATGACAAGGCTACCATCCATTGTAGTAACAAAAATCTCGACAATAGACTACCTTCCAGAATGACAAAGCTACCATCCATTGGAGTAACCAAAATCTCGACAACAGACAACTTCTATAATGACAAGGCTACCATCTATTGGAATAACAAAAATCTCGAGAACAAACTACCTTCCATAATGACAAGGCTACCATCCAATGGAATAACAAAAAATTCGACAACATACTACCTTCCATAATGACAAGGCTACCATCCATTAGAGTGACAAAAATCTCGACAACAGACTACCTTCCATAATGACTAGGCTACCTTCCATTAGAGTAACAAAGATATCGACAACAGACTACCTTCCATAATGACAAGGCTACCATCCATTGGAGTTACAAAAATCTCAACAACAAACTACCTTCCATAATGACAAGGCTACCATCCATTGGAGTAACAAAAATCTCAAAAATAGACTACCTTCAATACTGACAAGGCTAATATCCATTGGAGTAACAAAAATCTTGACAACAGACTACCTTCCATAATGACAAGGCTACCATCTATAGGAATAAAAAAAATCTCGAGAACAGACTGCCTTCCATAATGACAAGGCTACCATCCAATGGAATAACAAAAATATCGACAACATACTACCTTCCATAATGACAAGGCTACCATCCATTGGAGTAACAAAAATATCGACAACAGACTACCTTCCATAATGACAAGGCTACCATCCATTGTAGTAACAAAAATCTCGACAACAGACTACCTTCCAGAATGACAAAGCTACCATCCATTGGAGTAACCAAAATCTCGACAACAGACAACTTCTATAATGACAAGGCTAACATCTATTGGAAAAACAAAAATCTCGAGAACATACTACCTTCCATAATGACAAGGCTACCATCCAATGGAATAACAAAAATATCGACAACATACTACCTTCCATAATAACAAGGCTACCATCCATTAGAGTGACAAAAATCTCGATAATAGACTACCTTCCATAATGAATAGGCTACCATCCATTAGAGTAACAAAGATATCGACAATAGACTACCTTCTATATACTGACAAGGCTACCATACATTGTAATAACAAAAATCTCGACAGCAAACTACCTTCCACAATGACAAGGCTACCATCCATTAGAGTAACAAAAATATCGACAATAGACTACCTTGCATAATGACAAGGCTACCATCCATTGGAGTAACAAAAATCTCGACAACACACTACCTTCCATAATGACAAGGCTAACATCCATTAGAGTAACAAAAATCTCAACTATAGACTACGTTCCATAATGACAAGGCTACGATCCATTAGAGTAAAAAAAATCTCGACAACAGACTACCTTCCATAATGACAAGGCTACCATCCATTGGAGTAACAAAAATATCGAAAGTAGACTACCTTCGATTTTGACAAGGCTAATATCCATTGGAGTAACAAAAATCTCGACAACAGACTACCTTCCATAATGACAAGGCTACCATCTATAGGAATAAAAAAAATCTCGAGAACAGACTGCCTTCCATAATGACAAGGCTACCATCCAATGGAATAACAAAAATATCGACAACAGACTACCTTCCATAATGACAAGGCTACCATCCATTGGAGTTACAAAAATCTCAACAACAAACTACCTTCCATAATGACAAGGCTACCATCCATTGGAGTAACAAAAATCTCGAAAATAGACTACCTTCAATACTGACAAGGCTAATATCCATTCGAGTAACAAAAATCTTGACAACAGACTACCTTCCATAATGACAATGCTACCATCTATAGGAATAAAAAAAATCTCGAGAACAGACTGCCTTCCATAATGACAAGGCTACCATCCAATGGAATAACAAAAATATCGACAACATACTACCTTCCATAATGACAAGGGTACCATCCATTGGAGTAACAAAAATATCGACAACAGACTACCTTCCATAATGACAAGGCTACCATCCATTGTAGTAACAAAAATCTCGACAACAGACTACCTTCCAGAATGACAAAGCTACCATCCATTGGAGTAACCAAAATCTCGACAACAGACAACTTCTATAATGACAAGGCTAACATCTATTGGAAAAACAAAAATCTCGAGAACATACTACCTTCCATAATGACAAGGCTACCATCCAATGGAATAACAAAAATATCGACAACATACTACCTTCCATAATAACAAGGCTACCATCCATTAGAGTGACAAAAATCTCGATAATAGACTACCTTCCATAATGAATAGGCTACCATCCATTAGAGTAACAAAGATATCGACAATAGACTACCTTCTATATACTGACAAGGCTACCATACATTGTAATAACAAAAATCTCGACAGCAAACTACCTTCCACAATGACAAGGCTACCATCCATTAGAGTAACAAAAATCTCGACAATAGACTACCTTGCATAATGACAAGGCTACCATCCATTGGAGTAACAAAAATCTCGACAACACACTACCTTCCATAATGACAAGGCTAACATCCATTAGAGTAACAAAAATCTCAACTATAGACTACGTTCCATAATGACAAGGCTACGATCCATTAGAGTAAAAAAAATCTCCACAACAGACTACCTTCCATAATGACAAGGCTACCATCCATTGGAGTTACAAAAATCTCAACAACAAACTACCTTCCATAATGACAAGGCTACCATCCATTGGAGTAACAAAAATCTCGAAAGTAGACTACCTTCGATATTGACAAGGCTAATATCCATTGGAATAACAAAAATCTCGACAACAGACTACCTTCCATAATGACAAGGCTACCATCTATAGGAATAAAAAAATTCTCGAGAACATACTGCCTTCCATAATGACATGGCTACCATCCAATGGAATAACAAAAATATCGACAACACACTACCTTCCATAATGACAAGGCTACCATCCATTGGAGTAACCAAAATATCGACAACAGACTACCTTCCATAATGACAAGGCTACCATCAATTATAGTAACCAAAATATCAACAACAGACTACCTTCCATAATGACAAGGCTATTGTCCATTATAGTAATTAAAATCTTGACAACAGACTACCTTCCATAATGACAATGCTACCATCCGTTGGAGTAACAAAAATCTCGACAATAGACTACCTTCCATAATGACAAGGCTACCATCCATTGTAGTAACAAAAATCTCGACAACAGACTACCTTCCAGAATGACAAAGCTACCATCCATTGGAGTAACCAAAATCTCGACAACAAACAACTTCTATAATGACAAGGCTACCATCTATTGGAATAACAAAAATCTCGAGAACAAACTACCTTCCATAATGACAAGGCTACCATCCAATGGAATAACAAAAAATTCGACAACATACTACCTTCCATAATGACAAGGCTACCATCCATTAGAGTGACAAAAATCTCGACAACAGACTACCTTCCATAATGACTAGGCTACCTTCCATTAGAGTAACAAAGATATCGACAACAGACTACCTTCCATAATGACAAGGCTACCATCCATTGGAGTTACAAAAATCTCAACAACAAACTACCTTCCATAATGACAAGGCTACCATCCATTGGAGTAACAAAAATCTCGAAAATAGACTACCTTCGATACTGACAAGGCTAATATCCATTGGAGTAACAAAAATCTTGACAACAGACTACCTTCCATAATGACAAGGCTACCATCTATAGGAATTAAAAAAATCTCGAGAACAGACTGCCTTCCATAATGACAAGGCTACCATCCAATGGAATAACAAAAATATCGACAACATACTACCTTCCATAAAGACAAGGCTACCATCCATTGGAGTAACCAAAATATCGAAAACAAAATACCTTCCATAATGACAAGGCTACCATCCATTGTAGTAACTAAAATCTCGACAACAGAATACCTTCCAGAATGACAAAGCTACCATCCATTGGAGTAACCAAAATCTCGACAACAGACAACTTCTATAATGACAAGGCTACCATCTATTGGAATAACAAAAATCTCGAGAACAAACTACCTTCCATAATGACAAGGCTACCATCCAATGGAATAACAAAAAATTCGACAACATACTACCTTCCATAATGACAAGGCTACCATCCATTAGAGTGACAAAAATCTCAACAACAGACTACCTTCCATAATGACTAGGCTACCTTCCATTAGAGTAACAAAGATATCGACAACAGACTACCTTCCATAATGACAAGGCTACCATCCATTGGAGTTACAAAAATCACAAGAACAAACTACCTTCCATAATGACAAGGCTACCATCCATTGGAGTAACAAAAATCTCAAAAATAGACTACCTTCGATACTGACAAGGCTAATATCCATTGGAGTAACAAAAATATTGACAACAGACTACCTTCCATAATGACAAGGCTACCATCTATAAGAATAAAAAAAATCTCGAGAACAGACTGCCTTCCATAATGACAAGGCTACCATCCAATGGAATAACAAAAATATCGACAACATACTACCTTCCATAATGACAAGGCTACCATCCATTGGAGTAACCAAAATATCGACAACAGACTACCTTCCATAATGACAAGGCTACCATCTATTATAGTAACCAAAATATCAACAACAGACTACCTTCCATAATGACAAGGCTATCGTCCATTGTAGTAACAAAAATCTTGACAACAGACTACCTTCCATAATGACAATGCTACCATCCATTGGAGTAACAAAAATCTCGACAATAGACTACCTTCCATAATGACAAGGCTACCATCCATTGTAGTAACAAAAATCTCGACAATAGACTACCTTCCAGAATGACAAAGCTACCATCCATTGGAGTAACCAAAATCTCGACAACAGACAACTTCTATAATGACAAGGCTACCATCTATTGGAATAACAAAAATCTCGAGAACAAACTACCTTCCATAATGACAAGGCTACCATCGAATGGAATAACAAAAAATTCGACAACATACTACCTTCCATAATGACAAGGCTACCATCCATTAGAGTGACAAAAATCTCGACAACAGACTACCTTCCATAATGACTAGGCTACCTTCCATTAGAGTAACAAAGATATCGACAACAGACTACCTTCCATAATGACAAGGCTACCATCCATTGGAGTTACAAAAATCTCAACACCAAACTACCTTCCATAATGACAAGGCTACCATCCATTGGAGTAACAAAAATCTCGAAAATAGACTACCTTCAATACTGACAAGGCTAATATCCATTGGAGTAACAAAAATCTTGACAACAGACTGCCTTCCATAATGACAAGGCTACCATCTATAGGAATAAAAAAAATCTCGAGAACAGACTGCCTTCCATAATGACAAGGCTACCATCCAATGGAATAACAAAAATATCGACAACATACTACCTTCCATAATGACAAGGCTACCATCCATTGGAGTAACAAAAATATCGACAACAGACTACCTTCCATAATGACAAGGCTACCATCCATTGTAGTAACAAAAATCTCGACAACAGACTACCTTCCAGAATGACACAGCTACCATCCATTGGAGTAACCAAAATCTCGACAACAGATAACTTCTATAATGACAAGGCTAACATCTATTGGAAAAACAAAAATCTTGAGAACATACTACCTTCCATAATGACAAGGCTACCATCCAATGGAATAACAAAAATCTCGACAACATACTACCTTCCATAATAACAAGGCTACCATCCATTAGAGTGACAAAAATCTCGATAATAGACTACCTTCCATAATGAATAGGCTACCATCCATTAGAGTAACAAAGATATCGACAATAGACTACCTTCTATATACTGACAAGGCTACCATACATTGTAATAACAAAAATCTCGACAGCAAACTACCTTCCACAATGACAAGGCTACCATCCATTAGAGTAACAAAAATCTCGACAATAGACTACCTTCCATAATGACAAGGCTACCATCCATTGGAGTAACAAAAATCTCGACAACACACTACCTTCCATAATGACAAGGCTACCATCCATTAGAGTAACAAAAATCTCAACTATAGACTACCTTCCATAATGACAAGGCTACGATCCATTAGAGTAAAAAAAATCTCGACAACAGACTACCTTCCATAATGACAAGGCTACCATCCATTGGAGTTACAAAAATCTCAACAACAAACTACCTTCCATAATGACAAGGCTACCATCCATTGGAGTAACAAAAATCTCGAAAGTAGACTACCTTCGATATTGACAAGGCTAATATCCATTGGAGTAACAAAAATCTCGACAACAAACTACCTTCCATAATGACAAGGCTACCATCTATAGGAATAAAAAAAATCTCGAGAACAGACTGCCTTCCATAATGACAAGGCTACCATCCAATGGAATAACAAAAATATCGACAACATACTACCTTCCATAATGACAAGGCTACCATCCATTGGAGTAACCAAAATATCGACAACAGACTACCTTCCATAATGACAAGGCTACCATCAATTATAGTAACCAAAATATCAACAACAGACTACCTTCCATAATGACAAGGCTATCGTCCATTGTAGTAACAAAAATCTTGACAACAGACTACCTTCCATAATGACAATGCTACCATCCGTTGGAGTAACAAAAATCTCGACAATAGACTACCTTCCATAATGACAAGGCTACCATCCATTGTAGTAACAAAAATCTCGACAATAGACTACCTTCCAGAATGACAAAGCTACCATCCATTGGAGTAACCAAAATCTCGACAACAAACAACTTCTATAATGACAAGGCTACCATCTATTGGAATAACAAAAATCTCGAGAACAAACTACCTTCCATAATGACAAGGCTACCATCCAATGGAATAACAAAAAATTCGACAACATACTACCTTCCATAATGACAAGGCTACCATCCATTAGAGTGACAAAAATCTCGACAACAGACTACCTTCCATAATGACTAGGCTACCTTCCATTAGAGTAACAAAGATATCGACAACAGACTACCTTCCATAATGACAAGGTTACCATCCATTGGAGTTACAAAAATCTCAACAACAAACTACCTTCCATAATGACAAGGCTACCATCCATTGGAGTAACAAAAATCTCGAAAATAGACTACCTTCGATACTGACAAGGCTAATATCCATTGGAGTAACAAAAATCTTGACAACAGACTACCTTCGAAAATGACAAGGCTACCATCTATAAGAATAAAAAAAATCTCGAGAACAGACTGCCTTCCATAATGACAAGGCTACCATCCAATGGAATAACAAAAATATCGACAACATACTACCTTTCATAAAGACATGGCTACCATCCATTGGAGTAACCAAAATATCGAAAACAGAATACCTGCCATAATGACAAGGCTACCATCCATTGTAGTAACTAAAATCTCGACAACAGACTACCTTCCAGAATGACAAAGCTACCATCCATTGGAGTAACCAAAATCTCGACAACAGACAACTTCTATAATTACAAGGCTACAATCTATTGGAATAACAAAAATCTCGAGAACAAACTACCTTCCATAATGACAAGGCTACCATCCAATGGAATAACAAAAAATTCGACAACATACTACCTTCCATAATGACAAGGCTACCATCCATTAGAGTGACAAAAATCTCGACAACAGACTACCTTCCATAATGACTAGGCTACCTTCCATTAGAGTAACAAAGATATCGACAACAGACTACCTTCCATAATGACAAGGCTACCATCCATTGGAGTTACAAAAATCTCAAGAACAAAGTACCTTCCATAATGACAAGGCTACAATCCATTGGAGTAACAAAAATCTCGAAAATAGACTACCTTCGATACTGACAAGGCTAATATCCATTGGAGTAACAAAAATCTTGACAACAGACTACCTTCCATAATGACAAGGCTACCATCTATAAGAATAAAAAAAATCTCGAGAACAGACTGCCTTCCATAATGACAAGGCTACCATCCAATGGAATAACAAAAATATCGACAACATACTACCTTCCATAATGACAAGGCTACCATCCATTGGAGTAACCAAAATATCGACAACAGACTACCTTCCATAATGACAAGGCTACCATCAATTATAGTAACCAAAATATCAACAACAAACTACCTTCCATAATGACAAGGCTATCGTCCATTGTAGTAACAAAAATCTTGACAACAGACTACCTTCCATAATGACAATGCTACCATCCGTTGGAGTAACAAAAATCTCGACAATAGACTACCTTCCATAATGACAAGGCTACCATCCATTGTAGTAACAAAAATCTCGACAATAGACTACCTTCCAGAATGACAAAGCTACCATCCATTGGAGTAACCAAAATCTCGACAACAAACAACTTATATAATGACAAGGCTACCATCTATTGGAATAACAAAAATCTCGAGAACAAACTACCTTCCATAATGACAAGGCTACCATCCAATGGAATAACAAAAAATTCGACAACATACTACCTTCCATAATGACAAGGCTACCATCCATTAGAGTGACAAAAATCTCGACAACAGACTACCTTCCATAATGACTAGGCTACCTTCCATTAGAGTAACAAAGATATCGACAACAGACTACCTTCCATAATGACAAGGCTACCATCCATTGGAGTTACAAAAATCTCAACAACAAACTACCTTCCATAATGACAAGGCTACCATCCATTGGAGTAAAAAAAATCTCGAAAATAGACTACCTTCGATACTGACAAGGCTAATATCCATTGGAGTAACAAAAATCTTGACAACAGACTACCTTCCATAATGACAAGGCTACCATCTATAGGAATAAAAAAAATCTCGAGAACAGACTGCCTTCCATAATGACAAGGCTATCATCCAATGGAATAACAAAAATATCGACAACATACTACCTTCCATAAAGACAAGGCTACCATCCATTGGAGTAACCAAAATATCGACAACAGACTACCTTCCATAATGACAAGGCTACCATCCATTGTAGTAACTAAAATCTCGACAACAGACTACCTTCCAGAATGACAAAGCTACCATCCATTGGAGTAACCAAAATCTCGACAACAGACAACTTCTATAATGACAAGGCTACCATCTATTGGAATAACAAAAATCTCGAGAACAAACTACCTTCCATAACGACAAGGCTACCATCCAATGGAATAACAAAAAATTCGACAACATACTACCTTCCATAATGACAAGGCTACCATCCATTAGAGTGACAAAAATCTCGACAACAGACTACCTTCCATAATGACTAGGCTACCTTCCATTAGAGTAACAAAGATATCGACAACAGACTACCTTCCATAATGACAAGGCTACCATCCATTGGAGTTACAAAAATCTCAACAACAAACTACCTTCCATAATGACAAGGCTACCATCCATTGGAGTAACAAAAATCTGGAAAAAAGACTACCTTCGATACTGACAAGGCTAATATCCATTGGAGTAACAAAAATCTCGACAACAGACAACTTCTATAATGACAAGGCTACCATCTATTGGAATAACAAAAATCTCGAGAACAAACTACCTTCCATAATGACAAGGCTACCATCCTATGGAATAACAAAAAATTCGACAACATACTACCTTCCATAATGACAAGGCTACCATCCATTAGAGTGACAAAAATCTCGACAACAGACTACCTTCCATAATGACTAGGCTACCTTCCATTAGAGTAACAAAGATATTGACAACAGACTACCTTCCATAATGACAAGGCTACCATCCATTGGAGTTACAAAAATCTCAAGAACAAACTACCTTCCATAATGACAAGGCTACCATCCATTGGAGTAACAAAAATCTTGAAAATAGACTACCTTTGATACTGACAAGGCTAATATCCATTGGAGTAACAAAAATCTTGACAACAGACTACCTTCCATAATGACAAGGCTACCATCTATAAGAATTAAAAAAATCTCGAGAACAGACTGCCTTCCATAATGACAAGGCTACCATCCAATGGAATAACAAAAATATCGACAACATACTACCTTCCATAATGACAAGGCTACCATCCATTAGAGTGACAAAAATCTCGACAACAGACTACCTTCCATAATGACTAGGCTACCTTCCATTAGAGTAACAAAGATATCGACAACAGACTACCTTCCATAATGACAAGGCTACCATCCATTGGAGTTACAAAAATCTCAACAACAAACTACCTTCCATAATGACAAGGCTACCATCCATTGGAGTAACAAAAATCTCGAAAATAGACTACCTTCGATACTGACAAGGCTAATATCCATTGGAGTAACAAAAATCTTGACAACAGACTACCTTCCATAATGACAAGGCTACCATCTATAGGAATAAAAAAAATCTCGAGAACAGACTGCCTTCCATAATGACAAGGCTACCATCCAATGGAATAACAAAAATATCGACAACATACTACCTTCCATAAAGATAAGGCTACCATCCATTGGAGTAACCAAAATATCGACAACAGACTACCTTCCATAATGACAAGGCTACCATCCATTGTAGTAACTAAAATCTCGACAACATACTACCTTCCAGAATGACAAAGCTACCATCCATTGGAGTAACCAAAATCTCGACAACAGACAACTTCTATAATGACAAGGCTACCATCTATTGGAATAACAAAAATCTCGAGAACAAACTACCTTCCATAATGACAAGGCTACCATCCAATGGAATAAGAAAAAATTCGACAACATACTACCTTCCATAATGACAAGGCTACCATCCATTAGAGTGACAAAAATCTCGCCAACAGACTACCTTCCATAATGACTAGGCTACCTTCCATTAGAGTAACAAAGATATTGACAACAGACTACCTTCCATAATGACAAGGCTACCATCCATTGGAGTTACAAAAATCTCAAGAACAAACTACCTTCCATAATGACAAGGCTACCATCCATTGGAGTAACAAAAATCTCGAAAATAGACTACCTTTGATACTAACAAGGCTAATATCCATTGGAGTAACAAAAATCTTGACAACAGACTACCTTCCATAATGACAAGGCTACCATCTATAAGAATAAAAAAAATCTCGAGAATAGACTGCCTTCCATAATGACAAGGCTACCATCCAATGGAATAACAAAAATATCGACAACATACTACCTTCCATAATGACAAGGCTACCATCCATTAGAGTGACAAAAATCTCGACAACAGACTACCTTCCATAATGACTAGGCTACCTTCCATTAGAGTAACAAAGATATCGACAACAGACTACCTTCCATAATGACAAGGCTACCATCCATTGGAGTTACAAAAATCTCAACAACAAACTACCTTCCATAATGACAAGGCTACCATCCATTGGAGTAACAAAAATCTCGAAAAAAGACTACCTTCGATACTGACAAGGCTAATATCCATTGGAGTAACAAAAATCTCGACAACAGACAACTTCTATAATGACAAGGCTACCATCTATAGGAATAAAAAAAATCTCGAGAACAGACTGCCTTCCATAATGACAAGGCTACCATCCAATGGAATAACAAAAATATTGACAACATACTACCTTCCATAATGACAAGGCTACCATCCATTGGAGTAACCAAAATATCGACAACAGACTACCTTCCATAATGACAAGGCTACCATCCATTGTAGTAACTAAAATCTCGACAACAGACTACCTTCCAGAATGACAAAGCTACCATCCATTGGAGTAACCAAAATCTCGACAACAGACAACTTCTATAATTACAAGGCTACCATCTATTGGAATAAAAAAAATCTCGAGAACAAACTACCTTCCATAATGACAAGGCTACCATCCAATGGAATAACAAAAAATTCGACAACATACTACCTTCCATAATGACAAGGCTACCATCCATTAGAGTGACAAAAATCTAGACAACAGACTACCTTCCATAATGACTAGGCTACCTTCCATTAGAGTAACAAAGATATCGACAACAGACTACCTTCCATAATGACAAGGCTACCATCCATTGGAGTAACAAAAATCTCGAAAAAAGACTACCTTCGATACTGACAAGGCTAATATCCATTGGAGTAACAAAAATCTCGACAACAGACAACTTCTATAATGATAAGGCTACAATCTATAGGAATAAAAAAAATCTCGAGAACAGACTGCCTTCCATAATGACAAGGCTACCATCCAATGGAATAACAAAAATATCGACAACATACTACCTTCCATAATGACAAGGCTACCATCCATTGGAGTAACCAAAATATCGATAACAGACTACCTTCCATAATGACAAGGCTACCATCCATTGTAGTAACTAAAATCTCGACAACAGACTACCTTCAAGAATGACAAAGCTACCATCCATTGGAGTAACCAAAATCTCGACAACAGACAACTTCTATAATGACAAGGCTACCATCTATTGGAATAACAAAAATCTCGAGAACAAACTACCTTCCATAATGACAAGGCTACCATCCAATGGAATAACAAAAAATTCGACAACATACTACCTTCCATAATGACAAGGCTACCATCCATTAGAGTGATAAAAATCTCGACAACAGACTACCTTCCATAATGACTAGGCTACCTTCCATTAGAGTAACAAAGATATTGACAACATACTACCTTCCATAATGACAAGGCTACCATCCATTGGAGTTACAAAAATCTCAAGAACAAACTACCTTCCATAATGACAAGGCTACCATCCATTGGAGTAACAAAAATCTCGAAAATAGACTACCTTCGATACTGACAAGGCTAATATCCATTGGAGTAACAAAAATCTTGACAACAGACTACCTTCCATAATGACAAGGCTACCATCTATAAGAATAAAAAAAATCTCGAGAACAGACTGCCTTCCATAATGACAAGGCTACCATCCAATGGAATAACAAAAATATCGACAACATACTACCTTCCATAATGACAAGGCTACCATCCATTAGAGTGACAAAAATCTCGACAACAGACTACCTTCCATAATGACTAGGCTACCTTCCATTAGAGTAACAAAGATATCGACAACAGACTACCTTCCATAATGACAACGCTACCATCCATTGGAGTTACAAAAATCTCAACAACAAACTACCTTCCGTAATGACAAGGCTACCATCCATTGGAGTAACAAAAATCTCGAAAATAGACTACCTTCGATACTGACAAGGCTAATATCCATTGGAGTAACAAAAATCTTGACAACAGACTACCTTCCATAATGACAAGGCTACCATCTATAGGAATAAAAAAAATCTCGAGAACAGACTGCCTTCCATAATGACAAGGCTACCATCCAATGGAATAACAAAACTATCCACAACATACTACCTTCCATAAAGACAAGGCTACCATCCATTGGAGTAACCAAAATATCGACAACAGACTACCTTCCATAATGACAAGGCTACCATCCATTGTAGTAACTAAAATCTCGACAACAGACTACCTTCCAGAATGACAAAGCTACCATCCATTGGAGTAACCAAAATCTCGACAACAGACAACTTCTATAATGACAAGGCTACCATCTATTGGAATAACAAAAATCTCGAGAACAAACTACCTTCCATAATGACAAGGCTACCATCCAATGGAATAACAAAAAATTCGATAACATACTACCTTCCATAATGACAAGGCTACCATCCATTAGAGTGATAAAAATCTCGACAACAGACTACCTTCCATAATGACTAGGCTACCTTCCATTAGAGTAACAAAGATATTGACAACAAACTACCTTCCATAATGACAAGGCTACCATCCATTGGAGTTACAAAAATCTCAAGAACAAACTACCTTCCATAATGACAAGGCTACCATCCATTGGAGTAACAAAAATCTCGAAAATAGACTACCTTTGATACTAACAAGGCTAATATCCATTGGAGTAACAAAAATCTTGACAACAGACTACCTTCCATAATGACAAGGCTACCATCTATAAGAATAAAAAAAATCTCGAGAACAAACTGCCTTCCATAATGACAAGGCTACCATCCAATGGAATAACAAAAATATCGACAACATACTACCTTCCATAATGACAAGGCTACCATCCATTAGAGTGACAAAAATCTCGACAACAGACTACCTTCCATAATGACTAGGCTACCTTCCATTAGAGTAACAAAGATATTGACAACAAACTACCTTCCATAATGACAAGGCTACCATCCATTGGAGTTACAAAAATCTCAACAACAAACTACCTTCCATAATGACAAGGCTACCATCCATTGGAGTAACAAAAATCTCGAAAATAGACTACCTTCGATACTGACAAGGCTAATATCCATTGGAGTAACAAAAATCTTGACAACAGACTACCTTCCATAATGACAAGGCTACCATCTATAGGAATAAAAAAAATCTCGAGAACAGACTGCCTTCCATAATGACAAGGCTACCATCCAATGGAATAACAAAAATATCGACAACATACTACCTTCCATAAAGATAAGGCTACCATCCATTGGAGTAACCAAAATATCGACAACAGACTACCTTCCATAATGACAAGGCTACCATCCATTGTAGTAACTAAAATCTCGACAACAGACTACCTTCCAGAATGACAAAGCTACCATCCATTGGAGTAACCAAAATCTCGACAACAGACAACTTCTATAATGACAAGGCTACCATCTATTGGAATAACAAAAATCTCGAGAACAAACTACCTTCCATAATGACAAGGCTACCATCCAATGGAATAAGAAAAAATTCGACAACATACTACCTTCCATAATGACAAGGCTACCATCCATTAGAGTGACAAAAATCTAGACAACAGACTACCTTCCATAATGACTAGGCTACCTTCCATTAGAGTAACAAAGATATCGACAACAAACTACCTTCCATAATGACAAGGCTACCATCCATTGGAGTTACAAAAATCTCAAGAACAAACTACCTTCCATAATGACAAGGCTACCATCCATTGGAGTAACAAAAATCTCGAAAATAGACTACCTTCGATACTAACAAGGCTAATATCCATTGGAGTAACAAAAATCTCGACAACAGACAACTTCTATAATGACAAGGCTACCATCTATAGGAATAAAAAAAATCTCGAGAACAGACTGCCTTCCATAATGACAAGGCTACCATCCAATGGAATAACAAAAATATCGACAACATACTACCTTCCATAATGACAAGGCTACCATCCATTGGAGTAACCAAAATATCGACAACAGACTACCTTCCATAATGACAAGGCTACCATCCATTGTAGTAACTAAAATCTCGACAACAGACTACCTTCCAGAATGACAAAGCTACCATCCATTGGAGTAACCAAAATCTCGACAACAGACAACTTCTATAATGACAAGGCTACCATCTATTGGAATAACAAAAATCTCGAGAACAAACTACCTTCCATAATGACAAGGCTACCATCCAATGGAATAAGAAAAAATTCGACAACATACTACCTTCCATAATGACAAGGCTACCATCCATTAGAGTGACAAAAATCTCGCCAACAGACTACCTTCCATAATGACTAGGCTACCTTCCATTAGAGTAACAAAGATATTGACAACAAACTACCTTCGATACTGACAAGGCTACCATCCATTGGAGTAACAAAAATCTCAAGAACAAACTACCTTCCATAATGACAAGGCTACCATCCATTGGAGTAACAAAAATCTCGAAAATAGACTACCTTCGATACTGACAAGGCTAATATCCATTGGAGTAACAAAAATCTTGACAACAGACTACCTTCCATAATGACAAGGCTACCATCCAATGGAATAACAAAAATATCGACAACATACTACCTTCCATAATGACAAGGCTACCATCCATTAGAGTGACAAAAATCTCGACAACAGACTACCTTCCATAATGACTAGGCTACCTTCCATTAGAGTAACAAAGATATCGACAACAGACTACCTTCCATAATGACAAGGCTACCATCCATTGGAGTTACAAAAATCTCAACAACAAACTACCTTCCATAATGACAAGGCTACCATCCATTGGAGTAACAAAAATCTCGAAAATAGACTACCTTCGATACTGACAAGGCTAATATCCATTGGAGTAACAAAAATCTTGACAACAGACTACCTTCCATAATGACAAGGCTACCATCTATAGGAATAAAAAAAATCTCGAGAACAGACTGCCTTCCATAATGACAAGGCTACCATCCAATGGAATAACAAAACTATCGACAACATACTACCTTCCATAATGACAAGGCTACCATCCATTGGAGTAACCAAAATATCGACAACAGACTACCTTCCATAATGACAAGGCTACCATCCATTGTAGTAACTAAAATCTCGACAACAGACTACCTTCCAGAATGACAAAGCTACCATCCATTGGAGTAACCAAAATCTCGACAACAGACAACTTCTATAATGACAAGGCTACCATCTATTGGAATAACAAAAATCTCGAGAACAAACTACCTTCCATAATGACAAGGCTACCATCCAATGGAATAACAAAAAATTCGATAACATACTACCTTCCATAATGACAAGGCTACCATCCATTAGAGTGATAAAAATCTCGACAACAGACTACCTTCCATAATGACTAGGCTACCTTCCATTAGAGTAACAAAGATATTGACAACATACTACCTTCCATAATGACAAGGCTACCATCCATTGGAGTTACAAAAATCTCAAGAACAAACTACCTTCCATAATGACAAGGCTACCATCCATTGGAGTAACAAAAATCTCGAAAATAGACTACCTTCGATACTGACAAGGCTAATATCCATTGGAGTAACAAAAATCTTGACAACAGACTACCTTCCATAATGACAAGGCTACCATCTATAAGAATAAAAAAAATCTCGAGAACAGACTGCCTTCCATAATGACAAGGCTACCATCCAATGGAATAACAAAAATATCGACAACATACTACCTTCCATAATGACAAGGCTACCATCCATTAGAGTGACAAAAATCTCGACAACAGACTACCTTCCATAATGACTAGGCTACCTTCCATTAGAGTAACAAAGATATCGACAACAGACTACCTTCCATAATGACAAGGCTACCATCCATTGGAGTTACAAAAATCTCAACAACAAACTACCTTCCATAATGACAAGGCTACCATCCATTGGAGTAACAAAAATCTCGAAAATAGACTACCTTCGATACTGACAAGGCTAATATCCATTGGAGTAACAAAAATCTTGACAACAGACTACCTTCCATAATGACAAGGCTACCATCTATAGGAATAAAAAAAATCTCGAGAACAGACTGCCTTCCATAATGACAAGGCTACCATCCAATGGAATAACAAAAATATCGACAACATACTACCTTCCATAAAGATAAGGCTACCATCCATTGGAGTAACCAAAATATCGACAACAGACTACCTTCCATAATGACAAGGCTACCATCCATTGTAGTAACTAAAATCTCGACAACAGACTACCTTCCAGAATGACAAAGCTACCATCAATTGGAGTAACCAAAATCTCGACAACAGACAACTTCTATAATGACAAGGCTACCATCTATTGGAATAACAAAAATCTCGAGAACAAACTACCTTCCATAATGACAAGGCTACCATCCAATGGAATAACAAAAAATTCGACAACATACTACCTTCCATAATGACAAGGCTACCATCCATTAGAGTGACAAAAATCTAGACAACAGACTACCTTCCATAATGACTAGGCTACCTTCCATTAGAGTAACAAAGATATCGACAACAGACTACCTTCCATAATGACAAGGCTACCATCCATTGGAGTTACAAAAATCTCAACAACAAACTACCTTCCATAATGACAAGGCTACCATCCATTGGAGTAACAAAAATCTCGAAAAAAGACTACCTTCGATACTGACAAGGCTAATATCCATTGGAGTAACAAAAATCTCGACAACAGACAACTTCTATAATGATAAGGCTACCATCTATAGGAATAAAAAAAATCTCGAGAACAGACTGCCTTCCATAATGACAAGGCTACCATCCAATGGAATAACAAAAATATCGACAACATACTACCTTCCATAATGACAAGGCTACCATCCATTGGAGTAACCAAAATATCGATAACAAACTACCTTCCATAATGACAAGGCTACCATCCATTGTAGTAACTAAAATCTCGACAACAGACTACCTTCCAGAATGACAAAGCTACCATCCATTGGAGTAACCAAAATCTCGACAACAGACAACTTCTATAATGACAAGGCTACCATCTATTGGAATAACAAAAATCTCGAGAACAAACTACCTTCCATAATGACAAGGCTACCATCCAATGGAATAACAAAAAATTCGACAACATACTACCTTCCATAATGACAAGGCTACCATCCATTAGAGTGATAAAAATCTCGACAACAGACTACCTTCCATAATGACTAGGCTACCTTCCATTAGAGTAACAAAGATATTGACAACATACTACCTTCCATAATGACAAGGCTACCATCCATTGGAGTTACAAAAATCTCAAGAACAAACTACCTTCCATAATGACAAGGCTACCATCCATTGGAGTAACAAAAATCTCGAAAATAGACTACCTTCGATACTGACAAGGCTAATATCCATTGGAGTAACAAAAATCTTGACAACAGACTACCTTCCATAATGACAAGGCTACCATCTATAAGAATAAAAAAAATCTCGAGAACAGACTGCCTTCCATAATGACAAGGCTACCATCCAATGGAATAACAAAAATATCGACAACATACTACCTTCCATAATGACAAGGCTACCATCCATTAGAGTGACAAAAATCTCGACAACAGACTACCTTCCATAATGACTAGGCTACCTTCCATTAGAGTAACAAAGATATCGACAACAGACTACCTTCCATAATGACAAGGCTACCATCCATTGGAGTTACAAAAATCTCAACAACAAACTACCTTCCATAATGACAAGGCTACCATCCATTGGAGTAACAAAAATCTCGAAAATAGACTACCTTCGATACTGACAAGGCTAATATCCATTGGAGTAACAAAAATCTTGACAACAGACTACCTTCCATAATGACAAGGCTACCATCTATAGGAATAAAAAAAATCTCGAGAACAGACTGCCTTCCATAATGACAAGGCTACCATCCAATGGAATAACAAAAATATCGACAACATACTACCTTCCATAAAGATAAGGCTACCATCCATTGGAGTAACCAAAATATCGACAACAGACTACCTTCCATAATGACAAGGCTACCATCCATTGTAGTAACTAAAATCTCGACAACAGACTACCTTCCAGAATGACAAAGCTACCATCAATTGGAGTAACCAAAATCTCGACAACAGACAACTTCTATAATGACAAGGCTACCATCTATTGGAATAACAAAAATCTCGAGAACAAACTACCTTCCATAATGACAAGGCTACCATCCAATGGAATAACAAAAAATTCGACAACATACTACCTTCCATAATGACAAGGCTACCATCCATTAGAGTGACAAAAATCTAGACAACAGACTACCTTCCATAATGACTAGGCTACCTTCCATTAGAGTAACAAAGATATCGACAACAGACTACCTTCCATAATGACAAGGCTACCATCCATTGGAGTTACAAAAATCTCAACAACAAACTACCTTCCATAATGACAAGGCTACCATCCATTGGAGTAACAAAAATCTCGAAAAAAGACTACCTTCGATACTGACAAGGCTAATATCCATTGGAGTAACAAAAATCTCGACAACAGACAACTTCTATAATGATAAGGCTACCATCTATAGGAATAAAAAAAATCTCGAGAACAGACTGCCTTCCATAATGACAAGGCTACCATCCAATGGAATAACAAAAATATCGACAACATACTACCTTCCATAATGACAAGGCTACCATCCATTGGAGTAACCAAAATATCGATAACAAACTACCTTCCATAATGACAAGGCTACCATCCATTGTAGTAACTAAAATCTCGACAACAGACTACCTTCCAGAATGACAAAGCTACCATCCATTGGAGTAACCAAAATCTCGACAACAGACAACTTCTATAATGACAAGGCTACCATTTATTGGAATAACAAAAATCTCGAGAACAAACTACCTTCCATAATGACAAGGCTACCATCCAATGGAATAACAAAAAATTCGACAACATACTACCTTCCATAATGACAAGGCTACCATCCATTAGAGTGATAAAAATCTCGACAACAGACTACCTTCCATAATGACTAGGCTACCTTCCATTAGAGTAACAAAGATATTGACAACATACTACCTTCCATAATGACAAGGCTACCATCCATTGGAGTTACAAAAATCTCAAGAACAAACTACCTTCCATAATGACAAGGCTACCATCCATTGGAGTAACAAAAATCTCTAAAATAGACTACCTTCGATACTGACAAGGCTAATATCCATTGGAGTAACAAAAATCTTGACAACAGACTACCTTCCATAATGACAAGGCTACCATCTATAAGAATAAAAAAAATCTCGAGAACAGACTGCCTTCCATAATGACAAGGCTACCATCCAATGGAATAACAAAAATATCGACAACATACTACCTTCCATAATGACAAGGCTACCATCCATTAGAGTGACAAAAATCTCGACAACAGACTACCTTCCATAATGACTAGGCTACCTTCCATTAGAGTAACAAAGATATCGACAACAGACTACCTTCCATAATGACAAGGCTACCATCCATTGGAGTTACAAAAATCTCAACAACAAACTACCTTCCATAATGACAAGGCTACCATCCATTGGAGTAACAAAAATCTCGAAAATAGACTACCTTCGATACTGACAAGGCTAATATCCATTGGAGTAACAAAAATCTTGACAACAGACTACCTTCCATAATGACAAGGCTACCATCTATAGGAATAAAAAAAATCTCGAGAACAGACTGCCTTCCATAATGACAAGGCTACCATCCAATGGAATAACAAAAATATCGACAACATACTACCTTCCATAAAGATAAGGCTACCATCCATTGGAGTAACCAAAATATCGACAACAGACTACCTTCCATAATGACAAGGCTACCATCCATTGTAGTAACTAAAATCTCGACAACAGACTACCTTCCAGAATGACAAAGCTACCATCAATTGGAGTAACCAAAATCTCGACAACAGACAACTTCTATAATGACAAGGCTACCATCTATTGGAATAACAAAAATCTCGAGAACAAACTACCTTCCATAATGACAAGGCTACCATCCAATGGAATAACAAAAAATTCGACAACATACTACCTTCCATAATGACAAGGCTACCATCCATTAGAGTGACAAAAATGTCGACAACAGACTACCTTCCATAATGACTAGGCTACCTTCCATTAGAGTAACAAAGATATCGACAACAGACTACCTTCCATAATGACAAGGCTACCATCCATTGGAGTTACAAAAATCTCAACAACAAACTACCTTCCATAATGACAAGGCTACCATCCATTGGAGTAACAAAAATCTCGAAAATAGACTACCTTCGATACTGACAAGGCTAATATCCATTGGAGTAACAAAAATCTTGACAACAGACTACCTTCCATAATTACAAGGCTACCATCTATAGGAATAAAAAAAATCTCGAGAACAGACTGCCTTCCATAATGACAAGGCTACCATCCAATGGAATAACAAAAATATCGACAACATACTACCTTCCATAAAGATAAGGCTACCATCCATTGGAGTAACCAAAATATCGACAACAGACTACCTTCCATAATGACAAGGCTACCATCCATTGTAGTAACTAAAATCTCGACAACAGACTACCTTCCAGAATGACAAAGCTACCATCAATTGGAGTAACCAAAATCTCGACAACAGACAACTTCTATAATGACAAGGCTACCATCTATTGGAATAACAAAAATCTCGAGAACAAACTACCTTCCATAATGACAAGGCTACCATCCAATGGAATAACAAAAAATTCGACAACATACTACCTTCCATAATGACAAGGCTACCATCCATTAGAGTGACAAAAATCTCGACAACAGACTACTTTCCATAATGACTAGGCTACCTTCCATTAGAGTAACAAAGATATCGACAACAGACTACCTTCCATAATGACAAGGCTACCATCCATTGGAGTTACAAAAATCTCAACAACAAACTACCTTCCATAATGACAAGGCTACCATCCATTGGAGTAACAAAAATCTCGAAAAAAGACTACCTTCGATACTGACAAGGCTAATATCCATTGGAGTAACAAAAATCTCGACAACAGACAACTTCTATAATGATAAGGCTACCATCTATAGGAATAAAAAAAATCTCGAGAACATACTGCCTTCCATAATGACAAGGCTACCATCCAATGGAATAACAAAAATATCGACAACATACTACCTTCCATAATGACAAGGCTACCATCCATTGGAGTAACCAAAATATCGATAACAGACTACCTTCCATAATGACAAGGCTACCATCCATTGTAGTAACTAAAATCTCGACAACAGACTACCTTCCAGAATGACAAAGCTACCATCCATTAGAGTAACCAAAATCTCGACAACAGACAACTTCTATAATGACAAGGCTACCATCTATTGGAATAACAAAAATCTCGAGAACAAACTACCTTCCATAATGACAAGGCTACCATCCAATGGAATAACAAAAAATTCGACAACATACTACCTTCCATAATGACAAGGCTACCATCCATTAGAGTGATAAAAATCTCGACAACAGACTACCTTCCATAATGACTAGGCTACCTTCCATTAGAGTAACAAAGATATTGACAACATACTACCTTCCATAATGACAAGGCTACCATCCATTGGAGTTACAAAAATCTCAAGAACAAACTACCTTCCATAATGACAAGGCTACCATCCATTGGAGTAACAAAAATCTCGAAAATAGACTACCTTCGATACTGACAAGGCTAATGAGTAACAAAAATCTTGACAACAGACTACCTTCCATAATGACAAGGCTACCATCTATAAGAATAAAAAAAATCTCGAGAACAGACTTCCTTCCATAATGACAAGGCTACCATCCAATGGAATAACAAAAATATCGACAACATACTACCTTCCATAATGACAAGGCTACCATCCATTAGAGTGACAAAAATCTCGACAACAGACTACCTTCCATAATGACTAGGCTACCTTCCATTAGAGTAACAAAGATATCGACAACAGACTACCTTCCATAATGACAAGGCTACCATCCATTGGAGTTACAAAAATCTCAACAACAAACTACCTTCCATAATGACAAGGCTACCATCCATTGGAGTAACAAAAATCCCGAAAATAGACTACCTTCGATACTGACAAGGATAATATCCATTGGAGTAACAAAAATCTTGACAACAGACTACCTTCCATAATGACAAGGCTACCATCTATAGGAATAAAAAAAATCTCGAGAACAGACTGCCTTCCATAATGACAAGGCTACCATCCAATGGAATAACAAAAATATCGACAACATACTACCTTCCATAAAGATAAGGCTACCATCCATTGGAGTAACCAAAATATCGACAACAGACTACCTTCCATAATGACAAGGCTACCATCCATTGTAGTAACTAAAATCTCGACAACAGACTACCTTCCAGAATGACAAAGCTACCATCAATTGGAGTAACCAAAATCTCGACAACAGACAACTTCTATAATGACAAGGCTACCATCTATTGGAATAACAAAAATCTCGAGAACAAACTACCTTCCATAATGACAAGGCTACCATCCAATGGAATAACAAAAAATTCGACAACATACTACCTTCCATAATGACAAGGCTACCATCCATTAGAGTGACAAAAATCTCGACAACAGACTACCTTCCATAATGACTAGGCTACCTTCCATTAGAGTAACAAAGATATCGACAACAGACTACCTTCCATAATGACAAGGCTACTATCCATTGGAGTTACAAAAATCTCAACAACAAACTACCTTCCATAATGACAAGGCTACCATCCATTGGAGTAACAAAAATCTCGAAAATAGACTACCTTCGATACTGACAAGGCTAATATCCATTGGAGTAACAAAAATCTTGACAACAGACTACCTTCCATAATGACAAGGCTACCATCTATAGAAATAAAAAAAATCTCGAGAACAGACTGCCTTCCATAATGACAAGGCTACCATCCAATGGAATAACAAAAATATCGACAACATACTACCTTCCATAAAGATAAGGCTACCATCCATTGGAGTAACCAAAATATCGACAACAGACTACCTTCCATAATGACAAGGCTACCATCCATTGTAGTAACTAAAATCTCGACAACAGACTACCTTCCAGAATGACAAAGCTACCATCCATTGGAGTAACCAAAATATCGACAACAGACAACTTCTATAATGACAAGGCTACAATCTATTGGAATAACAAAAATCTCGAGAACAAACTACCTTCCATAATGACAAGGCTACCATCCAATGGAATAACAAAAAATTCGACAACATACTACCTTCCATAATGACAAGGCTACCATCCATTAGAGTGATAAAAATCTCGACAACAGACTACCTTCCATAATGACTAGGCTACCTTCCATTAGAGTAACAAAGATATTGACAACATACTACCTTCCATAATGACAAGGCTACCATCCATTGGAGTTACAAAAATCTCAAGAACAAACTACCTTCCATAATGACAAGGCTACCATCCATTGGAGTAACAAAAATCTCGAAAATAGACTACCTTCGATACTGACAAGGCTAATATCCATTGGAGTAACAAAAATCTTGACAACAGACTACCTTCCATAATGACAAGGCTACCATCTATAAGAATAAAAAAAATCCCGAGAACAGACTGCCTTCCATAATGACAAGGCTACCATCCAATGGAATAACAAAAATATCGACAACATACTACCTTCCATAATGACAAGGCTACCATCCATTAGAGTGACAAAAATCTCGACAACAGACTACCTTCCATAATGACTAGGCTACCTTCCATTAGAGTAACAAAGATATCGACAACAGACTACCTTCCATAATGACAAGGCTACCATCCATTGGAGTTACAAAAATCTCAACAACAAACTACCTTCCATAATGACAAGGCTACCATCCATTGGAGTAACAAAAATCTCGAAAATAGACTACCTTCGATACTGACAAGGCTAATATCCATTGGAGTAACAAAAATCTTGACAACAGACTACCTTCCATAATGACAAGGCTACCATCTATAGGAATAAAAAAAATCTCGAGAACAGACTGCCTTCCATAATGACAAGGCTACCATCCAATGGAATAACAAAAATATCGACAACATACTACCTTCCATAAAGATAAGGCTACCATCCATTGGAGTAACCAAAATATCGACAACAGACTACCTTCCATAATGACAAGGCTACCATCCATTGTAGTAACTAAAATCTCGACAACAGACTACCTTCCAGAATGACAAAGCTACCATCAATTGGAGTAACCAAAATCTCGACAACAGACAACTTCTATAATGACAAGGCTACCATCTATTGGAATAACAAAAATCTCGAGAACAAACTACCTTCCATAATGACAAGGCTACCATCCAATGGAATAACAAAAAATTCGACAACATACTACCTTCCATAATGACAAGGCTACCATCCATTAGAGTGACAAAAATCTCGACAACAGACTACCTTCCATAATGACTAGGCTACCTTCCATTAGAGTAACAAAGATATCGACAACAGACTACCTTCCATAATGACAAGGCTACCATCCATTGGAGTTACAAAAATCTCAACAACAAACTACCTTCCATAATGACAAGGCTACCATCCATTGGAGTAACAAAAATCTCGAAAATAGACTACCTTCGATACTGACAAGGCTAATATCCATTGGAGTAACAAAAATCTTGACAACAGACTACCTTCCATAATTACAAGGCTACCATCTATAGGAATAAAAAAAATCTCGAGAACAGACTGCCTTCCATAATGACAAGGCTACCATCCAATGGAATAACAAAAATATCGACAACATACTACCTTCCATAAAGATAAGGCTACCATCCATTGGAGTAACCAAAATATCGACAACAGACTACCTTCCATAATGACAAGGCTACCATCCATTGTAGTAACTAAAATCTCGACAACAGACTACCTTCCAGAATGACAAAGCTACCATCAATTGGAGTAACCAAAATCTCGACAACAGACAACTTCTATAATGACAAGGCTACCATCTATTGGAATAACAAAAATCTCGAGAACAAACTACCTTCCATAATGACAAGGCTACCATCCAATGGAATAACAAAAAATTCGACAACATACTACCTTCCATAATGACAAGGCTACCATCCATTAGAGTGACAAAAATCTCGACAACAGACTACCTTCCATAATGACTAGGCTACCTTCCATTAGAGTAACAAAGATATCGACAACAGACTACCTTCCATAATGACAAGGCTACCATCCATTGGAGTTACAAAAATCTCAACAACAAACTACCTTCCATAATGACAAGGCTACCATCCATTGGAGTAACAAAAATCTCGAAAATAGACTACCTTCGATACTGACAAGGCTAATATCCATTGGAGTAACAAAAATCTTGACAACAGACTACCTTCCATAATGACAAGGCTACCATCTATAGAAATAAAAAAAATCTCGAGAACAGACTGCCTTCCATAATGACAAGGCTACCATCCAATGGAATAACAAAAATATCGACAACATACTACCTTCCATAAAGATAAGGCTACCATCCATTGGAGTAACCAAAATATCGACAACAGACTACCTTCCATAATGACAAGGCTACCATCCATTGTAGTAACTAAAATCTCGACAACAGACTACCTTCCAGAATGACAAAGCTACTATCCATTGGAGTAACCAAAATCTCGACAACAGACAACTTCTATAATGACAAGGCTACCATCTATTGGAATAACAAAAATCTCGAGAACAAACTACCTTCCATAATGACAAGGCTACCATCCAATGGAATAACAAAAAATTCGACAACATACTACCTTCCATAATGACAAGGCTACCATCCATTTGAGTGATAAAAATCTCGACAACAGACTACCTTCCATAATGACTAGGCTACCTTCCATTAGAGTAACAAAGATATTGACAACAGACTACCTTCCATAATGACATGGCTACCATCCATTGGAGTTACAAAAATCTCAAGAACAAACTACCTTCCATAATGACAAGGCTACCATCCATTGGAGTAACAAAAATCTCGAAAATAGACTACCTTCGATACTGACAAGGCTAATATCCATTGGAGTAACAAAAATCTTGACAACAGACTACCTTCCATAATGACAAGGCTACCATCTATAAGAATAAAAAAAATCTCGAGAACGGACTGCCTTCCATAATGACAAGGCTACCATCCAATGGAATAACAAAAATATCGACAACATACTACCTTCCATAATGACAAGGCTACCATCCATTGGAGTAACCAAAATATCGACAACAGACTACCTTCCATAATGACAAGGCTACCATCCATTGTAGTAACTAAAATCTCGACAACAGACTACCTTCCAGAATGACAAAGCTACAATCAATTGGAGTAACCAAAATCTCGAGAACAAACTACCTTCCATAATGACAAGGCTACCATCTATTGGAATAACAAAAATCTCGAGAACAAACTACCTTCCATAATGACAAGGCTACCATCCAATGGAATAACAAAAAATTCGACAACATACTAGCTTCCATAATGACAAGGCTACCATCCATTAGAGTGACAAAAATCTCGACAACAGACTACCTTCCATAATGACTAGGCTACCTTCCATTAGAGTAACAAAGATATTGACATTAGACTACCTTCCATAATGACAAGGCTACCATCCATTGGAGTTACAAAAATTTCAAGAACAAACTACCTTCCATAATGACAAGGCTACCATCCATTGGAGTAACAAAAATCTCGAAAATAGACTACCTTCGATACTGACAAGGCTAATATCCATTGGAGTAACAAAAATCTTGACAACAGACTACCTTCCATAATGACAAGGCTACCATCTATAAGAATAAAAAAAATCTCGAGAACAGACTGCCTTCCATAATGACAAGGCTACCATCCAATGGAATAACAAAAATATTGACAACATACTACCTTCCATAATGACAAGGCTACCATCCATTGGAGTAACCAAAATATCGACAATAGACTACCTTCCATAATGACAAGGCTACCATCAATTATAGTAACCAAAATATCAACAACAGACTACCTTCCATAATGACAAGGCTATCGTCCATTGTAGTAACAAAAATCTTGACAACAGACTACCTTCCATAATGACAATGCTACCATCCATTGGAGTAACAAAAATCTCGACAATAGACTACCTTCCATAATGACAAGGCTACCATCCATTGTAGTAACAAAAATCTCGACAATAGACTACCTTCCAGAATGACAAAGCTACCATCCATTGGAGTAACCAAAATCTCGACAACAGACAACTTCTATAATGACAAGGCTACCATCTATTGGAATAACAAAAATCTCGAGAACAAACTACCTTCCATAATGAAAAGGCTACCATCCAATGGAATAACAAAAAATTCGACAACATACTACCTTCCATAATGACAAGGCTACCATCCATTAGAGTGACAAAAATCTCGACAACAGACTACCTTCCATAATGACTAGGCTACCTTCCATTAGAGTAACAAAGATATCGACAACAGACTACCTTCCATAATGACAAGGCTACCATCCATTGGAGTTACAAAAATCTCAACAACAAACTACCTTCCATAATGACAAGGCTACCATCCATTGGAGTAACAAAAATCTCGAAAAAAGACTACCTTCAATACTGACAAGGCTAATATCCATTGGAGTAACAAAAATCTTGACAACAGACTACCTTCCATAATGACAAGGCTACCATCTATAGGAATAAAAAAAATCTCGAGAACAGACTGCCTTCCATAATGACAAGGCTACCATCCAATGGAATAACAAAAATATCGACAACATACTACCTTCCATAATGACAAGGCTACCATCCATTGGAGTAACCAAAATATCGACAACAGACTACCTTCCATAATGACAAGGCTACCATCCATTGTAGTAACAAAAATCTCGACAACAAACTACCTTCCAGAATGACAAAGCTACCATCCATTGGAGTAACCAAAATCTCGACAACAGACAACTTCTATAATGACAAGGCTACCATCTATTGGAATAACAAAAATCTCGAGAACAAACTACCTTCCATAATGACAAGGCTACCATCCAATGGAATAACAAAAAATTCGACAACATACTACCTTCCATAATGACAAGGCTACCATCCATTAGAGTGATAAAAATCTCGACAACAGACTACCTTCCATAATGACTAGGCTACCTTCCATTAGAGTAACAAAGATATTGACAACATACTACCTTCCATAATGACAAGGCTACCATCCATTGGAGTTACAAAAATCTCAAGAACAAACTACCTTCCATAATGACAAGGCTACCATCCATTGGAGTAACAAAAATCTCGAAAATAGACTACCTTCGATACTGACAAGGCTAATATCCATTGGAGTAACAAAAATCTTGACAACAGACTACCTTCCATAATGACAAGGCTACCATCTATAAGAATAAAAAAAATCTCGAGAACAGACTGCCTTCCATAATGACAAGGCTACCATCCAATGGAATAACAAAAATATCGACAACATACTACCTTCCATAATGACAAGGCTACCATCCATTAGAGTGACAAAAATCTCGACAACAGACTACCTTCCATAATGACTAGGCTACCTTCCATTAGAGTAACAAAGATATCGACAACAGACTACCTTCCATAATGACAAGGCTACCATCCATTGGAGTTACAAAAATCTCAACAACAAACTACCTTCCATAATGACAAGGCTACCATCCATTGGAGTAACAAAAATCTCGAAAATAGACTACCTTCGATACTGACAAGGCTAATATCCATTGGAGTAACAAAAATCTTGACAACAGACTACCTTCCATAATGACAAGGCTACCATCTATAGGAATAAAAAAAATCTCGAGAACAGACTGCCTTCCATAATGACAAGGCTACCATCCAATGGAATAACAAAAATATCGACAACATACTACCTTCCATAAAGATAAGGCTACCATCCATTGGAGTAACCAAAATATCGACAACAGACTACCTTCCATAATGACAAGGCTACCATCCATTGTAGTAACTAAAATCTCGACAACAGACTACCTTCCAGAATGACAAAGCTACCATCAATTGGAGTAACCAAAATCTCGACAACAGACAACTTCTATAATGACAAGGCTACCATCTATTGGAATAACAAAAATCTCGAGAACAAACTACCTTCCATAATGACAAGGCTACCATCCATTAGAGTGACAAAAATCTCGACAACAGACTACCTTCCATAATGACTAGGCTACCTTCCATTAGAGTAACAAAGATATCGACAACAGACTACCTTCCATAATGACAAGGCTACCATCCATTGGAGTTACAAAAATCTCAACAACAAACTACCTTCCATAATGACAAGGCTACCATCCATTGGAGTAACAAAAATCTGGAAAAAAGACTACCTTCGATACTGACAAGGCTAATATCCATTGGAGTAACAAAAATCTCGACAACAGATTACCTTCCATAATGACAAGGCTACCATCTATAGAAATAAAAAAAATCTCGAGAACAGACTGCCTTCCATAATGACAAGGCTACCATCCAATGGAATAACAAAAATATCGACAACATACTACCTTCCATAAAGATAAGGCTACCATCCATTGGAGTAACCAAAATATCGACAACAGACTACCTTCCATAATGACAAGGCTACCATCCATTGTAGTAACTAAAATCTCGACAACAGACTACCTTCCAGAATGACAAAGCTACCATCCATTGGAGTAACCAAAATCTCGACAACAGACAACTTCTATAATGACAAGGCTACCATCTATTGGAATAACAAAAATCTCGAGAACAAACTACCTTCCATAATGACAAGGCTACCATCCAATGGAATAACAAAAAATTCGACAACATACTACCTTCCATAATGACAAGGCTACCATCCATTAGAGTGACAAAAATCTCGACAACAGACTACCTTCCATAATGACTAGGCTACCTTCCATTAGAGTAACAAAGATATTGACAACAGACTACCTTCCATAATGACAAGGCTACCATCCATTGGAGTTACAAAAATTTCAAGAACAAACTACCTTCCATAATGACAAGGCTACCATCCATTGGAGTAACAAAAATCTCGAAAATAGACTACCTTCGATACTGACAAGGCTAATATCCATTGGAGTAACAAAAATCTTGACAACAGACTACCTTCCATAATGACAAGGCTACCATCTATAAGAATAAAAAAAATCTCGAGAATGGACTGCCTTCCATAATGACAAGGCTACCATCCAATGGAATAACAAAAATATCGACAACATACTACCTTCCATAATGACAAGGCTACCATCCATTGGAGTAACCAAAATATCGACAATAGACTACCTTCCATAATGACAAGGCTACCATCAATTATAGTAACCAAAATATCAACAACAGACTACCTTCCATAATGACAAGGCTATCGTCCATTGTAGCAACAAAAATCTTGACAACAGACTACCTTCCATAATGACAAGGCTACCATCCAATGGAATAACAAAAAATTCGACAACATACTACCTTCCATAATGACAAGGCTACCATCCATTAGAGTGACAAAAATCTCGACAACAGACTACCTTCCATAATGACTAGGCTACCTTCCATTAGAGTAACAAAGATATCGACAACAGACTACCTTCCATAATGACAAGGCTACCATCCATTGGAGTTACAAAAATCTCAACAACAAACTACCTTCCATAATGACAAGGCTACCATCCATTGGAGTAACAAAAATCTCGAAAATAGACTACCTTCAATACTGACAAGGCTAATATCCATTGGAGTAACAAAAATCTTGACAACAGACTACCTTCCATAATGACAAGGCTACCATCTATAGGAATAAAAAAATTCTCGAGAACAGACTGCCTTCCATAATGACAAGGCTACCATCCAATGGAATAACAAAAATATCGACAACATACTACCTTCCATAATGACAAGGCTACCATCCATTGGAGTAACCAAAATATCGACAACAGACTACCTTCCATAATGACAAGGCTACCATCCATTGTAGTAACAAAAATCTCGACAACAGACTACCTTCCAGAATGACAAAGCTACCATCCATTGGAGTAACCAAAATCTCGACAACAGACAACTTCTATAATGACAAGGCTAACATCTATTGGAAAAACAAAAATCTCGAGAACATACTACCTTCCATAATGACAACGCTACCATCCAATGGAATAACAAAAATCTCGACAACATACTACCTTCCATAATGACAAGGCTACCATCCATTAAAGTAACAAAAATCTCGACAATAGACTACCTTCCATAATGACTAGGCTACCTTCCATTAGAGTAACAAAGATATTGACAACAGACTACCTTCCATAATGACAAGGCTACCATCCATTGGAGTTACAAAAATCTCAAGAACAAACTACCTTCCATAATGACAAGGCTACCATCCATTGGAGTAACAAAAATCTCGAAAATAGACTACCTTCGATACTGACAAGGCTAATATCCATTGGAGTAACAAAAATCTTGACAACAGACTACCTTCCATAATGACAAGGCTACCATCTATAAGAATAAAAAAAATCTCGAGAACATACTGCCTTCCATAATGACAAGGCTACCATCCAATGGAATAACAAAAATATCGACAACATACTACCTTCCATAATGACAAGGCTACCATCCATTGGAGTAACCAAAATATCGACAACAGACTACCTTCCATAATGACAAGGCTACCATCAATTATAGTAACCAAAATATCAACAATAGACTACCTTCCATAATGACAAGGCTATCGTCCATTGTAGTAACAAAAATCATGACAACAGACTACCTTCCATAATGACAATGCTACCATCCATTGGAGTAACAAAAATCTCGACAATAGACTACCTTCCATAATGACAAGGCTACCATCCATTGTACTAACAAAAATCTCGACAATAGACTACCTTCCAGAATGACAAAGCTACCATCCATTGGAGTAACCAAAATCTCGACAACAGACAACTTCTATAATGACAAGGCTACCATCTATTGGAATAACAAAAATCTCGAGAACAAACTACCTTCCATAATGACAAGGCTACCATCCAATGGAATAACAAAAAATTCGACAACATACTACCTTCCATAATGACAAGGCTACCATCCATTAGAGTGACAAAAATCTCGACAACAGACTACCTTCCATAATGACTAGGCTACCTTCCATTAGAGTAACAAAGATATCGACAACAGACTACCTTCCATAATGACAAGGCTACCATCCATTGGAGTTACAAAAATCTCAACAACAAACTACCTTCCATAATGACAAGGCTACCATCCATTGGAGTAACAAAAATCTCGAAAATAGACTACCTTCAATACTGACAAGGCTAATATCCATTGGAGTAACAAAAATCTTGACAACAGACTACCTTCCATAATGACAAGGCTACCATCTATAGGAATAAAAAAAATCTCGAGAACAGACTGCCTTCCATAATGATAAGGCTACCATCCAATGGAATAACAAAAATATCGACAACATACTACCTTCCATAATGACAAGGCTACCATCCATTGGAGTAACCAAAATATCGACAACAGACTACATTCCATAATGACAAGGCTACCATCCATTGTAGTAACAAAAATCTCGACAACAGACTACCTTCCAGAATGACAAAGCTACCATCCATTGGAGTAACCAAAATCTCGACAACAGACAACTTCTATAATGACAAGGCTAACATCTATTGGAAAAACAAAAATCTCGAGAACATACTACCTTCCATAATGACAAGGCTACCATCCAATGGAATAACAAAAATCTCGACAACATACTACCTTCCATAATGACAAGGCTACCATCCATTAAAGTAACAAAAATCTCGACAATAGACTACCTTCCATAATGACAAGGCTACCATCCATTGGAGTAACAAAAATCTCGACAACACACTACCTTCCATAATGACAAGGCTACCATCCATTAGAGTAACAAAAATCTCAACTATAGACTACCTTCCATAATGACAAGGCTACCATCCATTAGAGTAAAAAAAATATCGACAACAGACTACCTTCCATAATGACAAGGCTACCATCCATTGGAGTAACAAAGATATCGACAACAGACTACCTTCCATAATGACAAGGCTACCATCCATTGGAGTTACAAAAATCTCAACAACAAACTACCTTCCATAATGACAAGGCTACCATCCATTGGAGTAACAAAAATCTCGAAAATAGACTACCTTCAATACTGACAAGGCTAATATCCATTGGAGTAACAAAAATCTTGACAACAGACTACCTTCCATAATGACAAGGCTACCATCTATAGGAATAAAAAAAATCTCGAGAACAGACTGCCTTCCATAATGATAAGGCTACCATCCAATGGAATAACAAAAATATCGACAACATACTACCTTCCATAATGACAAGGCTACCATCCATTGGAGTAACCAAAATATCGACAACAGACTACATTCCATAATGACATGGCTACCATCCATTGTAGTAACAAAAATCTCGACAACAGACTACCTTCCAGAATGACAAAGCTACCATCCATTGGAGTAACCAAAATCTCGACAACAGACAACTTCTATAATGACAAGGCTAACATCTATTGGAAAAACAAAAATCTCGAGAACATACTACCTTCCATAATGACAAGGCTACCATCCAATGGAATAACAAAAATCTCGACAACATACTACCTTCCATAATGACAAGGCTACCATCCATTAAAGTAACAAAAATCTCGACAATAGACTACCTTCCATAATGACAAGGCTACCATCCATTGGAGTAACAAAAATCTCGACAACACACTACCTTCCATAATGACAAGGCTACCATCCATTAGAGTAACAAAAATCTCAACTATAGACTACCTTCCATAATGACAAGGCTACGATCCATTAGAGTAAAAAAAATATCGACAACAGACTACCTTCCATAATGACAAGGATACCATCCATTGGAGTAATTAAAATATCAACAAGAGACTACCTTCCATAATGACAAGGCTACCATGCATTGGAGTAATGAAAATATCAACAAGAGACTACCTTCCATATTAACAAGGCTACCATCCATTGGAGTAACAAAAAGTTCGCCAACAAACTACCTTCCATAATGACAAGGCTTCCACCCATTGGATTAACAAAGATATCGATAACAAACTACCTTCCATAATGACAAGGCTACCATCCATTGGAGTAACAAAAATCTCGAAAACAGACTACCTTCGATAATGACAAGGCTAATATCCATTGGAGTAACAAAAATCTCGACAACTGACTACCTTCCATAATGACAAGGCTACCATCTATAGGAATAAAACAAATATCAAGAACAGACTGCCTTCCATAATGTCAAGGCTACCATCCAATGGAATAACAAAAATATCGACAACATACTAACTTCCATAATGACAAGGCTACCATCAATTATAGTAACCAAAATATCGAGAACAGACTACCTTCCCTAATGACAAGGCTACCGTCCATTGTAGTAACAAAAATCTTGACAACAGACTACCTTCCAGAATGACAAAGCTACCATCCATTGGAGTAACCAAAATCTCGACAACAGACAACTTCTATAATGACAAGGCTACTATAAATTGGAATAATAAAAATCTCGAGAACATACTACCTTCCATAATGACAAGGCTACCATCCATTGGAGTAACAAAAATCTCAACAACAAACTACCTTCCAAAATGATAAGGCTACCATCCATTGGAATAACAAAAATATCGACAACAAACTACGTTCCATAATGACAAGGCTACCATCCATTGGAGTAAAAAAAATATAGACAACAAACCACCTTCCATAATGACAAGGCTATCATCCATTGGAGTAACTAAAATATCCACAAGAGACTACTTTCCATAATGACAAGGCTACCATCCATTGGAGTAACAAAAATCGCAACAACAGACTACCTTCCATAATGACAAGGCTACCATCCATTGGAGTAACAAAAATATTAACAACAGACTACCTTCCATAATGATAAGGTTATCATCCATTGGAGTAACAAGAATCTCGCCAACAGACTACCTTCCATAATGACAAGGCTACCATCCATTGGAATTACAAAATTATCGACAACAAACTACGTTCCATAATGACAAGGCTATCATCCATTGGAGTAACAAAAATATCGACAACAGACTACCTTCCATAATGACAAGGCTACCATCCATTGGAGTAACAAAAATATCGAGAAAAGACAACCTTCCTTAATGAAAAGCCTACCATCCATTGGAGTAACAAAAAATCTCGAAAACATAATACCTTCCATAATGACTAGGCTACCATCCATTGGAGTAACAAAGATAGCAAAAACAGACTACCTTCCATAATGACAAGGCTACCATCAATTGGAGTGACAATAATCTCAACAAGAAACTACCTTCCATAATGACAACGCTACCATCCATTGGAGTAACAAAAATCTTGAAAACTGACTACCTTCCATATTGACAAGGCTACGATCCATTAGAGTAACAGAAATCTCAACTATAGACTACCTTCCATAATGACATGGCTACCATCCATTGGAGTAACAAAAAGTTCGCGAACAGACTATCTTCCATAATGACAAGGCTACCATCCATTGGATTAACAAAGATATCGACAACAGACTACCTTCCATAATGACAAGGCTACCATCCATTGGAGTTACAAAAATCTCAACAACAAACTACCTTCCATAATGACAAGGCTACCATCTATAGGAATAAAAAAAATCTCGAGAACAGACTGCCTTCCATAATGACAAGGCTACCATCCAATGGAATAACAAAAATATCGACAACATACTACCTTCAATAATGACAAGGCTACCATTCATTGGAGTAACCAAAATATCGACAACAGACTACCTTCCATAATGACAAAGCTACAATCCATTGTAGTAACAAAAATCTCGACAACAGACTACCTTCCAGAATGACAAAGCTACCATCCATTGGAGTAACCAAGATCTCGACAACAGACAACTTCTATAATGACAAGGCTAACATCTATTGGAAAAACAAAACTCTCGAGAACATACTACCTTCCATAATGAGAAGGCTACCATCCAATGGAATAACAAAAATCTCGACAACATACTACCTTCCATAATGACAAGGCTACCATCCATTAGAGTGACAAAAATCTCGATAATAGACTACCTTCCATAATGACTAGGCTACCATCCATTAGAGTAACAAAGAAATCGACAACAGACTACCTTCTATATACTGACAAGGCTACCATACATTGTAATAACAAAAATCTCGACAACAAACTACCTTCCACAATGACAAGGCTACCATCCATTAGAGTAACAAAAATCTCGACAATAGACTACCTTCCATAATGACAAGGCTACCATCCATTGGAGTAACAAAAATCTCGACAACACACTACCTTCCATAATGACAAGGCTACCATCCATTAGAGTAACAAAATTCTCAACTATAGACTACCTTCCATAATTACAAGGCTACGATCCATTAGAGTATAAAAAATCTCGACAACAGACTACCTTCCATAATGACAAGGCTACCATCCATTGGAGTAATGAAAATATCAACAAGAGACTACCTTCCATAATGACAAGGCTACCATGCATTGGAGTAATGAAAATATCAACAAGAGACTACCTTCCATATTAACAAGGCTACCATCCATTGGAGTAACAAAAAGTTCGCCAACAGACTACCTTCCATAATGACAAGGCTACCACCCATTGGATTAACAAAGATATCGACAATAGACTACCTTCCATAATGACAAGGCTACCATCCATTGGAGTGACAAAAATCTCAATAACAAACTACCTTCCATAATGACAAGGCTACCATCCATTGGAGTAACAAAAATCTCGAAAACAGACTACCTTCGATAATGACAAGGTTAATATCCATTGGAGTAACAAAAATCTCGACAACAGACTACCTTCCATAATGACAAGGCTACCATCTATAGGAATAAAACAAATCTCGAGAACGGACTGCCTTCCATAATGTCAAGGCTACCATCCAATGGAATAACAAAAATATCGACAACATACTACCTTCCATAATGACAAGGCTACCATCAATTATAGTAACCAAAATATCGACAACAAACTACCTTCCATACTGACAAGGCTACCGTCCATTGTAGTAACAAAAATCTTGACAACAGACTACCTTCCAGAATGACAAAGCTACCATCCATTGGAGTAACCAAAATCTCGACAACAGACAACTTCTATAATGACAAGGCTACCATCTATTGGAATAAAAAAAATCTCGAGAACATACTACCTTCCATAATGACAAGGTTACCATCCAATGGAATAACAAAAATCTCGATAACATACTACCTTCCATAATGACAAGGCTACCATCCATTAGAGTGACAAAAATCTCGATAATAGACTACCTTCCATAATGGCTAGGCTACCTTCCATTAGAGTAACAAAGATATCGACAATAGACTACCTTCTATCTACTGACAAGGCTACCATACATTGTAATAACAAAAATCTCGACAGCAAACTACCTTCCATAATGACAAGGCTACCATCCATTAGAGTAACAAAAATCTCGACAATAGACTACCTTCCATAATGACAAGGCTACCATCCATTGGAGTAACAAAAATCTCGACAACACACTACCTTCCATAATGACAAGGCTACGATCCATTAGAGTAATTAAATCTCAACTATAGACTACCTTCCCTAATGACAAGGCTACGATCCATTAGAGTAAAAAAAATCTCGACAATAGACTACCTTCCATAATGACAAGGCTACCATCCATTGGAGTAATGAAAATATCAACAAGAGAATACCTTCCATAATGACAAGGCTACCATGCAATGGAGTAATGAAAATATCAACAAGAGACTACCTTCCATATTAACAAGGCTACCATCCATTGTAGTAACAAAAAGTTCGCCAACAGACTACCTTCAATAATGACAAGGTTACCACCCATTGGATTAACAAAGATATCGACAATAGACTACCTTCCATAATGACAAGGCTACCATCCATTGGAGTGAAAAAAATCTCAATAACAAACTACCTTCCATAATGACAAGGCTACCATCCATTGGAGTAACAAAAATCTCGAAAATAGACTACCTTCGATAATGACAAGGCTAATATCCATTGGAGTAACAAAAATCTCGACAACAGACTACCTTCCATAATGACAAGGCTACCATCTATAGGAATAAAACAAAACTCGAGAATGGACTGCCTTCCATAATGTCAAGGCTACCATCCAATGGAATAACAAAAATATGGACAACATACTACCTTCCATAATGACAAGGCTACCATCAATTATACTAACCAAAATATCGACAACAGACTACCTTCCATAATGACAAGGCTACCGTCCATTGTAGTAACAAAAATCTTGACAACAGACTACCTTCCAGAATGACAAAGCTACCATCCGTTGGAGTAACCAAAATCTCGACAACAGACAACTTCTATAATGACAAGGCTACCATCTATTGGAATAACAAAAATCTCGAGAACATACTACCTTCCATAATGATAAGGCTACCATCCAATGGAATAACAAAAATCTCGACAACATACTACCTTCCATAATGACAAGGCTACCATCCATTAGAGTGACAAAAATCTCGATAATAGACTACCTTCCATAATGACTAGGCTACCTTCCATTAGAGTAACAAAGATATCGACAATAGACTACCTTCTATATACTGACAAGGCTATCATACATTGTAATAACAAAAATCTCGACAGCAAACTACCTTCCATAATGACAAGGCTACCATCCATTAGAGTAACAAAAATCTCGACAATAGACTACCTTCCATAATGACAAGGCTACCATCCATTGGAGTAACAAAAATCTCGACAACACACTACCTTCCATAATGACAAGGCTACGATCCATTAGAGTAACAGAAATCTCAACTATAGACTACCTTCAATAATGACAAGGCTACGATCCATTAGAGTAAAAAAAATCTCGACAACAGACTACCTTCCATAATGACAAGGCTACCATCCATTGGAGTAATGAAAATATCAACAAGAGACTACCTTCCATAATGACAAGGCTATCATGCATTGGAGTAATGAAAATATCAACAAGAGACTACCTTCCATATTAACAAGGCTACCATCCATTGGAGTAACAAAAAGTTCTCCAAAAGACTACCTTCCATAATGACAAGGCTGTTAGAACAATGTTTGAATCTAGTACCCTATATTTATGTTTTGATGATAACAAAGTGAAAAGATATAGTATTTAAATGTTTCATGATTGAATTATATGCTGCCTAAAAATACTATGCTCTGACTTGCAGATATGCTGATTAAAATAAGCAAGATCACTTATTCAGCATCAGAACTTGATTTGATACACCAGCATCAGAAGTTGCTGAATCAGAACGTGAAGATCAGATGATCAACTCACGCACATGCTGAAGCTTGATGAACAGAACTGCGCGTAAACACTCTGATACAGAAACAATAGTTCATCAGCAGCGAAGCAGAATCAGAATGAGCCAAGCCAGATCGTGCATTGAAGAAGCAACGGTACTGTGCATTGAACGCTAATCAATTCCAACGGCCTCATTCCAGACAAGATCTGCTCAAAAAGGAAAGCTTGTTATTAGCATTGAATCAAGAATATTTGCTTCAACGTTCATCTTCTCAAGTGCTATATAAACCAAGCTTCGAAGATTATCATGGCTAATGCTTCCAAACTCTCTACACGCACAAAGCTGAACAATAATCTTCATCTACCAGTCTTGCTAAACCAACAAACTCTGATACTCCATTAGCGTTTAGCAACCTAGTATTCTAAGCTTCATTTGTGTAAACATCACAGTTGTGATATAGTTTTGTAGAAAACATTCACACACATTATTTTATACCTTTGTAAGAAAGTGTTGCCTTGACAAACCGGATTGTGGTTTGAATCAAGAAGGCTTTAGCAGTTGTTAAAGCAGATTTGTATTCAGTTGAATATAGTGAATTAAGACCTCGTTGGAGAGAGGCGAAATCACCTTGACGGGTGGACTGGAGTAGTTTGAGATCAAACGAACCAGGATAAAAATATCTTGTCATTTGCTTTAAGATTCCAGTTTTACAATTCAACCCCCCCTTCTTGTGTTTTTTTCACCCCTTCAATTGGCATCAGAGCGCCTGGTTCTGAGCTAAAACACTTAACCGTGTCAGTACAAGATCCAGCGTCAGAAAAACACAATGGCAGGAAACAACTCTCATTTCAGCAATGACAACAATGAGGATAGAGACAGATTCAGCGGCAAACCTCCAGTCTTTGATGGAGAAAACTTTGATTACTGGAAAGACAGAATTGAAAGCTTCTTTCTAGCACATGATGCTGATCTGTGGGATATGGTGACAGATGGATACACGCACCCTGTGAATGCAACTGGTCAGAAGATTGAAAGAAAATCAATGACTGATCAACAAAAGCGTGATTTCAAGAATCACCATAAGGCCAAAACCATCCTCCTCAGTGCCATCTCCTACACTGAGTATGAGAAGATCTCCAACAGAGACACAGCTAAGAACATCTTTGATTCTCTCAGAATGACGCATGAGGGCAACGTTCAAGTCAAAGAAACAAAAGCTCTGGCGCTCATTCAGAAGTATGAGGCGTTTAAAATGGAAGAATCTGAATCCATTGAAACTATGTTCTCTAGATTCCAGATTCTGGTAGCTGGTCTCAAAGTTCTGGACAAAGGATACTCTACTGCTGACCATGTCAAGAAGATAATCAGAAGTTTACCCAAGCAGTGGAGGCCTATGGTTACTGCTCTGAAGCTGGCGAAAGATCTCAACAAAATCACTCTGGAGGAACTTATAAGCTCCCTCAGAAGTCATGAGATAGAGCTAGAAGCTGACGAGCCTCAGAAGCAAGGTAAGCCTATAGCTTTAAAATCTAACAGAAAATCTGAATCTAAAGTTTTGCAGGCAGTTGAAGAAACATCTGATGGATCCTCATCAGAAGAAGACGAACTTTCCCTTCTCTCCAGAAGAGTAAATCAACTGTGGAAGCAAAGACAAAGGAAGTTCAGGAATCCCAGAAGATCTGATCAGAACGAGTCTTCTTCCAGATACAGAAGGACAGATTCTTCCTCTGGATACAGAAGATCTGAAGGCTCCTCCGGTAGCAAGAAGCCAAATACAAAAGACATCATTTGCTACGAGTGCAATGAGCAAGGTCACTACAAGAGTGACTGCCCAAAGCTTCAGAGGGAAAAGCCCAAAAAGAAGTTTGGAAGAGAGAAGAAGAAAAGTCTCATGGCCACATGGGATGACTCTGACTCGTCTGAAGCTGACTCAGAATCAGATGATGAAAGGGCGAACATAGCGCTCATGGCTAACATTCCAGATGACAGTGAAGCTTCTGACTCAGACTCAGAATCAGACACAGAAGAGGTATTCCCTAACTTCGCTGTTAATTTTACAAAGGCTGAACATGCTGAAAGCCTCAATGAAATTCTGGAACGTTATCAGCAGATTAGAGCTAAATTCAGAGACCTGAAAAGGACTCTTGAATCTGACTCTAATAAGTCTGAGAGTCTCAAATTGGAAAACTCTGAGCTGAAAGATAAAATTTCAAAATTAGAAAACTCTCTACAAAACTCTCAGAATGAACCAATTTCTGAAACTCCCAGCAACGCTGATGAGATCATCAAGGAGTATGATCATAGTTTCCAGAAGTTCCTTGCTAAAAGCATAGATAGAAGCAGAATGGCTTCAATGATCTATGGAGTTAGCAGAAACGGCAGGAAAGGAATAGGATACCTAGGTAAGGTTCCTACACCTAAAAATGTCATGGATTTAACCATTAAACACACACCTTTAAATTCACACTTTGTGTATGGTCACACACATGACATCAAATATACTAGTAGTAATCACTTTGTGAAACCAAAATTCAACCAGAGTTTTGGTAAAACTAACAAGTCAGGACCCAAGAAGATCTGGGTACCTAAGGATAAAATAATACATGTTGCAGATATCTTTAGCAGCAAGTCAGAAACACCAGTCATGGTACCTGGACTCTGGCTGCTCACGACACATGACGGGAAGAAGGCATATGTTCCAAAGCCTGGAACTTAAGCCTGGAGGCCACGTTGGCTTTGGAGGCAATCAGAGGGGAAAGATAATTGGCTCTGGAACTGTAGGTAACGGAAATCTTCCCTCTATTAATAATGTTCTGCTTGTTGATGGATTGATGCATAACCTGTTATCCATAAGTCAATTAAGTGATAACGGTTATGATATAATCTTTAATCAAAAATCATGTAAAGCTGTTAGTCAGAAAGATGGGACTATCCTATTTAATGGTAAGAGGAAAAACAACATTTACAAAATCAAACTTTCTGAACTAAAGAGTCAGAACGTAAAATGTCTTCTGTCTGTTAACAACGAGCAGTGGATCTGGCACAGAAGATTGGGGCATGTTAGTATGAGAAGAATATCTCAGATTAACAAACTCAATCTGGTCAGAGGACTTCCTAATTTGAAGTTCAATTCAGATGCTCTGTGTGAAGCATGTCAGAAAGGCAAATTTGCAAAACCTTCTTTTAAATCCAAAAATGTTGTTTCTACCTCTAAGCCATTAGAACTTCTGCACATTGACTTATTTGGACCAGTTAAGACTGCTTCTGTCAGTGGCAAGAAGTATGGGTTAGTAATCGTAGATGACTATAGCAGATGGACATGGGTAAAGTTCTTAAGACACAAGGACGAGTCACACTCTGTGTTTGTTACCTTCTGTAACCAAGTTCATAATGAAAAAGATCTTAGAATCGTTAAAGTCAGAAGTGATCATGGTGGAGAATTTGAAAATAAAGATTTTGAGTCATTCTTTAATGACAAAGGCATTCTGCATGATTTCTCTTGTCCTAGAACTCCCCAACAAAATGGAGTTGTAGAACGAAAGAACAGAACATTGCAAGAAATGGCCAGAACCATGATCAACGAGACAAACGTTGCTAAGACTTTCTGGGCAGAGGCAATAAACACAGCGTGCTACATTCAGAATAGAATCTCAATAAGACCTATTCTGGAAAAGACTCCATATGAATTGTGGAAGAACAGAAAGCCCAACATTTCGTATTTTCATCCATTTGGATGTACTTGCTATATGTTAAATACAAAGAATTATTTGAACAAGTTTGATTCTAAGGCACAGAAGTGTATTATGTTAGGATACTCTGAACGCTCAAGAGGGTACAGAGTATACAATACAGAAACACAGATTGTGGAAGAATCAATCAGTGTTCGTTTTGATGACAAGCTTGACTCTGAAAAGTCAAAGCAGAATGAAAATCTTGCAGGTATAGAAATTGAATTTGCAGGTTCTGAAGACAAGTCATCAGAAGCTCTCAACAAAGACATTCCTTCAACGTCTGAAAGAAGCAATGCTAGAAATCCTTCAACAGCTGCTGATCAACCTCAGAAGAGATTGCCCAGAAGCAGTTTGGATCATCCAGAAGAGACTATCCTAGGAAGAAAGGAAGATCCAATCAGAACAAGAGCAAGCTTCAGAAACTCTGAAGAAACTCTTATGGGACTTGTGTCTCTGATTGAACCTTCTTCTATTGATGAAGCACTTCTGGATAATGACTGGATTCTGGCAATGCAAGAAGAGCTGAATCAATTCACCAGAAACGACGTATGGGATCTCGTTCCAAGACCAAAAGGATTCAACGTCATTGGAACAAGATGGGTGTTCAGAAACAAGCTTAATGAACAAGGTGAAGTCGTCAGAAACAAGGCACGACTGGTTGCACAAGGTTATAGTCAGCAAGAGGGGATAGACTATACAGAAACCTTTGCCCCAGTCGCCAGGTTAGAATCTATCAGACTCTTAATCTCATTTGTTGTTAATAGAGGCATCACTCTGTATCAGATGGATGTCAAAAGTGCATTCTTAAATGGTTATATAGAAGAAGAAGTTTATGTTCACCAACCCCCAGGTTTTGAAAATACAAAACATCCAGAACATGTTTTCAAACTGAAAAAGTCACTGTATGGTCTGAAACAAGCTCCCAGAGCTTGGTATGAAAGGCTAAGTAACTTTCTGCTTGAAAATGAATTCACCAGAGGGAAAGTGGACACTACTCTATTCTGTAAAACAGTTAAGAGTGACATTTTAGTCTGTCAAATTTATGTTGATGATATTATTTTTGGTTCTACTAATCCTTCTCTTGGAAGAAAATTTGCTAAGTGTATGCAGGCAGAATTTGAGATGAGCCTCATGGGGGAACTGAAATTCTTTCTAGGAATTCAGATCAATCAAACTCCAGAGGGAACTTACATTCATCAGAGCAAATACATCAGAGATCTTCTGAAGAAATTTGACCTCTCAGAATGTAAGCCATCAAAGATTCCAATGCATCCCACGTGCATTCTGGAAAGAGAAGAGGTAAGCAAAAGTGTAGAACAAAAGGTCTACAGAGGTATGATTGGTTCTCTCCTTTATCTGACAGCTTCAAGACCTGATATCTTATTCAGCGTATGTATTTGTGCTAGATTCCAATCAGATCCTAGAGAATCTCACTTAACAGCTGTTAAGCGAATTTTCAAGTATCTGAAAGGTACTACTAATCTGGGTTTGTTTTATAGAAAATCTAGTGATTACAGCTTAGTAGGCTACTGTGATGCTGATTTTGCTGGAGACAGAGTGGAACGTAAAAGTACTTCTGGAAGCTGCCAGTTTCTGGGAGAAAATCTGATCTCGTGGTCCAGCAAAAGGCAATCAACAATTGCTCTGTCAACAGCAGAAGCTGAGTACATAGCAGCAGCTGGATGTAGCACACAGATGCTCTGGATGAAAAGTCAGCTTGAAGACTTCCAGATTTTTGAGAGTAACATTCCTATTCTTTGTGATAATACTTCTGCTATTTGCTTAAGTAAGAATCCTATTTTACATTCTAGAGCTAAGCATATAGAAATAAAACATCATTTCATTAGGGACTATATTCAGAAAGGTATTTTAAACTTGAAATTTATAGATACAGACCATCAATGGGCTGATATCTTTACAAAACCCCTTTCAGAAGATAGGTTCAATTTCATTCTGAAACATCTCAGCATGAAAGTATGCCCAGAATGAAAATGTTTTAATTCCATATTTTTACCTTCAGAATGTAATTATATTACTGTGAACTTCTGATCAATCTTCTTTCAGAAAGATAGAACATGCAGATTGTATCAGATGCAAGTCTAAAGATCTGAGAGTCTAATCTCAAAGACAGACGTGCTGATCACTACATCAAACAAGTGTCATCCAATCATCAGCAAATCCCTGAAGCAGAACGCGTGCACGCCTCTGAGAAAGGAAAGCGCTGATTGGGTGCATTGAGACACATGTCTGGTAACCGTTTTTAAGTATCTTTCTCAAATCCCCCAAAATCAGCAAGCATTTAATGCAAAGTAATCACGCTTGTTAATGGCAATCATTATTTTTTTCTCTCTCTTAAAAACGTTTAATTTTTCAAAATAATTTTTGAAAACCTTATTTAAGCACATTATTCTTCATTCTTATTCCTTACGCTTTCTCATAATCTCTGAAACTTTTTCTGCATATTTCTGAGTTTATCTTCTTCAAACCCTTTTTCTCTCAAATCATTCTCAAAGCTTTTTAGTGAGAACAATGGCATCCTCCAGCATTTCTGCAGTGAATCAGAAGAAAGAAACTTCTGAGCAATATCAGGTGCCTACCATAACTCTTCTCACACCGGTAAAGAATCTTGAGGTTCTCTCTGAGTTAATCGTCGATTTCGAAAGTTTGAAGGAAAATGGATTTGACCTAACTGAGGAAATTAAAGCTCAAAAGTGGGAGAGGTACTTCGATAGGTTGGTTGGACCAACTTTCCCAGAGCTTGTCAAGGAATTTTGGATTCACGCCAAGATTCATAAACATCTAGTCATCTCTTCTGTCATGGGAAAGAAGATAGTAATTTCTGAAGACCTCATTGCTAGGTTAATTGGTCAAAGTGGTGGTGGAGTCCGTTGTGTGGACATGGCTGATAGATGCCCTGATATAGGTGTGGTAGCAAACTGCATTTTCACTCTTGGATTTCCCAGCAGCAAAATTAAGGATCTGAAGGATCACTGCAGAGTATGGGCCAAGATTGTTCTGGGCTGTTTCAATCACAGGAAGCCAACAAGCTATCCTGATTATATAAACGTGGATCAGCAATTTCTGATCTACTTTATTGATCAGAGGGTGAAGATCAATCTGGCACACTTCCTGTTCAACCATCTGAAGACTAGCGTCAAAGAGACTAGAGAAGAAGAAAGGACCAAAAGGGACTGGATACCGTTTGGAAGGCTCATATCAGATATTCTAACAGAGAATAATCTGATAGATTATCTGAGCGAAGCTAAAGTGTTGGGCACTATGGAACCAACTGTTGGAAAACCGCTGAACGCTAAGAACCTGAAAAAGATGAAGCTGATAGAAAATATTAGGAAGGAACCCAGAGCTTCTTCAACGGCTGACATCTCAAGAAGAAGAGTGCCTCTGAGTAATTTCCCAAGATTTTCTGAAATGGAATCCCAACCTGATATGTTTCTCAAGTATCCAGATTCATACAAGGAAGAAGATGCAGGTTCAAAGCTGAAGATCAAAGATCTGAGTCAAGTTCAACCTGAAGTGACTCAGAAGAAGACAAAGAAGAGGAAAGCAGAAGGATCATCTCATCAGACTCCAAAGAAACGAGGTAATTCATCTGCTGCTCCTATTTCAATTTCAACTACTATCCCAACATTTGCTGCCCCTCCTAAAACTTCTCACAGAATATCCATCCCAATCCCTACTATTGATGAAACAATACCAGAAGACCCTTCTGAGGCCTTACAACTACGAAGAACCAGAATCAAAATTACCAAACAACCAACTGTTTCAACAACACCAGCACTTGATAGAGTGCTAGCTGATATTGAGCGTGAACATGCTTCTGTTCAACCTCATTCTGAACCACCAAATATTCCTCCTCCACAACCTGAACCAGAAATTCAACCTGAACCAGAATCAAAACCTGAACCAGAAATTCAACAACAACCAGAATCAGAACCACAACAACAACCTCTCACAGAAGAACCTCTGATCCCTGAGCAATCAGAGATTCCACCTCCTCAACCAGAAAATAATCCACCCTCACCACAAACAGAGTTTCAACGCTATGAAACCCCTTCTCCTCATCATTCTGATCCCCACTCACCTCAACCTTCACCGCTGGCAATCCAGTTTCCATGTGGAACCACCATTGTCAGGCCCCAGTTGCCATCATCAGAGGAATCAACCCCTCCAAAAACTCCAACCACTCCAATAGAAATATCCTCTGATTCTGATAACCATCCTCCAAAACAAACAACCTCTGAAAACCAATCCGCTGAAAACCCCAGCAGAACTTTCATTGACTTAACAAGTCTTGAACGTCTTGCGGATCTAAGACACAAAATTGCCATACCCATACCAAAGCAACCAGATGTTGGCTCTGGTATTTTGAATTTTGAAACAGGTATGCTGCAATGGATTGCTTCTTTGAAGCAAGTCTGTCCGGGGATGATCGACCCAGCTGCTTCTGATCAGCTCTGGTCACAGTTCAGAGTATGGGTACATGCTGAAGCCCTCAAGCTGCAGGACGTCAACTACGAGCAGGCTCAACAGAACTTTAGCATGCTGCTGAAGGAAGTTGAGAGTCAGCTGCCTCAAGAAGTTGTGCTCCCTCTGGACAGTGAATCCTGGTCTGAGAAAGAGCAAGCTGCACAGGTGCAACCATCAGAGGACAAGACCATTCAGGCTGAAGAAAATCCAGCAGAAGATGTAGCTGAAAGTTCTGAGAAACTTCCTCCTGCTGAAAGTTCTCAAGCTGCCTTGGACAGGCAGGCTCTGGAAGAACTAAGGCTGAATGACTTGCGTCTCCAGCAGCGGATGGAAGAGAATGATCAGAAGATGGAAGCAAGAATGAATGTACAGGACAGCAAAATTGACACTGTTGTCACCATGGTTCAGAAGCAGAATGAAACTTCTGAAAAGATTCAAGCAATGCTGGAAAGCCTGTTCTCACGCATGCCCCCACAACCTTAAAAGTTTTTTTTTCATGCATGACATTCTCTATGCTTTCTTCATTTTCTGATGTATTGTTTTGCTTATGTTTTGTAATTCTATTTTGCTCTGATCATGAACTATTTTAATATAATTTGTTTTTCTGATCTAAATTGTTTTAGCACATCACTAACACTTTTTGATTGCTGACAAAAAGGGGGAGAACAAGAATGATATTTAAAATCAATAACGGCTAACTAGACAGAAACTCTCAAACATTCTAACTTTATTACTTGAAATGTTTTTCTGTTTTGTTTTTAAGTCTACAGGCACAAGGAAGCTCTTGAACACAATGAAGACTAGAAGCTAGAAGCTCTGATCAAATGTAGAAGCTCATGTTGCTCTGATCAAATATGAAGTTCTGATCGACCTAACACTCTGATCCGAAGCAAAGCTCTGACAGCAAAAGCTCTGAAGCTCTGCTCTCTGATAAGTCAAATACCTATATTCTGATGTTCAAAGATAGAAAAAGATCTGATCCTGAAGAACACGCATATCAAGGGAAGTAACAAACTCAGGGGGAGTATCTCTTAAACTCTGATTTCTCTTTACTTCTTAACTCTGAAACATCTCCTAGATACCTTTTCACGTCATTATTTATTTAAAATATCTAGTTTTTGTCATCATCAAAAAGGGGGAGATTGTTAGAACAATGTTTGAATCTAGTACCCTATATTTAAGTTTTGATGATAACAAAGTGAAAAGATATAGTATTTAAATGTTTCATGATTGAATTATATGCTGCCTAAAAATACTATGCTCTGACTTGCAGATATGCTGATTAAAATAAGCAAGATCACTTATTCAGCATCAGAACTTGATTTGATACACCAGCATCAGAAGTTGCTGAATCAGAACGTGAAGATCAGATGATCAACTCACGCACATGCTGAAGCTTGATGAACAGAACTGCGCGTAAACACTCTGATACAGAAACAATAGTTCATCAGCAGCGAAGCAGAATCAGAATGAGCCAAGCCAGATCGTGCATTGAAGAAGCAACGGTACTGTGCATTGAACGCTAATCAATTCCAACGGCCTCATTCCAGACAAGATCTGCTCAAAAAGGAAAGCTTGTTATTAGCATTGAATCAAGAATATTTGCTTCAACGTTCATCTTCTCAAGTGCTATATAAACCAAGCTTCAAAGATTATCATGGCTAATGCTTCCAAACTCTCTACACGCACAAAGCTGAACAATAATCTTCATCTACCAGTCTTGCTAAACCAACAAACTCTGATACTCCATTAGCGTTTAGCAACCTAGTATTCTAAGCTTCATTTGTGTAAACATCACAGTTGTGATATAGTTTTGTAGAAAACATTCACACACATTATTTTATACCTTTGTAAGAAAGTGTTGCCTTGACAAACCGGATTGTGGTTTGAATCAAGAAGGCTTTAGCAGTTGTTAAAGCAGATTTGTATTCAGTTGAATATAGTGAATTAAGACCTCGTTGGAGAGAGGCGAAATCACCTTGACGGGTGGACTGGAGTAGTTTGAGATCAAATGAACCAGGATAAAAATATCTTGTCATTTGCTTTAAGATTCCAGTTTTACAATTCAACCCCCCCTTCTTGTGTTTTTTTCACCCCTTCAAAGGCTACCACCCATTGGATTAACAAAGATATCGACAATAGACTACCTTCCATAATGACAAGGCTACCATCCATTGGAGTGACAAAAATCTCAATAACAAACTACCTTCCATAATGACAAGGCTACCATCCATTGGAGTAACAAAAATCTCGAAAACAGACTACCTTCGATAATGACAAGGCTAATATCCATTGGAGTAACAAAAATCTCGACAACAGACTACCTTCCATAATGACAAGGCTACCATCTAAAGGAATAAAACAAATCTCGAGAACGGACTGCCTTCCATAATGTCAAGGCTACCATCCAATGGAATAACAAAAATATCGACAACATACTACCTTCCATAATGACAAGGCTACCATCAATTATAGTAACCAAAATATCGACAACAGACTACCTTCCATAATGACAAGGCTACCGTCCATTGTAGTAACAAAAATCTTGACAACAGACTACCTTCCAGAATGACAAAGCTACCATCCATTGGAGTAACCAAAATCTCGACAACAGACAACTTTTATAATGACAAGGCTACCATCTATTGGAATAACAAAAATCTCGAGAACACACTACCTTCCATAATGACAAGGCTACCATCCAATGGAATAACAAAAATATCGACAACATACTACCTTCCATAATGACAAGGCTACCATCCATTAGAGTGACAAAAATCTCGATAATAGACTACCTTACATAATGACTAGGCTACCTTCCATTAGAGTAACAAAGATATCGACAATAGACTACCTTCTATATACTGACAAGGCTACCATACATTGTAATAACAAAAATCTCGACAGCAAACTACCTTCCATAATGACAAGGCTACCATCCATTAGAGTAACAAAAATCTCGACAATAGACTACCTTCCATAATGACAAGGCTACCATCCATTGGAGTAACAAAAATCTCGACAACACACTACCTTCCATAATGACAAGGCTACGATCCATTAGAGTAACAGAAATCTCAACTATAGACTACCTTCCATAATGACAAGGCTACGATCCATTAGAGTAAAATAAATCTCGAAAACAGACTACCTTCCATAATGATAAGGCTACCATCCATTGGAGTAATGAAAATATCAACAAGAGACTACCTTCCATAATGACAAGGCTACCATGCATTGGAGTAATGAAAATATCAACAAGAGACTACCTTCCATATTAACAAGGCTACCATCCATTGGAGTAACAAAAAGTTCGCCAACAGACTACCTTCCATAATGACAAGGCTACCACCCATTGGAGTAACACAGATAACCACAACAGACTACCTTCCATAATGATAAGGCTATTATCTATTGGAGTGACAAAAATCTCGACAACAGACTACCTTCCATAATGACAAGGCTACCATCCATTGGAGTAACAAAAATCTCGAAAACAGACAGCCTACCATAATGACAAGGCTACCATCCGATGGAATAACAAAAATCTCGACAATAGACTACCTTCCATAATGACAATGCTACCATCAATTGAAGTAAAAAAAACCTAGACAATAGACTACCTTCCATAATGACAAGGCTACCATCCATTGGAGTAACCAAAATCTCGACAACAGACAACTTCTATAATGACAAGGCTACCATCTATTGGAATAACAAAAATTTCGACAACAGACTACCTTCCATAATGACAAGGCTACTGATGGGGTGTGTAACGTATAGCCTAAATATAGTACTGCAAGTGCACAGCCTATCGAAGTAATATATAAGATTATCGAACCACAGAGACCAATTGTCAATCTATCAACTCTATTGCTAAGGTGTTTATCTAAGGTGAACAAGAATATTGATGTGAGTGCAGTGCAACAAAGTAAATGAGCGAGGTAAATAACAGTTTAAAAGACAGGTTGGAATGTAAATCATGTAATCAGATATTGGTCCGGTCATGCGTAGATGAAACTACTTATGGGGCAGTATTTTCTATTGATAGCAAAGAATCAATTTAACGGGAACTTGTAGCTTTTGACTACTAAGAACCGAATTTACTCTTTAAATTAAATTCCTTTATTGTCACATATAAAGGGTGCCTTCCGCGTTAAAGAGGTAAACCTATTTTTAAGAAATTGATAGTTTTGACATAACAGAAAAGTAATTTTACTTGGAAAGATTAACTTAAAGAGACTTTTGGCTTTTGACCAAGAGTCAGATTTCAAACCTACAAACGCGTCCGAAAATAGTTTCAAAATCGTTTTCTAAAAAGGTCAATGATTCCTATTTAACCAATCGACGGCTTTCGCTCTTTTCGTTTGGTTAAATAATAATCAAGTTGTATCATTAGTTTGGACGGCTTTCGATCTTACCCAATAAACATTTAAACATAATTGACTTAAGTTAAAAGCAAAACATCCCCAGAGTATTTTCACTAGCATGATAATTGGAACATGACCATGATGACAATCATTACATCCAAACCTTTATAGTTTAGCCAGACATAATAAGTGCGAGTCTATAAAACGTGTAGACTATGGTAAGAGCAATTAGAGTCTATAAAACGTGTAGACTATGGTAAGAGCATTTAGAGTCTATAAAACGTGTAGACTATGGTAAGAGCATTTAGAGTCTATAAAACGTGTAGATTATGGTAAGATCAATTATAAGTAAAGAAATGCAATAAATTAGAACCTTGCTCCAGTCGGAGACTTGAATCTGATACAAATCTGCGGAATGGTAAGGCTGGTATGATAAACTTCAACCAAAGTGCTCCAAGACTCGATTACAACTCAATCTACACCGCAATAACTCCCCGATGTGAAGAGATTATTACTTTACAGAAACTGATAGTATATGGCTTAAGATTGTACTAAGCTTGGATCAAACTAAAGAATGAAAATCGAAAACTATTTATAGAGGATCCTTGAGATGCGTAAAGACCAGCATGCCCCTCAACTTATTTTGAGCGGGAAGCTTTTTGTGAAGGCTGCGGGCCCGGTGGCAGTGGCCGCGGGCGCGGTGGCTGGAACTGCCACATCATGGGAACGTGGCAGTTGGTCTCTGGGTGAAAGTGGGCCACGTCATCGCGTTCCCTGTAGCCAGCGCGGCGCTGAACGCCATAAGTGCAGAATATCTTGAAAAACCCTAATTTCTTGGCGTTTTGGCTCGTTTCTTCACAGAAGGCTCTGAAATGACAAGAATCCTGAAAACAAAGGAAAAAGGAACATAATACGAGAAAATGATAATAAAGACTAAGGGAAAACATGTGATATTTGAGTCAGAAACATAGTGCGATTAGTGCGATCAAATCCTCCCACGCTTAGACCTTTGCTTGTCCTCAAGCAACAACTCTTAGAAGTAGATGAAAGAAAATTATGGTGTATACAGGTTTTGGGAAAAGAGGGCTTCTAAGTTCGAGTAAGGGTGTGTTGTCAGGCACTAACTATCTGAATCAAGGGTATCGTAATTACACTACTCGCAAAAATGCGGACATAAACCTCATAAGTATACAGATCGATCCTAATATCCTTACTATGCTAAGACTTCTTTTTGTACGAGGTCCTTTTTCATTCAGGCGCAATCACATTAAGCCCGTTATCCGTACATACTCATGGTGTAGTGACCGGTTAGTGACTCTGATCTCAAATGATGGGATTCTGGTACAAGAGTTGGTTTAACCCCTTTTTATTTTACCCATTTGCAGTTGCGGGGGATCGGACCGTAGTCCGCCCTACCAAGTCCAGCACCAGATACCTCTGGACCAACTACAACGGATGTGCCTTATATATATATATTTTTTTTCTTTGTTTTTATTAGTGTTTACAACTTTCTTGAGTTGAGTAATCTTTGTGAGGATCACCCAACTCGTAGTCGTATTCATACTTTATTTTATAAACTTTTAAGGCAAAATAGAGATCATCCACTTATATTCATCGATCCTACACTTAGAGCATGCTTAGGCCGGAGCTGACTGCTAAGATAAACTACTTGAAGACCTATTCGTACAGTTTTATTCAAAATCATAGCATATTGGGAAGAAAGTATCTAATCTAAATGTTCAAAAAGGCTTACGGTGTTAAAATGATAACGAATTTTTCAAAAAGTGAGTGCCCAAGAAATAGACCCTATCTAGGACCTGTCTCATAGCCCAAATCCTTAAAAACAACAACAATTCTTTGAAAAAGATTTTGTAAAAATTTTGTAAGGCTAAAAAGTGGGGGAAATGAAAGGGTACACTATGCAGAAAGACTCGCCTATCACATGCATTTTATTAAATACGAATATAACATACCTAAAAGAAAAAATGTGGAAGGGAAATAAAAGCAGGAAAAACGGGAAATAAAAGCGATAAATGCTCCTCCCACACTTAAATCAGACATTGTCCTCAATGTTCCAAAATAAGGTAGGAGGAGGTACCTGAAAACGCTAGTGGGGGCCACTAGGACCTTCACCATCCTGGTTGGTACGACCGGAACGGCGGTTACGGCTGCGACGGCGGCTCTCTCGATCCAAAACTAGCTGCTCCGTTCTCTCTGTCAAGGCGGCATTTGCCGCTTGTAGCTCTTGGGTCCTACCAATGAGGGTGCCTTGGGTTGCCTCCATCAATTGGAAGTGACGAGCGTATGTGGTCTGGTTAAGGTGCTGTTGTCTCTGGAAAGCCATATGACTTTCCATAATAGTGCGCAGAGAGTTAGCATTTTGCTGTTGGGATGCTTGCATGAAGGCCATGTTATCGGTCGCCTGTTGCTGCAAAGTAGCAAGGAGGGTGTCCCTCTGGGCCTCTCGGGCCATATGCTCACGCCACATGTCCTCAGTGACATGGAAACTAGGAGCTGTACCTGCATGTGGGTTAGAAGTAGATGGTGTCGTGTGTGGTGGTGAAAAATGGGGTGGTTCTTCCGTTTGGAAATCGTACTCATCATCAGTGTTGTTACCCTCATTTAAAGGTAGATTTGGGGGAAACGGACCAATAAAAGCAGGAGCGTTGAGATCGTAGGTCCAGTTACGCTCAAATCTGATATCAGTACGACGGGTGCAGGGAATAACAACACTGGGTACAGCGGCACCTCCAGTCATGAGGAAGTAACCACCTTCCCACCTCGACTTGCATAAACGCATATCCCTTAAAAATTTAAGATTTGCAATACGAGGAGGAAGTGGCTCAAGGGTGGCAAGTTCTGTATCCAATCCTATGGCACGGGCAATAGTATTAATCAGTCCACCAAAGGAAATCGACCCACCTTTTCTTAAAACATGGTGCATGTGGGCAATCATAAATGGGACTGGATTAACTTTGGTGTCTGTGAGGCAGCTCTGCATGATAATTAATTCTTTAGCATTCACCTTGTTTGGGTTTTCCCGAGAAAAGATGGTGGATGCTAAAAGAAATCTAAAAACACGAACGGCAGGATTGTGGATGTGAGAAGCAAGCAGGCCATCAAAAGATGTTGCATTTTGTTTAGTAATCCTGGCCCAAAATGCTTCAAATGCCCAATCCGTGTCTAAAGGTGCTTCACAAACGGCACCCTCCCCATAAGGCCATCCTAACATGGCAGCTAGACCGTCAGTGGAGTAGTCATATTCAACATTAAACATTCTAAATTTGACTCCACCTACGGTGCTAGCAGTGTTAGGAGAGACGTTATAAATTAAAGAACTCAAAAATTCGAACGTCAGCCTAGGGTAGGTTGGTGCTTGAGTAGCAAAAATATCATGCATGCCTATTTTGTCGAGAAGGAAAAATACACTATGGTATATACCTAATGAATATAGACAGTTTTCATCGATATACCTGGTAGAGTGTATTGGTGTTGTCAGCAATTTCTCAAGCCGCTTTTGTTGTCTTTCTCCGGGTTGGCCATCTCGCAAAATGTAGCCGTGATACTCCATAGGATTTTCTTGAGGATGAATATAAAGAGAAAGAATGGGATGTAGAAGTAGTGAAGGTGTGAGGAAGAAAATGAAATAGTGGGGGTATTTATAGGAAGTGAAGAAAAATGGTGGTTGATGAATATTTATGATGGGAATAATGGGAATAAATGTAGTGTGGTAGGTATGGATAATAAAGGAAGTTATGGGGGGTTAAGAATGGAAGAAAATGGGATTGGAAGTGGAAAAAGAGGCAAAATGGGGGGAAAAACGAGCCACTGGCCGTTAGGTGACCGTTACGTCACCGCGGGTGCGGCAGGGATCACCGCGGGCGCGGTGAGGGCGAGGCAAGTTGGGCCGGTCTTGCTTCCTTTCCATTGGGCTTTTCCTTCCTTGCCATTAGCTTCAATTTTTTGGAGGTGTACCTATTTTTCTTACGAAAGTGCATATATGTATGTGAATACATATATACATGTATATTTATTTATTTTTATATCAAAATTTTCATTATGGTGACCAGAAAAACAAAAACATTAGTAAAGGAAAGGTAGATATAGAGAAAAAAACACATATGCATATATATATATATAGGTACGGACATCGGGTCACCAAAATAGTTATTAATAATGCAGGAAACAGATAATGCAAAATAAAAATGAGTCTGAAAAGGAAATCAACATAATACTAATAATACTGGAACTAGGGATCTTGTGAATACCATAGATCTATCGCCAACCGGGAGGATGCTCTGCAAGAGTGTCTGGGCCACGCAGCTCAGTCAGCTGGCGTCGAATCTCTGCCACCTCGTGAGCTAATTCATCTAACTCACCAGCAAAGGTAACATCATTCAGTTCCAACTGTAAATGAAGGTCAACCACCTTATTGCAGAGAGTGGCTATCTCAGTGCGCATAGCAGTCAACAGAGTGCGAATATCAGGTTCCTGCAAGCTGAGGTTATTAGTAAGAACAGTAGTGTGTGTAACCTCGGGTCGGGATGTGTGATCTGGAGTAGAGTCCTCGGGAGCAGGAGTGTATTCAGGAGTAGGATCTTCGGAAGCAGGAGTGTATTCTGGAGTGGGATCTTCGGAAGCAGGAGTATATTCTGGAATGTACTCTGATATCTCACCCCAACCTTCTACAGAATAGTTCACATTAGCAGGGTTGGAAACACAAGTCATCTGAGGGTCTGGCAGTGTGAAGGTGTAAACTGTCTGGTCATCGATGAGCAATCTGTATTGATATGGGTGGAAAGAGGCCCTCCTCATGAGCCCACGATCCATGCAAAAGTCTAAATCCAGGAAAGTATATCCACAGTATGGGGTCAGCTGTGCTATCATACTGTCCAAACCCAAAGCAGAAGCTATCTGTGTCACATTCCCTCCGGAATGAATGAGTCCTACAGCGGATCGAGCAGTCTGCTCGAGGCTCTCTATCAGAAAACCTCCACTAGCTATAGGTCTGGACTGACTGGCACAGTATAGGAAAAGGATCTCCTCAGCGGTGACTAAGTGGTCACAGTAACTCCTCCCAAAGAAAGTGTGGCACATGATCATCTCGAAGTATCGGAAAGCCGGGTTATGGATCTTCCTGGACAGCTGGGTAGAGCTGTCAAGGCTGGCTCTATCAGTAATGTCCTGCCAAAATTTATCAATATCTCTGTCCATATAGTAACTCAATGGTAACTCAGTGATAGCGGTCGGTCCAGTTTGGAAACCAAGCAAATCCCCAAATTCTTTGATGGTCAGGGTATACTCGGTACCAAACAATCTGAAACTTAGGCATCCTCGCTCATCTCCTTCACCCACCCGTGGGTTATAATCCACAGAGCTAAGAAAATCCAGAGTAAGGTTCCTGTAGGTTTTGTGGACATCATCAACATAAGAATCCCAGCCAAGTTGGTTGCACAGATACCTAATACTTGGCTCAATCCCGAGTGCCTCCATGCAGCTCTAATCGGGGTACCTAGTGGGTACCATAGGTCTAGCAGATAAGGTAGCAAATCGGGCTTTTTGTGCTTCATCCCTGAAAATCACAACCATACCATCGGGGTAATGCATCTTGAAAATATAAACACAAGAAATTAGTCCAGATAAAACATATATAAATTAATAAAATAAAATAAAATAAAATAAAGAATAAACCATGGGTTGCCTCCCATGCAGCGCTTGTTTAACGTCTTTAGCTTGACGATTAGATCTTACTTTATGTGGGTATTGGTGGGTCTATAAGAATATGACTAGAGTAGTCAACAGGCAAATTGCCTCCTTTGTATAGCTTCAGTCTTTGTCCATTTACCACAAATGGAGCGCATGAATTGTTTTTTATTTCTACTGCTCCAGACTTTAGAACTTTTGACACTTCAAATGGACCTGTCCATCTTGAACGAAGCTTACCAGGAAAAAGTCGTAACCTTGAGTTAAATAGGAGAACAGGGTCACCAATGTTGAAATCTTTCTTGATGATCTTTTTATCATGCCACATCTTGGTTCTTTCCTTATATATGATGGCATTCTCATAGGCATTCAAGCGAAGCTCTTCCACCTTGTGAATGTCCAGGATACGTTTTTCTCCGGCTTTTAGGTAATCTAGATTCAAGGATTTAATGGCCCAATAGGCTTTATGTTCTAGTTCGAAGGGTAAATGACAGGACTTTCCATAAACCAATTGATAAGGAGTCGTTCCAATAGGGGTTTTATAAGCCGTTCTATAAGCCCATAAGGCGTCTTTAAGTTTTCCAGACCAGTCTTTTCTGGATAATGATACAGTTTTCTCTAGGATCTGCTTAATCTCCCTATTCGATACTTCTACTTGGCCACTGTTTTGCGGGTGATATGGTGTTTCTACTCTATGTTTTACTCCGTATTTGCTTAGAAGCTTGTCAAATATCTTAGATATAAAATGCGATCCTCCATCACTTATGACTAACCTCGGGGTTCCAAACCTAGGAAAAATAATATTCTTAAACAGTTTGATAACTACCTTGGTATCGTTTGTGGGTGATGCAATAGCTTCTATCCACTTTGAGACATAATCGACAGCTACTAGGATATACTTGTTACCCATTCAGGAAGGAAAAGGTCCCATGAAATCTATACCCCAGACATCAAATATTGTCACTTCTTGGATGTTACTTAAAGGCATTTCATCACGTCTTGAGATCTTCCCAGTGCATTGGCATCGGTCACATTTTGTAATGTAAGTGTGGACATCGCGCCATACAGTAGGCCAATAAAAACCTGCTTGAAATATTTTGGCGCATGTTTTAGATGTGCTTGCATGTCCACCATAAGGTGCAGCATGACAATGTTTAATGACGTTGCCTACTTCTTCTTCCGGCACACATCGTCTGAATATATTATCTATTCCTCTTTTGAATAGGAGGGGTTCATCCCAAAAGAAGTGTTTAACATCACTAAAAAACTTCTTCTTCTGTTGGTAGCTTAAGTCAGGGGGTATGATATCAGCGGCCAGATAATTCACAATATCTGCGTACCATGGTATGTTGTTCAAGGTTGAGATTTCCTCGTAGGTCTCTTCTTTAGTTGAGTTTATCCTAGCTATTAATCTTTCATAAGTAGAGTGATCGTCTATAGGTATAAGTTCAGGTTTAAGGTGTTCTAACCTAGAGAGATGATCAGCTACTAAGTTTTCAGCTCCTTTTTTATCCTTAATATCCAAGTCAAATTCTTGGAGTAAAAGAACCCATCTGAGCAATCTAGGCTTAGCATCTTTCTTACTTAACAAGTACCGGATTGCTGCATGATCTGTGTATACTATTATTTTTGCTCCCACCAAATAAGATCGAAATTTATCGATAGCAAAAACTACGGCTAGCAATTCCTTTTCTGTGGTTGTATAATTTAGCTGGGCAGCGTCTAGTGTTCTACTAGCGTAGTAAATAGCATGCAGTTTCTTGTCTTTTCTTTGCCCTAGTACAGCTCCGACAGCGAAATCACTAGCATCGCACATGATTTCAAAGGGTTGTGTCCAATCAGGTGGTCTTATGATAGGTGCTGAAATAAGAGCTTGCTTTAAAACTTCAAAGGCCTCAAGACATTTTTGGTCGAATTCAAACTCGACATCCTTCATCAATAAGTTAGTTAAAGGTTTTGTTATTCCGGAAAAATTCTTGATGAAACGTCGGTAGAACACGGCATGTGCTAGAAAACTTCTTACTTCCCTAACAGTCTTAGGTGGGTTTAGGTTTTCTATAACTTCTATATTGGCCTTATCGACTTCTATACCTCTTTTAGAAATAATGTGTCCCAAGACTATCCCTTCATTTACCATAAAGTGGCACTTTTCCCAATTCAACACAAGGTTTACTTCCACACATCTTTTTAAGATTTTCTCTAAGTTTGAGAGGCAGTTTTTGAAATCAAACCCACACACTGAAAAATCATCCATAAATACTTCCATAATTCCATCTAGGTAGTCTGCGAAAATTGACATCATACAACGTTGGAAAGTGGCAGGTGCATTACAGAGTCCAAAGGGCATTCGTCTATAAGCGAATGTTCTATAAGGGCAAGTAAATGTGGTTTTTTCTTGATCCTCTGGGTGAATAGGGATTTGGAAAAACCCCGAATACCCATCAAGATAGCAGAAATATGAGTGTCTTGCTAGACGTTCAAGCATTTGACCTATAAATGGGAGAGGGAAATGGTCTTTTCTCGTCGCCTTATTCAACTTTCTGTAATCTATACACATAGGCCATCCTCCTTCTGTTCGTTTTGCCACATGCTCACCTTTTTCATTTTTCAGAACAGTGATACCTCCTTTCTTGGGTACCACATGGACTGGACTTACCCATTCACTATCCGAAATTTGGTATATGATACCAGCTTCTAATAACTTAAGAACTTATTTCCTGACTACATCACTCATGATAGGGTTTATTCTTCTTTGATGTTCTCTTGAGGGTTTTGAATCTTCTTCTAGCATAATCCGATGCATGCATACGGATGGGCTTATACCTTTTAAATCTGAAACTTTATACCCTAAAGCTGAGGGATATTTTCGCAAGGTATCTAAGAGTTGATTTGTTTCTATTTGGTTTACAGCGGCGCTAATTATAACAGGTCTATTCATCTCCTCATCCAAAAACTCATATCTTAGATTCTTGGGTAGTTCCTTAAGTTCTATAGTGGGTTTCTCAATACGCGGCATAAGGTCAGGGGTAAGAGCTAAGCATTCGAAAAGGTTGTCGTCAATGTACGGTTCGATACTCTTAAATCTGTCATCCTCTAAAATAGGGGTTGATGGTAATTTGATTAAAGATTGGTTTTGTTCGAGCTCATTTACACATTCGTCAATGACGTCGATGGCATAACACGCATCTCCTATCACTGGTGCCATTAGAAACTTTGATAAAATGAACTCAATCTTTTCATCTCCTACCTCGAAAGTCAGTTTACCTTTCTTAACATATATTATAGCTCCGGCGGTCGATAGTAATGGTCTTCCTAAGAGGATTGGGATGTCTTCATCTTCTTTAATATCCATTACGACGAAGTCGGTCGGAATGTACAACTGACCAATCTTGACAGGTATGTCTTCTAAAATACCCATGGGATATTTGACAGATCTATCAGCTAGTTGTAAGGACATCTTAGTAGGTTGAAGTTCTCCTAATTTTAACCTCTTACAGACGGCCAGAGGCATCAGACTTACGCTTGCTCCTTAGTCTAAAAATGCTTTGTCTATCATATGGTTACCTAGGATGCAAGGGATAGAAAAACTTCCAGGGTCTTTATCTTTCTTGGCGAGTTTATTTTCGGATATAGAATGACATTCTAAAGGCTTGGGATCATCGAGTCGCCGTTTATTTGTCAAAATATCTTTCAAGAACTTAGTATATGATGGTATCTGGGTTATAGCTTCAGTAAAAGGAATCTCTACATGGAGTTTCTCTATTACCTTAATAAACTTTTGGTACTGGTTTTCTACTTTGGTGTTATTCAACCTCTGTGGGAACGGAATAGGTGGTTTATAAGGTTGTTGAGTGTTATTCCCTACTTCTGGTTTTGATTGCTTTTCTGGTTTCTCTGGTTCCTCTACTTGGTCTTTAGGTGTAGCATCTTCCATAGGTATTTCTGATGTGCTTAAGTTAGGATTTCTAGGCCCTTCATAAGCAGTTCCACTTCTTAAGGTGATAGAATTTGCTTGGCCTTTTGGATTTGGTTGAGTTTGTCCAGGAAATTGTCCTCCAGGTGCAACTTGTACAGAGGTGTTTTGTGCTACTTGGGAAATCTGAGTCTCAAGCATTTTGGTGTGGGTTATTATCTGGTCAAACTTGGTTGCCAATTGAGTAACTAGTTCGTTCGTGTGAATGTGTTGGTTCATAAACTCCTTATTTTGCTGAGTTTGAGTCTGAATAAAGGTGTTTATGGTTTCTTTAAGGTTTGGTCTTGGGGGCACTATTTGCATAGGTTGGTTTTGTTTTTGCGTTTGGAATCCTTGAGGTCTCGAAGGTCCGGGATTTTTGATAGGGTTATTGTTTTTGTAAGAGAAATTCGGGTGGTTCCTCCATCCAGGATTGTAGGTATTCGAGAAAGGGTTCCCTTGGGTATAGTTAACTTGGTCTGAGCTAGATTCGTTCAAAAGGTTACAGTCAACGGTTTGATGTCCTTGAGTTCCACAGAGTTCGCATTCCGATTGGATTGCTGCTATTGTGGTTGGGTTTTGAGACATGTTCTCGACTTTCAAAGCTAGGGCGTCCATCTTGGCATTAATCATGTCCATGCAACTTACCTTATGCTTTCCTCCATGGCTCTCCTTTTTCTCTACTGTCGCTCGTTCTAATCCCCACTGGGCGTGGTTTTGGGCCATGTCCTCTATTAGGGCACAAGCGTCAGGCTAAGGTTTGTTCATCAACGCTCCGCCAGCGGCAGCGTCTATGGACATCTTTGTGTTGTAATGGAGTCCATTATAGAAGGTATGTATGATTAACCATTGCTCCAGGCCATGGTGCGGACAAGCTCTTAAAAGTTCTTTATATCTCTCCCAGGCATCAAAAAGTGATTCGCCTTGGTTTTGGGTGAAACAAGTGATCAGGTTCCTAAGAACAGCGGTCTTGCTTGGTGGAAAATATCTCGCAAGAAAAGCTCTCCTAAGGTCTTCCCAAGTTGTTATTGAGTTAGTTGGAAGGGCGTCTAACCAGTCGTGAGCTTTACCTCTAAGGGAAAAAGGAAACAGTCTTAAACGGATCGCTTCAGGAGTGGCTCCATTTGCTTTAAGGGTGTCAGCTAACTGGATAAATACCTTTAAATGTTGATTCGGGTTCTCGGTAGCGAGACCAGCGAATTGGTTTTGTTGTACTAATTGTAATAATGAGGGCTTTAGTTCAAAGTTATTGGTAGTTATAGTAGGGTTTACTATACTAGAACTAGGTTCCTCGTTAGATGGTTGGGCGAATTCCTTGAGTGGTCTTTGGTTACGATCTTCTGCCATAGCTCTTCTTATCTTGCGAATAAAAAGACGGGCACGAGCGTAACGTTCAGGTTCTACTAAAGGATCTATTAGGTTACCGGTGCTACGATTTCTATGCATCTACCGGCTAAAATAGCCTTAGTCTAAACGGGATAACAATAGGGTACGAAATTTGACGAAGTTGGTCCCCGGCAACGGCGCCAAAAACTTGATGGGGTGTGTAACGTATAGCCTAAATATAGTACTGCAAGTGCATAGCCTATCGAAGTAATATATAAGATTATCGAACCACAGAGACCAATTGTCAATCTATCAACTCTATTGCTAAGGTGTTTATCTAAGGTGAACAAGAATATTGATGTGAGTGCAGTGCAACAAAGTAAATGAGCGAGGTAAATAACAGTTTAAAAGACAGGTTGGAATGTAAATCATGTAATCAGATATTGGTCCGGTCATGCGTAGATGAAACTACTTATGGGGAAGTATTTTCTATTGATAGCAAAGAATCAATTTAACGGGAACTTGTAGCTTTTGACTACTAAGAACCGAATTTACTCTTTAAATTAAATTCCTTTATTGTCACATATAAAGGGTGCCTTCCGCGTTAAAGAGGTAAACCTATTTTTAAGAAATTGATAGTTTTGACTTAACAGAAAAGTAATTTTACTTGGAAAGATTAACTTAAAGAGACTTTTGGCTTTTGACCAAGAGTCAGATTTCAAACCTAGAAACGCGTCCGAAAATAGTTTCAAAATAGTTTTCTAAAAAGGTCAATGATTCCTATTTAACCAATCGACGGCTTTCGCTCTTTTCGTTTGGTTAAATAATAATCAAGTCGTATCATTAGTTTGGACGGCTTTCGATCTTACCCAATAAACATTTAAACATAATTTACTTAAGTTAAAAGCAAAACATCCCCAGAGTATTTTCACTAGCATGATAATTGGAACATGACCATGATGACAATCATTACATCCAAACCTTTATAGTTTAGCCAGACATAATAAGTGCGAGTCTATAAAACGTGTAGACTATGGTAAGAGCAATTAGAGTCTATAAAACGTGTAGACTATGGTAAGAGCATTTAGAGTCTATAAAACGTGTAGACTATGGTAAGAGCATTTAGAGTCTATAAAACGTGTAGACTATGGTAAGAGCATTTAGAGTCTATAAAACGTGTAGACTATGGTAAGAGCAATTATAAGTAAAGAAATGCAATAAATTAGAACCTTGCTCCAGTCGGGGACTTGAATCTGATACAAATCTGCGGAATGGTAAGGCTGGTATGATAAACTTCAACCAAAGTGCTCCAAGACTCGATTACAACTCAATCTACACCGTAATAACTCCCTGATGTGAAGAGATTATTACTTTACAGAAACTGGTAGTATATGGCTTAAGATTGTACTAAGCTTGGATCAAACTAAAGAATGAAAATCGAAAACTATTTATAGAGGATCCTTGAGATGCATAAAGACCAGCATGCCCCTCAATTCTTTTGAGCGGGAAGCTTTTTGTGAAGGCCGCGGGCGCGGTGCCAATTGCCGCGGGCGCAGTGGCTGGAACTGCCACATCATGGGAATGTGGCAGTTGGTCTCTGGGTGAAAGTGGGCCACGTCATCGCGTTCCCTGTAGCCAGCGCGGCGCTGAACGCCATAACTGCAGAATATCTTGAAAAACCCTAATTTCTTGGCGTTTTGGCTCATTTCTTCACAGAATGCTCTGAAATTACAAGAATCCTGAAAACAAAGGAAAAAGGAACATAATACGAGAAAATGATAATAAAGACTAAGGGAAAACATGTGATATTTGAGTCAGAAACATAGTGCGATTTAGTGCGATCAGCTACCATCCATTGGAGTAATGAAAATATCAACAAGAGACTACCTTCCATAATGACAAGGCTACCATGCATTGGAGTAATGAAAATACCAACATACTACCTTCCTTAATGACAAGGCTATCATCCATTGTAGTAACAAAAAGATCGCCAACAAACTACCTTCGATAATGACAAGGCTACTATCTATTGGAGTGACAAAAATCTCGACAATAGACTACCTTCCATAATGACAAGGATACCATCAATTGGAGTAAAAAAATATCGACAACAGACTACCTTTCATTATGACATGGCTACTATCCATTGGAGTAACAAAAATCTCGACAACAAACTACCTTCCAAATTGATAAGGCTACCATCCATTGGAATAACAAAAATATCGACAACAAACTACGTTCCATAATGACAAGGCTACCATCCATTGGAGTACCAAAAATCGTGACGATAGACTACCTTCCATAATTACAAGGCTACCATCCATTGGAGTAACAAAAATCTCACCAACAGACTACCTTCCATAATGACAAGGCTACCATCCATTGGAATAACAAAAATATCGACAACAAACTACGTTCCATAATGACAAAGCTACCATCCATTGGAGTAACAAAAATATCGACAACAGACTACCTTCCAGAATGACAAGGCAACCATTCATTGGAGTAATAAAAATATCGAGAATAAACTACCTTCCATAATGAAAAGCCTACCATCCATTGGAGTAACAAAAATCTCGACAACATAATACCTTTCATAATGAGTAGGCTACCATCCATTGGAGTAACAAAGATATCGATAACATACTACCTTCCATAATGAAAAGGCTACCATCCATTGGAGTGACAAAAATCTCGACAACAGACTACCTTCCATAATGACAAGGATACCATCCATTGGAGTAACAAAAATCTCGAAAACAGACTACCTTCCATAATGACAAGGCTACCATCCAATGGAATAACAAAAATATCGAAAACAAACTACGTTCCATAATGACAAGGCTACCATCCATTGGAGTAACAAAAATATCGACAACAGACTACCTTCCATAATGACAAGGCTACCATCCATTGGATTAATAAAAATCTAGACAACAAACTACCTTCCATAATTACAAGGCTACCATCCATTGGAATAACGAAAATATCAACAAGAGAGTACATTCCATAATGACAAGGCTACTATCCATTGGAGTAAAAAAAATCGCGACAACAGACTACCTTCCATAATGACAAGGCTATCATCCATTGGAGTAACAAAAATAACAACAAGAGACTCTTCCATAATGACAAGGCTACCATCCATTGGAGTAACAAAAATATCAACAAGAGACTACCTTCCATAATAAAAAGGCTACCATCCATTCGAGTAAAAAAAATCTCGCCAACAAACTACCTTCCATAATGAAAAGCCTACCATCCATTGGAGTAACAAAAATCTCGACAACAAAATACCTTCCATAATGACTAGGCTACCATCCATTGGAGTAACACAGATAACGACAACAGACTACCTTCCATAATGACAAGGCTATTATCTATTGGAGTGACAAAAATCTCGACAACAGACTACCTTCCATAATGACAAGGCTACCATCCATTGGAGTAACAAAAATCTCGAAAACAGACAGCCTACCATAATGACAAGGCTACCATCCGAAGGAATAACAAAAATCTCGACAACAGACTAACTTCCATAATGACAATGCTACCATCAATTGAAGTAAAAAAAACCTAGACAATAGACTACCTTCCATAATGACAAGGCTACCATCCATTGGAGTAACCAAAATCTCGACAACAGACAACTTCTATAATGACAAGGCTACCATCTATTGGAATAACAAAAATTTCGACAACAGACTACCTTCCATAATGACAAGGCTACCATCCATTGGAGTAATGAAAATATCAACAAGAGACTACCTTCCATAATGACAAGGCTACCATGCATTGGAGTAATGAAAATACCAACATACTACCTTCCTTAATGACAAGGCTATCATCCATTGTAGTAACAAAAAGATCGCCAACAAACTACCTTCGATAATGACAAGGCTACTATCTATTGGAGTGACAAAAATCTCGACAATAGACTACCTTCCATAATGACAAGGATACCATCAATTGGAGTAAAAAAATCTCGACAACAGACTACCTTTCATTATGACATGGCTACTATCCATTGGAGTAACAAAAATCTCGACAACAAACTACCTTCCAAATTGATAAGGCTACCATCCATTGGAATAACAAAAATATCGACAACAAACTATGTTCCATAATGACAAGGCTACCATCCATTGGAGTACCAAAAATCGTGACGATAGACTACCTTCCATAATTACAAGGCTACCATCCATTGGAGTAACAAAAATATCAACAAGAGACTACCTTCCATAATGACAAGGCTACCATCCATTGGAGTAACAAAAATCTCACCAACAGACTACCTTCCATAATGACAAGGCTACCATCCATTGGAATAACAAAAATATCGACAACAAACTACGTTCCATAATGACAAGGCTACCATCCATTGGAGTAACAAAAATATCGACAACAGACTACCTTCCAGAATGACAAGGCAACCATTCATTGGAGTAATAAAAATATCGAGAATAAACTACCTTCCATAATGAAAAGCCTACCATCCATTGGAGTAACAAAAATCTCGACAACATAATACCTTTCATAATGACTAGGCTACCATCCATTGGAGTAACAAAGATATCGACAACATACTACCTTCCATAATGAAAAGGCTACCATCCATTGGAGTGACAAAAATCTCGACAACAGACTACCTTCCATAATGACAAGGATACCATCCATTGGAGTAACAAAAATCTCGAAAACAGACTACCTTCCATTATGACAAGGCTACCATCCAATGGAATAACAAAAATATCGAAAACAAACTACGTTCCATAATGACAAGGCTACCATCCATTGGAGTAACAAAAATATCGACAACAGACTACCTTCCATAATGACAAGGCTACCATCCATTGGATTAATAAAAATCTAGACAACAAACTACCTTCCATAATTACAAGGCTACCATCCATTGGAATAACGAAAATATCAACAAGAGAGTACATTCCATAATGACAAGGCTACCATCCATTGGAGTAAAAAAAATCGCGACAACAGACTACCTTCCATAATGACAAGGCTATCATCCATTGGAGTAACAAAAATAACAACAAGAGACTACCTTCCATAATGACAAGGCTACCATCCATTGGAGTAACAAAAATATCAACAAGAGACTACCTTCCATAATAAAAAGGCTATCATCCATTCGAGTAAAAAAAATCTCGCCAACAAACTACCTTCCATAATGAAAAGCCTACCATCCATTGGAGTAACAAAAATCTCGACAACAAAATACCTTCCATAATGACTAGGCTACCATCCATTGGAGTAACACAGATAACGACAACAGACTACCTTCCATAATGACAAGGCTATTATCTATTGGAGTGACAAAAATCTCGACAACAGACTACCTTCCATAATGACAAGGCTACCATCCATTGGAGTAACAAAAATCTCGAAAACAGACAGCCTACCATAATGACAAGGCTACCATCCGATGGAATAACAAAAATCTCGACAACAGACTACCTTCCATAATGACAATGCTACCATCAATTGAAGTAAAAAAAACCTAGACAATAGACTACCTTCCATAATGACAAGGCTACCATCCATTGGAGTAACCAAAATCTCGACAACAGACAACTTCTATAATGACAAGGCTACCATCTATTGGAATAACAAAAATTTCGACAACAGACTACCTTCCATAATGACAAGGCTACCATCCATTGGAGTAATGAAAATATCAACAACAGACTACCTTCCATAATGACAAGGCTACCATCCATTGGAGTAACAAAAATATCGAGAATAGACTACCTTCCATAATGAAAAGCCTACCATACATTGGAGTAACAAAAATCTCGACAACATAATACCTTCCATAATGACTAGGCTACCATCCATTGGAGTAACAAAGATATCGACAACATACTACCTTCCATAATGACAAGGCTACCATCCATTGGAGTGACAAAAATCTCGACAACAGACTACTTTTCATAATGACAAGGATACCATCCATTGGAGTAACAAAAATCTCAAAAACAGACTACCTTCCATAATGACAAGGCTACCATCCAATGGAATAACAAAAGTATCGACAACATACTACCTTCCATAATGACAAGGCTACCATTAATTGTAGTAACCAAAATCTCGACAACAGATTACCTTCAATAATGACAAGGCTACCGTTCATTGTAGTAACAAAAATCTCGACAACATACTACCTTCCATAATGACAATGCTACCATCAATTGAAGTAACAAAAATCTCGACAATAGACTACCTTCCATAATGACAAGGCTACCATCCATTGTAGTAACAAAAATCTCGACAATAGACTACCTTCCATAATGACAAGGCTACCATCCATTGGAGTAACCAAAATCTCGACAACAAAAAACTTCTATAATGACAAGGCTATGATCTATTGGAATAACAAAAATTTCGACAACAGACTACCTTTCATAATGACAAGGCTACCATCCATTGGAGTAATGAAAATATCAACAAGAGACAACCTTCCATAATGACAAGGCCCATGCATTGGAGTAATGAAAATATCAACAAGAGACTACCTTCCATAATGACAAGGCTATCATCCATTGTAGTAACAAAAAGCTCGCCAACAGACTACCTTCGATAATGACAAGGCTACTATCTATTGGAGTGACAAAAATCTCGACAATAGACTACCTTCCATAATGACAAGGCTACCATCCATTGGAGTAAAAAAAATCTCGACAACACAATACCTTCCATAATGACAAGGCTACCATCCATTAGAGTAACAAAAATCTCGACTACAGACTACCTTCCATAATGACAAGGCCACGATCCATTAGAGTAAAAAAAATCTCGAGAACAGACTACCTTCCATAATGACAAGGCTACCATCCAATGGAGTAATGAAAATATCAACAAGAGACTACCTTCCATAATGACAAGGCTACCATCCATTGGAGTAATGAAAATATCAACAAGAGACTACCTTCCATATTAACAAGGCTACCATCCATTGGAGTAACAAAAAGCTCGCCAACAGACTACCTTCAATAATGACAAGGCTACCATCCATTATCGTAACAAAATCTCGACATCAGACAACCTTTCAATGTGACATGGCTACTATCCATTGGAGTAACAAAAATCTATACAACAAACTACCTACCAAAATGATAAGGCTACCATCAATTGGAATAACAAAAATGTTGACAACAAACTACGTTCCATAATGACGAGGCTACCATCCATTGGAGTAACAAAAATATCGAAAACAGACTACCTTCCATAATGACAGTGCTACCATCCATTGGAGTAACAAAAATCTAGACAACAAACTACCTTCCATAATGACAAGGCTACCATCCATTGGAGTAACGAAAATATCAACAAGAGACTACTTTCCATAATGTCAAGGTTACCATCCATTGGAGTAACAAAAATCGTGACAATAGACTACCTTCCATAATGACAAGGTTACCATCTATTGGAGTAACAAAAATATCAACAAGAGACTACCTTCCATAATGACAAGGATACCATCCATTGGAGTAACAAAAATCTCGCCAACAGACTACCTTCCATAATGACAAGGCTACCATCCATTGGAATAACAAAAATATCGACAACAAACTACGTTGCATAATGACAAGGCTACCATCCATTGGAGTAACAAAAATATCGAGAAAAGACTACCTTCCATAATGAAAAGCCTACCATCCATTGGAGTAACAAAAATCTCGAAAACATAATACCTTCCATAATGACTAGGCTACCATCCATTGGAGTAACAAAGATATAGACACAAGACTACCTTCCATAATGACAAGGCTACCATCTATTGGAGTGACAAAAATATCGACAACAGACTACCTTCCATAATGACAAGGCTACCATCCATTGTAGTAACAAAAATCTCGACAACAGACTACCTTCCATAATGACAATGCTACCATCAATTAAAGTAAAAAAAACCTAGACAATAGACTACCTTCCATAATGACAAGGCTACCATCCATTGTAGTAACAAAAATCTCGACAATAGACTACCTTCCATAATGACAAGGCTACCATCTATTGGAATAACAAAAATTTCAGACAACAGACTACCTTCCATAATGACAAGGCTACCATCCATTGTTGTAATGAAAATATCAACAAGAGATTACTTTCCATAACGACAACGCTACCATGCATTGGAGTAATGAAAATATCAACCAGAGACTACCTTCCATAATGACAAGGCTATCAGCCATTGTAGTAACAAAAAGATCACCAACAGACTACCTTCGATAATGACAAGGCTACTATCTATTGGAGTGAAAAAAATCTAGACAATAGACTACCTTCCATAATGACAAGGCTACCATCCAATGGAATAACAAAAATATCAACAACATACTACCTGCCATAATGACAAGGCTACCATCAATTGTAGTAACCAAAATCTCGCCAACAGACTACCTTCCATAATGACATGGCTACCATCCATTGGAATAACAAAAATATCGACAACAAACTACGTTCCATAATGACAAGGCTACCATCCATTGGAGTAAAAAAAATATCGACAATAGACTACCTTCCATAATGACAATGCTACCATCCATTGGAGTAACAAAAATATCGAGAATAGACTACCTTCCATAATTACAAGGCTACCATAGATTGGAGTAACGAAAATATCAACAAGAGACTACTTTCCATAATGACAAGGCTACCATCCATTGGAGTAACAAAAATCGCGACAACAGACTACCTTCCATAATGATAAGGCTACCATCCATTGGAGTAACAAAAATATCAACAAGAGACTACCTTCCATAATGACAAGGTTACCATCCATTGGAGTAACAAAAATCTCGCCAACAGACTACCTTCCATAATGACAAGGCTACCATCCATTGGAATAACAAAAATATCGACAACAAACTACGTTCCATAATGACAAGGCTACCATCCATTAGAGTAACAAAAATATCGACAACAGACTACCTTCCATAATGACAAGGCTACCATCCATTGGAGTAACAAAAATATCAAGAATAGACTACCTTCCATAATGACAATGCTACCATCAATTGAAGTAAAAAACATCTCGACAATAGACTACCTTCCATAATGACAAGGCTACCATGCATTGTAGTAACAAAAATCTCGACAATAGACTACCTTCCATAATGACAAGGCTACCATCCATTGGAGTAACCGAAATCTCGACAACAGATAACTTCTATAATGACAAGGCTTCCATCTATTGGAATAACAAAAATTTCGACAACTGACTACCTTTCATAATGACAAGGCTACTATCCATTGGAGTAATGAAAATATCAACAAGAGACTACCTTCCATAATGACAAGGCTACCATGCATTGGAGTAATGAAAATATCAACAAGAGACTACCTTCCATATTGACAAGGCTATCATCCATTGTAGTAACAAAAAGCTCGCCAACAGACTACTTTTTATAATGACAAGGCTACTATCTATTAGAGTGACAAAAATCTCGACAATAGACTACCTTCCATAATGACAAGGCTACCATCCATTGGAGTAACAAAAATCTCGACAACACACTACCTTCCATAATTACAAAGCTACCATCCATTAGAGTAACAAAAATCTCGACTAATGACTACCTTCCATAATGACAAGGCCATGATCCATTAGAGTAAAAAAAATCTCAAGAATAGAATACCTTCCATATTGACAAGGCTACCATCCATTGGAGTAATCAAAATATCAACAATAGACTACCTTCCATAATGACAAGGCAACCATGCATTGGAGTAATGAAAATATCAACAAGAGACTACCTTCCATATTAACAAGGCTACCATCCATTGGAGTAACAAAAGGCTCGCCAACAGACTACCTTCATTAATGACAAGGCTACCATCCATTAGAGTAACAAAATCTAGACATCAGACAACCTTTCAATGTGACATGGCTACTATCCATTGGAGAAACAAAAATCTATACAACAAACTACCTACCAAAATAATATGGCTACCATCCATTGGAATAACAAAAATGTCGCCAACAAACTACGTTCCATAATGACAAGGCTACCATCCATTGGAGTAACAAAAATATCGACAACAGACTACCATCCATAATGACAAGGCTAACATCCATTGGAGTAACAAAAATCTAGACGACAAACTACCTTCCATAATGACAAGGCTACCATGCATTGTAGTAACAAAAATCTCGACAATAGACTACCTTCCATAATGACAAGGCTACCATCCATTGGAGTAACCGAAATCTCGACAACAGATAACTTCTATAATGACAAGGCTACCATCTATTGGAATAACAAAAATTTCGACAACTGACTACCTTTCATAATGACAAGGCTACTATCCATTGGAGTAATGAAAATATCAACAAGAGACTACCTTCCATAATGACAAGGCTACCATGCATTGGAGTAATGAAAATATCAACAAGAGACTACCTTCCATATTGACAAGGCTATCATCCATTGTAGTAACAAAAAGCTCGCCAACAGACTACTTTTTATAATGACAAGGCTACTATCTATTAGAGTGACAAAAATCTCGACAATAGACTACCTTCCATAATGACAAGGCTACCATCCATTGGAGTAACAAAAATCTCGACAACACACTACCTTCCATAATTACAAAGCTACCATCCATTAGAGTAACAAAAATCTCGACTAATGACTACCTTCCATAATGACAAGGCCACGATCCATTAGAGTAAAAAAAATCTCAAGAATAGAATACCTTCCATATTGACAAGGCTACCATCCATTGGAGTAATCAAAATATCAACAATAGACTACCTTCCATAATGACAAGGCAACCATGCATTGGAGTAATGAAAATATCAACAAGAGACTACCTTCCATATTAACAAGGCTACCATCCATTGGAGTAACAAAAGGCTCGCCAACAGACTACCTTCATTAATGACAAGGCTACCATCCATTAGAGTAACAAAATCTAGACATCAGACAACCTTTCAATGTGACATGGCTACTATCCATTGGAGAAACAAAAATCTATACAACAAACTACCTACCAAAATAATATGGCTACCATCCATTGGAATAACAAAAATGTCGCCAACAAACTACGTTCCATAATGACAAGGCTACCATCCATTGGAGTAACAAAAATATCGACAACAGACTACCATCCATAATGACAAGGCTAACATCCATTGGAGTAACAAAAATCTAGACGACAAACTACCTTCCATAATGACAAGGCTACCATCCATTGGAGTAACGAAAATATCAACAAGAGAGTACTTTCCATAATGTCAAGGCTACCATCCATTGGAGTAACAAAAATCGCGGCAACAGACTACCTTCCATAATGACAAGGCTACCATCCATTGTAGTAACAAAAATATCAACAATAGACTACCTTCCATAATGACAAGGCTACCATCCATTCGAGTAACAAAAATCTCGCCAACAGACTACCTTCCATAATGACAAGGCTACCATCCATTGGAATAACAAAAATATCGATAACAAACTACATTCCATAATGACAAGGCTACCATCCATTGGAGTAACAAAAATATCAAGAACAGACTACCTTCCATAATGAAAAGGCTACCATCCATTGGAGTAACAAAAATATCGCGAAAAAACTACCTTCCATAATGAAAAGCCTACCATCAATTGGAGTAACAAAAATCTCGAAAACATAATACCTTCCATAATGACTAGGCTACCATCCATTGGAGTAACAAACATATCGACAACAGACTACCTTCCATAATGACAAGGCTACCATCCATTGGAGTGACAAAAATCTCAACAACAAACTACCTTCCATAATGACAACGCTACCATCCATTGGAGTAACAAAAATCTCGAAAACAAACTACCTTCCATAATGACAAGGCTAAAATCCATTGGAGTATCAAAAATCTCGACAACAGACTACCTTCCATAATGACAAGGCTACCATCTATAGGAATAAAAAAAATCTCGAGAACATACTGCCTTCAATAATGACAAGGCTACCATCCAATGGAATAACAAAAATATCGACAACATACTACCTTCCATAATGATAAGGCTACCATCAATTGTAGTAACCAAAATATCGACAACAGACTACCTTCCATAATGACAAGGCTACCGTCCATTGTAGTAACAATAATCTCGACAACATACTACCTTCCATAATGACAATGCTACCATCCATTGGCGTAACAAAAATCTTGACAATAGACTACCTTCCATAATGACAAGGCTACCATCCAATGGAATAACAAAAATATCGACAACATACTACCTTCCATAATGATAAGGCTACCATCAATTGTAGTTACCAAAATATCGACAACAGACCACCTTCCATAATGACAAGGCTATCGTCAATTGTAGTAACAAAAAACTCGACAACAGACTACCTTCTATAATGACAATGCTACCATCCATTGTAGTAACAAAAATCTCGACAACAGGCTACCTTCCACAATGACTAGGCTACCATCCATTGGAGTAACCAAAATCTCGACAATAGACCACTTCTATAATGACAAGGCTAGCATCTGTTGGAATAAAAAAAATCTCGAGAACAGACTACCATCCATAATGACAAGGCTACCATCCAATGGAATAACAAAAATCTCGACAACATACTACCTTCCATAATGACAAGGCTACCATCCATTAGAGTAACAAAGATATCGATAACAAAATACCTTCTATAATGAAAAGGCTACCATACATTGTAATAACAAAAATATTGACAGCAAACTACCTTCCACAATGACAAGGCTACCATCCATTGGAGTAACAAAAATTTCGACAATAGACTACCTTCCATAATGACAAGTCTACCATCCATTGGAGTAACAAAAATCTCGACAACACACTACCTTCCATAATGACAAGGCTACCATCCATTAGAGTAACAAAAATCTTGACTACAGACAACCTTCCATAATGACAAGGCTACGATCCATTAGAGTAAAAAAAATCTCGAGAACAGACTACCTTCCATAATGACAAAGATACCATTCATTAGAGTAATGAAAATATCAACAAGAGACTACCTTCCATAATCACAAGGCTACCATGCATTGGAGTAATGAAAATATCAACAAGAGACTACCTTCCATATTAACAAGGCTACCATCCATTGGAGTAACAAAAAGCTCGCCAACAGACTACCTTCCATAATGACAAGGCTACCATCCATTACAGTAACAAAATCTCGAGATCAGACAACCTTACAATGTGACATGTCTACTATCCATTGGAGTAACAAAAATCTATACAACAAACTACCTACCAAAATGATAAGGCTACCATCCATTGGAATAACAAAAATATCGACAACAAACTACGTTCCATAATGACAAGGCTACCATCCATTGGAGTACCAAAAATCACGACAACAGACTACCTTCCATAATGACAAGGCTACCATCCATTAGAGTAACAAAAATCTCGACAACATAATACCTTCCATAATGACTAGGCTACCAACCATTGGTGTAACAAAGATATCGACGACAGACTACCTTCCATAATGACAAGGCTACCATCCATTGGAGTGACAAAAATCTTGACAACAGACTACCTTCCATAATGACAAGGCTACCGTCCATTGGAGTAACAAAAATCTCCAAAACAGACTACCTTCCATAACGACAAAGCTAAAATCCATTAGAGTAACAAAAATCTCGACAACAGACTACCTTCCATAATGACAAGGCTACCATCTATAGGAATAAAAAAAATCTCGAGAACAAACTGCATTCCATAATGACAAGGCTACCATCCAATGGAATAACAAAAATATCAACAACATACTACCTTCTATAATGACAAGGCTACCATCAATTGTAGTAACCAAAATCTCGACAACAGACTACCTTCCATAATGACAAGGCTACCATCAATTGGAGTAACAAAAATCTTGACAATAGACTACCTTTCATAATGACAAGGCTACCATCCATTGTAGTAACAAAAATCTCGACGACAAACTACCTTCCATAATGACAAGGCTACCATCCATTGGAGTAACCAAAATCTCGACAACAGACAACTTCTATAATGACAAGGCTACCATCTATTGAAATAACAAAAATCTCGAGAACAGACTACCTTCCATAATGACAAGGCTACCATCCAATGGAAAAACAAAAATATCGACAACATACTACCTTCCATAATGACATGGATACCATCAATTGTAGTAACCAAAATCTCGATAACAGACTACCTTCCATAATGACAAGGCTACCGTCCATTGTAGTAACAAAAATCTCGACAACAGACTACCTTCCATAATGACAATGCTACCATCAATTGGAGTAACAAAAATCTCGACAATAGACTACCTTCCGTAATGACAAGGCTCCATCCATTGTAGTAACAAAAATCTCGACAACAGGCTAACTTCCACAATGACTAGGCTACCATCCATTGGAGTAACCAAAATCTCGACAACAGACCACTTCTATAATGACAAGGCTACCATCTATTGGAATAACAAAAATCTCGAGAACAGACTACCATCCATAATGACAAGGCTACCATCCAATGGAATAACAAAAATCTCGACAACATACTACCTTCCATAATGACAAGGCTACCATCCATTAGAGTGACAAAAATCTCGACAATAGACTACCTTCCATAATGACTAGGCTACCATCCATTAGAGTAACAAAGATATCGACAACAAAATACCTTCTATAATGACAAGGCTACCATACATTGTAATAACAAAAATTTCGACAGCAAACTACCTTCCATAATGACAAGGCTACCATCCATTGGAGTAACAAAAATTTCGACAATAGACTACCTTCCATAATGACAAGGCTACCATCCATTGGAGTAACAAAAATCTCGACAACACACTACCTTCCATAATGACAAGGCTACCATCCATTAGAGTAACAAAAATCTTGACTACAGACAACCTTCCATAAATACAAGGCTACGATCCATTAGAGTAAGAAAAATCTCGAGAACAGACTACCTTCCATAATGACAAGGCTACCATCCATTGGATTAATGAAAATATCAACAAGAGACTACCTTCCATAATGACAAGGCTACCATGCATTGGAGTAATGAAAATATCAATAAGAGACTACCTTCCATATTAACAAGGCTACCATCCATTGGAGTAACAAAAAGCTCGCCAACAGACTACCTTCCATAATGACAAGGCTACGATCCATTAGAGTAAAAAAAATCTCGAGAACAGACTACCTTCCATAATGACAAAGATATCATTCATTAGAGTAATGAAAATATCAACAAGAGACTACCTTCCATAATCACAAGGCTACCATGCATTGGAGTAATGAAAATATCAACAAGAGACTACCTTCCATATTAACAAGGCTACCATCCATTGGAGTAACAAAAAGCTCGCCAACAGACTACCTTCCATAATGACAAGGCTACCATCCATTAGAGTAACAAAATCTCGAGATCAGACAACCTTACAATGTGACATGTCTACTATCCATTGGAGTAACAAAAATCTATACAACAAACTACCTACCAAAATGATAAGGCTACCATCCATTGGAATAACAAAAATATCGACAACAAACTACGTTCCATAATGACAAGGCTACCATCCATTGGAGTACCAAAAATCACGACAACAGACTACCTTCCATAATGACAAGGCTACCATCCATTAGAGTAACAAAAATCTCGACAACATAATACCTTCCATAATGACTAGGCTACCATCCATTGGTGTAACAAAGATATCGACGACAGACTACCTTCCATAATGACAAGGCTACCATCCATTGGAGTGACAAAAATCTTGACAACAGACTACCTTCCATAATGACAAGGCTACCGTCCATTGGAGTAACAAAAATCTCCAAAACAGACTACCTTCCATAACGACAAAGCTAAAATCCATTAGAGTAACAAAAATCTCGACAACAGACTACCTTCCATAATGACAAGGCTACCATCTATAGGAATAAAAAAAATCTCGAGAACAAACTGCATTCCATAATGACAAGGCTACCGTCCAATGGAATAACAAAAATATCAACAACATACTACCTTCTATAATGACAAGGCTACCATCAATTGTAGTAACCAAAATCTCCACAATAGACTACCTTCCATAATGACAAGGCTACCATCAATTGGAGTAACAAAAATCTTGACAATAGACTACCTTTCATAATGACAAGGCTACCATCCATTGTAGTAACAAAAATCTCGACGTCAAACTACCTTCCATAATGACAAGGCTACCATCCATTGGAGTAACCAAAATCTCGACAACAGACAACTTCTATAATGACAAGGCTACCATCTATTGAAATAACAAAAATCTCGAGAACAGACTACCTTCCATAATGACAAGGCTACCATCCAATGGAAAAACAAAAATATCGACAACATACTACCTTCCATAATGACATGGATACCATCAATTGTAGTAACCAAAATCTCGATAACAGACTACCTTCCATAATGACAAGGCTACCGTCCATTGTAGTAACAAAAATCTCGACAACAGACTAACTTCCATAATGACAATGCTACCATCAATTAGACTAACAAAAATCTCGACAATAGACTACCTTCCGTAATGACAAGGCTCCATCCATTGTAGTAACAAAAATCTCGACAACAGGCTAACTTCCACAATGACTAGGCTACAATCCATTGGAGTAACCAAAATCTCGACAACAGACCACTTCTATAATGACAAGGCTACCATCTATTGGAATAACAAAAATCTCGAGAACAGACTACCATCCATAATGACAAGGCTACCATCCAATGGAATAACAAAAATCTCGACAACATACTACCTTCCATAATGACAAGGCTACCATCCATTAGAGTGACAAAAATCTCGACAATAGACTACCTTCCATAATGACTAGGCTACCATCCATTAGAGTAACAAAGATATCGACAACAAAATACCTTCTATAATGACAAGGCTACCATACATTGTAATAACAAAAATCTCAACAATAGACTACCTTCCATAATGACAAGGCTACCATCCATTGGAGTAACAAAAATCTCGACAACACACTACCTTCCATAATGACAAGGCTACCATCCATTAGAGTAACAAAAATCTTGACTACAGACAACCTTCCATAAATACAAGGCTACGATCCATTAGAGTAAGAAAAATCTCGAGAACAGACTACCTTCCATAATGACAAGGCTACCATCCATTGGATTAATGAAAATATCAACAAGAGACTACCTTCCACAATGACAAGGCTACCATGCATTGGAGTAATGAAAATATCAATAAGAGACTACCTTCCATATTAACAAGGCTACCATCCATTGGAGTAACAAAAAGCTCGCCAACAGACTACCTTCCATAATGACAAGGCTACCATCCATTAGAGTAACAAAATCTCGACATCAGACTACCTTACAATGTGACATGGCTACTATCCATTGGAGTAAAAAAAATCTATACAACAAACTACCTACCAAAATGATAAGGCTACCATCCATTGGAATAACAAAAATATCGACAACAAACTACGTTCCATAATGACAAGGCTACCATCCATTGGAGTACCAAAAATCACGACAACAGACTACCTTCCATAATGATAAGGCTATCATCCATTGGAGTAACAAAAATAACAACAAGAGACTACCTTCCATAATGACAAGGCTACCATCCATTGGAGTGACAAAAATCTTGACAACAGACTACCTTCCATAATGACAAGGCTATCGTCCATTGGAGAAACAAAAATCTCCAAAATAGACTACCTTCCATAACGACAAGGCTAAAATCCATTAGAGTAACAAAAATCTCGACAACAGACTACCTTCCATAATGACAAGGCTACCATCTATAGGAATAAAAAAAATCTCAAGAACAGACTGCATTCCATAATGACAAGGCTACCATCAAATGGAATAACAAAAATATCGACAACATACTACCTTCTATAATGACAAGGCTACCATCAATTGTAGTAACCAAAATGTCGACAACAGACTACCTTCCATAATGACAAGGCTACCATCAATTGGAGTAACAAAAATCTCGACAATAGACTACCTTTCATAATGACAAGGCTACCATCCATTGTAGTAACAAAAATCTTGACAACAAACTACCTTCCATAATGACAAGGTTACCATCCATTGGAGTAACCAAAATCTCGACAACAGACAACTTCTATAATGACAAGGCTACCATCTATTGAAATAACAAAAATCTCGAGAACAGACTACCTTCCATAATGACAAGGCTACCATCCAATGGAATAACAAAAATATCGACAACATACTACCTTCCATAATGACAAGGCTACCGTCCATTGTAGTAACAAAAATCTCGACAACAGACTACCTTCAATAATGACAATGCTACCATCAATTGAAGTGACAATAATCTCGACAAGAGACTACCTTCCATAATGACAAGGCTCCATCCATTGTAGTAAAAAAAATCTCGACAACAGGATACCTTCCACAATGGCTAGGCTACCATCCATTGGAGTAACCAAAATCTCGACAACAGACCACTTCTATAATGACAAGGCTACCATCTATTGGAATAACAAAAATCTCGAGAACAGACTACCATCCATAATGACAAGGCTACCATCCAATGGAATAACAAAAATCTCGACAACATACTACCTTCCATATTGACAAGGCTACCATCCATTAGAGTGACAAAAATCTCGACAATAGACTACCTTCCATAATGACTAGGCTACCATCCATTAGAGTAACAAAGATATCGACAACAAAATACCTTCTATAATGACAATGCTACCATACATTGTAATAACAAAAATCTCGACAACAAACTACCTTCCACAATGACAAGGCTACCATCCATTGGAGTAACAAAAATTTCGACAATAGACTACCTTCCATAATGACAAGGCTACCATCCATTGGAGTAACAAAAATCTCGACAACACACTACCTTCCATAATGACAAGGCTACCATCCATTAGAGTAACAAAAATCTTGACTACAGACAACCTTCCATAATGACAAGGCTACGATCCATTAGAGTAAAAAAAATCCCGAGAACAGACTACCTTCCATAATGACAAGTCTACCATCCATTGGAGTAATGAAAATATCAACAAGAGACTACCTTCCATAATGACAAGGCTACCATGCATTGGAGTAATGAAAATATCAACAAGAGACTACCTTCCATATTAACAAGGCTACCATCCATTGGAGTAACAAAAAGCTCACCAACAGACTACCTTCCATAATGACAAGGCTACCATCCATTAGAGTAACAAAATCTCGACATCAGACAACCTTACAATGTGACATGGCTACTATCCATTGGAGTAACAAAAATCTATCCAACAAACTACCTACCAAAATGATAAGGCTACCATCCATTAGAATAACAAAAATATCGACAACAAACTACGTTCCATAATGACAAGGCTACCATCCATTGGAGTACCAAAAATCACGACAACAGACTACCTTCCATAATGACAAGGCTACCATCCATTGGAGTAACAAAAATATCAACAAGAGACTACCTTCCATAATTACAAGGCTACCATCTATAGGAATAAAAAAAATCTCTAGAACAAACTGCCTTCCATAATGACAAGGCTACCATCCAATGGAATAACAAAAATATCGACAACATACTACCTTCCATAATGACAAGGCTACCATCCATTGGAGTGACAAAAATCTTGACAACAGACTACCTTCCATAATGACAAGGCTACCGTCCATTGGAGTAACAAAAATCTCCAAAATAGACTACCTTCCATAACGACAAGGCTAAAATCCATTAGAGTAACAAAAATCTCAACAACAGACTACCTTCCATAATGACAAGGCTACCATCTATAGGAATAAAAAAAATCTCGAGAACAGACTGCATTCCATAATGACAAGGCTACCATCCAATGGAATAACAAAAATATCGATAACATACTACCTTCTATAATGACAAGGCTACCATTAATTGTAGTAACCAAAATCTCGACAATAGACTACCTTCCATAATGACAAGGCTACCATCAATTGCAGTAACAAAAATCTCGAGAATAGACTACCTTTCATAATGACAAGGCTACCATCCATTGTAGTAACAAAAATCTCGACAACAAACTACCTTCCATAATGACAAGGCTACCATCCATTGGAGTAACCAAAATCTCGACAAAAGACAACTTCTATAATGACAAGGCTACCATCTATAGAAATAACAAAAATCTCGAGACCAGACTACCTTCCATAATGACAAGGCTACCATCCAATGGAATAACAAAATTATCGACAACATACTACCTTCCATAATTACAAGGATACCATCAATTGTAGTAACCAAAATCACGATAACAGACTACCTTCCATAATGTCAAGGCTACCATCCATTATAGTAACAAAAATCTCGACAACAGACTACCTTCCATAATGACAATGCTACCATCAATTGGAGTAACAAAAATCTCGACAATAGACTACCTTCCATAATGACAAGGCTCCATCCATTGTAGTAACAAAAATCTCGACAATAGGCTACCTTCCACAATGACTAGGCTACCATCCATTGGAGTAACCAAAATCTCGACAATAGACCACTTCTATAATGACAAGGCTACCATCTATTGGAATAACAAAAATCTCGAGAACAGACTACCTTCCATAATGACAAGGCTACCATCCAATAGAGAAACAAAAATATCGACAACATACTACCTTCCATAATGAAAAGGCTACCATCAATTGTAGTAACCAAAATCTCGCCAACAGACTACCTTCCATAATGACAAGGCTACCATCCATTGGAGTGACCAAAATCATTACAAAAGACTACCTTCCATAATGACAAGGATACCATCCATTGGAGTAACAAAAATCTCGAAAACAGACTACCTTCCAGAATGACAAGGCTATAATCCATTGGAGTAAAAAAAATATCGACAACAGACTACCTTCCATAATGACAAGGCTACCATCTATAGGAATAAAAAAAATCTCGAGAACAGACTGCCTTCAATAATGACAAGGCTACCATCCATTAGAGTAACAAAAATCTCGAAAACTGACTACCTTCCATAATGACAAGGCTACCATCCAATGGAATAACAAAACTTCGACAACATACTACCTTCCATAATGACAAGGATACCATCAATTGTAGTAACCAAAATCTCGATAACAGACTACCTTCCATAATGACAAGGCTACCGTCCATTGTAGTAAAAAAAATCTCGACAACAGACTACCTTCCATAATGACAATGCTACCATCAATTGGAGTAACAAAAATCTCGACAACATACTACCTTCCATAATGACAAGGCTCCATCCATTGTAGTAAAAAAAATCTCGACAACAGGCTACCTTCAACAATGACTAGGCTACCATCCATTGGAGTAACCAAAATCTCTACAACAGACCACTTCTATAATGACAAGGCTACCATCTATTGGAATAACAAAAATCTCGAGAACAGACTACCTTCCATAATGACAAGGCTACCATCCAATGGAACAACAAAAATATCGACAACATACTACCTTCCATAATGAAAAGGCTACCATCAATTGTAGTAACCAAAATCTCGCCAACAGACTACCTTCCATAATGACAAGGCTACCATCCATTGGAGTGACAAAAATCTCGACAAAAGACTACCTTCGATAATGACAAGGATACCATCCATTGGAGTAACAAAAATCTCGAAAACAGACTACCTTCCATAATGACAAGGCTATAATCCATTGGAGTAACAAAAATATCTTGACAACAGACTACCTTCCATAATGACAAGGCTACCATCTATAGGAATATAAAAAATCTCGAGAACAGACTGCCTTCAATAATGACAAGGCTACCATCCATTAGAGTAACAAAAATCTCGAAAACTGACTACCTTCCATAATGACAAGGCTACCATCCAATGGAATAACAAAAATATCGACAACATACTACTTTCCATAATGACCAGGATACCATCAATTGTAGTAACCAAAATCTCGACAACAGACTACCTTCCATAGTGACAAGGCTACCGTCCATTGTAGTAACAAAAATCTCTACAACAAACTACCTTCCATAAAGACAATGCTCTCATCAATTGGAGTAATAAAAATCTCGACAATAGACTACCTTCCATAATGACAAGGCTACCATCAATTGTAGTAACAAAAATCTCGACAACAGACTACCTTCCATAATGATAAGGCTACCATCAATTGGAGTAACCAAAATCTCGACAACATACAACTTCTATAATGACAAGGCTACCGTCTATTGGAATAACAAAAATCTCGAGAACAGACTACCTTCCATAATGATAAGGCTACCATCCAATGGAATAACAAAAATATCGACAACATACTACCTGCCATTATGACAAGGCTACCATCAATTGTAGTAACCAAAATCTCGCCAACAGACTACCTTCCATAATGACAAGGCTACCATCCATTGGAATAACAAAAATTTCGACAACAAACTATGTTCCATAATGACAAGGCTACCATCCATTTGAGTAACAAAAATATCGACAACAGACTACCTTCCATAATGACAAGGCTACCATCCATTGGAGTAACAAAAATATCGAGAATAGACTACCTTCCATAATGAAAAGCCTACCATCCATTGGAGTAACAAAAATCTCGACAACATAATACCTTCCATAATGACTAGTCTACCATCCATTGGAGTAACAAAGACATCGACAACAGACTACCTTCCATAATGAGAAGGCTACCATCCATTGGAGTGAAAAAAATATCGATAATAGACTACCCTCCATAATGACAAGGCTACCACCCATTGGAGTAACAAAAATCTCGAAAACAGACTACCTTCCATAATGACAAGGCTAAAATCCATTGGAGTAACAAAAATCTCGACAACAGACTACCTTCCATAATGACAAGGCTACCATTTATAGGAATAAAAGAAATCTCGAGAACAGACTGCCTTCCATAATGACAAGGCTACAATCTATTGGAGTAACAAAAATCTCGAAAACAAACTACCTTCCATAATGACAAGGCTACCATGCAATGGAATAACAAAAATATCGACAACATACTACCTTCCATAATGACCAGGCTACCATCAATTGTAGTAACCAAAATCTCGACAACAGACTACCTTCCATAATGACAAGGCTACCGTCCATTGTAGTAACAAAAATCTCGACAACAGACTACCTTCCATAATGACAATGCTACCATCAATTGGAGTAACAAAAATCACGACAATAGGCTACCTTCCATAATGACAAGGCTACCATCCATTGTAGTAACAAAAATCTCGACAATAGACTACCTTCCATAATGACAAGGCTACCATCCATTAGAGTAACCAAAATCTCGACAACAGACAACTTCTATAATGACAAGGCTACCATCTATTGGAATAACAAAAATCTCGAGAACAAACTACCTTCCATAATGACAAGGCTACCATCCAATGGAATAACAAAAATATCGACAACATACTACCTTCCATAATGACAAGGCTACCATCCATTAGAGTGACAAAAATCTCGACAATAGACTACCTTCCATAATGACAAGGCTACCATCCATTGAAATAAAAAAAATATCAACAAGAGACTACCTTCCATAATGACAAGGCTACCATCCATTGGAGTAACAAAAATCTCGTCAACAGACTACCATCCATAATGACAAGGCTACCATTCATTGGAATAACAAAAATATCGACTACAAACTACGTTCCATAATGACAAGTCTACCATCCATTGGAGTAACAAAAATATCGACAACAGACTAACTTCCATAATGACAAGGCTACCATCCATTGGAGTAAGAAAAATATCAAGAATAGACTACCTTCCATAATGAAAAGCCTACCATCCATTGGAGTATCAAAAATCTCGACAACATAATACCTTCCATAATGACTAGGCTACCATCCATTGGTGTAACAAAGATATTGACAACAGACTACCATCCATAATGACAAGGCTACCATCCATTGGAGTGACAAAAATCTCGAAAACATACTACCTTCCATAATGACAAGGATAAAATCCATTAGAGTAACAAAAATCTCGACAATAGACTACCTTCCATAATGACAAGGCTACCATCTATAGGAATAAAAAAAAACTCGAGAACAGACTGCCTTCCATAATGACAAGGCTACCATCCAATGGAATAACAAAAATATCGACAACATACTACCTTCCATTATGACAAGGCTACCATCAATTGTAGTAACCAAAATCTCGACAATAGACTACCTTCCATAATGACAAGGCTACCATCAATTGGAGTAACAAAAATCTCGACAATAGACTACCTTTCATAATGACAAGGCTACCATCCATTGTAGTAACAAAAATCTCGACAACAGTCTACCTTCCATAATGACAAGGCTACCATCCATTGGAGTAACCAAAATCTCGACAACAAACAACTTCTATAATGACAAGGCTTCCATCTATTGGAATAACAAAAATCTCGAGAACAGACTACCTTCCATAATGACAAGGCTACCATCCAATGGAATAACAAAAATATCGACAACATACTACCTTCCATAATGACAAGGCTACCATCCATTAGAGTGACAAAAATCTCGACAATAGACTACCTTCCATAATGACAAGGCTACCATCCATTGAAATAACAAAAATATCAACAAGAGACTACCTTCCATAATGACAACGCTACCATCCATTGGAGTAACAAAAATCTTGTCAACAGACTACCATCCATAATGACAAGGCTACCATCCATTGGAGTATCAAAAATCTCGACAACATAATACCTTCCATAATGACTAGGCTACCATCCATTGGTGTAACAAAGATATTGACAACAGACTACCATCCATAATGACAAGGCTACCATCCATTGGAGTGACAAAAATCTCGAAAACATACTACCTTCCATAATGACAAGGCTAAAATCCATTAAAGTAACAAAAATCTCGACAATAGACTACCTTCCATAATGACAAGGCTACCATCTATAGGAATAAAAAAAAACTCGAGAACAGACTGCCTTCCATAATGACAAGGCTACCATCCAATGGAATAACAAAAATATCGACAACATACTACCTTCCATTATGACAAGGCTACCATCAATTGTAGTAACCAAAATCTCGACAATAGACTACCTTCCATAATGACAAGGCTACCATCAATTGGAGTAACAAAAATCTCGACAATAGACTACCTTTCATAATGACAAGGCTACCATCCATTGTAGTAACAAAAATCTCGACAACAGTCTACCTTCCATAATGACAAGGCTACCATCCATTGGAGTAACCAAAATCTCGACAACAAACAACTTCTATAATGACAAGGCTTCCATCTATTGGAATAACAAAAATCTCGAGAACAGACTACCTTCCATAATGACAAGGCTACCATCCAGTGGAATAACAAAAATATCGACAACATACTACCTTCCATAATGACAAGGCTACCATCAATTGTAGTAACCAAAATCTCGATAACAGACTACCTTCCATAATGAGAACGCTACCATCCATTGTAGTAACAAAAATCTCGACAACAGACTACCTTCTATAATGACAATGCTACCATCAATTGTAGTAATAAAATCTTGACAACAGACTACCTTCCGTAATGACAAAGCTACCATCCATTGGAGTAACCAAAATCTCGACAACAGACAACTTCTATAATGACAAGGCTACCGTCTATTGGAATAACAAAAATCTCGAGAACAGACTACCTTCCATAATGACAAGGCTACCATCCATTGGAATAACAAAAATATCGATAACATACTACCTTCCATAATGACAAGGCTACCATCAATTGTAGGAACCAAAATCTCGCCAACAGACTACCTTCCATAATGACAAGGCTACCATCCATTGGAATAACTAAAATATCGACAACAAACAACGTTCAATAATTACAAGGCTACCATCCATTGGAGTAACAAAAAAATTGACAACAGACTACCTTCCATAATGACAAGGCTACCATCCATTGGAGTAACAAAAATATCGAGAATAGACTACCTTCAATAATGAAAAGCCTACCATCCATTGGAGTAACAAAATCTGAACCACATAATACCTTCCATAATGACTAGGCTCCCATCCATTGGAGTAACAAAGATATCGACAACAGACTACCTTCCATAATGACAAGGCTACCATCCATTGGAGTGACAAAAATCTCGACAACAGACTACCTTCCATAATGACAAGGCTACCATCCATTGGAGTAGCAAAAATCTCGAAAACAGACTACCTTCCATAATGACAAGGCTACCATCCATTGGAGTAACAAAAATCTCGAAAACAGACTACCTTCCATAATGACAAGGCTACCATCCAATGGAATAACAAAAATATCGACAACATACTACCTTCCATAATGACCAGGCTACCATCAATTGTAGTAACCAAAATCTCGATAACAGACTACCTTCCATAATGACAATGCTACCGTCCATTGTAGTAACAAAAATCTCGACAATAGACTACCTTCCATAATGACAATGCTACCATCAATTGGAGTAATAAAAATCTCGACAATAGGCTACCTTCCATAATGACAAGGCTATCATCCATTGTAGTAACAAAAATCTCGACAACATACTACCTTCAATAATGACAAGGCTACCATCCATTGGAGTAACCAAAATATCGACAACAGATAACTTCTATAATCACAAGGCTACCATCTATTGGAATAACAAAAATCTCGAGAACAGACTACCTTCCATAATGACACGGCTACCATCCAATGGAATAACAAAAATATCGACAACATACTACCTTCCATAATGACAATGCTACCATCCATTAGAGTGACAAAAATCTCGATAATAGACTACCTTCCATAATGACTTAGCTCCCATCCATTAGAGTAACAAAGATATCGACAACAAACTACCTTCTATAATGACAAGGCTACCATACATTGTAATAACAAAAATCTTGACAACAAACTACCTTCCATAATGACAAGGCTACCATCCATTGGAGTAACAAAAATCTCGACAATAGACTACCTTCCATAATGACAAGGCTACCATCCATTGGAATAACAAAAATATCAACAAGAGATTACTTTCCATAATGACAAGGCTACCATCCATTGGAGTAACAAAAATTGCGACAACAGACTATCTTCCATAATGACAAGGCTACCATCCATTGGAGTAACAATAATCTCGCCAACAGACTACCTTCCATAATGACAAGGCTAACATCCACTGGAATAACAAAAATATCGACAACAAACTATGTTCCATAATGACAAGGCTACCATCCATTGGAGTAACAAAAATATCGACAACAGACTAATTTCCATAATGACAAGGCTACCATCCATTGGAGTAACAAAAATATCGAGAATAGACTACCTTCCATAATGAAAAGCCTACCATCCATTGGAGTAACAAAAATCTCGACAAAATAATACCTTCCATAATGACTAGGCTACCATCCATTGGAGTAACAAAGATATCGACGACAAACTACCTTCCATATTGACAAGGCTACCATCCATTGGAGTGACAAAAATCTTGACAATAGACTACCTTCCATAAATACAAGGCTACCATCCATTGGAGTAACAAAAATCTCGAAAACAAACTACCTTCCATAATGACAAGGCTAAAATCCATTGGACTAACAAAAATCTCGACAACAGACTACCTTCCATAATAACAAGGCTAAAATCCATTGGAGTAACAAAAATCTTGACAACAGACTACCTTCCATAATGACAAGGCTACCATTTAAAGGAATAAAAAAAATCTCGAGAACAGACTACCTTCCATAATGACAAGGCTACCATCCAATGGAATAACAAAAATATCGACAACATACTACCTTCCATAATGACAAGGCTACCATCAATTGTAGTAACCAAAATCTCGACAACGTACTACCTTCCATAATGACAAGGCTACCATCCATTAGAGGGACAAAAATATCGACAATAGTCTACCTTCCATAATGACTAGGCTACCATCCATTAGAGTAACAAAGATATTGACAACAAACTACCTGCTATAATGACAAGGCTACCATACATTGTAATAATAAAAAATCTCAACAACAAAATACCTTCCAGAATGACAATGCTACAATTCATTGGAGTAACAAAAATCTCGACAATAGACTACCTTCCATAATGACAAGGCTACCATCCATTGGAATAACAAAAATATCAACAAGAGACTACCTTCGATAATGACAAGGTTACCATCCACTGGAGTAACAAAAATCTCGCCAACAGACTACCATCCATAATGACAAGGCTACCATCCATTGGAATAACAAAAATATCGACAACAAACTACGTTCCATAATAACAAGGCTACCATCCATTGGTGTAACAAAAATCTCGCTAACAGACTACCATCCATAATGACAAGGCTACCATCCATTGGAATAACAAAAATATCGACAACAAACTACGTTCCATAATGACAAGGCTACCATCCATTGGAGTAACAAAAATATCGACAACAGACTAACTTCCTTAATGACAAGGCTACCATCCATTGGAGTAACAAAAATATCGAGAATAGACTACCTTCCATAATGACAAGGCTACCATCCAATGGAATAACAAAAATATCGACAACATACTACCTTCCATAATGACAAGGCTACCATCAATGGTAGTAACCAAAATCTCGACAACAGACTACCTTCCATAATGACAAGGCTACCATCAATTGGAGTAACAAAAATCTCGACAATAGACTACATTTCATAATGACAAGGATACCATCCATTGTAGTAACAAAAATCTCTACAACAAACTACCTTCCATAATGACAAGGCAACCATCCATTGGAGTAACCAAAATCTTGACAACAGACAACTTCTATAAGGACAAGGCTACCGTCTATTGGAATAACAAAAATCTCGAGAACAGACTACCTTCCATAATGACAAGGCTACCATCCATTGAAGTAACAAAACTATCGATAATAGACTACCTTCCATAATGACAAGGCTACCATCCATTGGAATAACAAAAATATGAACAAGAGACTACCTTCCATAATGACAAGGTTACCATCCATTGGAGTAACAAAAATCTCGCCAACAGACTAGCATCCATAATGACAAGGCTACCATCCAATGGAGTAACAAAAATCTCGAAAACAAACTACCTTCCATAATTACAAGGCTAAAATCCATTGGAGTAACAAAAATCTCGACAACAGACTACCTTCCATAATGACAAGGCTACCATTTATAGGAATAAAAAAAATCTCAAGAACAGACTGCCTTCCATAATGGCAAGGCTACCATCCATTGGAGTAACAAAAATCTCGAAAACAGTCTACCTTCCATAATGACAAGGCTACCATCCAATGGAATAACAAAAATATCGACAACATACTACGTTCCATAATGACCAGGCTACCATCAATTGTAGTAACCAAAATCTCGACAACAGACTACCTTCTATAATGACAAGGCTACCGTCCATTGTAGTAACAAAAATCTCGACAACAAACTACCTTCCATAATGACAATGCTACGATCAACTGGAGTAATAAAAATCTGGACAATAGAATACCTTCCATAATGACAAGGCTACCATCCATTGTAGTAACAAAAATCTCGACAACAGACTACCTTCCATAATGACAAGGCTACCATCCATTGGAGTAACCAAAATCTCGACAACAGACAACTTCTATAATGAGAAGGCTACCATCTATTGGAACAACAAAAATCTCGAGAACAGACTATCTTCCATAATGACAAGGCTACAATCCAATGGAACAACAAAAATATCGACAACATACTACCTTCCATAGTGACTAGCCTACCATCCATTAGAGTAACAAAGATATCGACAACAAACCACCTGCTATAATGACAAGGCTACCATACATTGTAATAACAAAAATCTCAACAACAAAATACCTTCCACAATGACAAGGCTACCATCCATTGAAGTAACAAAAATATCAACAAGAGACTACCTTCCATAATGACAAGGTTACCATCCATTGGAGTAAGAAAAATCTCGCCAACAGACTACCATCCATAATGACAAGGCTACCATCCATTGGAGTAACAAAAATCTCGAAAACAAACTACCTTCCATAATTACAAGGCTAAAATCCATTGGAGTAACAAAAATCTCGACAACAGACTACCTTCCATAATGACAAGGCTACCATTTATAGGAATAAAAAAAATCTCAAGAACAGACTGCCTTCCATAATGACAAGGCTACCATCCATTGGAGTAACAAAAATCTCGAAAACAGTCTACCTTCCATAATGACAAGGCTACCATCAATTGTAGTAACCAAAATCTCGACAACAGACTACCTTCTATAATGACAAGGCTACCGTCCATTGTAGTAACAAAAATCTCGACAACAAACTACCTTCCATAATGACAATGCTACCATCAATTGGAGTAATAAAAATCTCGACAATAGGCTACCTTCCATAATGACAAGGCTACCATCCATTGTAGTAACAAAAATCTCGACAACAGACTACCTTCCATAATGAAAAGGCTACCATCCATTGGAGTAACCAAAATCTCGACAACAGACAACTTCTATAATGAGAAGGCTACCATCTATTGGAATAACAAAAATCTCGAGAACAGACTATCTTCAATAATGACAAGGCTACCATCCAATGGAATAACAAAAATATCGACAACATACTACCTTCCATAATGACAAGGCTACCATCCATTAGAGTGACAAAAATCTCGACAATAGACTACCTTCCATAATGACTAGGCTACCATCCATTAGAGTAACAAAGATATCGACAATAAACTACCGGCTATAATGACAAGGCTACCATACATTGTAATAACAAAAATCTCAACAACAAAATACCTTCCACAATGACAAGGCTACCATCCATTGGAGTAACAAAAATCTCGACAATAGACTACCTTCCATAATGACAAGGCTACCATCCATTGGAATAACAAAAATATCAACAAGAGACTACCTTCCATAATGACAAGGTTACCATCCATTGGAGTAATAAAAATCTCGCCAACAGACTACCATCCATAATGACAAGGCTATCATCCATTGGAATAACAAAAATATCGACAACAAACTACGTTCCATAATGACAAGGCTACCATCCATTGGAGTAACAAAAATATCGACAACAGACTAACTTCCATAATGACAAGGCTACCATCCATTGGAGTAACAAAAATATCGATAATAGACTACCTTCCATAATGAAAAGCCTACCATCCATTGGAGTAACAAAAATCTCGACAACATAATACCTTCCATAATGACTAGGCTACCATCCATTGGTGTAACCAAAATCTCGACAACAGACTACCTTCCATAATGACAAGGCTACCATCCATTGGAGTGACAAAAATCTTAACAACAGACTACCTTCCATAATGACAAGGCTACCATCCATTGGAGTAACAAAATTTCTCGAAAATAGACTACCTTCCATAATGACAAGGCAACCATCCATTGGAGTAACCAAAATCTTGACAACAGACAACTTCTATAAGGACAAGGCTACCGTCTATTGGAATAACAAAAACCTCGAGAACAGACTACCTTCCATAATGACAAGGCTACCATCCAATGGAATAACAAAAATATCGACAACAGACTACCTTCCATAATGACAAGGCTACCATCAATTGGAGTAACAAAAATCTCGACAATAGACTACCTTTCATAATGACAAGGCTACCATCCACTAGAGTAACCAAAATCTCGCCAACAGACTACCTTCCATAATGACAAGGCTACCATCCATTGGAATAACAAAAATATTGACAACAAACTACGTTCCATAATGACAAGGCTACTATCCACTGGATTAACAAAAATATCGACAACAGACTACCTTCCATAATGAAAAGGCTACCATCCATTGGAGTAACAAAAATATCGAGAATAGACTACCTTCCATAATGGAAAGCCTACAATGCATTAGAGTAACAAAAATCTCGACAACATAATACCTTCCATAATGACTAGTCTACCATCCATTGGAGTAACAAAGATATCGACAACAGACAACCTTCCATAATGACAAGGCTACCATCCATTGGAGTGACAAAAATCTCGACAACAGACTACCTTCCATAATGACAAGGCTACCATCCATTGGAGTAACAAAAATCTCGAAAACAAACTACCTTCCATAATGACAAGGCTAAAATCCATTGGAGTAACAAAAATATCAAAAACAGACTAACTTCCATAATGACAAGGCTACCATTTATAGGAATAAAAAAAATCTCGAGAACAGACTGCCTTCCATAATGACAAGGCTACCATCCATTGGAGTAACAAAAATCTCGAAAACAGACTACCTTCCATAATGACAAGGCTACCATCCAATGGAATAACAAAAATATCGATAACATACTACCTTCCATAATGACCAGGCTACCGTCAATTGTAGTAACCAAAATCTCGACAACAGACTACCTTCTATAATGACAAGGCTACCGTCCATTGTAGTAACAAAAATCTCGACAACAAACTACCTTCCATAATGACAATGCTACCATCAACTGGAGTAATAAAAATCTCGACAATAGAATACCTTCCATAATGACAAGGCTACCATCCATTGTAGTAACAAAAATCTCGACAATAGACTACCTTCCATAATGACAAGGCTACCATCCATTGGAGTAACCAAAATCTCGACAACAGACAACTTCTATAATGAGAAGGCTACCATCTATTGGAATAACAAAAATCTCGAGAACACACTATCTTCCATAATGACAAGGCTACAATCCAATGGAACAACAAAAATATCGACAACATACTACCTTCCATAGTGACTAGCCTACCATCCATTAGAGTAACAAAGATATCGACAACAAACCACCTGCTATAATGACAAGGCTACCATACATTGTAATAACAAAAATCTCAACAACAAAATACCTTCCACAATGACAAGGCTACCATCCATTGAAGTAACAAAAATCTCAACAATAGACTACCTTCCATAATGACAAGGCTACCATCCATTGGAATAACAAAAATATCAACAAGAGACTACCTTCCATAACGACAAGGTTACCAACCATTGGAGTAACAAAAATCTCGCCAAGAGACTACCATCCATAATGACAAGGCTACCATCCATTGGAGTAACAAAAATCTCGAAAACAAACTACCTTCCATAATTACAAGGCTAAAATCCATTGGAGTAACAAAAATCTCGACAACAGACTACCTTCCATAATGACAAGGCTACCATTTATAGGAATAAAAAAAATCTCAAGAACAGACTGCCTTCCATAATGACAAGGCTACCATCCATTGGAGTAACAAAAATCTCGAAAACAGTCTACCTTCCATAATGTCAAGGCTACCATCCAATGGAATAACAAAAATATCGACAACATACTACCTTCCATAATGACCAGGCTACCATCAATTGTAGTAACCAAAATCTCGACAACAGACTACCTTCTATAATGACAAGACTACCGTCCATTGTAGTAACAAAAATCTCGACAACAAACTACCTTCCATAATGACAATGCTACCATCAATTGGAGTAATAAAAATCTCGACAATAGGCTACCTTCCATAATGACAAGGCTACCATCCATTGTAGTAACAAAAATCTCGACAACAGACTACCTTCCATAATGAAAAGGCTACCATCCATTTGAGTAACCAAAATCTCGACAACAGACAACTTCTATAATGAGAAGGCTACCATCTATTGGAATAACAAAAATCTCGAGAACAGACTATCTTCAATAATGACAAGGATACCATCCATTAGAGTAACAAAGATATCGACAACAAACTACCTGCTATAATGACAAGGCTACCATACATTGAAATAACAAAAATCTCAACAACAAAATACCTTACACAATGACAAGGCTACCATCCATTGGAGTAACAAAAATCTCGACAATAGACTATCTTCCATAATGACAAGGCTACCATCCATTGGAATAACAAAAATATCAACAAGAGACTACCTTCCATAATGACAAGGTTACCATCCATTGGAGTAATAAAAATCTCGCCAACAGACTACCATCCATAATGACAAGGCTATCATCCATTGGAATAACAAAAATATCGACAACAAACTACGTTCCATAATGACAAGGCTACCATCCATTGGAGTAACAAAAATATCGACAACAGACTAACTTCCATAATGACAAGGCTACCATCCATTGGAGTAACAAAAATATCGATAATAGACTACCTTCCATAATGAAAAGCCTACCATCCATTGGAGTAACAAAAATCTCGACAACATAATACCTTCCATAATGACTAGGCTACCATCCATTGGTGTAACCAAAATCTCGACAACAGACTACCTTCCATAATGACAAGGCTACCATCCATTGGAGTGACAAAAATCTTAACAACAAACTACCTTCCATAATGACAAGGCTACCATCCATTGGAGTAACAAAATTTCTCGAAAATAGACTACCTTCCATAATGACAAGGCAACCATCCATTGGAGTAACCAAAATCTTGACAACAGACAACTTCTATAAGGACAAGGCTACCGTCTATTGGAATAACAAAAACCTCGAGAACAGACTACCTTCCATAATGACAAGGCTACCATCCAATGGAATAACAAAAATATCGACAACAGACTACCTTCCATAATGACAAGGCTACCATCAATTGGAGTAACAAAAATCTCGACAATAGACTACCTTTCATAATGACAAGGCTACCATCCACTAGAGTAACCAAAATCTCGCCAACAGACTACCTTCCATAATGACAAGGCTACCATCCATTGGAATAACAAAAATATTGACAACAAACTACGTTCCATAATGACAAGGCTACTATCCACTGGATTAACAAAAATATCGACAACAGACTACCTTCCATAATGAAAAGGCTACCATCCATTGGAGTAACAAAAATATCGAGAATAGACTACCTTCCATAATGAAAAGCCTACAATGCATTGGAGTAACAAAAATCTCGACAACATAATACCTTCCATAATGACTAGTCTACCATCCATTGGAGTAACAAAGATATCGACAACAGACAACCTTCCATAACGACAAGGTTACCAACCATTGGAGTAACAAAAATCTCGCCAAGAGACTACCATCCATAATGACAAGGGTACCATCCATTGGAGTAACAAAAATCTCGAAAACAAACTACCTTCCATAATTACAAGGCTAAAATCCATTGGAGTAACAAAAATCTCGACAACAGACTACCTTCCATAATGACAAGGCTACCATTTATAGGAATAAAAAAAATCTCAAGAACAGACTGCCTTCCATAATGACAAGGCTACCATCCATTGGAGTAACAAAAATCTCGAAAACAGTCTACCTTCCATAATGACAAGGCTACCATCCAATGGAATAACAAAAATATCGACAACATACTACCTTCCATAATGACCAGGTTACCGTCAATTGTAGTAACCAATATCTCGACAACAGACTACCTTCTATAATGACAAGACTACCGTCCATTGTAGTAACAAAAATCTCGACAACAAACTACCTTCCATAATGACAATGCTACCATCAATTGGAGTAATAAAAATCTCGACAATAGGCTACCTTCCATAATGACAAGGCTACCATCCATTGTAGTAACAAAAATCTCGACAACAGACTACCTTCCATAATGAAAAGGCTACCATCCATTTGAGTAACCAAAATCTCGACAACAGACAACTTCAATAATGACAAGGCTACCATCCAATGGAATAACAAAAATATCGACAACATACTACCTTCCATAATGACAAGGCTACCATCCATTAGAGTGAAAAAAATCTCGACAATAGACTACCTTCCATAATGACTAGGCTACCATCCATTAGAGTAACAAAGATATCGACAACAAACTACCTACTATAGTGACAAGGCTACCATACATTGTAATAATAAAAATCTCAAAAACAAAATACCTTCCACAATGACATGGCTACCATCCATTGGAGTAACAAAAATCTCGACAATAGACTACCTTCTATAATGACAAGACTACCATCCATTGGAATAACAAAAATATCAACAAGAAACTACCTTCCATAATGACAAGGTTACCATCCATTGGAGTAACAAAAATCTCGCCAACAGCCTACCATCCATAATGACAAGGCTACCATCCATTGGAATAACAAAAATATCGACAACAAACTACGTTCCATAATGACAAGGCTACCATCCATTGGAGTAACAAAAATATCGACAACAGACTAACTTCCATAATGACAAGGCTACCATCCATTGAAGTAACAAAAATATCGAGAATAGACTACCTTCCATAATGAAAAGCCTACCATCCATTGGAGTAACAAAAATCTCGACAACATAATACCTTCCATAATGACTAGGCTACCATCCATTGGTGTAACAAAGATATCGACGACAGACTACCTTCCATAATGACAAGGCTACCATCCATTGGAGTGACAAAATTCTTGACAACAGACTACCTTCCATAATGACAAGGCTACCATCCATCAGAGTAACAAAATTTCTCGAAAACAGACTACCTTCCATAATGACAAGGCTACCATCTATAAGAATAAAAAAAATCTCGAGAAAAGACTGCCTTCCATAATGACAAGGCTACCATCCAATGGAATAACAAAAATATCGACAACATACTACCTTCCATAATGACAAGGCTACCATCAATTGTAGTAACCAAAATCTGGACAACAGACTACCTTCCATAATGACAAGGCTACCATCAATTGGAGTAACAAAAATCTCGACAATAGACTACCTTTCATAATGACAAGGCTACCATCCATTGTAGTAACCAAAAAATCGCCAACAGACTACCTTCCATAATGACAAGGCTACCATCCATTAGAGTGACAAAAATCTCGACAATAAACTACCTTCCATAATGACTAGGCTACCATCCATTAGAGTAACAAAGATATCGACAACAAACTACCTGCTATAATGACAAGGCTACCATACATTGTAATAATAAAAATCTCAAAAACAAAATACCTTCCACAATGACAAGGCTACCATCCATTGGAGTAACAAAAATCTCGACAATAGACTACCTTCCATAATGACAAGGCTACCATCCATTGGAATAACAAAAATATCAACAAGAAACTACCTTCCATAATGACAAGGACACCATCCATTGGAGTAACAAAAATCTCGCCAACAGACTACCATCTATAATGACCAGGCTACCATCCATTGGAATAACAAAAATATCGACAACAAACTACGTCCATAATGACAAGGCTACCATCCATTGGAGTAACAAACATATCGACAACAGACTAACTTCCACAATGACAAGGCTACCATCCATTGGAGTAACAAAAATATCGAGAATAGACTACCTTCCATAATGAAAAGCCTACCATCCATTGGAGTAACAAAAATCTCGACAACATAATACCTTCCATAATGACTAGGCCACCATCCATTGGTGTAACAAAGATATCGACGACAGACTACCTTCCATAATGACAAGGCTACCATCCATTGGAGTGACAAAAATCTTGACAACAGACTACCTTCCATAATGACAAGGCTACCATCCATTGGAGTAACAAAATTTCTCGAAAACAGACTACCTTCCTTAATGACAAGGCTACCATCTATAAGAATAAAAAAAATCTCGAGAAAAGACTGCCTTCCATAATGACAAGGCTACTATCCAATGGAATAACAAAAATATCGACAACATACTACCTTCCATAATGACAAGGCTACCATCAATTGTAGTAACCAAAATCTCGACAACAGACTACCTTCCATAATGACAAGGCTACCATCAATTGGAGTAACAAAAATCTCGACAATAGACTACCTTTCATAATGACAAGGCTACCATCCATTGAAGTAACCAAAATATCGCCAACAGACTACCTTCCATAATGACAAGGCTACCATCCATTGGAATAACAAAAATATTGACAACAAACTACGTTCCATAATGACAAGGCTACCATACATTATAATAATAAAAAATCTCAACAACAAAATACCTTCCAGAATGACAATGCTACAATTCATTGGAGTAACAAAAATCTCGACAATAGACTACCTTCCATAATGACAAGGCTACCATCCATTGGAATAACAAAAATATCAACAAGAGACTACCTTCGATAATGACAAGGTTACCATCCACTGGAGTAACAAAAATCTCGCCAACAGACTACCATCCATAATGACAAGGCTACCATCCATTGGAATAACAAAAATATCGACAACAAACTACGTTCCATAATAACAAGGCTACCATCCATTGGTGTAACAAAAATCTCGCTAACAGACTACCATCCATAATGACAAGGCTACCATCCATTGGAATAACAAAAATATCGACAACAAACTACGTTCCATAATGACAAGGCTACCATCCATTGGAGTAACAAAAATATCGACAACAGACTAACTTCCTTAATGACAAGGCTACCATCCATTGGAGTAACAAAAATATCGAGAATAGACTACCTTCCATAATGACAAGGCTACCATCCAATGGAATAACAAAAATATCGACAACATACTACCTTCCATAATGACAAGGCTACCATCAATGGTAGTAACCAAAATCTCGACAACAGACTACCTTCCATAATGACAAGGCTACCATCAATTGGAGTAACAAAAATCTCGACAATAGACTACATTTCATAATGACAAGGATACCATCCATTGTAGTAAAAAAATCTCTACAACAAACTACCTTCCATAATGACAAGGCAACCATCCATTGGAGTAACCAAAATCTTGACAACAGACAACTTCTATAAGGACAAGGCTACCGTCTATTGGAATAACAAAAATCTCGAGAACAGACTACCTTCCATAATGACAAGGCTACCATCCATTGAAGTAACAAAACTATCGACAATAGACTACCTTCCATAATGACAAGGCTACCATCCATTGGAATAACAAAAATATGAACAAGAGGCTACCTTCCATAATGACAAGGTTACCATCCATTGGAGTAACAAAAATCTCGCCAACAGACTACCATCCATAATGACAAGGCTACCATCCAATGGAGTAACAAAAATCTCGAAAACAAACTACCTTCCATAATTACAAGGCTAAAATCCATTGGAGTAACAAAAATCTCGACAACAGACTACCTTCCATAATGACAAGGCTACCATTTATAGGAATAAAAAAAATCTCAAGAACAGACTGCCTTCCATAATGGCAAGGCTACCATCCATTGGAGTAACAAAAATCTCGAAAACAGTCTACCTTCCATAATGACAAGGCTACCATCCAATGGAATAACAAAAATATCGACAACATACTACGTTCCATAATGACCAGGCTACCATCAATTGTAGTAACCAAAATCTCGACAACAGACTACCTTCTATAATGACAAGGCTACCGTCCATTGTAGTAACAAAAATCTCGACAACAAACTACCTTCCATAATGACAATGCTACGATCAACTGGAGTAATAAAAATCTAGACAATAGAATACCTTCCATAATGACAAGGCTACCATCCATTGTAGTAACAAAAATCTCGACAACAGACTACCTTCCATAATGACAAGGCTACCATCCATTGGAGTAACCAAAATCTCGACAACAGACAACTTCTATAATGAGAAGGCTACTATCTATTGGAACAACAAAAATCTCGAGAACAGACTATCTTCCATAATGACAAGGCTACAATCCAATGGAACAACAAAAATATCGACAACATACTACCTTACATAGTGACTAGCCTACCATCCATTAGAGTAACAAAGATATCGACAACAAACCACCTGCTATAATGACAAGGCTACCATACATTGTAATAACAAAAATCTCAACAATAAAATACCTTCCACAATGACAAGGCTACCATCCATTGAAGTAACAAAAATATCAACAAGAGACTACCTTCCATAATGACAAGGTTACCATCCATTGGAGTAAGAAAAATCTCGCCAACAGACTACCATCCATAATGACAAGGCTACCATCCATTGGAGTAACAAAAATCTCGAAAACAAACTACCTTCCATAATTACAAGGCTAAAATCCATTGGAGTAACAAAAATCTCGACAACAGACTACCTTCCATAATGACAAGGCTACCATTTATAGGAATAAAAAAAATCTCAAGAACAGACTGCCTTCCATAATGACAAGGCTACCATCCATTGGAGTAACAAAAATCTCGAAAACAGTCTACCTTCCATAATGACAAGGCTACCATCAATTGTAGTAACCAAAATCTCGACAACAGACTACCTTCTATAATGACAAGGCTACCGTCCATTGTAGTAACAAAAATCTCGACAACAAACTACCTTCCATAATGACAATGCTACCATCAATTGGAGTAATAAAAATCTCGACAATAGGCTACCTTCCATAATGACAAGGCTACCATCCATTGTAGTAACAAAAATCTCGACAACAGACTACCTTCCATAATGAAAAGGCTACCATCCATTGGAGTAACCAAAATCTCGACAACAGACAACTTCTATAATGAGAAGGCTACCATCTATTGGAATAACAAAAATCTCGAGAACAGACTATCTTCAATAATGACAAGGCTACCATCCAATGGAATAACAAAAATATCGACAACATACTACCTTCCATAATGACAAGGCTACCATCCATTAGAGTGACAAAAATCTCGACAATAGACTACCTTCCATAATGACTAGGCTACCATCCATTAGAGTAACAAAGATATCGACAATAAACTACCGGCTATAATGACAAGGCTACCATACATTGTAATAACAAAAATCTCAACAACAAAATACCTTCCACAATGACAAGGCTACCATCCATTGGAGTAACAAAAATCTCGACAATAGACTACCTTCCATAATGACAAGGCTACCATCCATTGGAATAACAAAAATATCAACAAGAGACTACCTTCCATAATGACAAGGTTACCATCCATTGGAGTAATAAAAATCTCGCCAACAGACTACCATCCATAATGACAAGGCTATCATCCATTGGAATAACAAAAATATCGACAACAAACTACGTTCCATAATGACAAGGCTACCATCCATTGGAGTAACAAAAATATCGACAACAGACTAACTTCCATAATGACAAGGCTACCATCCATTGGAGTAACAAAAATATCGATAATAGACTACCTTCCATAATGAAAAGCCTACCATCCATTGGAGTAACAAAAATCTCGACAACATAATACCTTCCATAATGACTAGGCTACCATCCATTGGTGTAACCAAAATCTCGACAACAGACTACCTTCCATAATGACAAGGCTACCATCCATTGGAGTGACAAAAATCTTAACAACAGACTACCTTCTATAATGACAAGGCTACCATCCATTGGAGTAACAAAATTTCTCGAAAATAGACTACCTTCCATAATGACAAGGCAACCATCCATTGGAGTAACCAAAATCTTGACAACAGACAACTTCTATAAGGACAAGGCTACCGTCTATTGGAATAACAAAAACCTCGAGAACAGACTACCTTCCATAATGACAAGGCTACCATCCAATGGAATAACAAAAATATCGACAACAGACTACCTTCCATAATGACAAGGCTACCATCAATTGGAGTAACAAAAATCTCGACAATAGACTACCTTTCATAATGACAAGGCTACCATCCACTAGAGTAACCAAAATCTCGCCAACAGACTACCTTCCATAATGACAAGGCTACCATCCATTGGAATAACAAAAATATTGACAACAAACTACGTTCCATAATGACAAGCTACTATCCACTGGATTAACAAAAATATCGACAACAGACTACCTTCCATAATGAAAAGGCTACCATCCATTGGAGTAACAAAAATATCGAGAATAGACTACCTTCCATAATGGAAAGCCTACAATGCATTGGAGTAACAAAAATCTCGACAACATAATACCTTCCATAATGACTAGTCTACCATCCATTGGAGTAACAAAGATATCGACAACAGACAACCTTCCATAATGACAAGGCTACCATCCATTGGAGTGACAAAAATCTCGACAACAGACTACCTTCCATAATGACAAGGCTACCATCCATTGGAGTAACAAAAATCTCGAAAACAAACTACCTTCCATAATGACAAGGCTAAAATCCATTGGAGTAACAAAAATATCGAAAACAGACTAACTTCCATAATGACAAGGCTACCATTTATAGGAATAAAAAAAATCTCGAGAACAGACTGCCTTCCATAATGACAAGGCTACCATCCATTGGAGTAACAAAAATCTCGAAAACAGACTACCTTCCATAATGACAAGGCTACCATCCAATGGAATAACAAAAATATCGATAACATACTACCTTCCATAATGACCAGGCTACCGTCAATTGTAGTAACCAAAATCTCGACAACAGACTACCTTCTATAATGACAAGGCTACCGTCCATTGTAGTAACAAAAATCTCGACAACAAACTACCTTCCATAATGACAATGCTACCATCAACTGGAGTAATAAAAATCTCGACAATAGAATACCTTCCATAATGACAAGGCTACCATCCATTGTAGTAACAAAAATCTCGACAATAGACTACCTTCCATAATGACAAGGCTACCATCCATTGGAGTAACCAAAATCTCGACAACAGACAACTACTATAATGAGAAGGCTACCATCTATTGGAATAACAAAAATCTCGAGAACACACTATCTTCCATAATGACAAGGCTACAATCCAATGGAACAACAAAAATATCGACAACATACTACCTTCCATAGTGACTAGCCTACCATCCATTAGAGTAACAAAGATATCGACAACAAACCACCTGCTATAATGACAAGGCTACCATACATTGTAATAACAAAAATCTCAACAACAAAATACCTTCCACAATGACAAGGCTACCATCCATTGAAGTAACAAAAATCTCAACAATAGACTACCTTCCATAATGACAAGGCTACCATCCATTGGAATAACAAAAATATCAACAAGAGACTACCTTCCATAACGACAAGGTTACCAACCATTGGAGTAACAAAAATCTCGCCAAGAGACTACCATCCATAATGACAAGGCTACCATCCATTGGAGTAACAAAAATCTCGAAAACAAACTACCTTCCATAATTACAAGGCTAAAATCCATTGGAGTAACAAAAATCTCGACAACAGACTACCTTCCATAATGACAAGGCTACCATTTATAGGAATAAAAAAAATCTCAAGAACAGACTGCCTTCCATAATGACAAGGCTACCATCCATTGGAGTAACAAAAATCTCGAAAACAGTCTACCTTCCATAATGTCAAGGCTACCATCCAATGGAATAACAAAAATATCGACAACATACTACCTTCCATAATGACCAGGCTACCATCAATTGTAGTAACCAAAATCTCGACAACAGACTACCTTCTATAATGACAAGACTACCGTCCATTGTAGTAACAAAAATCTCGACAACAAACTACCTTCCATAATGACAATGCTACCATCAATTGGAGTAATAAAAATCTCGACAATAGGCTACCTTCCATAATGACAAGGCTACCATCCATTGTAGTAACAAAAATCTCGACAACAGACTACCTTCCATAATGAAAAGGCTACCATCCATTTGAGTAACCAAAATCTCGACAACAGACAACTTCTATAATGAGAAGGCTACCATCTATTGGAATAACAAAAATCTCGAGAACAGACTATCTTCAATAATGACAAGGATACCATCCATTAGAGTAACAAAGATATCGACAACAAACTACCTGCTATAATGACAAGGCTACCATACATTGAAATAACAAAAATCTCAACAACAAAATACCTTACACAATGACAAGGCTACCATCCATTGGAGTAACAAAAATCTCGACAATAGACTATCTTCCATAATGACAAGGCTACCATTCATTGGAATAACAAAAATATCAACAAGAGACTACCTTCCATAATGACAAGGTTACCATCCATTGGAGTAATAAAAATCTCGCCAACAGACTACCATCCATAATGACAAGGCTATCATCCATTGGAATAACAAAAATATCGACAACAAACTACGTTCCATAATGACAAGGCTACCATCCATTGGAGTAACAAAAATATCGACAACAGACTAACTTCCATAATGACAAGGCTACCATCCATTGGAGTAACAAAAATATCGATAATAGACTACCTTCCATAATGAAAAGCCTACCATCCATTGGAGTAACAAAAATCTCGACAACATAATACCTTCCATAATGACTAGGCTACCATCCATTGGTGTAACCAAAATCTCGACAACAGACTACCTTCCATAATGACAAGGCTACCATCCATTGGAGTGACAAAAATCTTAACAACAGACTACCTTCCATAATGACAAGGCTACCATCCATTGGAGTAACAAAATTTCTCGAAAATAGACTACCTTCCATAATGACAAGGCAACCATCCATTGGAGTAACCAAAATCTTGACAACAGACAACTTCTATAAGGACAAGGCTACCGTCTATTGGAATAACAAAAACCTCGAGAACAGACTACCTTCCATAATGACAAGGCTACCATCCAATGGAATAACAAAAATATCGACAACAGACTACCTTCCATAATGACAAGGCTACCATCAATTGGAGTAACAAAAATCTCGACAATAGACTACCTTTCATAATGACAAGGCTACCATCCACTAGAGTAACCAAAATCTCGCCAACAGACTACCTTCCATAATGACAAGGCTACCATCCATTGGAATAACAAAAATATTGACAACAAACTACGTTCCATAATGACAAGGCTACTATCCACTGGATTAACAAAAATATCGACAACAGACTACCTTCCATAATGAAAAGGCTACCATCCATTGGAGTAACAAAAATATCGAGAATAGACTACCTTCCATAATGAAAAGCCTACAATGCATTGGAGTAACAAAAATCTCGACAACATAATACCTTTCATAATGACTAGTCTACCATCCATTGGAGTAACAAAGATATCGACAACAGACAACCTTCCATAACGACAAGGTTACCAACCATTGGAGTAACAAAAATCTCGCCAAGAGACTACCATCCATAATGACAAGGCTACCATCCATTGGAGTAACAAAAATCTCGAAAACAAACTACCTTCCATAATTACAAGGCTAAAATCCATTGGAGTAACAAAAATCTCGACAACAGACTACCTTCCATAATGACAAGGCTACCATTTATAGGAATAAAAAAAATCTCAAGAACAGACTGCCTTCCATAATGACAAGGCTACCATCCATTGGAGTAACAAAAATCTCGAAAACAGTCTACCTTCCATAATGACAAGGCTACCATCCAATGGAATAACAAAAATATCGACAACATACTACCTTCCATAATGACCAGGTTACCGTCAATTGTAGTAACCAATATCTCGACAACAGACTACCTTCTATAATGACAAGACTACCGTCCATTGTAGTAACAAAAATCTCGACAACAAACTACCTTCCATAATGACAATGCTACCATCAATTGGAGTAATAAAAATCTCGACAATAGGCTACCTTCCATAATGACAAGGCTACCATCCATTGTAGTAACAAAAATCTCGACAACAGACTACCTTCCATAATGAAAAGGCTACCATCCATTTGAGTAACCAAAATCTCGACCACAGACAACTTCAATAATGACAAGGCTACCATCCAATGGAATAACAAAAATATCGACAACATACTACCTTCCATAATGACAAGGCTACCATCCATTAGAGTGAAAAAAATCTCGACAATAGACTACCTTCCATAATGACTAGGCTACCATCCATTAGAGTAACAAAGATATCGACAACAAACTACCTGCTATAATGACAAGGCTACCATACATTGAAATAACAAAAATCTCAACAACAAAATACCTTACACAATGACAAGGCTACCATCCATTGGAGTAACAAAAATCTCGACAATAGACTATCTTCCATAATGACAAGGCTACCATCCATTGGAATAACAAAAATATCAACAAGAGACTACCTTCCATAATGACAAGGTTACCATCCATTGGAATAACAAAAATCTCGCCAACAGCCTACCATCCATAATGACAAGGCTACCATCCATTGGAATAACAAAAATATCGACAACAAACTACGTTCCATAATGACAAGGCTACCATCCATTGGAGTAACAAAAATATCAACAACAGACTAACTTCCATAATGACAAGGCTACCATCCATTGAAGTAACAAAAATATCGATAATAGACTACCTTCCATAATGAAAAGCCTACCATCCATTGGAGTAACAAAAATCTCGACAACATAATACCTTCCATAATGACTAGGCTACCATCCATTGGTGTAACAAAGATATCGACGACAGACTACCTTCCATAATGACAAGGCTACCATCCATTGGAGTGACAAAATTCTTGACAACAGACTACCTTCCATAATGACAACGCTACCATCCATCAGAGTAACAAAATTTCTCGAAAACAGACTACCTTCCATAATGACAAGGCTACCATCTATAAGAATAAAAAAAATCTCGAGAAAAGACTGCCTTCCATAATGACAAGGCTACCATCCAATGGAATAACAAAAATATCGACAACATACTACCTTCCATAATGACAAGGCTACCATCAATTGTAGTAACCAAAATCTCGACAACAGACTACCTTCCATAATGACAAGGCTACCATCAATTGGAGTAACAAAAATCTCGACAATAGACTACCTTTCATAATGACAAGGCTACCATCCATTGTAGTAACCAAAAAATCGCCAATAGACTACCTTCCATAATGACAAGGCTACCATCCATTAGAGTGACAAAAATCTCGACAATAAACTACCTTCCATAATGACTAGGCTACCATCCATTAGAGTAACAAAGATATCGACAACAAACTACCTGCTATAATGACAAGGCTACCATACATTGTAATAATAAAAATCTCAAAAACAAAATACCTTCCACAATGACAAGGCTACCATCCATTGGAGTAACAAAAATCTCGACAATAGACTACCTTCCATAATGACAAGGCTACCATCCATTGGAATAACAAAAATATCAACAAGAAACTACCTTCCATAATGACAAGGTTACCATCCATTGGAGTAACAAAAATCTCGCCAACAGACTACCATCTATAATGACAAGGCTACCATCCATTGGAATAACAAAAATATCGACAACAAACTACGTCCATAATGACAAGGCTACCATCCATTGGAGTAACAAAAATATCGACAACAGACTAACTTCCACAATGACAAGGCTACCATCCATTGGAGTAACAAAAATATCGAGAATAGACTACCTTCCATAATGAAAAGCCTACCATCCATTGGAGTAACAAAAATCTCGACAACATAATACCTTCCATAATGACTAGGCTACCATCCATTGGTGTAACAAAGATATCGACGACAGACTACCTTCCATAATGACAAGGCTACCATCCATTGGAGTGACAAAAATCTTGACAACAGACTACCTTCCATAATGACAAGGCTACCATCCATTGGAGTAACAAAATTTCTCGAAAACAGACTACCTTCCTTAATGACAAGGCTACCATCTATAAGAATAAATAAAATTTCGAGAAAAGACTGCCTTCCATAATGACAAGGCTACTATCCAATGGAATAACAAAAATATCGACAACATACTACCTTCCATAATGACAAGGCTACCATCAATTGTAGTAACCAAAATCTCGACAACAGACTACCTTCCATAATGACAAGGCTACCATCAATTGGAGTAACAAAAATCTCGACAATAGACTACCTTTCATAATGACAAGGCTACCATCCATTGAAGTAACCAAAATATCGCCAACAGACTACCTTCCATAATGACAAGGCTACCATCCATTGGAATAACAAAAATATTGACAACAAACTACGTTCCATAATGACAAGGCTACTATCCACTGGAGTAACAAAAATATCGACAACAGACTACCTTCAATAATGACAAGGCTACCATTAATTGGAGTAACAAAAATCTCGACAATAGACTACCTTTCATAATGACAAGGCTACCATCTATTGTAGTAACCAAAATATCGCCAACAGACTACCTTCCATAATTACAAAGCTACCATCCATTAGAGTGACAAAAATCACGACAATAGACTACCTTCCATAATGACTAGGCTACCATCCATTAGAGTAACAAAGATATCGACAACAAACTACCTGCTATAATGACAAGGCTACCATACATTGTAATAATAAAAATCTCAACAACAAAATACCTTCCACAATGACATGGCTACCATCCATTGGAGTAACAAAAATCTCGACAATAGACTACCTTCTATAATGACAAGACTACCATCCATTGGAATAACAAAAATATCAACAAGAAACTACCTTCCATAATGACAAGGTTACCATCCATTGGAGTAACAAAAATCTCGCCAACAGCCTACCATCCATAATGACAAGGCTACCATCCATTGGAATAACAAAAATATCGACAACAAACTACGTTCCATAATGACAAGGCTACCATCCATTGGAGTAACAAAAATATCGACAACAGACTAACTTCCATAATGACAAGGCTACCATCCATTGAAGTAACAAAAATATCGATAATAGACTACCTTCCATAATGAAAAGCCTACCATCCATTGGAGTAACAAAAATCTCGACAACATAATACCTTCCATAATGACTAGGCTACCATCCATTGGTGTAACAAAGATATCGACGACAGACTACCTTCCATAATGACAAGGCTACCATCCATTGGAGTGACAAAATTCTTGACAACAGACTACCTTCCATAATGACAAGGCTACCATCCATCAGAGTAACAAAATTTCTCGAAAACAGACTACCTTCCATAATGACAAGGCTACCATCTATAAGAATAAAAAAAATCTCGAGAAAAGACTGCCTTCCATAATGACAAGGCTACCATCCAATGGAATAACAAAAATATCGACAACATACTACCTTCCATAATGACAAGGCTACCATCAATTGTAGTAACCAAAATCTCGACAACAGACTACCTTCCATAATGACAAGGCTACCATCAATTGGAGTAACAAAAATCTCGACAATAGACTACCTTTCATAATGACAAGGCTACCATCCATTGTAGTAACCAAAAAATCGCCAACAGACTACCTTCCAAAATGACAAGGCTACCATCCATTAGAGTGACAAAAATCTCGACAATAAACTACCTTCCATAATGACTAGGCTACCATCCATTAGAGTAACAAAGATATCGACAACAAACTACCTGCTATAATGACAAGGCTACCATACATTGTAATAATAAAAATCTCAAAAACAAAATACCTTCCACAATGACAAGGCTACCATCCATTGGAGTAACAAAAATCTCGACAATAGACTACCTTCCATAATGACAAGGCTACCATCCATTGGAATAACAAAAATATCAACAAGAAACTACCTTCCATAATGACAAGGACACCATCCATTGGAGTAACAAAAATCTCGCCAACAGACTACCATCTATAATGACAAGGCTACCATCCATTGGAATAACAAAAATATCGACAACAAACTACGTCCATAATGACAAGGCTACCATCCATTGGAGTAACAAAAATATCGACAACAGACTAACTTCCACAATGACAAGGCTACATTCCATTGGAGTAACAAAAATATCGAGAATAGACTACCTTCCATAATGAAAAGCCTACCATCCATTGGAGTAACAAAAATCTCGACAACATAATACCTTCCATAATGACTAGGCCACCATCCATTGGTGTAACAAAGATATCGACGACAGACTACCTTCCATAATGACAAGGCTACCATCCATTGGAGTGACAAAAATCTTGACAACAGACTACCTTCCATAATGACAAGGCTACCATCCATTGGAGTAACAAAATTTCTCGAAAACAGACTACCTTCCTTAATGACAAGGCTACCATCTATAAGAATAAAAAAAATCTCGAGAAAAGACTGCCTTCCATAATGACAAGGCTACTATCCAATGGAATAACAAAAATATCGACAACATACTACCTTCCATAATGACAAGGCTACCATCAATTGTAGTAACCAAAATCTCGACAACAGACTACCTTCCATAATGACAAGGCTACCATCAATTGGAGTAACAAAAATCTCGACAATAGACTACCTTTCATAATGACAAGGCTACCATCCATTGAAGTAACCAAAATATCGCCAACAGACTACCTTCCATAATGACAAGGCTACCATCCATTGGAATAACAAAAATATTGACAACAAACTACGTTCCATAATGACAAGGCTACTATCCACTGGAGTAACAAAAATATCGACAACAGACTACCTTCAATAATGACAAGGCTACCATCAATTGGAGTAACAAAAATCTCGACAATAGACTACCTTTCATAATGACAAGGCTACCATCCATTGTAGTAACCAAAATCTCGCCAACAGACTACCTTCCATAATGACAAAGCTACCATCCATTAGAGTGACAAAAATCACGACAATAGACTACCTTCCATAATGACTGGGCTACCATCCATTAGAGTAAAAATGATATCGACAACAAACTACCTGCTATAATGACAAGGCTACCATACATTGTAATAATAAAAATCTCAACAACAAAATACCTTCCACAATGACATGGCTACCATCCATTGGAGTAACAAAAATCTCGACAATAGACTACCTTCTATAATGACAAGACTACCATCCATTGGAATAACAAAAATATCAACAAGAAACTACCTTCCATAATGACAAGGTTACCATCCATTTGAGTAACAAAAATCTCGCCAACAGACTACCATCCATAATGACAAGGCTACCATCCATTGGAATAACAAAAATATCGACAACAAACTACGTTCCATAATTACAAGGCTACCATCCATTGGAGTAACAAAAATATCGACAACAGACTAACTTCCATAATGACAAGGCTACCATCCATTGGAGTAACAAAAATATCGAGAATAGACTACCTTCCATAATGAAAAGCCTACCATCCATTGGAGTAACAAAAATCTCGACAACATAATACCTTCCATAATGACTAGGCTACCATCCATTGGTGTAACAAAGATATCGACGACAGACTACCTTCCATAATGACAAGGCTACCATCCATTGGAGTGACAACAATCTTGACAACAGACTACCTTCCATAATGACAAGGCTACCATCCATTGGAGTAACAAAATTTCTCGAAAACAGACTACCTTCCATAATGACAAGGCTACCATCTATAAGAAAAAAAAATCTCGAGAAAAGACTGCCTTCCATAATGACAAGGCTACTATCCAATGGAATAACAAAAATATCGACAACATACTACCTTCCATAAGGACAAGGCTACCATCAATTGGAGTAACAAAAATCTCGACAATAGACTACCTTTCATAATGATAAGGCTACCATCCATTGTAGTAACCAAAATCTCGCCAACAGACTACCTTCCATAATGACAAGGCTACCATCCATTAGAGTGACAAAAATCTCGACAATAGACTACCTTCCATAATGACTAGGCTACCATCCATTAGAGTAACAAAGATATCGACAACAAACTACCTTCTATAATGACAAGGCTACCATACATTGTAATAATAAAAATCTCAACAATAAAATACCTTCCATAATGACAAGGCTACCATCCATTGGAGTCACAAAAATCTCGACAATAGACTACCTTCCATAATGACAAGGCTACCATCCATTGGAATAACAAAAATATCAACAAGAAACTACCTTCCATAATGACAAGGTTACCATCCATTGGAGTAACAAAAATCTCGCCAATAGACTACCATCCATAATGACAAGGCTACTATCCAATGGAATAAAAAAAATCTCGACAATAGACTACCTTCCATAATGACAAGGCTACCATCAATTGGAGTAACAAAAATCTCGACAATAGACTACCTTTCATAATGACAAGGCTACCATCCATTGTAGTAACCAAAATCTCGCCAACAGACTACCTTCCATAATGACAAGGCTACCATCCATTAGAGTGACAAAAATCTCGACAATAGACTACCTTCCATAATGACTAGGCTACCATCCATTAGAGTAACAAAGATATCGACAACAAACTACCTGCTATAATGACAAGGCTACCATACATTGTAATAATAAAAATCTCAACAACAAAATACCTTCCACAATGACAAGGCTACCATCCATTGGAGTAACAAAAATCTCGACAATAGACTACCTTCCATAATGACAAGGCTACCATCCATTGGAATAACAAAAATATCAACAAGAAACTACCTTCCATAATGACAAGGTTACCTTCCATTGGAGTAACAAAAATCTCGCCAACAGACTACCATCCATAATGACAAGGCTACCATCCATTGGAATAACAAAAATATCGACAACAAACTATGTTCCATAATGACAAGGCTACCATCCATTGGAGTAACAAAAATATCGACAACAGACTAACTTCCATAATGACAAGGCTACCATCCATTGGAGTAACAAAAATATCAAGAATAGACTACCTTCCATAATGAAAAGCCTACCATCCATTGGAGTAACAAAAATCTCGACAAAATAATACCTTCCTTAATGACTAGGCTACCATCCATTGGTGTAACAAAGATATCGACGACAGACTACCTTCCATAATGACAAGGCTACCATCCATTGGAGTGACAAAAATCTTGACAACAGACTACCTTCCATAATGACAAGGCTACCATCCATTGGAGTAACAAAATTTCTCGAAAATAGACTACCTTCCATATTTACAAGGCTACAATCTATAAGAATAAAAAAAATCTCGAGAAAAGACTGCCTTCCATAATGACAAGGCTACTATCCAATGGAATAACAAAAATATCGACAACATACTACCTTCCATAATGACAAGGCTTCCATCAATTGTAGTAACCAAAATCTCGACAACAGACTACCTTCCATAATGACAAGGCTACCATCAATTGGAGTAACAAAAATCTCGACAATAGACTACCTTTCATAATGACAAGGCTACCATCCATTGAAGTAACCAAAATATCTCCAACAGACTACCTTCCATAATGACAAGGCTACCATCCATTGGAATAACAAAAATATTGACAACAAACTACGTTCCATAATGACAAGGCTACTATCCACTAGAGTAACAAAAATATCGACAACAGACTACCTTCCATAATGACAAGGCAACCATCCATTGGAGTAACAAAAATATCGAGAATAGACTACCTTCCATAATGAAAAGCCTACCATGCATTGGAGTAACAAAAATCTCGACAACATAATACCTTCCATAATGACTAGTCTACCATCCATTGGAGTAACAAAGATATCGACAACAGACTACCTTCCATAATGACAAGGCTACCATCCATTGGAGTGACAAAAATCTCAACAACAGACTACCTTCTATAATGACAAGGCTACCATCCATTGGAGTAACAAAAATCTCGAAAACAAACTACCTTCCATAATGACAAGGCTAAAATCCATTGGAGTAACAAAAATCTCGACAACAGACTACCTCCCATAATGACAAGGCTACCATTTATATGAATAAAAAAAATCTCGAGAACAGACTGCCTTCCATAATGACAAGGCTACCATCCATTGGAGTAACAAAAATCTCGAAAACAGACTCGCTTCCATAATGACAAGGCTACCATCCAATGGAATAACAAAAATATCGACAACATACTACCTTCCATAATGACCAGGCGACCATCAATTGTAGTAACCAAAATCTCGACAACAAACTACCTTCTATAATGACAAGGCTACCGTCCATTGTAGTAACAAAAATCTTGACAACAAACTACCTTCCATAATGACAATGCTACCATCAACTGGAGGAATAAAAATCTCGACAATAGGCTACCTTCCTTAATGACTAGGCTACCATCCATTGTAGTAACAAAAATCTCGACAATGGACTACCTTCCATAATGACAACGCTACCATCCATTGGAGTAACCAAAATCTCGACAACAGACAACTTCTATAATGAGAAGGCTACAATCTATTGGAATAACAAAAATCTCGAGAACAGACTATCTTCCATAATTACAAGGCTACCATCCAATGGAATAACAAAAATATCGACAACATACTACCTTCCATAGTGACTGGGCTACCATCCATTAGAGTAAAAAAGATATCGACAACAAACTACCTGCTATAATAACAAGGCTACCATACATTGTAACAATAAAAATCTCAACAACAAAATACCTTCCACAATGACAAGGCTACCATCCATTGAAGTAACAAAAATCTCGACAATAGACTACCTTCCATAATGACAAGGCTACCATCCATTGGAATAACAAAAATATCAACAACACACTACCTTCCATAATGACAAGGTTACCATCCATTGGAGTAACAAAAATCTCGCCAACAGACTACCATCCATAATGACAAGGCTACCATCCATTGGAATAACAAAAATATCGACAACAAACTACGTTCCATAATGACAAGGCTACCATCCATTGGAGTAACAAAAATATCGACAACAGACTAACTTCCATAATGACAAGGCTACCATCCATTGGAGTAACAAAAATATCGAGAATAGACTACCTTCCATAATGAAAAGCCTACCATCCATTGGAGTAACAAAAATCTCGACAACATAATACCTTCCATAATGACTAGGCTACCATCCATTGGTGTAACAAAGATATCGATGACAGACTACCTTCCATAATGACAAGGCTACCATCCATTGGAGTGACAAAAATCTTGACAACAGAGTACCTTCCATAATGACAAGGCTACCATCCATTGGAGTAACAAAATTTCTCGAAAACAGACTACCTTCCATAATGACAAGGCTACCTTCTATAAGAATAAAAAAAATCTCGAGAAAAGACTGCCTTCCATAATGACAAGGCTACCATCAAATGGAATAACAAAAATATCGACAACATACTACCTTCCATAATGACAAGGCTACCATCAATTGTAGTAAACAAAATCTCGACAACAAACTACCTTCCATAATGACAAGGCTACCATCAATTGGAGTAACAAAAATCTCGACAATAGACTACCTTTCATAATGACAAAGCTACTATCCATTGTAGTAACCAAAATCTCGCCAACAGACTACCTTCCATAATGACAAGGCTACCATCCATTGGAATAACAAAAATATTGACAACAAACTACGTTCCATAATGACAAGGCTACTATCCACTGGAGTAACAAAAATATCGGCAACAGACTACCTTCCATAATGACAAGGCAACCATCCATTGGAGTAACAAAAATATCGAGAATAGACTACCTTCCATAATGAAAAGCCTACCATGCATTGGAGTAACAAAAATCTCGACAACATAATACCTTCCATAATGACTAGTCTACCATCCATTGGACTAAGAAAGATATCGACAACAGACTACCTTCCATAATGACAAGGCTACCATCCATTGGTGTGACAAAAATCTCAACAACAGACTACCTTCTATAATGACAAGGCTACCATCCATTGGAGTAACAAAAATCTCGAAAACAAACTACCTTCCATAATGACAAGGCTAAAATCCATTGGAGTAACAAAAATCTCGACAACAGACTACCTCCCATAATGACAAGGCTACCATTTATATGAATAAAAAAAATCTCGAGAACAGACTGCCTTCCATAATGACAAGGCTACCATCCATTGGAGTAACAAAAATCTCGAAAACAGACTCGCTTCCATAATGACAAGGCTACCATCCAATGGAATAACAAAAATATCGACAACATACTACCTTCCATAATGACCAGGCTACCATCAATTGTAGTAACCAAAATCTCGACAACAGACTACCTTCTATAATGACAAGGCTACCGTCCATTGTAGTAACAAAAATCTTGACAACAAACTACCTTCCATAATGACAATGCTACCATCAACTGGAGGAATAAAAATCTCGACAATAGGCTACCTTCCATAATGACTAGGCTACCATCCATTGTAGTAACAAAAATCTCGACAACGGACTACCTTCCATAATGACAAGGCTACCATCCATTGGAATAACAAAAATATCGACAACAAACTACGTTCCATAATGACAAGGCTACCATCCATTGGAGTAACAAAAATATCGACAACAGACTAACTTCCATAATGACAAGGCTACCATCCATTGGAGTAACAAAAATATCGAGAATAGACTACCTTCCATAATGAAAAGCCTACCATCCATTGGAGTAACAAAAATCTCGACAACATAATACCTTCCATAATGACTAGGCTACCATCCATTGGTGTAACAAAGATATCGACGACAGACTACCTTCCATAATGACAAGGCTACCATCCATTGGAGTGAGAAAAATCTTGACAACAGAGTACCTTCCATAATGACAAGGCTACCATCCATTGGAGTAACAAAATTTCTCGAAAACAGACTACCTTCCATAATGACAAGGCTACCTTCTATAAGAATAAAAAAAATCTCGAGAAAAGACTGCCTTCCATAATGACAAGGCTACCATCCAATGGAATAACCAAAATCTCGACAACAGACAACTTCTATAATGACAACGCTACCGTATATTGGAATAACAAAAATCTCGAGAACATACTACCTTCTATAATGACAAGGCTTCCATCCAATGGAATAAAAAAAATATCGACAACATACTACCTTCCATAATGACAAGGCTACCATCAATTGTAGTAACCAAAATCTCGCCAACAGACTACCTTCCATAATGACAAGGCTACCATCCATTGGAATAACGAAAATATCGACAACAAACTACGTTCCATAATGACAAGGCTACCATCCATTGGAGTAACAAAAATATCGAAAACAGACTACCTTCCATAATGACAAGGCTACAATCCATTGGAGTAACAAAAATATCAAGAATAGACTACCTTCCATACTGAAAAGCCTACCATCCATTGGAGTAACAAAATCTCGACAACATAATACCTTCCATAATGACTAGGCTACCATCCATTGGAGTAACAAAGATATCGACAACAAACTACCTTCCATAATGACAAGGCTACCATCCATTGGAGTGACAAAAATCTCGACAAAAGACTACATTCCATAATGACAAGGCTACCATCCATTGGAGTAACAAAAATTTCGAAAACAGACTACCTTCCATAATGACAAGGCTAAAATCCATTGGAGTAACAAAAATCTCAACAACAGACTACCTTCCATAATGACAAGGCTACCATTTATAGGAATAAAAAAATCTCGAGAACAGACTGCCTTCCATAATGACAAGGCTACCATCCTTTGGAGTAACAAAAATCTCAAAAATAGACTACCTTCCATAATGACAAGGCTACCATCCAATGGAATAAAAAAAATATCGACAACATACTACCTTCCATAATGACCAGGCTACCATCAATTGTAGTAACCAAAATTTCGACAACAGACTACCTTCCATAATGACAAGGCTACCGTCCATTGTAGTAACAAAAATCTCGACAATAGACTACCTTCCATAATGACAATGCTACCATGAATTAGAGTAATAAAAATCTCGACAATAGGGTACCTTCCATAATGACAAGGCTACCATCTGTTGGAATAACAAAAATCTCGAGAACAGACTACCTTCCATAATGACAAGGCTACCATCTAATGGAATAACAAAAATATCAACAACATACTACCTTCCATAATGACAATGCTTCCATCCATTAGAGGGATAAAAATCTCGACAATAGACTACCTTCCATAATGACAAGGCTACCATCAATTGGAGTAACAAAAATCTCGACAATAGACTACCTTTCATAATGACAAGGCTACCATCCATTGTAGTAACCAAAATCTCGCCAACAGACTACCTTCCATAATGACAAGGCTACCATCCATTAGAGTGACAAAAATCTCGACAATAGACTACCTTCCATAATGACTAGGCTACCATCCATTAGAGTAACAAAGATATCGACAACAAACTACCTGCTATAATGACAAGGCTACCATACATTGTAATAATAAAAATCTCAACAACAAAATACCTTCCACAATGACAAGGCTACCATCCATTGGAGTAACAAAAATCTCGACAATAGACTACCTTCCATAATGACAAGGCTACCATCCATTGGAATAACAAAAATATCAACAAGAAACTACCTTCCATAATGACAAGGTTACCTTCCATTGGAGTAACAAAAATCTCGCCAACAGACTACCATCCATAATGACAAGGCTACCATCCATTGGAATAACAAAAATATCGACAACAAACTATGTTCCATAATGACAAGGCTACCATCCATTGGAGTAACAAAAATATCGACAACAGACTAACTTCCATAATGACAAGGCTACCATCCATTGGAGTAACAAAAATATCAAGAATAGACTACCTTCCATAATGAAAAGCCTACCATCCATTGGAGTAACAAAAATCTCGACAAAATAATACCTTCCTTAATGACTAGGCTACCATCCATTGGTGTAACAAAGATATCGACGACAGACTACCTTCCATAATGACAAGGCTACCATCCATTGGAGTGACAAAAATCTTGACAACAGACTACCTTCCATAATGACAAGGCTACCATCCATTGGAGTAACAAAATTTCTCGAAAATAGACTACCTTCCATATTTACAAGGCTACAATCTATAAGAATAAAAAAAATCTCGAGAAAAGACTGCCTTCCATAATGACAAGGCTACTATCCAATGGAATAACAAAAATATCGACAACATACTACCTTCCATAATGACAAGGCTTCCATCAATTGTAGTAACCAAAATCTCGACAACAGACTACCTTCCATAATGACAAGGCTACCATCAATTGGAGTAACAAAAATCTCGACAATAGACTACCTTTCATAATGACAAGGCTACCATCCATTGAAGTAACCAAAATATCTCCAACAGACTACCTTCCATAATGACAAGGCTACCATCCATTGGAATAACAAAAATATTGACAACAAACTACGTTCCATAATGACAAGGCTACTATCCACTGGAGTAACAAAAATATCGACAACAGACTACCTTCCATAATGACAAGGCAACCATCCATTGGAGTAACAAAAATATCGAGAATAGACTACCTTCCATAATGAAAAGCCTACCATGCATTGGAGTAACAAAAATCTCGACAACATAATACCTTCCATAATGACTAGTCTACCATCCATTGGAGTAACAAAGATATCGACAACAGACTACCTTCCATAATGACAAGGCTATCATCCATTGGAGTGACAAAAATCTCAACAACAGACTACCTTCTATAATGACAAGGCTACCATCCATTGGAGTAACAAAAATCTCGAAAACAAACTACCTTCCATAATGACAAGGCTAAAATCCATTGGAGTAACAAAAATCTCGACAACAGACTACCTCCCATAATGACAAGGCTACCATTTATATGAATAAAAAAAATCTCGAGAACAGACTGCCTTCCATAATGACAAGGCTACCATCCATTGGAGTAACAAAAATCTCGAAAACAGACTCGCTTCCATAATGACAAGGCTACCATCCAATGGAATAACAAAAATATCGACAACATACTACCTTCCATAATGACCAGGCGACCATCAATTGTAGTAACCAAAATCTCGACAACAAACTACCTTCTATAATGACAAGGCTACCGTCCATTGTAGTAACAAAAATCTTGACAACAAACTACCTTCCATAATGACAATGCTACCATCAACTGGAGGAATAAAAATCTCGACAATAGGCTACCTTCCTTAATGACTAGGCTACCATCCATTGTAGTAACAAAAATCTCGACAATGGACTACCTTCCATAATGACAACGCTACCATCCATTGGAGTAACCAAAATCTCGACAACAGACAACTTCTATAATGAGAAGGCTACAATCTATTGGAATAACAAAAATCTCGAGAACAGACTATCTTCCATAATTACAAGGCTACCATCCAATGGAATAACAAAAATATCGACAACATACTACCTTCCATAGTGACTGGGCTACCATCCATTAGAGTAAAAAAGATATCGACAACAAACTACCTGCTATAATAACAAGGCTACCATACATTGTAACAATAAAAATCTCAACAACAAAATACCTTCCACAATGACAAGGCTACCATCCATTGAAGTAACAAAAATCTCGACAATAGACTACCTTCCATAATGACAAGGCTACCATCCATTGGAATAACAAAAATATCAACAACACACTACCTTCCATAATGACAAGGTTACCATCCATTGGAGTAACAAAAATCTCGCCAACAGACTACCATCCATAATGACAAGGCTACCATCCATTGGAATAACAAAAATATCGACAACAAACTACGTTCCATAATGACAAGGCTACCATCCATTGGAGTAACAAAAATATCGACAACAGACTAACTTCCATAATGACAAGGCTACCATCCATTGGAGTAACAAAAATATCGAGAATAGACTACCTTCCATAATGAAAAGCCTACCATCCATTGGAGTAACAAAAATCTCGACAACATAATACCTTCCATAATGACTAGGCTACCATCCATTGGTGTAACAAAGATATCGATGACAGACTACCTTCCATAATGACAAGGCTACCATCCATTGGAGTGACAAAAATCTTGACAACAGAGTACCTTCCATAATGACAAGGCTACCATCCATTGGAGTAACAAAATTTCTCGAAAACAGACTACCTTCCATAATGACAAGGCTACCTTCTATAAGAATAAAAAAAATCTCGAGAAAAGACTGCCTTCCATAATGACAAGGCTACCATCAAATGGAATAACAAAAATATCGACAACATACTACCTTCCATAATGACAAGGCTACCATCAATTGTAGTAAACAAAATCTCGACAACAAACTACCTTCCATAATGACAAGGCTACCATCAATTGGAGTAACAAAAATCTCGACAATAGACTACCTTTCATAATGACAAAGCTACTATCCATTGTAGTAACCAAAATCTCGCCAACAGACTACCTTCCATAATGACAAGGCTACCATCCATTGGAATAACAAAAAATATTGACAACAAACTACGTTCCATAATGACAAGGCTACTATCCACTGGAGTAACAAAAATATCGGCAACAGACTACCTTCCATAATGACAAGGCAACCATCCATTGGAGTAACAAAAATATCGAGAATAGACTACCTTCCATAATGAAAAGCCTACCATGCATTGGAGTAACAAAAATCTCGACAACATAATACCTTCCATAATGACTAGTCTACCATCCATTGGACTAAGAAAGATATCGACAACAGACTACCTTCCATAATGACAAGGCTACCATCCATTGGTGTGACAAAAATCTCAACAACAGACTACCTTCTATAATGACAAGGCTACCATCCATTGGAGTAACAAAAATCTCGAAAACAAACTACCTTCCATAATGACAAGGCTAAAATCCATTGGAGTAACAAAAATCTCGACAACAGACTACCTCCCATAATGACAAGGCTACCATTTATATGAATAAAAAAAATCTCGAGAACAGACTGCCTTCCATAATGACAAGGCTACCATCCATTGGAGTAACAAAAATCTCGAAAACAGACTCGCTTCCATAATGACAAGGCTACCATCCAATGGAATAACAAAAATATCGACAACATACTACCTTCCATAATGACCAGGCTACCATCAATTGTAGTAACCAAAATCTCGACAACAGACTACCTTCTATAATGACAAGGCTACCGTCCATTGTAGTAACAAAAATCTTGACAACAAACTACCTTCCATAATGACAATGCTACCATCAACTGGAGGAATAAAAATCTCGACAATAGGCTACCTTCCATAATGACTAGGCTACCATCCATTGTAGTAACAAAAATCTCGACAACGGACTACCTTCCATAATGACAAGGCTACCATCCATTGGAATAACAAAAATATCGACAACAAACTACGTTCCATAATGACAAGGCTACCATCCATTGGAGTAACAAAAATATCGACAACAGACTAACTTCCATAATGACAAGGCTACCATCCATTGGAGTAACAAAAATATCGAGAATAGACTACCTTCCATAATGAAAAGCCTACCATCCATTGGAGTAACAAAAATCTCGACAACATAATACCTTCCATAATGACTAGGCTACCATCCATTGGTGTAACAAAGATATCGACGACAGACTACCTTCCATAATGACAAGGCTACCATCCATTGGAGTGACAAAAATCTTGACAACAGAGTACCTTCCATAATGACAAGGCTACCATCCATTGGAGTAACAAAATTTCTCGAAAACAGACTACCTTCCATAATGACAAGGCTACCTTCTATAAGAATAAAAAAAATCTCGAGAAAAGACTGCCTTCCATAATGACAAGGCTACCATCCAATGGAATAACCAAAATCTCGACAACAGACAACTTCTATAATGACAACGCTACCGTATATTGGAATAACAAAAATCTCGAGAACATACTACCTTCTATAATGACAAGGCTTCCATCCAATGGAATAAAAAAAATATCGACAACATACTACCTTCCATAATGACAAGGCTACCATCAATTGTAGTAACCAAAATCTCGCCAACAGACTACCTTCCATAATGACAAGGCTACCATCCATTGGAATAACGAAAATATCGACAACAAACTACGTTCCATAATGACAAGGCTACCATCCATTGGAGTAACAAAAATATCGAAAACAGACTACCTTCCATAATGACAAGGCTACAATCCATTGGAGTAACAAAAATATCAAGAATAGACTACCTTCCATACTGAAAGACCTACCATCCATTGGAGTAACAAAATCTCGACAACATAATACCTTCCATAATGACTAGGCTACCATCCATTGGAGTAACAAAGATATCGACAACAAACTACCTTCCATAATGACAAGGCTACCATCCATTGGAGTGACAAAAATCTCGACAAAAGACTACATTCCATAATGACAAGGCTACCATCCATTGGAGTAACAAAAATTTCGAAAACAGACTACCTTCCATAATGACAAGGCTAAAATCCATTGGAGTAACAAAAATCTCAACAACAGACTACCTTCCATAATGACAAGGCTACCATTTATAGGAATAAAAAAATCTCGAGAACAGACTGCCTTCCATAATGACAAGGCTACCATCCTTTGGAGTAACAAAAATCTCAAAAACAGACTACCTTCCATAATGACAAGGCTACCATCCAATGGAATAAAAAAAATATCGACAACATACTACCTTCCATAATGACCAGGCTACCATCAATTGTAGTAACCAAAATTTCGACAACAGACTACCTTCCATAATGACAAGGCTACCGTCCATTGTAGTAACAAAAATCTCGACAATAGACTACCTTCCATAATGACAATGCTACCATGAATTAGAGTAATAAAAATCTCGACAATAGGGTACCTTCCATAATGACAAGGCTACCATCTGTTGGAATAACAAAAATCTCGAGAACAGACTACCTTCCATAATGACAAGGCTACCATCTAATGGAATAACAAAAATATCAACAACATACTACCTTCCATAATGACAATGCTTCCATCCATTAGAGGGATAAAAATCTCGACAATAGACTACCTTCCATAATGACTAGGCTACCATCCATTAAAGTAACAAAGATATCGACAACAAACTACCTTCTATAATGACAAGGCTACCATACATTGTAATCACAAAAATCTCGACAACAAACTACCTTCCATAATGACAAGGCTACCATCCATGGGAGTAACAAAAATCTCGACAATAGACTACCTTCCATAATGACAAGGCTAACATCCATTGGAATAATAAAAATATCGAAAACATACTACGTTCCATAATGACAAGGCTACCATCTATTGGAATAACAAAAATCTCGAGAATAGACTACCTTCCATAACGACAAGGCTACCATCCAATGGAATAACAAAAATATCGACAACATACTACCTTCCATAATGATAAGGCTACCATCCATTGAAGTAACAAAAATCTCGACAACAGACTACCTTCAATAATGACTAGGCTACGATCCATTGGTGTAACAAAGATATCGACAACAGACTACCTTCCATAATGACAAGGCTACCATCCATTGTAGTAACAAAAATCTCGACAACAGACTACCTTCCATAATGAAAAGGCTACCATCCATTGTATTAAGAAAAATCTTGAAAACTGACTACCTTCCATAATGACAAGGCTACCATCCATTGGAGTAACTAAAATCTCGACAACAGACTACCTTCCATAATGACAAGGCTACCATATATAGGAATAAAAAAATTCTTGAGAACAGACTGCCTTCCATAATGACAAGGCTACCATTCGTGGATTGATAAAAATCTCGACAATAGACTAACTTCCATAATGACAAGGCTACCATCCATTGGAGTAACAAAATGTCGACAACATACTACCTTTCATTATGACATGGCTACTATACATTGGAGTAACAAAAATCTCGACAACAAACTTCCTTCCAAAATGATAAGGCTACCATCCATTGGAACAACAAAAATATCGACAACAAACTACGTTCCATAATGACAAGGCTACCATGCATTGGAGTAAAAAAAATATCGACAACATACTACCTTCCATAATGCCAAGGCTACCATCCATTGGAGTAACAAAAATCTAGACAACAGACTAACTTCCATAATGACAAGGCTACCATCCATTAGAGTAACGAAAATCTCAACAAGAGACTACTTTCCATAATGACAAGGCTACCATCCATTGGAGTAACAAAAATCTCGACAGCAGACTACCTTCCATAATGACAAGGCTACCATCCATTGGAATAACAAATATATCGATAACAGACTACGTTCCATAATGACAAGGCTACCATTCATTGGAGTTACAAAAATATCGACAACAGACTACCTTCAATAATGACAAGGCTACCATCCATTGGAGTAACAAAAATAACGAGAATAGACTATGTTCCATAATGAAATGCCTACAATCATATGGAGTAAAAAAAATATCGACAACAGAATACCTTCCATAATGACTAGGCTACCATCCATTGGAGTAACAAAAATCTCGACAACAGACTACCTTCCATAATGACAAGGCTACCATCCATTTTAGTAACAACAATCTCGAAAATAGACTACCTTACATAATGAAAAGGCTACCATCCGATGGAATAACAAAAATCTCGAAAACAAACTACCTTCCATAATGACAAGGCTACCATCCATTGGAGTAACAAAATTCTCGACAACAGACTACGTTCCATAATGAGAAGGCTAGCATCCATTGGATTAACAAAAATATCGACAATAGACTACCTTCCATAATGACAAGGCTACCATCTATTGGAATAACATAATTCTCGACAACAGACTACCTTCCATAATTACAAGGCTACCGTCCATTGTAGTAACAAAAATCTCGACAACAGACTACCTTCCATAATGACAATGCTCATATTAATTGGAATCACAAAAATCTCGACAATAAACTACCTTCCATAATGACAAGGCTACCATCCATTGTAGTTACAAAAATCTCGACAACAGACTACTTTCCGTAATGACAAGGCTACCATCCATTGGAGTAACCAAAATCTTGACAATAGACAACTTCTATAATGACAAGGCTACCATCTGTTAGAATAACAAAAATCTCGAGAAAAGACTGCCTTCCATAATGACAAGGCTACCATCCAATGGAATAAAAAAATATCGACAACATACTACCTTCCATAATGACAAGGCTACCATCAATTGTAGTAACCAAAATCTCGACAACAGACTACCTTCCATAATGATAAGGCTACCATCAATTGGAGTAACAAAATTCTCGACAATAGACTACCTTTCATAATGAAAAGGCTACCATCCATGTAGTAACAAAAATCTCGACAACAGACTACCTTTCATAATGACAAGGCTACCATCCATTGGAGTAACCAAAATCTCGACAACAGACAACTTCTAAAATGACAAGGCTACCATCTATTGGAATAACAAAAATCTCGAGAACAGACTACCTTCCATAACAACAAGGCTACCATTCAATGGAATAACAAAAATATCGACAACATACTACCTTCCATAATTACAAGGCTACCATCAATTGTAGTAACCAAAATCTCGATAATTGACTACCTTCCATAATGACAAGGCTATCGTCCATTGTAGTAACAAAAATCTCGACAACAGGCTACCTTCCATAATGACAAGGCTACCATCCATTTAAGTAACCTAAATCTCGACAACAGACAACTTCTATAATGACAAGGCTACCATTTATTGGAATAAAAAAAATCTTGAGAACAGACTACCTTCCATAATGACAAGGCAACCATCTATTGGAATAACATAAATCTCGAGAACATACCACCTTCCATAATGACAAGGCTACCATCAATATTAGTAACCAAAATCTCGACAACAGACTACCTTCCATAATGAAAAGGCTACCGTCCATTGTAGTAACAAAAATCTCGACAGCAGACTACCTTCCATAATGACAATGCTCCTATTAATTGGAGTAACAAAAATATCGACAACATAATACTTTCCATAATGACTAGGCTACCATCAATTGGAGTAACAAAAATCTCGACAGCAGACTACCTTCCATAATGACAAGGCTACCATCCATTTTAGTAACAAAAATCTCGAGAACATACTACCTTCCATAGTTACAAGGCTACCATCCATTGGAGTGACAGAAATCACAATGACATACTATTTTCAATAATGACAAGGCTACCATCCATTGTAATAACAAAAATCTCGACAACAGGATACCTTCCATAATGACAAGGCTATCATCCATTGAAGTAACCAAAATCTCGACAACAGACAACTTCTATAATGACAAGGCTACCATCTATTGGAATAACAAAAATCTTTAGAACAGACTCCCTTCCATAATGACAAGGGTACCATCCAATGGAATAACAAAAATATCGACAACATACTACCTTCCATTGAAAAGTATACCATCAATTGTAGTAACCAAAATCTCGACAACAGACTACCTTCCATAATGAAAAGGCTACCGTCCAGTGTAGTAACAAAAATCTCGACAACAGACTACCTTCCATAATGACATTGCTACCATCCATTGGAGTAACAAAAATCTCGACAAAAGACAACCTTCCATAATGAGAAGGCTACCATCTATTGGAATAACAAAAATCTCGAGAACAGACTACCTTCCATAATGACAAGGCTACCATCCAATGGAATAACAAAAATGTCGACAACATACTACCTTCCATAATGACAAGGATACCATCCATTAGAGTGACAAAAATCTCGACAATAGACTACCTTCCATAATGACTAGGCTACCATCCATTAGAGTAACAAATATATCGACAACATACTACCTTCTATAATGACAAGGATACCATACATTGTAATAACAAAAATCTCGACAACAAACTACCTTCAACAATGACAAGGCTACCATCCATTGGAGTAACAAAAATCTCGACAATAGACTACCTTCCATAATGACAAGGCTACCATCCATTGGAGTAACGAAAATATCAACAAGAGGCTACTTTCCATAATGATAAGGCTACCATCCATTGGAGTCACAAAAATCGCGACAACAGACTACTTTCCACAATGACAAGGCTACCATCCATTGGAGTAACAAAAATATCAACAAGAGACTACCTTCCATAATGACAAGGCTACCATCCATTGGAGTAAAAAAAATCTCGCCAACAGACTACCTTCCATAATGAAAAGGCTACCATCCGTTGGAGTGACAAAAATCTCGACAATAGACTACCTTCCATAATGACAAGGCTACCATCCATTGGAGTAACAAAATTCTCGACAACAGACTACGTTCCATAATGAGAAGGCTACCATCCATTGGATTAACAAAAATCTCGACAATAGACTACCTTCCATAATGACAAGGCTACCATCTATTGGAATAACATAATTCTCGAGAACATACTACCTTCCATAATGACAAGGCTACCATCAATAACCAAAATCTCGACAACAGACTACCTTCCATAATGACAAGTCTACCGTCCATTGTAGTAACAAAAATCTCGACAACAGACTACCTTCCATAATGACAATGCTCCTATTAATTGGAGTCACAAAAATCTTGACAACAGACTACCTTCCATAATGATAATGCTACCATCAATTGGAGTAACAAAAATTTTGACAACAGACTACCTTCAATAATGACAAGGCTACCATCCATTGTAGTAACAAAAATGTCGACAACAGGCTACCTTCCATAATGACAAGGCTACCATCCATTGAAGTAACCTAAATCTCGACAATAGACATCTTCTATAATGACAAGGCTACCATTTATTGGAATAACAAAAATCTCAAGAACAAACTACCTTCCTTAATGACAAGGCTACCATCTATTGGAATAAAATAAATCTCGAGAACATACTACCTTCCATAATGACAAGGCTACCATCAATATTAGTAACCAAAATCTCTACAACAGACTACCTTCCATAATGACAAGGCTACCGTCCATTTCGTAACAAAAATCTCGACAGCAGACTACCTTCCATAATGACAATGCTCCTATTAATTGGAGTAACAAAAATATTGAAAACATCATACCTTCCATAATGACTAGGCTACCATCCATTGGAGTAACAAAAATCTCGACAACAGACTACCTTCCATAATGACAAGGCTACCATCCATTTTAGTAACAAAAATCTCGAGAACAGACTACCTTCCATAGTTACAAGGCTACCATCCATTGGAGTGACAGAAATCACAATGATAGACTACCTTCAATAATGACAAGGCTACCATCCATTGTAATAAAAAATATCTCGACAACAGGCTACCTTTCATAATGACAAGGCTATCGTCCATTGAAGTAACCAAAATCTCGACAACAGACAACTTCTATAATGATAAGGCTACCATCTATTGGAATAACAAAAATCTCTAGAACAGACTACCTTCCATAATGACAATGGTACCATCCAATGGAATAACAAAAATATCGACAACATACTACCTTCCATTGACAAGTATACCATCAATTGTAGTAACCAAAATCTCGACAACAGACTACCTTCCATAATGAAAAGGCTACTGTCCAGTGTAGTAACAAAAAATCTCGACAACAGACTACCTTCCATAATGAAATTGCTACCATCCATTGGAGTAACATAAATCTCGACAAAAGACAACCTTCCATAATGAGAAGGCTACCATCTGTTGGAATAACAAAAATCTCGAGAACAGACTACCTTCCATAATGACAAGGCTACCATCAAATGGAATAACAAAAATGTCGACAACATACTACCTTCCATAATGACAAGGCTACCATCCATTAGAGTGACAAAAATCTCGACAATAGACTACCTTCCATAATGACTAGGCTACCATCCATTAGAGTAACAAATATATCGACAACAGACTACCTACTATAATGACAAGGATACCATACATTGTAATAACAAAAATCTCGACAACAAACTACCTTCCACAATGACAAGGCTACCATCCATTGGAGTAACAAAAATCTCGACAATAGACTACCTTCCATAATGACAAGGCTACCATCCATTGGAGTAACGAAAATATCAACAAGAGGCTACTTTCCATAATGACAAGGCTACCATCCATTGGAGTAACAAAAATCGCGACAACAGACTACTTTCCACAATGACAAGGCTACCATCCGTTGGAGTAACAAAAATATCAACAAGAGACTACCTTCCATAATGACAAGGCTACCATCCATTGGAGTAAAAAAAATCTCGCCAACAGACTACCTTCCATAATGAAAAGGCTACCATCCGTTGGAGTGACAAAAATCTCGACAATAGACTACCTTCCATAATGACAAGGCTACCATCCATTGGAGTAACAAAATTCTCGACAACAGACTATGTTCCATAATGAGAAGGCTACCATCCATTGGATTAACAAAAATCTTGACAATAGACTACCTTCCATAATGACAAGGCTACCATCTATTGGAATAACATAATTCTCGAGAACATACTACCTTCCATAATGACAAGGCTACCATCTATTGTAGTAACCAAAATCTCGACAGCTGACTACCTTCCATAATGACAAGGCTACTGTCCATTGTAGTAACAAAAATCTCGACAACAGACTACCTTCCATAATGACAATGCTCCTATTAATTGGAGTCACAAAATCTCGACAATAGACTACCTTCCATAATGACAAGGCTACCATCTATTAGAATAACAAAAATCTCGAGAACAGACTGCCTTCCATAATGACAAGGCTACCATCCAATGGAATAACAAAAATATCGACAACATACTACCTTCCATTGACAAGTATACCATCAATTGTAGTGACCAAAATCTCGACAACAGACTACCTTCCATAATGAAAAGGTTACCGTCTAGTGTAGTAACAAAAATCTCGACAACAGACTACCTTCCATAATGACATTGCTACCATCCATTGGAGTAACAAAAATCTCGACAAAAGACAACCTTCCATAATGAGAAGGCTACCATCTATTGGAATAACAAAAATCTCGAGAACAGACTACCTTCCATAATGACAAGGCTACCATCCAATGGAATAACAAAAATGTCGACAACATACTACCTTCCATAATGACAAGGCTACCATCCATTAGAGCGACAAAAATCTCGACAATAGACTACCTTCCATAATGACTAGGCTACCATCCATTAGAGTAACAAATATATCGACAACAGACTACCTTCTATAATGACAAGGATACCATACATTGTAATAACAAAAATCTCGACAACAAACTACCTTCCACAAAGACAAGGCTACCAACCATTGGAGTAACAAAAATCTCGACAATAGACTACCTTCCATAATGACAAGGCTACCATCTATTGGAATAACATAATTCTCGAGAACCTACTACCTTCCATAATGACAAGGCTACCATCAATTGTAGTAACCAAAATCTCGACAACAGACTACCTTCCATAATGAAAAGGCTACCGTCCATTGTAGTAACAAAAATCTCGACAGCAGACTACCTTCCATAATGACAATGCTCCTATTAATTGGAGTCACAAAAATCTCGACAACATAATACCTTCCATAATGACTAGGCTACCATCCATTGGAGTAACAAAAATCTCGACAACAGACTACCTTCCATAATGACAAGGCTACCATCCATTTTAGTAACAAAAATCTCGAGAACAGACTACCTTCAATAGTTACAAGGCTACCAGCCATTGGAGTGACAGAAATCACAATGACAAACTACCTTCAATAATGACAAGGCTACCATCCATTGTAATAAAAAAAATCTCGACAACAGGCTACCTTCCATAATGACAAGGCTATCATCTATTGGAATAACAAAAATCTCTAGAACAGACTACCTTCCATAATGACAAGGGTACCATCCAACGGAATAACAAAAATATCGACAACATACTACCTTCCATTGACAAGTATACCATCAATTGTAGTAACCAAAATCTCGACAACAGACTACCTTCCATAATGAAAAGGCTACCGTCCAGTGTAGTAACAAAAATCTCGACAACATACTACCTTCCATAATGACATTGCTACCATCCATTGGAGTAACAAAAATCTCGACAAAAGACAACCTTCCATAATGAGAAGGCTAGCATCTATTGGAATAACAAAAATCTCGAGAACAGACTACCTTCCATAATGACAAGGCTACAATCCAATGGAATAACAAAAATGTCGACAACATACTACCTTCCATAATGACAAGGCTACCATCCATTAGAGTGACAAAAATCTCGACAATAGACTACCTTCCATAATGACTAGGCTACCATCCATTAGAGTAACAAATATATCGACAACAGACTACCTTCTATAATGACAAGGATACCATACATTGTAATAACAAAAATCTCGACAACAAACTACCTTCCACAATGACAAGGATACCATACATTGTAATAACAAAAATCTCGACAACAAACTACCTTCCACAATGACAAGGATACCATACATTGTAATAACAAAAATCTCGACAACAAACTACCTTCCATAATGACAAGGCTACCATCCATTGGAGTAACAAAAATCTCGCCAACTGACTACCTTCCATAATGAAAAGGCTACCATCCGTTGGAGTGACAAAAATCTCGACAATAGACTACCTTCCATAATGACAAGGCTACCATCCATTGGAGTAACAAAATTCTCGACAACAGACTATGTTCCATAATGAGAAGGCTACCATCCATTGGATTAACAAAAATCTTGCCAATAGACTACCTTCCATAATGACAAGGCTACCGTCTATTGGAATAACATAATTCTCGAGATCATACTACCTTCCATAATGACAAGGCTACCATCAATTGTAGTAACCAAAATCTCGACAACAGACTACCTTCCCTAATGACAAGGCTACCGTCCATTGTAGTAACAAAAATCTCGACAATAGACTACCTTCCATAATGACAAGGATACCATCCATTGGAGTAACCAAAATAATGACAATAGACAACTTCTATAATGACAAGGCTACAATCTATTAGAATAACAAAAATCTCGAGAACAGACTGCCTTCCATAATGACAAGGCTACCATCCAATGGAATAACAAAAATATCGACAACATACTACCTTCCATAATGACAAGGCTACCATCAATTGTAGTAACCAAAATCTCGACAACAGACTACCTTCCATAATGATAAGGCTACCATCAATTGGAGTAACAAAATTCTCGACAATAGACTACCTTTCATAATGAAAAGGCTACCATCCATTGTAGTAACAAAAATCTCGACAACAAACTACCTTTCATAATGACAAGGCTACCATCCATTGGAGTAACCAAAATCTCGACAACAGACAACTTCTATAATGACAAGGCTACCATCTATTGGAATAACAAAAATTTCGAGAACAGACTACCTTCCATAACGACAAGGCTACCATCCAATGGAATAACAAAAATATCGACAACATACTACCTTCCATAATGACAAGGATACCATCAATTGTAGTAACCAAAATCTCGACAATTGACTACCTTCCATAATGACAAGGCTACCGTCCATTGTAGTAACAAAAATCTCGACAACAGAATACCTTCCATAATGATTATGCAACCATCAATTGGAGTAACAAAAATCTCGACAATAGACTACCTTCAATAATGACAAGGCTACCATCCATTGTAGTAACAAAAATCTCGACAACATGCTACCTTCCATATTGACATGGCTACCATCCATTGAACTAACCAAAATCTCGACAACAGAAAACTTCTATAATGACAAGGCTACAATCTATTGGAATAACAAAAATCTCGAGAACAGACTACCTTCCATAATGACAAGGCTACGATCTATTGGAATAACATAAATCTCGAGAACATACTACCTTCCATAATGACAAGGCTATTGTCCATTTGTAGTAACAAAAATCTCGACAGCAGACTACCTTCCATAATGACAATTCTCCTATTAATTGGAGTCACAAAAATCTCGACAATAGACTAGCTTCCATAATGACAAGGCTACCATCCATTGTAGTTACAAAAAGCTCGACAATAGACTACCTTCCATAATGACAAGGCTACCATCCATTGGAGTAACCAAAATCTTGACAACAGACAACTTCTATAATAACAAGGCTACCATCCATTAGAGTAACGAAAATCTCAACAAGAGACTACTTTCCATAATGACAAGGCTACCATCCATTGGAGTAACAAAAATCTCGACAACAGAATACCTTCCATAATGACTAGGCTACCATCAATTGGAGGAACAAAATTCTCGATAACAGACTACCTTCCATAATGACAAGGCTACCAACCATTTTAGTAACAAAAATATCGAAAACAGACTACCTTCCATAATGAAAAGGCTACCATCCAATGGAATAACAAAAATCTCGAGAAAAGACTACCTTCCATAGTTACAAGGCTACCATTCATTGGAGTGACAGAAATCACAATGACAGACTACCTTCAATAATGACAAGGCTACCATCCATTGTAATAACAAAAATCTCGACAACAGGCTACCTTCCAAAGTGGCAAGGCTACCATCCATTGAAGTAACCAAAATCTCGACAACAGACAACTTCAATAATGACAAGGCTACCATCTATTGGAATAACAAAAATCTCTAGAACAGTCTACCTTCCATACTGACAAGGGTACCATCCAATGGAATAACAAAAATATCGACAACATACTACCTTCCATTGACAAGGATACCATCAATTGTAGTATCCAAAATCTCGACAATAGACTACCTTCCATAATGAAAAGGCTACCGTCCATTATAGTTACCAAAATCTCGACAACAAACTACCTTCCATAATGACATTGCTACCATCCATTGGAGTAACAAAAATCTCGACAAAAGATAACCTTCCATAATGAGAAGGCTACCATCTATTGGAATAACAAAAATCTCGAGAACAGACTACCTTCCATAATGACAAGGCTACAATCCAATGGAATAACAAAAATGTCGACAACATACTACCTTCCATAATGACAAGGCTACCATCCATTAGAGTGACAAAAATCTCGACAATAGACTACCTTCCATAATGACTAGGCTACCATCCATTAGAGTAACAAATATATCGACAACAGACTACCTTCTATATTGACAAGGATACCATACATTGTAATAACAAAAATCTCGACAACAAACTACCTTCCACAATGACAAGGCTACCATCCATTGGAGTAACAAAAATATCAACAAGAGGCTACTTTCCATAATGACAAGGCTATCATCCATTGGAGTAACAAAAATCGCGACAACAGACTATCCACAATGACAAGGCTACCATCCATTGGAGTAACAAAAATATCAACAAGAGACTACCTTCCATAATGACAGGGCTACCATCCATTGGAGTAACAAAAATCTCGCCAACAGACTACCTTCCATAATGAAAAGGCTACCATTCGTTGGAGTGACAAAAATCTCGACAATAGACTACCTTCCATAATGACAAGGCTACCATCCATTGGAGTAACAAAATTCTCGACAACAGACTATGTTCCATAATGAGAAGGCTACCATCCACTGGATTAACAAAAATCTTGACAATAGACTACCTTCCATAATGACAAGGCTACCATCAATTGTAGTAACCAAAATCTCGACAACAGACTACCTTCCATAATGACAAGGCTACCGTCCATTGTAGTAACAAAAATCTCGACAACAAACTACCTTCCATAATGACAATGCTCCTATTAATTGGAGTCACAAAAATCTCGACAATAGACTACCTTCCATAATGACAAGGCTACCATCCATTGGAGTAACCAAAATAATGACAACAGACAACTTCTATAATGACAAGGCTACCATCTATTAGAATAACAAAAATCTCGAGAACAGACTGCCTTCCATAATGACAAGGCTACCATCCAATGGAATAACAAAAATATCGACAACATACTACCTACCATAATGACAAGGCTACCATCAATTGTAGTAACCAAAATCTCGACAACAGACTACCTTCCATAATGATAAGGCTACCATCAATTGGAGTAACAAAATTCTCGATAATAGACTACCTTTCATAATGAAAAGACTACCATCCATTGTAGTAACAAAAATCTCGACAATAGACTACCTTTCATAATGACAAGGCTACCATCCATTGGAGTAACCAAAATCTCGACAACAGACAAATTCTATAATGACAAGGCTACTATCTATTGGAATAACAAAAATCTCGAGAACAGATTACCTTTCATAACGACAAGGCTACCATCCAATGGAATAAAAAAAATATCGACAACATACTACCTTCCATAATGACAAGGATACCATCAATTGTAGTAACCAAAATATCGACAATTGACTACCTTCCATAATGACAAGGCTACCGTCCATTGTAGTAACAAAAATCTCGACAACAGACTACCTTCCATAATGATTATGCAACCATCAATTGGAGTAACAAAAATCTCGACAATAGACTACCTTCAATAATGACAAGGCTACCATCCATTGTAGTAACAAAAATCTTGACAACATGCTACCTTCCATAATGACAAGGCTACCATCCATTGAACTAACCAAAATCTCGACAACAGAAAACATCTATAATGACAAGGCTACAATCTATTGGAATAACAAAAATCTCGAGAACAAACTACCTTCCATAATGACAAGGCTACGATCTATTGGAATAACATAAATCTCGAGAACATACTACCTTCCATAATGACAAGGCTACCGTCCATTGTAGTAACAAAAATCTCGACAGCAGACTACCTTCCATAATGACAATTCTCCTATTAATTGGAGTCACAAAAATCTCGACAATAGACTAGCTTCCATAATGACAAGGCTACCATCCATTGTAGTTACAAAAAGCTCGACAATAGACTACCTTCCATAATGACAAGGCTACCATCCATTGGAGTAACCAAAATCTTGACAACAGACAACTTCTATAATGACAAGGCTACCATCCATTAGAGTAACGAAAATCTCAACAAGAGACTACTTTCCATAATGACAAGGCTACCATCCATTGGAGTAACAAAAATCTCGACAACAGAATACCTTCCATAATGACTAGGATACCATCCATTGGAGTAACAAAAATCTCGATAACAGACTACCTTCCATAATGACAAGGCTACCATCCATTTTAGTAACAAAAATCTCGAAAACAGACTACGTTCCATAATGAAAAGGCTACCATCCAATGGAATAACAAAAATCTCGAGAACAGACTACCTTCCATAGTTACAAGACTACCATCCATTGGAGTGACAGAAATCACAATGACAGACTACCTTCAATAATGACAAGGCTACCATCCATTGTAATAACAAAAATCTCGACAACAGGCTACCTTCCATAGTGACAAGGCTACCATCCATTGAAGTAACCAAAATCTCGACAACAGACAACTTCTATAATTACAAGGCTACCATCTATTGGAATAACAAAAATCTCTAGAACAGACTACCATCCATAATGACAAGGGTACCATCCAACGGAATAACAAAAATATCGACAACATACTACCTTCCATTGACAAGGATACCATCAATTGTAGTATCCAAAATCTCGACAACAGACTACCTTCCATAATGAAAAGGCTACCGTCCATTGTAGTAACCAAAATCTCGACAACAGACTACCTTCCATAATGACATTGCTACCATCCATTGGAGTAACAAAAATCTCAACAAAAGACAACCTTCCATAATGAGAAGGCTACCATCTATTGGAATAACAAAAATCTCGAGAACAGACTACCTTCCATAATGACAAGGCTACCATCCAATTGAATAACAAAAATGTCGACAACATACTACCTTCCATAATGACAAGGCTACCATCAATTAGAGTGACAAAAATCTCGACAATAGACTACCTTCCATAATTACAAGGCTACCATCCATTAGAGTAACAAAGATATCGACAACAAACTACCTTCTATAATGACAAGGCTACCATACATTGTAATAACAAAAATCTCGACAACAAACTACCTTCCACAATGACAAGGCTACCATCCATTGGAGTAACAAAAATCTCGACAATAGACTACCTTCCATAATGACAAGGCTACCATCCATTGGAGTAACAAAAATCTAGACAACAGACTAACTTCCATAATGACAAGGCTACCATCCATTAGAGTAACGAAAATCTCAACAACAGACTACCTTCCATAATGACAAGGATACCATCCATTGGAATAACAAAAATATCGACAACAGACTACCTTCCATAATTACAAGGCTACCATCCATTAGAGTAACAAAAATCTCGACAACAAACTTCCTTCCAAAATGATAAGGCTACCATCCATTGGAACAACAAAAATATCGACAACAAACTACGTTCCATAATGACAAGGCTACCATCCATTGGAGTAAAAAAAAATATCGACAATAGACTACCTTCCATAATTCCAAGGCTACCATCCATTGGAGTAACAAAAATCTAGACAACAAACTAACTTCCATAATGACAAGGTTACCATCCATTAAAGTAACGAAAATCTCAACAACAGACTACCTTCCATAATGACAAGGCTACCATCCATTGGAATAACAAAAATATCGATAACAAACTACGTTCCATAATGACAAGGCTACATTCATTGGAGTTACAACAATATCGACAACAAACTACCTTCCATAATGACAAGGCTACCATCCATTGGAGTTACAAAAATATCGAGAATAGACTACCTTCCATAATGAAAAGCCTACCATCCAATGGAGTAACAAAAATATCGACAACAGAATACCTTCCATAATGACTAGGCTACCATCCATTGGAGTAACAAAAATCTCGACAATAGACTACCTTCCATAATGACAAGGCTACCATCCATTGGAGTAACAAAATTCTCGACAACAGACTACGTTCCATAATGAGAAGGCTATCATCCATTGGTTTAACAAAAATCTCGACAATAGAATACCTTCCATAATGACAAGGCTACCATCTATTGGAATAACATAAATCTCCAGAACATACTACCTTCCATAATGACAAGGCTACCGTCCATTGTTGTAACAAAAATCTCGACAACAGACTACCTTGCATAATGACAATGCTCCTATTTATTGGAGTCACAAAAATCTGTACAATAGACTACCTTCCATAATGACAAGGCAACCATCAATTGTAGTAACCAAAATCTCGACAACATACTACCTTCCATAATGACAAGGCTACCGTCCATTGTAGTAACAAAAATCTCGACAACAGACTACCATCCATAATTACAAGGCCCCATCCATTGTAGTACCAAAAATCTCGACAACAGGATACCTTCGGTAATGACAAGGCTACCATCCATTGGAGTAACCAAAATCTCGACAACAGACAACTTCTATGATGACAAGGCTACCATCTATTGGAATAACAAAAATCTCGAGAACAGACTACCTTCCATAATGACAAGGCTACCATGCAATGGAATAACAAAAATATCGACAACTTCTATGATGACAAGGCTACCATCTATTGTAGTAACCAAAATCTTGCCAACAGACTACCTTCCATAATGACAAGGCTACCATCCATTGGAGTAACAAAAATATGGACAACAGACTACCTTCCATAATGACAAGGCTACCATCAATTGGAGTAACAAAAATATCGACAACAGGCTACCATCCATTGGAGTAACAAAAATATCAAGAATAGACTACCTTCCATAATGACAAGGCTACCATCCATTTTAGTAACAAAAATCTCGCCAACATACTACCTTCCATAATGACAAGGCTACCATCCATTGGAATAACAAAAATATCGATAAAAAACTACGTTCCATAATGAAAAGGCTACCATTCATTGGAGTAACAAAAATATCGACAACAGACTACCTTCCATAATGACAAGGCTACCATCCATTGGAGTAACAAAAATATCGAGAATAGACTACCTTCCATAATGAAAAGCCTACCATCCAATGGAGTAACAAAACTATCGAGAATAGACTACCTTCCACAATGACAAGGCTACCATCCATTGGAGTAACAAAAATCTCGACAATAGACTACCTTCCATAATGACAAGGCTACCATCCATTGGAGTAACGAAAATATCAACAAGAGGCTACTTTCCATAATGACAAGGCTACCATCCATTGGAGTAACGAAAATCGCGACAACAAACTACTTTCCACAATGACAAGGCTACCATCCATTGGAGTAACAAAAATATCAACAAGAGACTACCTTCCATAATGACAAGGCTATCATCCATTGGAGTAACAAAAATATCGCCAACAGACTACCTTCCATAATGAAAAGGCTACCATCCGTTGGAGTGACAAAAATCTCGACAATATACTACCTTCCATAATGACAAGGCTACCATCCATTGGAGTAACAAAATGTCGACAACATACTACTTATCATTATGACATGGCTACTATCCATTGGAGTAACAAAAATGTCGACAACAAACTTCCTTCCAAAATGATAATGCTACCATCCATTAGAACAACAAAAATATCGAAAACAAACTACGTTCCATAATGACAAGGCTACCATCCATTGGAGTAAAAAAAATATCGACAATAGACTAACTTCCATAAGGCCAAGGCTACCATCCATTGGAGTAACAAAAATCTAGACAACAGACTAACTTCCATAATGACAAGGCTACCATCCATTAGAGTAACGAAAATCTCAACAACAGACTACCTTCCATATTTACAAGGATACCATCCATTGGAATAAGAAAAATATCGATAACAAACTACGTTCCATAATGACAAGGCTACCATTCATTGGAGTTACAAAAATATCTACAACAGACTACATTCCATAATGACAAGGCTACCATCCATTGGAGTAACAAAAATATCGAGAATAGACTACCTTCCATAATGAAAAGCCTACCATCCAATGGAGTAATAAAAATCTCGACAACAGAATACCTTCCATAATGACTAGGCTACCATCCATTGGAGTAACAAAAATCTAGACAACAGACTACCTTTCATAATGAAAAGGCATTCATCCATTTTAGTAACAAAAATATCGAAAATAGACTACCTTCCATAATGAAAAGGCTACCATCCAATGGAATAACAAAAATCTCGATAACAGACTACCTTCCATAGTTACAAGGCTACCATACGTTGGAGTGACACAAATCACAATGACAGACTACCTTCCATAATGACAAGGCTACCATCCATTAAAGTAACAAAGATCTCGAAAACAAACTACCTTCCATAATGAGAAGGCTACCATCCATTGGAGTAACAAAAATCTCGACAATAGACTACCTTCCATAATGACAAGGCTACCATCTATTGGAATAACATAAATCTCGAGAACATACTACCTTCCATAATGACAAGTCTACCATCAATTGTAGTAACCAAAATCTCGAGAATAGACTACCTTCCATAATGACAAGGCTACCGTCCATTGTAGTAACAAAAATCTCTACAATAGACTACCTTCCATAATGACAATGCTCCTATTTATTGGAGTCACAAAAATCTCTACAATAGACTACCTTCCATAATGACAAGACAACCATCAATTGTAGTAACCAAAATCTCGACAACAGACTACCTTCCATAATGACAAGGCTACCGTCCATTGTAGTAACAAAAATCTCGACAACAAACTACCTTCCATAATGACAAGGCTCCATCCATTGTAGTAACAAAAATCTAGACAACAGGCTACCTTCCATAATGACAAGGCTACCATCCATTGGAGTAACCAAAATCTCGACAACATATTACCTTCCATAATGACAAGGCTACCATCAATTGTAGTAACCAAAATCTCGCCAACAGACTACCTTCTATAATGACAAGGCTACCATCCATTGGAATAACAAAAATATCGAAAACAAACTACGTTCCTTAATGACAAGGCTACCATCCATTGGAGTAACAAAAATATCGACAACAGACTACCTTCCATAATGACAAGGCTACCATCCATTGGAGTAACAAAAATATCGAGAATAGACTACCTTCCATAATGACAAGGCTACCATCCATTGGAGTAACAAAAATCTCGACAACCGACTATGTTCCATAATGAGAAGGCTACCATCCATTGGATTAACAAAAATCTCGACAATAGACTACCTTCCATAATGACAAGGCTACCATTTATTGGAATAACATAAATCTCGAGAACATACTACCTTCCATAATGACAAGGCTACCATCAATTGTAGTAACCAAAATCTCGACAACAGACTACCTTCCATAATGACAAGTGTACCATCCATTGGAGTAACAAAAATCTAGACAACAGACTAACTTCCATAATGACAAGGCTACCATCCATTTGAGTAACGAAAATCTCAACAAGAGACTACTTTCCATAATGACAACGCTACCGTCCATTGGAGTAACGAAAATATCAACAAGAGACTACTTTCCATAATGACAAGGCTACCATCCATTGGAGTAACAAAAATATGGACAACAGACTACCTTCCATAATGACAAGGCTACCATCCATTAGAGTATCAAAAATCTAGACAACAGACTACCTTCCATAATGACAAGGCTACCTTCCATTGGAGTAACAAAAATATCAACAAGAGACTACCTTGCATAATGACAAGGCTACCATCCATTGGAGTAACAAAAATCTCGCCAACAGACTACCTTCCATAATGACAAGGCTACCATCAATTAGAATAACAAAAATATCGATAACAAACTACGTTCCATAATGACAAGGCTACCATTCATTGGAGTAACTAAAATATCGACAACAGACTACCTTCCATAATGACAAGGCTACCATCCATTGGAGTAACAAAAATATCGAGAATAGACTACCTTCCATAATGAAAAGCCTACCATCCAATGGAGTAACAAAAATATCAAGAATAGACTACCTTCCACAATGACAAGGCTACCATCCATTGGAGTAACAAAAATATCAACAAGAGGCTACTTTCCATAATGACAAGGCTACCATCCATTGGAGTAACAAAAATCGCAACAACAGACTACTTTCCACAATGACAAGGCTACCATCCATTGGAGTAAAAAAAATATCAACAAGAGACTACCTTCCATAATGACAAGGCTATCATCCATTGGAGTAACAAAAATCTCGCCAACAGACTACCTTCCATAATGAAAAGGCTACCATCCGTTGGAGTGACAAAAATCTCGACAATAGACTACCTTCCATAATGACAAGGCTACCATCTATTGGAGTAAAAAAATGTCGACAACATACTACCTTTCATTATAACATGGCTACTATCCATTGGAGTAACAAAAATCTCGACAACAAACTTCCTTCCAAAATGATAAGGCTACCATCCATTGGAACAACAAAAATATCGAAAACAAACTACGTTCCATAATGACAAGGCTACCATCCATTGGAGTAAAAAAATATCGACAATAGACTACCTTCCATAAGGCCAAGGCTACCATCCATTGGAGTAACAAAAATCTAGACAACAGACTAACTTCCATAATGACAAGGCTACCATCCATTAGAGTAACGAAAATCTCAACAACAGACTACCTTCCATAATGACAAGGATACCATCCATTGGAATAACAAAAATATAGATAACAAACTACATTCCATAATGACAAGGCTACCATCCATTGGAGTAACAAAAATATCGAGAATAGACTACCTTCCATAATGAAAAGCCTACCATCCATTGGAGTAACAAAAATCTCGACAACAGACTACCTTCCATAATGACAAGGCTACCATCCATTTTAGTAACAAAAATCTTGAAAATAGACTACCTTCCATAATGAAAAGGCTACCATCCAATGGAATAACAAAAATCTCGAGAACAGACTACCTTCCATAGTTACAAGGCTACAGTCCATTGGAGTGACAGAAATCACAATGACAGACTACCTTCCATAATGACAAGGCTACCATCCATTAAAGTAACAAAGATCTCGAAAACAAACTACCTTCCATAATGACAAGGCTACCATCCATTGGAGTAACAAAATCCTCGACAATAGACTACGTTCCATAATGAGAAGGCTAACATCCATTGGATTAACAAAAATCTCGACAATAGACTACTTTCCATAATGATAAGGCTATCATCTATTGGAATAACACAAATCTCGAGAACATACTACCTTCCATAATGAAAAGGCTACCATCAATTGTAGTATCTAAAATCTCGACAACAGACTACCTTCCATAATGACAAGGCTACCGTCCATTGTAGTAACAAAAATCTCGACAACAGACTACCTTCCATAATGACAAGGCTTCATCCATTGTAGTAACAAAAATCTCGCAACATGCTAGCTTCCATAATGACAAGGCTACCATCCATTGGAGTAACCAAAATCTCGACAACAGACAACTTCTATAATGACAAGGCTACCATCTATTGGAATAACAAAAATCTCGAGAACAGACTACCTTCCATAATGACAAGGCTACCATCCAATGGAATAACAAAAATATCGACAACAGACTACCTTCCATAATGACAAGGCTACCATCAATTGTAGTAACCAAAATCTCGCCAACAGACTACCTTCCATAATGACAAGGCTACCATCCATTGGAGTAACAAAAATATGGACAACAGACTACCTTCCATAATTACAAGGCTACCATCAATTGGAGTAACAAAAATATCGACAACAGGCTACCATCCATTGGAGTAACAAAAATATCAAGAATAGACTACCTTCCATAATGACAAGGCTACCATCCATTTTAGTAAGAAAAATCTCGCCAACATAATACCTTCCATAATGACAAGGCTACCATCCATTGGAATAACAAAAATATCGATAAAAAACTACGTTCCATAATGACAAGGCTACCATTCATTGGAGTAACAAAAATATCGACAACATACTACCTTCCATAATGACAAGGCTACCATCCATTGGAGTAACAAAAATATCGAGAATAGACTACCTTCCATAATGAAAAACCTACCATCCAATGGAGTAACAAAACTATCGAGAATAGACTACCTTCCACAATGACAAGGCTACCATCCATTGGAGTAACAAAAATCTCGACAATAGACTACCTTCCATAATGACAAGGCTACCATCCATTGGAGTAACGAAAATATCAACAAGAGGCTACTTTCCATAATGACAAGGCTACCATCCATTGGAGTAACGAAAATCGCGACAACAGACTACTTCCCACAATGACAAGGCTACCATCCATTGGAGTAACAAAAATATCAACAAGAGACTACCTTCCATAATGACAAGGCTATCATCCATTGGAGTAACAAAAATCTCGCCAAGAGACTACCTTCCATAATGAAAAGGCTACCATCCGTTGGAGTGACAAAAATCTCGACAATATACTACCTTCCATAATGACAAGGCTACCATCCATTGGAGTAACAAAATGTCGACAACATACTACCTTTCATTATGACATGGCTACTATCCATTGGAGTAACAAAAATCTCGACAACAAACTTCCTTCCAAAATGATAATGCTACCATCCATTAGAACAACAAAAATATCGAAAACAAACTATGTTCCATAATGACAAGGCTACCATCCATTGGAGTAAAAAAAATATGGACAATAGACTACCTTCCATAAGGCCAAGGCTACCATCCATTGGAGTAACAAAAATCTAGAAAACAGACTAACTTCCATAATGACAAGGCTACCATCCATTAGAGTAACGAAAATCTCAACATCAGACTACCTTCCATATTTACAAGGATACCATCCATTGGAATAAGAAAAATATCGATAACAAACTACGTTCCATAATGACAAGGCTACCATTCATTGGAGTTACAAAAATATCTACAACAGACTACATTCCATAATGACAAGGCTACCATCCATTGGAGTAACAAAAATATCGAGAATAGACTACCTTCCATAATGAAAAGCCTACCATCCAATGGAGTAATAAAAATCTCGACAACAGAATACCTTCCATAATGATTAGGCTACCATCCATTGGAGTAACAAAAATCTAGACAACAGACTACCTTCCATAATGAAAAGGCATTCATCCATTTTAGTAACAAAAATCTCGAAAATAGACTACCTTCCATAATGAAAAGGCTACCATCCAATGGAATAACAAAAATCTCGATAACAGACTACCTTCCATAGTTACAAGGCTACCATACGTTGGAGTGACACAAATCACAATGACAGACTACCTTCCATAATGACAAGGCTACCATCCATTAAAGTAACAAAGATCTCGAAAACAAACTACCTTCCATAATGAAAAGGCTACCATCCATTGGAGTAACAAAATTCTCGACAATAGACTACGTTCCATAATGAGAAGGCTACCATCCATTGGATTAACAAAAATCTCGACAATAGACTACCTTCCATAATGACAAGGCTGCCATCTATTGGAATAACATAAATCTCGAGAACATACTACCTTCCATAATGACAAGTCTACCATCAATTGTAGTAACCAAAATCTCGACAATAGACTACCTTCCATAATGACAAGGCTATCATCCATTGTAGTAACAAAAATCTCGACAACAGACTACCTTCCATAATGACAAGGCTTCATCCATTGTAGTAACAAAAATCTCGCAACATGCTAGCTTCCATAATGACAAGGCTACCATCCATTGGAGTAACCAAAATCTCGACAACAGACAACTTCTATAATGACAAGGCTACCATCTATTGGAATAACAAAAATCTCGAGAACAGTCTACCTTCCATAATGACAAGGCTACCATCCAATGGAATAACAAAAATATCGACAACAGACTACCTTCCATAATGACAAGGCTAGCATCAATTGTAGTAACCAAAATCTCACCAACAGACTACCTTCTATAATTATAAGGCTACCATCCATTGGAATAACAAAAATATCGACAACAAACTTTGTTCCATAATGACAAGGCTACCATCCATTGGAGTAAAAAAAATATCGACAACAGACTACCTTCCATAATTACAAGGCTACTATCCATTGGAGTAACAAAAATATCGAGAATAGACTACCTTCCATAATGACAAGGCTACCATCCATTGGAGTAACAAAAATCTCGACAGCAAACAACGTTCCATAATGAGAAGGCTACCATCCCTTGGGTTAACAAAAATCTCAACAATAGACTACCTTCCTTAATGACAAGGCAACCATCTATTGGAATAACATAAATCTCGAGAACACACTACCTTCCATAATGACAAGGCTACCATCAATTGTAGTAACCAAAATCTCGACAACAGACTACCTTCCATAATGACAAGGCTACCATCCATTGGAGTAACAAAAATCTAAACAACAGACTAACTTCCATAATGACAAGGCTACCATCCATTGGAGTAACGAAAATCTCAACAAGAGACTACTTTCCATAATGACAACGCTACCATCCAATGGAGTAACAAAAATATCAACAAGAGACTACTTTCCATAATGACAAGGCTACCATCCATTGGAGTAACAAAAATATGGTCAACAGACTACCTTCCATAATGACAAGGCTACCATCCATTAGAGTAACAAAAATCTAGACAACAGACTACCTTCCATAATGACAAGGCTACCTTCCATTGGAGTAACAAATATATCAACAAGAGACTACCTTGCATAATGACAAGGCTACCATCCATTGGAGTAACAAAAATCTCGCCAACAGACTACCTTCCATAATGACAAGGCTACCATCCATTGGAATAACAAAAATATGGATAACAAACTACGTTCCATAATGACAAGGCTACCATTCATTGGAGTAAGAAAAATATCGACAACAGACAACCTTCTATAATGACAAGGCTACCATCCATTGGAGTAACAAAAATATCGAGAATAGACTACCTTCCATAATGAAAAGCCTACCATCCAATGGAGTAAGAAAAATCTCGACAACAGAATACCTTCCATAATGACTAGGCTACCATCCATTGGAGTAACAAAAATCTCGACAACAGACTACCTTCCATAATGACAAGGCTACCATCCATTTTAGTAAATAAAATCTGTAAAACAGACTACCTTCCATAATGAAAAGGCTACCATCCAATGGAATAACAAAAATCTCGAGAACAGACTACCTTCGACAATGAAAAGGCTACCATCCATTAAAGTAACAAAGATCTCGAAAACAAACTACCTTCCATAATGACAAGGCAACCGTCCATTGGAGTAACAAAATTCTCGACAACAGACTACGTTCCATAATGAGAAGGCTACCATCCATTGGATTAACAAAAATCTCGACAATAGACTACCTTCCTTAATGACAAGCTACCATCTATTGGAATAACATAAATCTCGAGAACATACTACCTTCCATAATGACCAGGCTACCATCAATTGTAGTAACCAAGATCTCGACAACAGACTACCTTCCATAATGACAAGGCTACCGTTCATTGTAGTAAGAAAAATCTCGACAACAGACTACCTTCCATAATGACAATGCTCCTATTAATTGGAGTCACAAAAATCTCGACAATAGACTACCTTCCATAATGACAAGGCTACCATCTATTGTAGTAACAAAAATCTCGACAACAGACTACCTTCCATAATGACAAGGATACCATCCATTGGAGCGACCAAAATCTTGACAACAGACAACTTCTATAATGACAAGGCTACCATCTATTAGAATTAAAAAAATCTCGAGAACAGACTACCTTCCATAATGACAAGGCTACCATCCAATGGAATAACAAAAATCTAGACAACATACTACCTTCCATAATGAGAAGGCTACCATCCATTAGAGTGACAAAAATATCGAAAATAGACTACCTTCTATAAAGACAAGGCTACCATACATTGTAATAACAAAAATCTCGACAACAAACTACCTTCCATAATGAAAAGGCTTCCATCCATGGGAGTAACAAAAATCTCGACAACAAACTACCTTCCATAATGACAAGGCTACGATCCATTAGAGTAAAAAAAGTCTCAACAACAGACTACCTTCCATAATGACAAGGCTACCATCAATTGTAGTAACCAAAATCTCGCCAACAGACTACCTTCTATAATTATAAGGCTACCATCCATTGGAATAACAAAAATATCGACAATAAACTATGTTCCATAATGACAAGGCTACCATCCATTGGAGTAAAAAAAATATCGACAACAGACTACCTTCCATAATGACAAGGCTACCATCCATTGGAGTAACAAAAATATCGAGAATAGACTACCTTCCATAATGACAAGGCTACCATCCATTGGAGTAACAAAAATTTCGACAGCAAACTACGTTCCATAATGAGAAGGCTACCATCCATTGGGGTAACAAAAATCTCAACAATAGACTACCTTCCTTAATGACAAGGCAACCATCTATTGGAATAACATAAATCTCGAGAACACACTACCTTCCATAATGACAAGGCTACCATCAATTGTAGTAACCAAAATCTCTACAACAGACTACCTTCCATAATGACAAGGCTACCATCCATTGGAGTAACAAAAATCTAAACAACAGACTAACTTCCATAATGACAAGGCTACCATCCATTGGAGTAACGAAAATCTCAACAAGAGACTACTTTCCATAATGACAACGCTACCATCCAATGGAGTAACAAAAATATCAACAAGAGACTACTTTCCATAATGACAAGGCTACAATCCATTGGAGTAACAAAAATATGGACAACAGACTATCTTCCATAATGACAAGGCTACAATCCATTAGAGTAACAAAAATCTAGACAACAGACTACCTTCCATAATGACAAGGCTACCTTCCATTGGAGTAACAAATATATCAACAAGATACTACCTTGCATAAAGACAAGGCTACCATCCATTGGAGTAACAAAAATCTCGCCAACAGACTACCTTCCATAATGACAAGGCTACCATCCATTGGAATAACAAAAATATGGATAACAAACTACGTTCCATAATGACAAGGCTACCATTCATTGGAGTAACAAAAATATCGACAACAGACTACCTTCCATAAGGACAAGGCTACCATCCATTGGAGTAACAAAAATATCGAGAATAGACTACCTTCCATAATGAAAAGCCTACAATCCAACGGAGTAAGAAAAATCTCGACAACAGAATACCTTCCATAATGACTAGGCTACCATCCATTGGAGTATCAAAAATCTCGACAACAGACTACCTTCCATAATGACAAGGCTACCATCCATTTTAGTAAATAAAATCTCTAAAACAGACTACCTTCCATAATGAAAAGGCTACCATCCAATGGAATAACAAAAATCTCGAGAAACGACTACCTTCCATAATGACAAGGCTACGATCCATTAGAGTAAAAAAAATCTCAATGACAGACTACCTTCCACAATGACAAGGCTACCATCCATTAAAGTAACAAAGATCTCAAAAACAAACTACCTTCCATAATGACAAGGCTACCATCCATTGGAGTAACAAAATTCTCGACAACAGACTACGTTCCATAATGAGAAGGCTACCATCCAATGGATTAACAAAAATCTCGACAATAGACTACCTTCCTTAATAACAAGGCTACCATCTATTGGAATAACATAAATCTCGAGAACATACTACCTTCCATAATGACAAGGCTACCATCAATTGTAGTAACCAAGATCTCGACAACAGACTACCTTCCATAATGATAAGGCTACCGTCCATTGTAGTAAGAAAAATCTCGACAATAGACTAACTTCCATAATGACAATGCTCCTATTAATTGGAGTCACAAAAATCTCCACAATAGACTACCTTCCATAATGACAAGGCTACCATCTATTGTAGTAACAAAAATCTCGACAACAGACTACCTTCCATAATGACAACGATACCATCCATTGGAGCGACCAAAATCTTGACAACAAACAACTTCTATAATGACAAGGCTACCATCTATTAGAATAAAAAAACTCTCGAGAACACACTACCTTCCATAATCACAAGGCTACCATCCAATGGAATAACAAAAATCTAGACAACATACTACCTTCCATAATGACAAGGCTACCATCCATTAGAGTGACAAAAATATCAAAAACAGACTACCTTCTATAAAGACAAGGCTACCATACATTGTAATAACAAAAATCTCGACAACAAACTACCTTCCATAATGAAAAGGCTGCCATCCATGGGAGTAACAAAAATCTCGACAACAAACTACCTTCCATAATGACAAGGCTACGATCCATTAGAGTAAAAAAAGTCTCAACAACAGACTACCTTCCATAATGACAAGGCTACCATCCATTGGAGTAATGAAAATATCACTAAGAGACTACCTTCTATAATGACAAGGGTACCATGCTTTGGAGTAATGAAAATATCAACAAGAGACAACCGTCCATATTAACAAGGCTACCATCCATTGTAGTAACAAAAAGCTCGCCAACAGACTACCTTCCATAATGACAAGGCTACCATCCATTGGAGTAACAAAAATCTCGACAACAAACTACCTACCAAAATGATAAGGCTACCATCCATTGGAATAACAAAAATATCGACAACAAACAACGTTCCATAATGACAGGGCTACCATCCATTGGAGTAATAAAAATATCGACAACAGACTACCTTCCATAATGATAAGGCTACCATCCATTGGAGTAACAAAAATCTAGACAACATACTACCTTCCATAATTACAAGACGACCATCCATTGGAGTAATGAAAATATCAACAAGAGACTACATTCCATAATGACAAGGCTACCATCCATTGGAGTAACAAAAATCTAGACAACAGACTACCTTCCATAATGACAAGGCTACCATCCAATGGAGTAACAAAAATATAAAAAAGAGACTACCATCCATAATAACAAGGCTACCATCCATTGGAGTAACAAAAATATCGACAACAGACTACCTTTCATAATGACAAGGCTACCAACCAATGGAGTAACAAAAATATAAAAAAGAGACTACCTTCCATAATGACAAGGCTACCATCCATTGGAGTAAGAAAAATATCGACAACTAACTTCCTTTCATAATGACAAAGCTACCAGCCATTGGAGTAACAAAAATATCGAGAATAAACTACCTTCCATAATGAAAAGCCTACCATCTATTGGAGTATCAAAAATCTCGACAACAGAATACCTTCCATAATGACTACGCTACCATCCATTAGAATAACAAAGATATCGACAACATACTACCTTCCATAATGACAATGCTACCATCCATTGGAGTAACAACAATCTCGACAACAGACTAACTTCCATAATGACAAGGCTACCATCCATTGGAGTGACAAAAATCTCGACAACGGACTACCTTACATAATGACAAGGCTACCATCCTTTGGAGTAACAAAATCTCGACAACATACTACCTTTCATTATGACATGGCTATTATCCATTGGAGTAACAAAAATCTCGACAACAAACTACCTTCCAATATGATAAGGCTACCATACATTGGAATAAAAAAAATATCGACAACAAACTACATTCCATATTGACAAGGCTACCATCCATTGGAGTAACAAAAATATGGACAACAGACTACCTTCCATAATGACAAGGCTACCATCCATTAGAGTAACAAAAATCTAGACAACATACTACCTTCCATAATGACAAGGCTACCTTCCATTGGAGTAACGAAAATATCAACAAAAGACTACCTTCTATAATGACAAGGGTACCATGCTTTGGAGTAATGAAAATATCAACAAGAGACTACCTTCCATATTAACAAGGCTACCATCCATTGTAGTAACAAAAAGCTCATCAACAGACTACCTTCCAAAATGACAAGGCTACCATCCATTGGAGTCACAAAAATATAAAAAAGAGACTACCTTCCATAATGACAAGGCTACCATCCATTGGAGTATAAAAAATATCGACAACAGACTACCTTTCATAATGACAAGGCTACCATCCAATGGAGTAACAAAAATATAAAAAAGAGACTACCTTCCATAATGACAAGGCTACCATCCATTGGAGTAAGAAAAATATCGACAACTGACTACCTTTCATAATGACAAGGCTACCAGCCATTGGAGTAACAAAAATATCTAGAGTAAACTACCTTCCATAATGAAAAGCCTACCATCTATTGGAGTATCAAAAATCTCGACAACAGAATACCTTCCATAATGACTACGCTACCATCCATTGGAATAACAAAGATATCGACAACATACTACCTTCCATAATGACAATGCTACCATCCATTGGAGTAACAACAATCTCGACAACAGACAACCTTCCATAATGACAAGGCTACCATACATTGGAGTAACAAAAATCTAGACAACAGACTAACTTCCATAATGACAAGGCTACCATCCATTGGAGTGACAAAAATCTCGACAATGGACTACCTTACATAATGACAAGGCTACCATCCTTTGGAGTAACAAAATCTCGACAACATACTACCTTTCATTATGACATGGCTATTATCCATTGGAGTAACAAAAATCTCGACAACAAACTACCTTCCAAAATGATAAGGCTACCATACATTGGAATAAAAAAAATATCGACAACAAACTACGTTCCATATTGACAAGGCTGCCATCCATTGGAGTAACAAAAATATCGATAATAGACTACCTTCCATAATGACAAGGCTACCATCCATTGGAGTAATAAAAATCAAGACAACAGACTAACTTCCATAATGATGAGGATACCATCCATTGGAGTAACGAAAATATCAACAAGAGACTACTTTCCATAATGACAAGGCTACCATCCATTGGAGTAACAAAAATATGGACAACAGACTACCTTCCATAATGACAAGGCTACCATCCATTAGAGTAACAAAAATCTAGACAACATACTACCTTCCATAATGACAAGGCTACCTTCCATTGGAGTAACAAAAATATCAACAAAAGACTACCTTCTATAATGACAAGGGTACCATGCTTTGGAGTAATGAAAATATCAACAAGAGACTACCTTCCATATTAACAAGGATACCATCCATTGTAGTAACAAAAAGCTCGCCAACAGACTACCTTCCAAAATGACAAGGCTACCATCCATTGGAGTAACAAAATCTCGACAACAGACTACCTTTAATTATGACATGGCTACTATCCATTGGAGTAATAAAAATCTCGACAACAAACTACCTACCAAAATGATAAGGCTACCATCCATTAGAATAACAAAAATATCAACAACAAACTACATTCCATAATGACAGTGCTACCATCCATTGGAGTAACAAAAATATCGACAACAGGGTACCTTCCATAATGATAAGGCTACAATCCATTGGAGTAACGAAAATATCAACAAGAGACTACTTTCCATAATGACAAGGCTACCATCCAATGGAATAACAAAAATCTCGACAACAGACTACCTTCCATAATGACAAGGCTACCATCCATTGGAGTAACAAAAATGTAGACAATAGACTACCTTCCATAATGACAAGGCTACCATCTATTAGAATAACGAAAATCTCGAGAACAGACTACCTTCCATAATGACACGGCTACCATCCAATGGAATAACAAAAATCTCGACAACATACTACCTTCCATAATGACAAGGCTAACATGCATTGGAGTAACAAAAATATCTACAACAGACTACCTTCCATAATGACAAGGATACCATATATTGGAATAACAAAAATCTCGAGAACAAACTACCTTCCATAATGACAAGGCTACCATCCAATGGAATAAAAAAAATCTCGAGAACAGACTACCTTCCATAGTGACAAGGCTGCCATCCATTAGAGTTACAAAAATCACAACGACAGACTACCTTCCATAATGACAAGGATACCATCCATTGGAGTAACAAAAATCTCGGCAACAGACTACCTTCCATAATGAAAAGGCTACCATCCATTGGAGTAACAAAAATATTGACAATAGACTACCTTTTATAATGACAAGGCCACCATTAATTGGAATAACAAAAATCTCGACAACAGACTACCTTCCATAATTACAAGTCTACCATCCATTGGAGTTACAAAAACATAGACAACAGACTATGTTCCATAATGACAAGGCTACCATTCATTGGAGTAACAAAGATATCGACGACAGACTACCTTCCATAATGACAAGGCTACCATCCAATGTAATAAAAAAAATCTCGAGAGCAGACTACCTTCCATAGTTACAAGGCTACCGCCCATTGGAGTGACAGAAATCACAACGACATACTACCTTACATAATGACAAGGCTACCATCCATTGGAGTAACAAAGATCTCGAAAACAAACTACCTTCCATAATCATAAGGCTACCATCCATTGGAGTAACAAAAATCTCGACAACAGACTACGTTCCATAATGACAAGGCAACCATCCATTGGAGTAACAGAAATATCAACAAGAGACTACCTTCAATAATGACAAGGCTACCATCCATTGGAGTAACAAAAATATCGACAACAGACTACCTTTCATAATGACAACTCTACCATCCATTGAACTAACAAAAATATCGAGAATAAACTACCTTCCATAATGAAAAGCCTACCATCCATTGGAGTATCAAAAATCTCGACAACAGAATACCTTCCATAATGACTAGGCTACCTTCCATTGGAGTAACAAAAATCTCGCCAACAGACTACCTTCCATAATGACAATTCTACCATCCATTATAGTAACAAAAATCTCAACAACAAAAATCTCGACAACAAAATACCTTCCATAATGACTAGGTTACCATCCATTGGAGTAACAAAAATCTCGACAACAGACTACCTTCTATAATCACAAGGCTACCATCCATTTTAGTAACAAAAATCTCGAAAACAGACTACCTTCCATAATGACAAGGCTACCATCCAATGGAATAACAAAAATCTCGAGAACAGACTACCTTCCATAATGACATTCTACCTACCATAATGACAAGCCTACCATCCATTAGAGTAACAAAGATCTCGAAAACAAACTACCTTCCATAATGACAAGGCTACCATCCATTGGAGTAACAAAAATCTTGACAACAGACTATGTTCCATAATGAGAAGGCTACCATCCATTGAATTACCAAAAATCTCAACAATAGACTACCTTCAATAATGCAAGGCTACCATCTATTGGAATAACATAAATCTCGAGAACATACTACCTTCCATAATGAAAAGGATACCATCCATTGGAGTAACAAAAATCTCTAAAATAGACTAACTTCCAAAATGATAAGGCTACCATCCATTGGAGTAACAAAAATCTTGACAACAGACTACCTTCCATAATGGCAAGGCTACCATCTATTGGAATAACAAAAATCTTGAGAACAGACTACCTTTCATAATGACAAGGCTACCATCCAATGGAATAACAAAAATCTCGGCAACATACTACCATCCAAAATGACAAGGCTACAATCCATTGGAGTAACAAAAATCTCGTCAATAGACTACCTTCCATAATGACAAGGCTACCATCTATTAGAATAACGAAAATCTCGAGAACAAACTACCTTCCATAATGACACGGCTACCATCCAATGGAATAACAAAAATCTCGACAACATAATACCTTCCCAATGACAAGGCTAACATGCATTGGAGTAACAAAAATATCGAAAACAGACTACCTTGCATAATGACAAGGATACCATCTATTGGAATAACAAAAATCACGAGAACATACAACCTTCCATAATGACAAGGCTACCATCCAATGGAATAACAAAAATATCGAGAACAGACTACCTTCCATAGTGACAAGGCTACCATCCATTAGAGTGACAGAAATCACAATGATAGACTACCTTCCATAATGACAAGGATACCATCCATTGGAGTAACAAAAATCTCGGCAACAGACTACCTTCCATAATGAAAAGGCTACCATCCATTGGAGTAACAAAAATATTGACAATAGACTACCTTTTATAATGACAAGGCTACCATCAATTGGAATAACAAAAATCTCGACAACAGACTACCTTCCATAATGACAAGTCTACCATCCATTGGAGTTACAAAAACATAGACAAAAGACTATGTTCCATAATGACAAGGCTACCATTCATTGGAGTAACAAAGATATCGACAATAGACTACCTTCCATAATGACAATGCTACCATTCATTGGAGTAACAAAAATCTCGACAACAAACTACCTTCCTTAATGACAAGGCTACCATCCATTTTAGTAAAAAAAATCTCGAAAACAAACTACCTTCCATAATGAAAAGGCTACCATCCAATGGAATAACAAAAATCTCGAGAGCATACGACCTTCCATAGTTACAAGGCTACCATCCATTGGAGTGACAGAAATCACAACGACAGACTACCTTACATAATGACAAGGCTACCATCCATTGGAGTAACAAAGATCTCGAAAACAAACTACCTTCCATAATGATAAGGCTACCATCCATTGGAGTAACAAAGATCTCGACAACAGACTACGTTCCATAATGACAAGGCTACCATCCATTAGAGTAACAAAAATATCAACAAGAGACTACCTTACATAATGACAAGGCTACCATCCAATGAAGTAACAAAAATATCAAAAAGAGACTACCTTCCATAATGACAAGGCTACCATCCATTAGAGTAACCAAAATATCAACAACAGACTACCTTTAATAATGACAACTCTACCATCCATTGGAGTAACAAAAATATCGAGAATAAACTACCTTCCATAATGAAAATCCTACCATCCATTGGAGTATCAAAAATCTCGACAACAGAATACCTTCCATAATGACTAGGCTACCATCCATTGGAGTAACAAAGATATCGACAACAGACTACCTTCCATAATGACAATTCTACAATCCATTGTAGTAAGAAAAATCTCGACATCAGACTACCTTCCATAATGACAAGGCTACCATCTATTAGAATAACAAAAATCTCGAGAACAGACTGCCTTCTATACTGATAAGGCTACCATCCATTGGAGCAACAAAAATCTCGAAAATAGACTACCATCCATAATGACAAGGTTAAAATCCGTTGGAGTAACAAAAATCTCGACAATAGACTACCTTCCATAATGACAAGGCTAGCATCTATAGGAATCAAATTAATCTCGAGAACAGACTGCCTTCCATAATGACAAGGCTACCACATAATGCAATAACAAAAATCTCGACAACATACTACCTTCCATAATGACAAGGCTACCATCAATTGTAGTAACCAAAATCTAGACAACAGACTACCTTCCATAATGACAAGGCTACCATCCATTGGAGTAACAAAATCTCGATAACATACTACCTTTAATTATGACATGGCTACTATCCATTGGAGTAATAAAAATATCGACAACAAGCTACCTTCCAAAATGATAAGGCTACCAGCCATTGGAATAAAAAAAATATCTACAACAAACCACGTTCCATAATGATAAGGCTACCATCCATTGGAGTAACAAAAATCTTGACAATAGACTACCTTACATAATGACAAGGCTACCATCTGTTAGAATAACGAAAATCTCGAGAACAGACTACCTTCAATAATGACACGGCTACCATCCAATGGAATAACAAAAATCTTGACAACATACTACCTTCCATAATGACAAGGCTAACATGCATTGGAGTAACAAAAATATCTACAGACTACCTTGCATAATGACAAGGATACCATCTATTGGAATAACAAAAATCTCGAGAACAGACAACCTTCCATAATGACAAGGCTACCATCCAATGGAATAACAAAAATCTCGAGAACAAACTACCTTCCATAGTGATAAGGCTACCATCCATTAGGGTGACAGAAATCACAACGACATACTACCTTCCATAATGACAAGGATACCATCCATTGGAGTAACAAAAATCTCGGCAACAGACTACCTTCCATAATGAAAAAGCTACCATCCATTGGAGAAACAAAAATATTGACAATAGACTTCCTTTTATAATGACAAGACTACCATAAATTGGAATAACAAAAATCTCGACAACATACTACCTTCCATAATGACAAGTCTACCATCCATTGGAGTTACAAAAACATAGACAACAGACTATGTTCCATAATGACAAGGCTACCATTCATTGGAGTAACAAAGATATCGACAACAGACTACCTTCCATAATGACAATGCTACCATCCATTGCAGTAACAAAAATCTCGACAACAGACTACCTTCCATAATGACAAGGCTACCATCCATTATAGTAACAAAAATCTCGAAAATAGACTACCTTCCATAATGAAAAGGCTACCATCCAATGGAATAACAAAAATCTCGAGAGCAAACTACCTTCCATAGTTACAAGGCTACTATCCATTGGAGTTACAGAAATCACAACGACAGACTACCTTACATAATGACAAGGCTACCATCCATTGGAGTAACAAAGATCTCGAAAACAAACTACCTTCCATAATGACAAGGCTACCATCCATTGGAGTAACAAAAATATCAACAAGAGACTACCTTGCATAATGACAAGGGTACCATCCAATGAAGTAACAAAAATATCAAAAAGAGACTACCTTCCATAATGACAAGGCTACCATCCATTGGAGGAACAAAAATATCAACAACAGACAACCTTTCATAATGACAACTCTACCATCCATTGGAGTAACAAAAATCTCGACAACAGAATACCTTCCATAATGACTAGGCTACCATCCATTGGAGTAACAAAGATATCGACAACAGACTACCTTCCATAATGACAATTCTCCAATCCATTGTAGTAATTAAAATCTCGACATCAGACTACCTTCCATAATGACAAGGCTACCATCTATTAGAATAACAAAAATCTCGAGAACAGACTGCCTTCTATACTGATAAGGCTACCATCCATTGGAGTAACAAAAATCTCGAAAATAGACTACCATCCATAATGACAAGGTTAAAATACATTGGAGTAACAAAAATCTCGACAACAAACTTCCTTCCATAATGACAAGGCTACCATCTATAGGAATAAAAATAATCTCAAGAACAGACTGCCTTCCATAATGACAACGCTACCACCTAATGGAATAACAAAAATCTCGACAACATACTACCTTCCATAATGACAAGGCTACCATCAATTGTAGTAACCAAAATCTCAACAACAGACTACCTTCCATAATGACATTGCTACCGTCCATTTAAATAACAAAAATCTCGAGAACAGACTACCTTCCATAATAACAAGGCTATCATCCAATGGAATAACAAAAATCTCGAGAACAAACTACCTTCCATAGTGACATGGCTACCATCCATTAGAGTGACAGAAATCACAACAACAAACTACCTTCCATAATGACAAGGCTACCATCTATTGGAATAACGAAAATCTCAAGAACAGACTACCTTCCATAATGACACGGCTACCATCCAATGGAATAACAAAAATCTGGACAACATACTACCTTCCATATTGACAAGGCTACCAAGCATTGGAGTAACAAAAATATCGACAATAGACTACCTTTAATAATGACAAGGATACCATCTATTGGAATAACAAAAGTCTCGAGAACACACTAACTTCCATATGACAAGGCTACCATCCAATGGAATAACAAAAATCTCGAGAACAGACCACCTTCCATAGTGACAAGGCTACCATCCATTAGAGTGACAAAAATCACAACGACAGACTACCTTCCATAATGACAAGGATACCATCTATAGGAATAAAAATAATCTCGAGAACAGACTGCCTTCCATAATGACAAGGATACCATCTATAGGAATAAAAATAATCTCGAGAACAGACTGCCTTCCATAATGAAAAGGATACCACCTAATTGAATAACAAAAATCTCGACAACATACTACCTTCGATAATGACAAGGCTACCATCAATTATAGTAACCAAAATCTCGACAACAGACTACTTTCCATAATGACATGGCTACCGTCCATTTAAGTAACAAAAAGCTCGCCAACAGACTACCTTCCATAATGACAAGGCTACCCTCCGTTGGAGTGACAAAAATCTCGACAATAGACTACCTTCCATAATGACAAGGCTACCATCCATTGGAGTAACAAAATCTGGACAACATACTACCTTTAATTATGACATGGCTATTATCCATTGGAGTAACTAAAATATCGACAACAAGCTACCTTCCAAAATCATAAGGCTACCATCCATTGGAATAAAAAAAATATCTACAACAAACCACATTCCATAATGACAATGCTACCATCCATTGGAGTAACAAAAATATTGACAACAGACTACCTTCCATAATGACAAGGCTACCATCCATTAGAGTAACAAAAATCTAGACAACATACTACCTTCCATAATGACAAGGCTACCTTCCATTGGAGTAACAAAAATATCAACAAAAGACTACCTTCTATAATGACAAGGGTACCATGCTTTGGAGTAATGAAAATATCAACAAGAGACTACCTTCCATATTAACAAGGATACCATCCATTGTAGTAACAAAAAGCTCGCCAACAAACTACCTTCCAAAATGACAAGGCTACCATCCATTGGAGTAACAAAATCTCGACAACAGACTACCTTTCATTATGACATGGCTACTATCCATTGGAGTAATAAAAATCTCGACAACAAACTACCTACCAAAATGATAAGGCTACCATCCATTAGAATAACAAAAATATCAACAACAAACTACATTCCATAATGACAGTGCTACCATCCATTGGAGTAACAAAAATATCGACAACAGGGTACCTTCCATAATGATAAGGCTACAATCCATTGGAGTAACGAAAATATCAACAAGAGACTACTTTCCATAATGACAAGGCTACCATCCAATGGAATAACAAAAATCTCGACAACAGACTACCTTCCATAATGACAAGGCTACCATCCATTGGAGTAACAAAAATCTAGACAATAGACTACCTTCCATAATGACAAGGCTACCATCTATTAGAATAACGAAAATCTCGAGAACAGACTACCTTCCATAATGACACGGCTACCATCCAATGGAATAACAAAAATCTCGACAACATACTACCTTCCATAATGACAAGGCTAACATGCATTGGAGTAACAAAAATATCTACAACAGACTACCTTCCATAATGACAAGGATACCATATATTGGAATAACAAAAATCTCGAGAACAAACTACCTTCCATAATGACAAGGCTACCATCCAATGGAATAAAAAAAATCTCGAGAACAGACTACCTTCCATAGTGACAAGGCTGCCATCCATTAGAGTTACAAAAATCACAACGACAGACTACCTTCCATAATGACAAGGATACCATCCATTGGAGTAACAAAAATCTCGGCAACAGACTACCTTCCATAATGAAAAGGCTACCATCCATTGGAGTAACAAAAATATTGACAATAGACTACCTTTTATAATGACAAGGCCACCATTAATTGGAATAACAAAAATCTCGACAACAGACTACCTTCCATAATTACAAGTCTACCATCCATTGGAGTTACAAAAACATAGACAACAGACTATGTTCCATAATGACAAGGCTACCATTCATTGGAGTAACAAAGATATCGACGACAGACTACCTTCCATAATGACAAGGCTACCATCCAATGTAATAAAAAAAATCTCGAGAGCAGACTACCTTCCATAGTTACAAGGCTACCGCCCATTGGAGTGACAGAAATCACAACGACATACTACCTTACATAATGACAAGGCTACCATCCATTGGAGTAACAAAGATCTCGAAAACAAACTACCTTCCATAATCATAAGGCTACCATCCATTGGAGTAACAAAAATCTCGACAACAGACTACGTTCCATAATGACAAGGCAACCATCCATTGGAGTAACAGAAATATCAACAAGAGACTACCTTCAATAATGACAAGGCTACCATCCATTGGAGTAACAAAAATATCGACAACAGACTACCTTTCATAATGACAACTCTACCATCCATTGAACTAACAAAAATATCGAGAATAAACTACCTTCCATAATGAAAAGCCTACCATCCATTGGAGTATCAAAAATCTCGACAACAGAATACCTTCCATAATGACTAGGCTACCTTCCATTGGAGTAACAAAAATCTCGCCAACAGACTACCTTCCATAATGACAATTCTACCATCCATTATAGTAACAAAAATCTCAACAACAAAAATCTCGACAACAAAATACCTTCCATAATGACTAGGTTACCATCCATTGGAGTAACAAAAATCTCGACAACAGACTACCTTCTATAATCACAAGGCTACCATCCATTTTAGTAACAAAAATCTCGAAAACAGACTACCTTCCATAATGACAAGGCTACCATCCAATGGAATAACAAAAATCTCGAGAACAGACTACCTTCCATAATGACATTCTACCTACCATAATGACAAGCCTACCATCCATTAGAGTAACAAAGATCTCGAAAACAAACTACCTTCCATAATGACAAGGCTACCATCCATTGGAGTAACAAAAATCTTGACAACAGACTATGTTCCATAATGAGAAGGCTACCATCCATTGAATTACCAAAAATCTCAACAATAGACTACCTTCAATAATGCAAGGCTACCATCTATTGGAATAACATAAATCTCGAGAACATACTACCTTCCATAATGAAAAGGATACCATCCATTGGAGTAACAAAAATCTCTAAAATAGACTAACTTCCAAAATGATAAGGCTACCATCCATTGGAGTAACAAAAATCTTGACAACAGACTACCTTCCATAATGGCAAGGCTACCATCTATTGGAATAACAAAAATCTTGAGAACAGACTACCTTTCATAATGACAAGGCTACCATCCAATGGAATAACAAAAATCTCGGCAACATACTACCATCCAAAATGACAAGGCTACCATCCATTGGAGTAACAAAAATCTCGTCAATAGACTACCTTCCATAATGACAAGGCTACCATCTATTAGAATAACGAAAATCTCGAGAACAAACTACCTTCCATAATGACACGGCTACCATCCAATGGAATAACAAAAATCTCGACAACATAATACCTTCCATAATGACAAGGCTAACATGCATTGGAGTAACAAAAATATCGAAAACAGACTACCTTGCATAATGACAAGGATACCATCTATTGGAATAACAAAAATCACGAGAACATACAACCTTCCATAATGACAAGGCTACCATCCAATGGAATAACAAAAATATCGAGAACAGACTACCTTCCATAGTGACAAGGCTACCATCCATTAGAGTGACAGAAATCACAATGATAGACTACCTTCCATAATGACAAGGATACCATCCATTGGAGTAACAAAAATCTCGGCAACAGACTACCTTCCATAATGAAAAGGCTACCATCCATTGGAGTAACAAAAATATTGACAATAGACTACCTTTTATAATGACAAGGCTACCATCAATTGGAATAACAAAAATCTCGACAACAGACTACCTTCCATAATGACAAGTCTACCATCCATTGGAGTTACAAAAACATAGACAAAAGACTATGTTCCATAATGACAAGGCTACCATTCATTGGAGTAACAAAGATATCGACAATAGACTACCTTCCATAATGACAATGCTACCATTCATTGGAGTAACAAAAATCTCGACAACAAACTACCTTCCTTAATGACAAGGCTACCATCCATTTTAGTAAAAAAAATCTCGAAAACAGACTACCTTCCATAATGAAAAGGCTACCATCCAATGGAATAACAAAAATCTCGAGAGCATACGACCTTCCATAGTTACAAGGCTACCATCCATTGGAGTGACAGAAATCACAACGACAGACTACCTTACATAATGACAAGGCTACCATCCATTGGAGTAACAAAGATCTCGAAAACAAACTACCTTCCATAATGATAAGGCTACCATCCATTGGAGTAACAAAGATCTCGACAACAGACTACGTTCCATAATGACAAGGCTACCATCCATTAGAGTAACAAAAATATCAACAAGAGACTACCTTACATAATGACAAGGCTACCATCCAATGAAGTAACAAAAATATCAAAAAGAGACTACCTTCCATAATGACAAGGCTACCATCCATTAGAGTAACCAAAATATCAACAACAGACTACCTTTAATAATGACAACTCTACCATCCATTGGAGTAACAAAAATATCGAGAATAAACTACCTTCCATAATGAAAATCCTACCATCCATTGGAGTATCAAAAATCTCGACAACAGAATACCTTCCATAATGACTAGGCTACCATCCATTGGAGTAACAAAGATATCGACAACAGACTACCTTCCATAATGACAATTCTACAATCCATTGTAGTAAGAAAAATCTCGACATCAGACTACCTTCCATAATGACAAGGCTACCATCTATTAGAATAACAAAAATCTCGAGAACAGACTGCCTTCTATACTGATAAGGCTACCATCCATTGGAGCAACAAAAATCTCGAAAATAGACTACCATCCATAATGACAAGGTTAAAATCCGTTGGAGTAACAAAAATCTCGACAATAGACTACCTTCCATAATGACAAGGCTAGCATCTATAGGAATCAAATTAATCTCGAGAACAGACTGCCTTCCATAATGACAAGGCTACCACATAATGCAATAACAAAAATCTCGACAACATACTACCTTCCATAATGACAAGGCTACCATCAATTGTAGTAACCAAAATCTAGACAACAGACTACCTTCCATAATGACAAGGCTACCATCCATTGGAGTAACAAAATCTCGATAACATACTACCTTTAATTATGACATGGCTACTATCCATTGGAGTAATAAAAATATCGACAACAAGCTACCTTCCAAAATGATAAGGCTACCAGCCATTGGAATAAAAAAAATATCTACAACAAACCACGTTCCATAATGATAAGGCTACCATCCATTGGAGTAACAAAAATCTTGACAATAGACTACCTTACATAATGACAAGGCTACCATCTGTTAGAATAACGAAAATCTCGAGAACAGACTACCTTCAATAATGACACGGCTACCATCCAATGGAATAACAAAAATCTTGACAACATACTACCTTCCATAATGACAAGGCTAACATGCATTGGAGTAACAAAAATATCTACAGACTACCTTGCATAATGACAAGGATACCATCTATTGGAATAACAAAAATCTCGAGAACAGACAACCTTCCATAATGACAAGGCTACCATCCAATGGAATAACAAAAATCTCGAGAACAAACTACCTTCCATAGTGATAAGGCTACCATCCATTAGGGTGACAGAAATCACAACGACATACTACCTTCCATAATGACAAGGATACCATCCATTGGAGTAACAAAAATCTCGGCAACAGACTACCTTCCATAATGAAAAAGCTACCATCCATTGGAGAAACAAAAATATTGACAATAGACTTCCTTTTATAATGACAAGACTACCATAAATTGGAATAACAAAAATCTCGACAACATACTACCTTCCATAATGACAAGTCTACCATCCATTGGAGTTACAAAAACATAGACAACAGACTATGTTCCATAATGACAAGGCTACCATTCATTGGAGTAACAAAGATATCGACAACAGACTACCTTCCATAATGACAATGCTACCATCCATTGCAGTAACAAAAATCTCGACAACAGACTACCTTCCATAATGACAAGGCTACCATCCATTATAGTAACAAAAATCTCGAAAATAGACTACCTTCCATAATGAAAAGGCTACCATCCAATGGAATAACAAAAATCTCGAGAGCAAACTACCTTCCATAGTTACAAGGCTACTATCCATTGGAGTTACAGAAATCACAACGACAGACTACCTTACATAATGACAAGGCTACCATCCATTGGAGTAACAAAGATCTCGAAAACAAACTACCTTCCATAATGACAAGGCTACCATCCATTGGAGTAACAAAAATATCAACAAGAGACTACCTTGCATAATGACAAGGGTACCATCCAATGAAGTAACAAAAATATCAAAAAGAGACTACCTTCCATAATGACAAGGCTACCATCCATTGGAGGAACAAAAATATCAACAACAGACAACCTTTCATAATGACAACTCTACCATCCATTGGAGTAACAAAAATCTCGACAACAGAATACCTTCCATAATGACTAGGCTACCATCCATTGGAGTAACAAAGATATCGACAACAGACTACCTTCCATAATGACAATTCTCCAATCCATTGTAGTAATTAAAATCTCGACATCAGACTACCTTCCATAATGACAAGGCTACCATCTATTAGAATAACAAAAATCTCGAGAACAGACTGCCTTCTATACTGATAAGGCTACCATCCATTGGAGTAACAAAAATCTCGAAAATAGACTACCATCCATAATGACAAGGTTAAAATACATTGGAGTAACAAAAATCTCGACAACAAACTTCCTTCCATAATGACAAGGCTACCATCTATAGGAATAAAAATAATCTCAAGAACAGACTGCCTTCCATAATGACAACGCTACCACCTAATGGAATAACAAAAATCTCGACAACATACTACCTTCCATAATGACAAGGCTACCATCAATTGTAGTAACCAAAATCTCAACAACAGACTACCTTCCATAATGACTTTGCTACCGTCCATTTAAATAACAAAAATCTCGAGAACAGACTACCTTCCATAATAACAAGGCTATCATCCAATGGAATAACAAAAATCTCGAGAACAAACTACCTTCCATAGTGACATGGCTACCATCCATTAGAGTGACAGAAATCACAACAACAAACTACCTTCCATAATGACAAGGCTACCATCTATTGGAATAACGAAAATCTCAAGAACAGACTACCTTCCATAATGACACGGCTACCATCCAATGGAATAACAAAAATCTGGACAACATACTACCTTCCATATTGACAAGGCTACCAAGCATTGGAGTAACAAAAATATCGACAATAGACTACCTTTAATAATGACAAGGATACCATCTATTGGAATAACAAAAGTCTCGAGAACACACTAACTTCCATATGACAAGGCTACCATCCAATGGAATAACAAAAATCTCGAGAACAGACCACCTTCCATAGTGACAAGGCTACCATCCATTAGAGTGACAAAAATCACAACGACAGACTACCTTCCATAATGACAAGGATACCATCTATAGGAATAAAAATAATCTCGAGAACAGACTGCCTTCCATAATGACAAGGATACCATCTATAGGAATAAAAATAATCTCGAGAACAGACTGCCTTCCATAATGAAAAGGATACCACCTAATTGAATAACAAAAATCTCGACAACATACTACCTTCGATAATGACAAGGCTACCATCAATTATAGTAACCAAAATCTCGACAACAGACTACTTTCCATAATGACATGGCTACCGTCCATTTAAGTAACAAAAAGCTCGCCAACAGACTACCTTCCATAATGACAAGGCTACCCTCCGTTGGAGTGACAAAAATCTCGACAATAGACTACCTTCCATAATGACAAGGCTACCATCCATTGGAGTAACAAAATCTGGACAACATACTACCTTTAATTATGACATGGCTATTATCCATTGGAGTAACTAAAATATCGACAACAAGCTACCTTCCAAAATCATAAGGCTACCATCCATTGGAATAAAAAAAATATCTACAACAAACCACATTCCATAATGACAATGCTACCATCCATTGGAGTAACAAAAATATTGACAACAGACTACCTTCCATAATGACAAGGCTACCATCCATTGGACTAACAAAAATCTAGACAACAAACTAACTTCCATAATGACAAGGCAACCTTACATTGTAGTAACGAAAATATCAACAAGAGAATACTTTCCATAATGACAAGGCTACCATCCATTGGAGTAACAAAAATATGGACAACAGACTACCTTCCATAATGACAATGCTACCATCCATTAGAGTAACAAATATCTAGACAACAGACTACCTTCCATAATGACAAGGCTACCATCCATTGGAGTAAAAAAAATATCAACAAGAGACTACCATGCATAATGACAAGGCTACCATCCATTGGAGTAACAAAAATCTCGCCAACAGACTACCTTCCATAATGACTAGGATACCATCCATTGGAATAACAAAAATATTGACAACAAACTACGTTCCATAATGACAAGGCTACCATTCATTGGAGTAACAAAAATATCGACAACAGACTACCTTTCATAATGACAAGGCTACCATCCATTGGAGTAACAAAAATATCAAGAATAGACTACCTTCCATAATGAAAAGCCTACCATCCAACGGAGTAACAAAAATCTCGACAACGGAATACCTTCCATAATGACTAGGCTACCATCCATTGGAGTAACAAAAATCTCGACAACAGACTACCTTCCATAATGACAAGGCTACCATCCAATGGAATAACAAAAATCTCGAGAACAGATTACCTTCCATATTTAGAAGGCTACCATCCATTGGAGTGACAGAATCACAACGACAGACTACCTTCCATAAAGACAAGGCTACCATCCATTGGAGTAACAAAGATCTTGAAAAAAAACTACCTTCCATAATGACAAGGCTACCATCCATTGGAGTAACAAAAATCTCGACAACAGACTACGTTCCATAATGAGAAGGCTACCATCCATTGGATTAACAAAAATCTCGACAATAGACTACCTTCCATAATGCAAGGCTACCATCTATTGGAATAACATAAATCTCGACAACAGACTACGTTCCATAATGACAAGGATACCATCCATTGGAGTAACAAAAATCTCTAAAATAGACTACCTTCTATAATGATAAGGCTACCATCCATTGGAGTAACAAAAATCTTTACAACAAACTACCTTCCATAATGACAAGGCTACCATCCAATGGAATAACAAAAATCTCGAGAACATACTACCTTCCATAGTTACAAGGCTACCATCCATTAGAGTGACAGAAATAACAATGACAGACTACCTTCCATAACGACAAGGCTACCATCCATTAGAGTAACAAAGATCTCGAAAACAAACTACCTTCTATAATGACAAGGCTACAATCCATTGGAGTAACAAAAATCTCGACAACAGACTACCTTCTATAATGATAAGGCTACCATCTATTGGAATAACAAAAATCTGGAGAACAAACTACCTTCCATAATGACACGGCTACCATCCAATGGAATAACAAAAATCTCGACAACATACAACCTTCCATAATGTCAAGGCTGACATGCATTGGAGTAACAAAAATATCGACAACAGACTACCTTCCATAATGAAAAGGATACCATCTATAGGAATAATAAAAATCTCGAGAACAAACTAACTTCCGTAATGACAAGGCTAACATCCAATGGAATAACACAAATCTCGAGACCAGACTACCTTCCATAGTGACAAGGCTACCATCCATTAGAGTGACAAAAATCACAACGACAAACTACCTTCCATAATGACAAGGCTACCATCCATTGGAATAACAAAAATCTCGACAACAGACTACCTTCCATAATGACAAGTCTACCATCCATTGAAGTAACAAAAACATAGACAACAGACTATGTTCCATAATGACAAGGCTACCATCCATTGGAGTAACAAAAATCTCAACAACAGACTACCTTCCATAATGACAAGGCTACCATCTATTGGAATAACAAAAATCTCGAGAACAAACTACCTTCCATAATGACAAGGCTACCATCCAATGGAATAACAAAAATCTCGACAACATACTACGTTCCATAATGATAAGGCTACCATCCATTGGAGTAACAAAAATCTCGACAATAGACTACCTTCCATAAAGACAAGGCTACCATCCATTGGAGTAACAAAAATCTCGAGAAAATACTACCTTCCATAATGACAAGGCTACCATCCAATGGAATAACAAAAATCTCCAGAATAGACTACCTTCCATTGTGACAAGGCTACCATCCATTGGATTAACAAAAATCTGAGCAACAGACTACCTTCCATAGTGACAAGGCTACCATCCATTGGAGTAACAAAAACCTCGAGAACAAACTACCTTCCATAATGACAAGTCTACCATCCATTGTAGTAACAAAAACATAAACAATAAACTATGTTCCATAATAACAAGGCTACCATCCATTGGGGTAACAAAAATCTCAACAACAGACTACCTTCCATAATGACAAGGCTACCATCTATTGGAATAACAAAAATCTCGAGAACAAACTACCTTCCATAATGACAAGGCTACCATCCAATGGAATAAAAAAAATCTCGACAACAGACTACCTTCCATAGTGAAAATTCTACCATCCATTGGAGTAAGAAAAATATGAACAATAGACTACTTTCCATAATGACAAGGCTACCATCCATTGGAGTGACAGAAATCACAACGACATACTACCTTCCATAAAGAGAAGGCTACAATCCATTGGAGTAACAAAAATCTCGAGAACAGACTACCTTCCATAATGACAAGGCTACCATCCAATGGAATAACAAAAATCTCGAGAACAAACTACCTTCCATAGTGATAAGGCTACCATCCATTGGAGTAACAAAAATCTCAACAACATACTACTTTCCCTAATGACAAGGCTACCACCCATTGGAGTAACAAAAATCTGAACAACAAACTACCTTATATAGTGACAAGGCTACCATCCATTGGAGTGACAGAAATCCCAATGACAGAATATCTTCCATAATGACAATGCTACAATCCATTGGAGTAAGAAAAATCTCAACAACAAACTACCTTCCATAATGACAAGGCTACCATCCATTTTAGTAACAAAAATCTCGAAAATAGACTACCTTCCATAATGACAAGGCTACCATCCAATGGAATAACAAAAATCTTGAGAACAGACTACCTTCCATAATTACAAGGCTACCATCCATTGGAGTAACAAAGATCTCGACAACAGAATACGTTCCATAATGAAAAGGCTACCATCCATTCGAGTAAGAAAAATCTCGACAACAGACTACCTTCTATAATTGCAAGGCTACCATCTATTGGAATAACATAAATCTCGAGAACATACTACCTTCCATAATGAAAACGCTACCATCCATTGGAGTAACAAAAATCACTAAAATAGACTACCTTCCATAATGATAAGGCTACCATCCATTGGAGTAACAAAAATCTCGACAACAGACTACCTTCCATAATGAAAAGGCTACCATCTATTGGAATAACAAAAATCTTGAGAACATACTACCTTTCATAATGACAAGGCTACCATCCAATGGAATAACAAAAATCTCGACAACATACTACCTTCCATAATGATAAGTATACCTTCCATTGGAGTAACAAAATTCTCGACAACAGACTACCTTCCATAATGACAAGGCTACCATCTATTGGAATAACAATAATCTCGAGAATAGACTACCTTCCATAATGACACGGCTACCATCCAATGGAATAACAAAAATCTCGAGAATAGACAACCTTCCATAATGACAAGGCTACCATGCATTGGAGTAACAAAAATATCGACAACAAACTACCTTCCATAATAACAAGGATACCATCTATTGTAATAACAAAAATCTCGAGAACAAACTAACTTCAATAATTACAAGGCTACCATTCAATGGAATAACAAAATTCTCGAGACCAGACTACCTTCCATAGTGACAAGGCTACCATCCATTAGAGTGACAAAAATCACAACGACAGACTACCTTCCATAATGACAAGGCTACCATCTATAGGAATAAAAATAATCTCGACAACAGACTGCCTTCAATAATGAGAAGGCTACCACCTAATGGAATAACAAAAATCTCGACAACATACTACCTTCCATAATGACAAGGCTACCATCAATTATAGTAACCAAAATTTCGACAATGGACTACCTTCCATAATGACATGGCTACCGTCCATTTAAGTAACAAAAAGCTCTCCAACAGACTACCTTCCATAATGACAAGGCTACCATCCGTTTGAGTGACATAAATCTCGACAATATACTACCTTCCATAATGACAAGGCTACCATCCATTGGAGTAACAAAATCTCGACAACATACTACCTTTAATTATGACATGGCTACTATCCATTGGAGTAACAAAAATATCAACAACAAGCTACCTTCCAAAATGATAAGGATACCATCCATTGGAATAAAAAAAATATCTACAACAAACCACGTTCCATAATGACAAGGCTACCATCCATTGGAGTAACAAAAATCTAGACAACAGACTAACTTCCATAATGACAAGGCAACCATCCATTTGAGTAACGAAAATATCAACAAGAGACTACTTTCCATAATGACAAGGCGACCATCCATTGGAGTAACAAAAATATGGACAACAAACTAACTTCCATAATGACAAGGCTACCATCCATTAGAGTTACAAAAATCTAGACAACAGACTACCTTCCATAATGACAAGGCTACCATCCATTGGAGTAACAAAAATATCAACAAGAGACTACCTTGCATAATGACAAGGCTACCATCCATTGGAGTAACAAAAACCTCGAGAACAAACTACCTTCCATAATGACAAGTCTACCATCCATTGTAGTAACAAAAACATAAACAATAAACTATGTTCCATAATAACAAGGCTACCATCGATTGGGGTAACAAAAATCTCAACAACAGACTACCTTCCATAATGACAAGGCTACCATCCATTGGAGTAACAAAAATATCGAGAATAGACTACCTTTCATAATGAAAAGGCTACCATCCAATGGAGTAACAAAAATCTCGACAACAGAATACCTTCCATAATTACTAGGCTACCATCCATTGGAGTAACAAAAATCTCGACAACAGCCTACCTTCCATAATGATAAGGCTACCATCCATTTTAGTAACAAAAATGTCGAAAATAGACTACCTTCCATAATGACAAGGCTACCATCCAATGGAATAACAAAAATCTCGAGAACAAACTACCTTCCATAGTTAGAAGGCTACCATCCATTGGAGTGACAGAAATCACAACGACAGACTACCTTCCATAATTACAAGGCTACCATCCATTGGAGTAACAAAGATCTCGAAAACAAACTACCTTTCATAATGACAAGGCTACCATCCATTGGAGTAACAAAAATCTCGACAACAGACTACGTTCCATAATGAAAAGGCTACCATCCATTGGAGTAACAAAAATCTCGACAACAGACTACCTTCTATAATTGCAAGGCTACCATCTATTGGAATAACAAAAATCTCGAGAACATACTACCTTCCATAATGACAACTCTACCATCCATTGGAGTAACAAAAATCACTAAAATAGACTACCTTCCATAATGATAAGGCTACCATCCATTGGAGTAACAAAAATTTCGACAACAGACTACCTTCCATAATGAAAAGGCTACCATCTATTGGAAGAACAAAAATCTTGAGAACATACTACCTTTCATAATGACAAGGCTACCATCCAATGGAATAAAAAAAATATCGACAACATACTACCTTCCAAAATGATAAGTATACCATCCATTGGAGTAACAAAATTCTCGACAACAGACTACCTTCCATAATGACAAGGCTACCATCTATTGGAATAACAAAAATCTCGAGAACAGACTACCTTCCATAATGACACGGCTACCATCCAGTGGAATAACAAAAATATCGACAACATACAACCTTCCATAATGACAAGGCTACCATGCATTGGAGTAACAAAAATATCGACAACAGACTACCTTCCATAATGACAAGGATACCATCTATTGTAATAACAAAAGTCTCGAGAACAAACTAACTTCCCTCATAACAAGGCTACCATGCAATGGAATAACAAAAATCTCGAGACCAGACTACCTTCTATAGTGACAAGCTACCATCCATTAGAGTGACAGAAATCACAACAACAGACTACCTTCCATAATGATAAGGCTACCATCTATAGGAATAAAAATAATCTCGAGAACAGACTGCCTTCCATAATGACAAGGCTACCACCTAATGGAATAACAAAAATCTCGACAACATACTACCTTCCATAATGACAAGGCTACCATCAATTATAGTAACCAAAATCTCGACAACAGACTACCTTCCATAATGACATGGCTACCGTCCATTTAAGAAAAAAAAAGCTCGCCAATAGACTACCTTCCATAATGACAAGGCTACCATCCGTTGGAGTGATAAAAATATCGACAATAGACTACCTTCCATAACGACAAGGCTACCATCCATTGGAGTAACAAAATCTCGACTACATACTACCTTTAATTATGACATGGCTACTATCCATTGGAGTAACAAAAATATCGACAACAAGCTACCTTCCAAAATGATAAGGCTACCATCCATTGGAATAAAACAAATATCTATAACAAACCAAGTTCCATAATGACAAGGCTACCATCCTTTGGAGTAACAAAAATATTGACAACGGACTACCTTCCATAATGCAAGGCTACCATCCAATGGAGTAACAAAAATCTAGACAATAGACTAACTTCCATAATGACAAGGCAACCATCCATTGCACTAGCGTAAATATCAACAAGAGACTACTTTCCATAATGACAAGGCTACCATCCATTGGAGAAACAAAAATATGGACAACAGACTACCTTCTATAATGACAAGGCTACCATCCATTAGAGTAACAAAAATCTAGACAACAGACTACCTTCCATAATGACAAGGCTACCATCCATTGGAGTAACAAAAATCTCGCCAACAGACTACCATCCATAATGACAAGGATACCATCCATTGGAATAACAAAAATATTGACAACAAACTACATTCCATAATGACAAGGCTACCATTCATTGGGGTAAAAAAAATATCGACAACAGACTACCTTTCATAATGACAAGGCTCCCATCCATTGGAGTAACAAAAATATCGAGAATAGACTACCTTCCATAATGAAAAGCCTACCATCCAATGGAGTAACATAAATCTCGACAACAGAATACCTTCCATAATGACTAGGCTACCATCCATTAGAGTAACAAAAATCTCGACAACAGACTACTTTCCATAATGACAAGGCTACCATCCATTTTAGTAACAAAAATCTCGAAAACAGACTACCTTCCATAATGACAAGGCTACCATCCAATGGAATAACAAAATCTCGAGAACAGACTACCTTCCATAGTTAGAAGGCTACCATCCATTGGAGTGACAGAAATCACAACGACAGACTACTTTCCATAATGACAAGGCTACCATCCATTTGAGTAACAAAGATCTCGAAAAAAAACTACCTTCCATAATGACAAGGCTACCATCAATTGGAGTATCAAAAATCTCGACAACAGACTACGTCCCATAATGAGAAGGCTACCATCCATTGGATTAACAAAAATCTCGACAATATACTACCTTCCATAATGCAAGGCTACCATCTATTGGAATAACATAAATCTCGAGAACATACTACCTTCCATAATAACAAGGATACCATCCATTGGAGTAATAAAAATCTCTAAATTAGACTACCTTCAATAATGATAAGGCTACCATCCATTGTAGTAACAAAAATCTCGACAACATACTACCTTTCATAATGACAAGGCTACCATCCAATGGAATAACAAAAATCTCGACAACATACTACCTTCCATAATGACAAGGCTACCATCCATTGGAGTGACAAAAATCTCGACAACAGACTACCTTCCATAATGACAAGGCTACCATCTATTAGAATAACGAAAATCTCGAGAACAGACTACCTTCCATAATGACACGGCTACCATCCAATGGAATAACAAAAATCTCGACAACATACTACCTTCCGTAATGACAAGTCTAACATGCATTGGAGTAACAAAAATATCGACAATAGACTACCTTCCATAATTACAAGGATACCATCTATTGGAATAACAAAAATCTCGAGAACAGACTACCTTCCATAGTGACAAGGCTACCATCCATTAGAGTGACAGAAATCACAACGACAGACTACCTTCCATAATGACAAGGATACCATCCATTGGAGTAACAAAAATCTCGACAAAAGACTACCTTCCATAATGAAAAGGCTACCATCCATTGGAGTAACAAAAATATTGATAATAGACTACCTTCTATAATGACAAGGCTACCATCCATTGGAATAACAAAAATCTCGACAACAGACTACGTTCCATAATGAGAAGGCTACCATCCATTGGATTAACAAAAATCTCGACAATAGACTACCTTCCATAATGAAAGGCTACCATCTATTGGAATAACATAAATCTCCAGAACATACTACCTTCCATAATGACAAGGATACCATCCATTGGAGTAATAAAAATCTCTAAAACAGACTACCTTCAATAATGATAAGGCTACCATCCATTGGAGTAACAAAAATCTTGCCAACAGACTACCTTCCATAATGACAAGGCTACCATCTATTGGAATAAAAAAAAATCTCAAGAACAGACTACCTTTCATAATGACAAGGCTACCATCCAATGGAATAACAAAAATCTCGACAACATACTACCTTCCATAATAACATGGCTAACATGCATTGGAGTAACAAAAATATCGCCAATAGACTACCTTCCATAATGACAAGGCTACCATCCAATGGAATAACAAAAATCTCAAGAACAGACTTCCTTCCATAGTGACAAGGCTACCATCCATTAGAGTGACAGAAATCACAACGACAAACTAGCTTCCATAATGACAAGGAACCATCCATTAGAGTAACAAAAATCTCGGCAACAGACTACCTTCCATAATGAAAAGGCTACCATCCATTGGAGTAACAAAAATATTGATAATAGACTACCTTCTATAATGACAAGGCTACCATCCATTGGAATAACAAAAATCTCGACAACAGTCTACCTTCCATAATGAAAAGTCTACCATCCATTAGAGTTACAAAAACATAGACAACAGACTATGTTCAATAATGATAAGGCTACCATTCATTGGAGTAACAAAGATATCGACAACAGTCTACCTTCCATAATGACAATGCTACCATCCATTGGAGTAACAAAAATCTCGACAACAGACTACCTTCCATAATGACAAGGCTACCATCCATTTTAGTAACAAAAATCTCGAAAACAGACTACCTTCCATAATGACAAGGCTACCATCCAATGGAATAACAAAAATCTCGAGAACAGACTACCTCCCATAGTTACAAGGCTACCATCCATTGGAGTCACAGAAATAACAACGACAGACTACCTTCCATAATGACAAGGCTACCATCCATTGGAGTAACAAAGATCTCGAAAACAAACTACCTTACATAATGACAAGGCTACCATCCATTGGAGTAACAAAAATCTCGACAACAGACTACGTTCCATAATAAAAAGGCTACCATCCAATGGAGTAACAAAAATCTCGACAACAGACTACCTTCTATAATGACAAGGCTACCATCTATTGGAGTAACATAAATCTCGAGAACATACTACCTTCCATAATGACAAGGCTATCATCCATTGGAGTAACAAAAATCACTAAAATAGACTACCTTCCATAATGATAAGGCTACCATCCATTGGAGTAACAAAAATCTTGACAACAGACTACCTTCCATAATGACAAGGCTACCAACTATTGGAATAACAAAAATCTCGAGAACAGACTACCTTTCATAATGACAACACTACAATCCAATGGAATAACAAAAATCTTGACAAAATACTACCTTCCATAATGATAAGTATACCATCCATTGGAGTAACAAAATTCTCGACAACAGACTACCTTCCATAATAACAAGGCTACCATCTATTGGAATAACAAAAATCTGGAGAACAGACTACCTTCCATAATGACACGGCTACCATCCAATGGAATAACAAAAATCTCGACAACATACAACCTTCCATAATGACAAGGCTACCATGCATTGGAGTAACAAAAATATCGACAACAGACTACCTTCCATAATGAAAAGGATACCATCTATTGGAATAACAAAAATCTCGAGAACAAACTAACTTCCATAATGACAAGGCTACCATCAAATGAAATAACAAAAATCTCGAGACTAGACTACCTTCCATAGTGACAAGGCTACCATCCATTAGAGTGACAGAAATCACAACGACAGACTACCTTCTATAATGACAAGGCTACCATCCATTGGAATAACAAAAATCTCGACAACAGACTACCTTCCATAATGACAAGTCTACCATCCATTGGAGTAACAAAAACATAGACAACTGACTATGTTCCATAATGACAAGGCTACCATCCATTGGAGTAACAAAAATCTCAACAACAGACTACCTTCCATAATGACAAGGCTACCATCTATTGGAGTGACAAAAATCACAACGACAGAGTACCTTCCATAAAGACAAGGCTACCATCCAATGGAATAACAAAAATATCGATAAAATACTACCTTCCACAATGACAAGGCTACCATCCATTGGAATAACAAAAATCTCGACAACAAACTACCTTCCATAATGACAAGGCTACCATCTATTGGAGTGAGAAAAATCACAACGACAGACTTCCTTCCATAAAGACAAGGCTACCATCCATTAGAGTAACAAAAATCTCGAGAACATACTACCTTCCATAATGACAGGGCTACCATCCAATGGAATAACAAAAATCTCCAGAACAGACTACCTTCCATAGTGACAAGGCTACCATCATTGGAGTAACAAAAATCTCAACAACAGACTACTTTCCATAATGACAAGGCTACCATCCATTTGAGTAACAAAAATCTGAGCAACAGACTACCTTTTATAGTGACAAGGCTACCATCCATTGGAGAAACAAAAATCTCGAGAACTGACTACCTTCCATAATGACAAGTCTACCATCCATTGGAGTAACAAAAACATGGACAACAAACTATGTTCCATAATGACAAGGCTACCATCCATTGTAGTAACAAAAATCTCAACAACAAACTACCTTCCATAATGACAAGGCTACCAACTATTGGAATAACAAAAATCTCGAGAACAAACTACATTCCATAATGACAAGGCTACCATCCAATGGAATAACAAAAATCTCGACAACAGACTACCTTCCATAATGACAATTCTACCATCCATTGGAGTAAGAAAAATATGAACAATAGACTACTTTCCATAATTACAAGGATACCATCCATTGGAGTGACAGAAATCACAACGACAGACTACCTTCCATAAAGACAAGGCTACCATCCATTGGAGTAACAAAGATCTAGAAAAAAAACTACCTTCCATAATTACAAGGCTACCATCCATTGGAGTAACGAAAATCTGAACAACAAACTAACTTCTATAGTGACAAGGCTACCATCCATTGGAGTGACAAAAATTACAATGACAGACTACCTTCCATAATGACAATGCTACCATCCATTGGAGTAACAAAAATCTCAACAACAAACTACCTTCCATAATGACAAGGCTACCATCCATTTTAGTAACAAAAATCTCGAAAATACACTACCTTCCATAATGACAAGGCTACCATCCAATGGAATAACAAAGATATCGAGAACAGACTACCTTCCATAGTTATAAGGCTACCATCCATTGGAGTGACAGAAATCACAACGACAAACTACCTTCCATAATTACAAGGCTACCATCCATGGGAGTAACAAAGATCTCGAAAACAAACTACCTTCCATAATGACAAGGCTACCATCCATTGGAGTAACAGAAATCTCGAAAACAGACTATGTTCCATAATGAATAGGCTACCATCCATTGGAGTAACAAAAATCTCAACAACAGACTACCTTCTATAATGACAAGGCTACCATCTATTGGAATAACATAAATCTCGAGAACATACTACCTTCCATAATGACAAGGCTACCATCCATTGGAGTAACAAAAATCACTAAAATAGACTACCTTCCATAATGATAAGGCTACCATCCATTGGAGTAACAAAAATCTCGACAATAGACTACCTTCCATAATGAAAAGGCTACCATCTATTGGAATAACAAAAATCTCGAGAACAGACTACCTTTCATAATGACAAGGCTACCATCCAATGGAATAAAAAAAATCTCGACAACATACTACCTTCCATAATGATAAGTATACCATCCATTGGAGTAACAAAATTCTCGACAACAGACTACCTTCCATAATGACAAGGCTACCATCTATTGGAATAACAAAAATCTCGGGAACAGACTACCTTCCATAATGACACGGCTACCATCCAATGGAATAACAAAAATCTCGACAACATACAACCTTCCATAATGACAAGGCTACCATGCATTGGAGTAACAAAAATATCGATAAAAACTACCTTCCATAATGACAAGGATACCATCTATTGGAATAACAAAAATCTCGAGAACAGATTAACTTCCATAATGACAAGGCTACCATCCAATGGAATAACAAAAATCTCGAGACCAGACTACCTTCCATAGTGACAAGGCTACCATGCATTAGAGTGACAGAAACCACAACGACAGACTACCTTCTATAATGATAAGGCTACCATCCATTGGAATAACAAAAATCTCGACAACAGACTACCTTCCATAATGACAAGTCTACCATCCATTGGAGTAACAAAAACATAGACAACAGACTATGTTCCATAATGACAAGGCTACCATCCATTGGAGTAACAAAAATCTCAACAATAGACTACCTTCCATAATGACAAGGCTACCATCTATTGGAATAACAAAAATCTCGAGAACAAACTACCTTCCATCATGACAAGGCTACCATCCAATGGAATAACAAAAACCTCGACAAAAGACTACCTTCCATAATGAAAATTCTACCATCCATTGGAGTAAGAAAAATATGAACAATAGACTACTTTCCATAATGCAAGGCTACCATCCATTGGAGTGACAGAAATCACAGCGACAGACAACCTTCCATAAAGACAAGGCTACCATCCATTGGAGTAACAAAAATATTGAGAACAGACTACCTTCCATAATGACAAGGCTACCATCTAATGGAATAAAAACAATCTCCATAACAGACTACGTTCCATACTGACAAGGCTACCATCCATTGGAGTAACAAAAATCTCGACAACAGACTACTTTCCATAATGACAAGGCTACCATCCATTAGATTAACAAAAATCTGAACAACAGACTACCTTCTATAGTGACAAGGCTACCATCCATTGGAGTAACAAAAATATCGAGAACAGACTACCTTCCATAATGACAAGTCTACCATCCATTGGAGTAACAAAAACATAGACAACAGACTACCTTCCATAATGACAAGGCTACCATCCATTGGAATAACAAAAATATTGAAACTAGACTACTTTCCAGAATGACCAGGCTACCATCCAATGGAATAACAAAAATCTCGAGAACAGACTACCTTCCATAGTTACAAGGCTACCATCCATTGGAGTGACAGAAATCCCAACTACAGACTCCCTTCCATAATGACAAGGCTACCATCCATTGGAATAACAAAAATCTCGACAACAGACTATGTTCCATAATGAAAAGGCTACCATCCATTAGAGTAACAAAAATCTCGACAACAGACTACCTTCTATAATGACAAGGCTACCATCTATTGTAATAACATAAATCTCGAGAACATACTACCTTCCATAATGACAAGGCTACCATCCATTTGAGTAACAAAAATCAATAAAATAGACTACCTTCCATAATGATAAGTATACCATCCATTGGAGTAACAAAATTCTCGACAACAGACTACCTTCTATAATGACAAGGCTACCATCTATTGGAATAACAAAAATCTCGAGAACAAACTACCTTCCATAATGACACGGCTACCATCCAATAGAATAACAAAAATCTCGACAACATACAACCTTCCATAATGACAAGGCTACCATGCATTGGAGTAACAAAAATATCGATAACAGACTACCTTCCATAATGACAAGGATACCATCTATTGGAATAACAAAAATCTCGAGAACAGACTAACTTCCATAATGACAAGGCTACCATCCAATGGAATAACCAAAATCTCGAGACTAGACTAACTTCCATAGGTACAAGGCTACCATCCATTAGAGTGATTGAAATCACAACGACAGACTACCTTCTATAATGACAAGGCTACCATCCATTGGAATAACAAAAATCTCGACAACAGACTACCTTCCATAATGACAAGTCTACCATCCATTGTAGTAACAAAAACATAGACAACAGACTATGTTCCATAATGACAAGGCTACCATCCATTGGAGCAACAAAAATCTCAACAACAGACTACCTTCCATAATGACAAGGCTACAATCTATTGGAATAACAAAAATCTCGAGAACAAACTACCTTCCATAATGATAAGGCTACCATCCAATGGAATAACAAAAACCTCGACAACAGACTACCTTCCATAATGACAATTCTACCATCCATTGGAGTAAGAAAAATATGAACAATAGATTACTTTCCATAATGACAAGGCTACCATCCATTGGAGTGACAGAAATCACAATGACAGACTACCTTCCATAAAGACAAGGCTACCATCCATTGGAGTAACAAAAATCTCGAGAACAGATTACCTTCCATAATGACAAGGCTACCATCCAATGGAATAACAAAAATCTTGAGAACAGACTACCTTTCATAATTACAAGGCTACCATCCATTGGAGTAACAAAAATCTCGACAACAGACTACGTTCCATAATGAAAAAGCTACCATCCATTAGAGTAACAAAAATCTCGACAATAGACTACCTTCTATAATGACAAGGCTACCATTTATTGTAATAACAGAAATCTCGAGAACATACTACCTTCCATAATGACAAGGCTACCATCCATTGGAGTAACAAAAATCACTAAAATAGACTACCTTCCATAATGATAAGGCTACCATCCATTGGAGTAACAAAAATCTCGACAACAGACTACCTTCCATAATGACAAGGCTACCATCTATTGGAATAACAAAAAACTCGAGAACAGACTACCTTTCATAATGACAAGGCTACCATCCAATGGAATAACAAAAATCTCGAAAACATACTACCTTCCATAATGATAAGTATACCATCCATTGGAGTAACAAAATTCTCGACAACAGACTACCTTCTATAATGACAAGGCTACCATCTATTGGAATAACAAAAATCTCGAGAACAAACTACCTTCCATAATGACATGGCTACCATCCAATGGAATAAGAAAAATCTCGACAACATACAACCTTCCATAATGACAAGGCTACCATGCATTGGAGTAAAAAAAATATCGATAACAGACTACCTTCCATAATGACAAGGATACCATCTATTGGAATAACAAAAATCTCAAGAACAGACTAACTTCCGTAATGACAAGGCTACCATCCAATGGTATAACCAAAATCTCGAGAATAGACTACCTTCCATAGGGACAAGGCTACCATCCATTAGAGTGACAAAAATCACAACGACAGACTACCTTCTATAATGACAAGGCTACCATCCATTGGAATAACAAAAATCTCGACAACAGACTACCTTCCATAATGACAAGTCTACCATCCATTGGAGTAACAAAAACATAGACAATAGACTATGGTCCATAATGACAAGGCTACCATCCATTGGAGCAACAAAAATCTCAACAACAGACTACCTTCCATAATGTCAAGGCTACCATCTATTGAAATAACAAAAATCTCGAGAACAAACTACCTTCCATAATGACAAGGCTACCATCCAATGGAATAACAAAAACCTCGACAACAGACTACCTTCCATAATGACAATTATACCATCCATTGGAGAAAGAAAAATATGAACAATAGATTACTTTCCATAATGACAAGGCTACCATCCATTGGAGTGACAGAAATCACAACGACAGACTACCTTCCATAAAGACAAGGCTACCATCCATTGGAGTAACAAAAATCTCGAGAACAGATTACCTTCCATATTGACAAGGGTACCATCCAATGGAATAACAAAAATCTCGAGAACAGACTACCTTCCATAATGACAAGGCTACCATCCATTGGAGTAACAAAAATCTTGACAACAAACTACTTTCCATAATGAAAAGGCTACCATCCATTAGAGTAACAAAAATCTCGACAACAAACTACCTTCTATAATTACAAGGCTACCATCTATTGTAATAACATAAATCTCGAGAACATACTACCTTCCATAATGACAAGGCTACCATCCATTGGAGTAACAAAAATCACTAAAATAGACTACCTTCCAGAATGATAAGGCTACCATCCATTGGAGTAAGAAAAATCTCGACAACAGACTACCTTCCATAATGACAAGGCTACCATCTATTGGAATAACAAAAATCTCGAGAACAAACTACCTTCCATAATGACACGGCTACCATCCAATGGAATAACAAAAATCTCGACAACATACAACCTTCCATAATGACAAGGCTACCATGCATTGGAGTAAAAAAAATATGAACAATAGACTACTTTCCATAATGACAAGGCTACCATCCATTGGAGTGAGAGAAATCACAACGACAGACAACCTTCCATAAAGACAAGGCTACCATCCATTGGTGTAACAAAAATATCGAGAATAGACTACCTTCCATAGGGACAAGGCTACCATCCATTAGAGTGACATAAATCACAACGACAGACTACCTTCTATAATGACAAGGCTACCATCCATTGGAATATCAAAAATCTCGACAACAGACTACCTTCCATAATGACAAGTCTACCATCCATTAGAGTAACAAAAACATAGACAACAGACTATGTTCCATAATGACAAGGCTACCATCCATTGGAGCAACAAAAATCTCAACAACAGACTACCTTCCATAATGACAAGGCTACCATCTATTGGAATAACAAAAATCTCGAGAACAAACTACCTTCCATAATGACAAGGCTACCATCCAATGGAATCACAAAAACCTCGACAATAGACTACCTTCCATAATGACAATTCTACCATCCATTGGAGTAAGAAAAATATGAACAATAGAATACATTCCATAATGACAAGGCTACCATCCATTGGAGTGACAGAAATCACAACGACAGACTACCTTCCATAAAGACAAGCCTACCATCCATTAGAGTAACAAAAATCTGGAGAACAGACTACCTTCCATAATGACAAGGCTACCATCCAATGGAATAACAAAAACCTCGAGAACAGACTACCTTCCATAGTGACAAGGCTACCATCCATTGGAGTAACAAAAATCTCGACAATAGACTACCTTCTATAATGACAAGGCTACCATCTATTGGAATAACAAAAATCTCGAGAACATACTACCTTCCATAATGACAAGGCTACCATCCATTGGAGTAACAAAAATCTCTAAATTAGACTACCTTCCATAATGATAAGGCTACCATCCATTGGAGTAACAAAAATCTCGACAACAGACTACCTTCCATAATGAAAAGGCTACCATCTGTTGGAATAACAAAAATCTCGAGAACAGACTACCTTTCATAATGACAAGGCTACCATCCAATGGAATAAAAAAAATCTCGACAACATACTACCTTCCATAATGATAAGTATACCATCCATTGGAGTAACAAAAATCTCGACAACAGACTACCTTTCATAATGACAAGGCTACAGTCTCTTGGAATAACAAAAATCTCGAAAACAAACTACCTTCCATAATGACATGGCTACCATCCAATGGAATAACAAAAATCTCGACAACATACAACCTTCCATAATGACAAGGCTACCATGCATTGGAGTAAAAAAAATATCGATAACAGACTACCTTCCATAAGGACAAGGATACCATCTATTGGAATAACAAAAATCTCGAGAACAGACTAACTTCCATAATGACAAGGCTACCATCTAATGGAATAACCAAAATCTCGAGACTAGACTACCTTCCATAGGGACAAGGCTACCATCCATTAGAGTGACAAAAATCACAACGACAGACTACCTTCTATAATGACAAGGCTACCATCCATTGGAAAAACAAAAATCTCGACAACAGACTACCTTCCATAATGACAAGTCTACCATCCATTGGAGTAACAAAAACATAGACAACAGACTATGTTCCATAATGACAAGGCTACCATCCATTGGAGCAACAAAAATATCAACAACAGACTACCTTCCATAATGACAAGGCTACAATCTATTGGAATAACAAAAATCTCGAGAACAAACTACCTTCCATAATGACAAGGCAACCATCCAATGGAATAACAAAAACCTCGACAACAAACTACCTTCCATAATGACAATTCAACCATCCATTGGAGTAAGAAAAATATGAACAATAGATTACTTTCCATAATGACAAGGCTACCATCCATTGGAGTGACAGAAATCACAACGACAGACTACCTTCCATAAAGACAAGGCTACCATCCATTGGAGTAACAAAAATCTCGAGAACAGATTACCTTCCATAATGGCAAGGCTACCATCCAATGGAATAATAAAAATCTCGAGAACATACTACCTTCCATAATGACAAGGCTACCATCCATTGGAGTAACAAAAATCTTGACAACAGACTACATTCCATAATGAAAAGGCTACCATCCATTGGAGTAACAAAAATCTCGACAACAGACTACCTTCTAAAATGACAAGGCTACCATCTATTGTAATAACATAAATCTCGAGAACATACTACCTTCCATGATGACAAGGCTACCATCCATTGGAGTAACAAAAATCACTAAAATAGACTACCTTCCATAATGATAAGGCTACCATCCATTGGAGTAACAAAAATCTCGATAACAGACTACCTTCCATAATGACAAGGCTACCATCTATTGGAATAACAAAAATCTCGAGAACAGACTACCTTTCATAATGACAAGGCTACCATCCAATGGAATAACAAAGATCTCGACAACATACTACCTTCCATAATGATAAGTATACCATCCATTGGAGTAACAAAATTCTCGACAACAGACCACCTTCCATAATGACAAGGCTACCATCTATTGGAATAAAAAAAATCTCGAGAACAAACTACCTTCCATAATGACACGGCTACCATCCAATGGAATAACAAAAATCTCGACAACATACAACCTTCCATAATGACAATTCTACTATCCATTAGAGTAAGAAAAATATGAACAATAGACTACTTTCCATAATGACAAGGCTACCATCCATTGGAGTGACATGAATCACAACGACAGACAACCTTCAATAAAGACAAGGCTACCGTCCATTGGAGTAACAAAAATATCGAGAACAGACTACCTTCCATAGGGACAAGGCTACCATCCATTAGAGTGAAAGAAATCACAACGACAGACTACCTTCTATAATGACAAGGCTACCATCCATTGGAATAACATAAATCTCGACAACAGACTACCTTCCATAATGACAAGCCTACCATCCATTGGAGTAATAAAAACATAGACAACAGACTATGTTCCATAATGACAAGGCTACCATCCATTGGAACAACAAAAATCTCAACAACAGAATACCTTCCATAATGACAAGTCTACCATCCATTGGAGTAACAAAAACATAGACAACAGACTATGTTCCATAATGACAAGGCTACCATCCATTGGAGCAACAAAAATATCAACAACAGACTACCTTCCATAATGACAAGGATACAATCTATTGGAATAACAAAAATCTCGAGAACAAACTACCTTCCATAATGACAAGGCAACCATCCAATGGAATAACAAAAACCTCGACAACAAACTACCTTCCATAATGACAATTCAACCATCCATTGGAGTAAGAAAAATATGAACAATAGATTACTTTCCATAATGACAAGGCTACCATCCATTGGAGTGACAGAAATCACAACGACAGACTACCTTCCATAAAGACAAGGCTACCATCCATTGGAGTAACAAAAATCTCGAGAACAGATTACCTTCCATAATGGCAAGGCTACCATCCAATGGAATAATAAAAATCTCGAGAACATACTACCTTCCATAATGACAAGGCTACCATCCATTGGAGTAACAAAAATCTTGACAACAGACTACATTCCATAATGAAAAGGCTACCATCCATTGGAGTAACAAAAATCTCGACAACAGACTACCTTCTAAAATGACAAGGCTACCATCTATTGTAATAACATAAATCTCGAGAACATACTACCTTCCATAATGACAAGGCTACCATCCATTGGAGTAACAAAAATCACTAAAATAGACTACCTTCCATAATGATAAGGCTACCATCCATTGGAGTAACAAAAATCTCGATAACAGACTACCTTCCATAATGACAAGGCTACCATCTATTGGAATAACAAAAATCTCGAGAACAGACTACCTTTCATAATGACAAGGCTACCATCCAATGGAATAACAAAGATCTCGACAACATACTACCTTCCATAATGATAAGTATACCATCCATTGGAGTAACAAAATTCTCGACAACAGACCACCTTCCATAATGACAAGGCTACCATCTATTGGAATAAAAAAAATCTCGAGAACAAACTACCTTCCATAATGACACGGCTACCATCCAATGGAATAACAAAAATCTCGACAACATACAACCTTCCATAATGACAATTCTACTATCCATTAGAGTAAGAAAAATATGAACAATAGACTACTTTCCATAATGACAAGGCTACCATCCATTGGAGTGACATGAATCACAACGACAGACAACCTTCCATAAAGACAAGGCTACCGTCCATTGGAGTAACAATAATCTCGACAACAGACTACCTTCCATAATGAAAAGGCTACCATCTATTGTAATAACAAAAATCTCGAGAACAAACTACCTTCCATAATGACAAGGCAACCATCCAATGGATTAACAAAAACCTCGACAACAAACTACCTTCCATAATGACAATTCAACCATCCATTGGAGTAAGAAAAATATGAACAATAGATTACTTTCCTTAATGACAAGGCTACCATCCATTGGAGTGACAGAAATCACAACGACAGACTACCTTCCATAAAGACAAGGCTACCATCAATTGGAGTAACAAAAATCTCGAGAACAGATTACCTTCCATAATGGCAAGGCTACCATCCAATGGAATAACAAAAATCTCGAGAACATACTACCTTCCATAATGACAAGGCTACCATCCATTGGAGTAACAAAAATCTTGACAACAGACTACGTTCCATAATGAAAAGGCTACCATCCATTGGAGTAACAAAAATCTCGACAACAGACTACCTTCTATAATGACAAGGCTACCATCTATTGTAATAACATAAATCTCGAGAACATACTACCTTCCATAATTACAAGGCTACCATCCATTGGAGTAACAAAAATCACTAAAATAGACTACCTTCCATAATGATAAGGCTACCATCCATTGGAGTAACAAAAATCTCGACAACAGACTACCTTCCATAATGACAAGGCTACCATCTATTGGAATAACAAAAATCTCGAGAACAAACTACCTTTCATAATGACAAGGCTACCATCCAATGGAATAACAAAAATCTCGACAACATACTACCTTCCATAATGATAAGTATACCATCCATTGGAGTAACAAAATTCTCGACAAAAGACTACCTTCCATAATGACAAGGCTACCATCTATTGGAATAAAAAAAATCTCGAGAACAAACTACCTTCCATAATGACACGGCTACCATCCAATGGAATAACAAAAATCTCGACAACATACAACCTTCCATAATGACAATTCTACCATCCATTGGAGTAAAAAAAAAATGAACAATAGACTACTTTCCATAATGACAAGGCTACCATCCATTGGAGTGACATAAATCACAACGACAGACAACCTTCCATAAAGACAAGGCTACCATCCATTGGAGTAACAAAAATATCGAGAACAGACTACCTTCCATAGGGACAAGGCTACCATCCATTAGAGTGAAAGAAATCACAACGACATACTACCTTCTATAATGACAAGGCTACCATCCATTGGAATAACAAAAATCTAGACAACAGACTACCTTCCATAATGACAAGCCTACCATCCATCGGAGTAATAAAAACATAGACAACAGACTATGTTCCATAATGACAAGGCTACCATCCATTGGAGCAACACAAATCTCAACAACAGAATACCTTCCATAATGACAAGGCTAACATCTATTGGAATAAAAAAAATCTCGAGAACAAACTACCTTCCATAATGACAAGGCTACCATCCAATGGAATCACAAAAACCTCGACAACAGACTACCTTCCATAATGACAATTCTACCATCCATTGGAGTAAGAAAAATATGAACAATAGACTACTTTCCCTAATGACAAGGCTACCATCAATTGGAGTGACAGAAATCACAACGACAGACTACCTTCCATAAAGACAAGGCTACCATCCATTAGAGTAACAAAAATCTCGAGAACAGACTATCTTCCATAATGACAAGGCTACCATCCAATGGAATAACAAAAACCTCGAGAACAGACTACCTTCCATAGTGACAAGGCTACCATCCATTGGAGCAACAAAAATCTCGACAACAAACTACTTTCCATAATGACAAGGCTACCATCCATTGGAGTAACAAAAATCTGAACAACAGACTACCTTCCATAGTGACAAGGCTACCATCCATTGGAGTGACAGAAATCACAACGACAGACTACCTTCCATAATCACAAGGCTACCATCCAATGGAATAAAAAAAATCTCGAGAACAGACTACCTTCCATAGTTACAAGGCTACCATCCATTGATGTGACAGAAATCATAACGACAGACTACCTTCCATAATAACAAGGCTGCCACCCATTGGAGTAACAAATATCTCAAAAACAAACTACCTTCCTTAATGACAAGGCTACCATCCATTGGAGTAACAAAAATCTCTATAACAGACTATGTTCCATAATGAAAAGGCTACCATCCATTGGAGTAACAAAAATCTCGACAATAGACTACCTTCTATAATGACAAGGTTACCATCTATTAGAATAACAAAAATCTCGAGAACATACTACCTTCCATAATGACAAGGCTACCATCCATTGGAGTAACAAAAATCACTAAAATAGACTACCTTACATAATGATAAGGCTACCATCCATTGGAGTAACAAACATCTCGACAACAGACTACCTTCCATAATGACAAGGCTACCATCTATTGGAATAACAAAAATCTCGAGAACAAACTACCTTTCATAATGACAAGGCTACCATCCAATGGAATAACAAAAATCTCGACAACATACTACCTTCCATAATGATAAGTATACCATCCATTGGAGTAACAAAATTCTCGACAAAAGACTACCTTCCATAATGACAAGGCTACCATCTATTGGAATAAAAAAAATCTCGAGAACAAACTACCTTCCATAATGACACGGCTACCATCCAATGGAATAACAAAAATCTCGACAACATACAACCTTCCATAATGACAATTCTACCATCCATTGGAGTAAAAAAAAAATGAACAATAGACTACTTTCCATAATGACAAGGCTACCATCCATTGGAGTGACATAAATCACAACGACAGACAACCTTCCATAAAGACAAGGCTACCATCCATTGGAGTAACAAAAATATCGAGAACAGACTACCTTCCATAGGGACAAGGCTACCATACATTAGAGTGAAAGAAATCACAACGACATACTACCTTCTATAATGACAAGGCTACCATCCATTGGAATAACAAAAATCTAGACAACAGACTACCTTCCATAATGACAAGCCTACCATCCATCGGAGTAATAAAAACATAGACAACAGACTACGTTCCATAATGACAAGGCTACCATCCATTGGAGCAACACAAATCTCAACAACAGAATACCTTCCATAATGACAAGGCTAACATCTATTGGAATAAAAAAAATCTCGAGAACAAACTACCTTCCATAATGACAAGGCTACCATCCAATGGAATCACAAAAACCTCGACAACAGACTACCTTCCATAATGACAATTCTACCATCCATTGGAGGTTGAAAAATATGAACAATAGACTACTTTCCCTAATGACAAGGCTACCATCAATTGGAGTGACAGAAATCACAACGACAGACTACCTTCCATAAAGACAAGGCTACCATCCATTAGAGTAACAAAAATCTCGAGAACAGACTATCTTCCATAATGACAAGGCTACCATCCAATGGAATAACAAAAACCTCGAGAATAGACTACCTTCCATAGTGACAAGGCTACCATCCATTGGAGCAACAAAAATCTCGACAACAAACTACTTTCCATAATGACAAGGCTACCATCCATTGGAGTAACAAAAATCTGAACAACAGACTACCTTCCATAGTGACAAGGCTACCATCCATTGGAGTGACAGAAATCACAACGACAGACTACCTTCCATAATCACAAGGCTACCATCCAATGGAATAAAAAAAATCTCGAGAACAGACTACCTTCCATAGTTACAAGGCTACCATCCATTGATGTGACAGAAATCATAACGACAGACTACCTTCCATAATAACAAGGCTGCCACCCATTGGAGTAACAAATATCTCAAAAACAAACTACCTTCCTTAATGACAAGGCTACCATCCATTGGAGTAACAAAAATCTCTATAATAGACTATGTTCCATAATGAAAAGGCTACCATCCATTGGAGTAACAAAAATCTCGACAATAGACTACCTTCTATAATGACAAGGTTACCATCTATTAGAATAACAAAAATCTCGAGAACATACTACCTCCCATAATGACAAGGCTACCATCCATTGGAGTAACAAAAATATCTAAATTAGGCTACCTTCCATAATGATAAGGCTACCATCCATTGGAGTAACAAAAATCTCGACAACAGACTACTTTCCATAATGACAAGGCTACCATCTATTGGAATAACAAAAATCTCGAGAATATAATACCTTTCATAATGACAAGGCTACCATCCAATGGAATAACAAAAATCTCGACAACATACTACCTTCCATAATGACAAGGCTACCATGCATTGGAGTAACAAAAATATCGATAACAGACTACCTTCCATAATGACAAGGATACCATCTATTGGAATAACAAAAATCTCGAGAACAGACTAACTACCAAATGACAAGGCTACCATCCAATGGAATTACAAAAATCACGAGACTAGACTACCTTCCATAGGGACAAGGCTACCATCCATTAGAGTGACAGAAATCACAACGACAAACTACCTTCTATAATGACAAGGCTACCATCCATTGGAGCAACAAAAATATCAATAATAGACTACCTTCCATAATGACAAGGCTACCATCTATTGGAATAACAAAAATCTCGAGAACAAATTACCTTCCATAATGACAAGGCTACCATCCAATGGAATAACAAAAACCTCGACAACAGACTACCTTCCATAATGACAATTCTACCATCCATTGGAGTAAGAAAAATATGAACAATAGACTACTTTTCATAATGACAAGGCTACCATCCATTGGAGTGACAGAAATCATAACGACAGACTACCTTCCATAAAGACAAGGCTACCATCCAATGGAATAACAAAAATCTCGAGAACAGACTACCTTCCATAGTGACAAGGCTACCATCCATTGGAGTAACAAAAATCTCGACAACAAACTACTTTCGATAATGACAAGGCTACCATCCATTGGAGTAACAAAAATCTGAACAACAGACTACCTTCCATAGTGACAAGGCTACCATCCATTGGAGTGAAAGAAATCACAACGACAGACTACCTTCCATAATCACAACGCTACCATCCAATGGAATAACAAAAATCTCGAGAACAGACTACCTTCCATAGTTACAAGGCTATCATCTATTGGAATTACAAAAATCTCGAGAACGAACTACTTTCCATAATGACAAGGCTACCATCCAATGGAATAACAAAAATCTCGACAACAGACTACCTTCTATAATGACAATTCTACCATCCATTGGAGTAAGAAAAATATGAACAATATACTACTTTCCATAATGACAAGGCTACTATCCATTAGAGTGACAGAAATCACAACGACATACTACCTTCCATAAAGACAAGGCTACCATCCATTGGAGTAACAAAAATCTCGAGAACAGACTACCTTCCATAATAAAAAGGCTACCATCCAATGGAATAACAAAAATCTCGAGAACAGACTACCTTCTATCGTGACAAGGCTACCATCCATTGGAGTAACAAAAATCTCGACAACAGACTACCTTCCATAATGACAAGGATACCATCCATTGGAGTAACAAAAATCTGAACAACAGACTACCTTCCATAGTGACAAGGCTACAATCCATTGGAGTGACATAAATTACAACGACAGACTACCTTCTACAATGACAAGGCTACCATCCAATGGAATAACAAAAATCTCGAGAACAGACTACCTTCCATAGTTACAAGGCTATCATCCATTGGAGTGACAAAAATCACAACGACAGACTACCTTCCATAATGACAAGGCTACCATCCATTGGAGTAACAAAAATACCGATAACAGACTACCTTCCATAATGACAAGGCTACCATCCATTGGAGTAACAAAAAATCTCGACAACATACTACCTTCCATAATGACAAGGATACCATCCATTGGAGTAACAAATATCTATAAAATAGACTACCTTCCATAATGATAAGGCTACCATCCATTGGAGTAACAAAAATCTCGACAACAGACTACCTTCCATAATGACATGGCTAACATCTACTGGAATAAAAAAAATCTGGAGAACAGACTACGTTTCATAATGACAAGGCTACCATGCATTGGAGTAACAAAAATATTGGCAACAGACGGCCTTCCATAATGACAAGGATACCATCTATTGGAATAACAAAAATTTCGAGAATAGACTACCTTCCATAATGACAAGGCTACCATCCAATGGGATAACAAAAATCTCGAGAACAGACTACCTTCCATAGTGACAAGGCTACCATCCATTAGAGTGACTGAAATCACAACGATAGACTACCTTCCATAATGACAAGGATACCATCCATTGGAGTAACAAAAATATTGACAATAGACTACCTTCTATAATGACAAGGCTACCATCCATTGGAATAACAAAAATATCGACAATAGACTACCTTCCATAATGACAAGTCTACCATCCATTGGAGTTACAAAAACATAGACAACAAACTATGTTCCATAATGACAAGGCTACCATTCATTGGAGTAATAAAGATATCGACAACAGACTACCTTCCATAATGACAATGCTACCATCCATTGGAGTAACAAAAATCTCGACAACAGACTACCTTCCATAATGACAAGGCTACCATCCATTTTAGTAACAAAAATCTCGAAAACAGACTACCTTCCATAATGACAAGGCTACCATCCAATGGAATAATAAAAATCTCGAGAACAGACTACCTTCCATAGTAACAAGGCTACGATCCATTGGAGTGACAGAAATCACAAGGACAGACTACCTTCCATAATGACAACGCTACCATCCATTGGAGTAAAAAAGATCTCGAAAACAAACTACCTTCCATAATGGCAAGGCTACCATCCATTGGAGTAACAAAAATCTCGACAACAGACAACGTTCCATAATGACAAGGATACCATCTATTGGAATAAAAAAAATTTCGAGAACAGACTACCTTCCAGAATGACAAGGCTACCATCCAATAGAATAACAAAAATCTCGAGAACAGACTACCTTCCATAGTGACAAGGCTACCATCCATTAGAGTGACTGAAATCACAACGACAGACTACCTTCCATAATGACAAGGATACCATCCATTGGAGTAACAAAAATCTCGACAACAGACTAGCTTCCATAATGATAAGGATACCATCCATTGGAGTAACAAAAATATTCACAATAGACTACCTTCTATAATGACAAGGCTACCATCCATTGGAATAACAAAAATATCGACAATAGACTACCTTCCATAATGACAAGTCTACCATCCATTGGAGTTACAAAAACATAGACAACAAACTAACTTCCATAATGACAAGGCTACCATTCATTGGAGTAATAAAGATATCGACAACATACTACCTTCCATAATGACAATGCTACCATCCATTGGAGTAACAAAAATCTCGACAACAGACTACCTTCCATAATGACAAGGCTACCATCCATTTTAGTAACAAAAATCTCGAAAACAGACTACCTTCCATAATGACAAGGCTACCATCCAATGGAATAATAAAAAACTCGAGAACAGACTACCTTCCATAGTAACAAGGCTACCATCCATTGGAGTGACAGAAATCACAACGACAGACTACTTTCCATAATGACAAGGCTACCATCCATTGGAGTAAAAAAGATCTCGAAAACAAACTACCTTCCATAATGGCAAGGCTACCATCCATTGGGGTAACAAAAATCTCGACAAAAGACAACGTTCCATAATGAAAAGGCTACCATCCATTTGGAGTAACAAAAATCTCGACAACAGACTACCTTCTATAATGACAAGGCTACCATCTATTAGAATAACATAAATATCGAGAACATACTACCTTCCATAATGACAGGGCTACCATCCATTGGAGTAAAAAAAATTACGACAACAGACTACCTTCCATAATGACAAGGCTACCATCTATTGGAATAACAAAAATCTCGAGAATAGACTACCTTTCATAATGACAACGCTACAATCCAATGGAATAACAAAAATCTCGACAACATACTACCTTCCATAATGATAAGTATACCATCCATTGGAGTAACAAAATTCTCAACAACAAACTGCCTTCCATAATGACAAGGCTACCATCTATTGGAATAACAAAAATCTGGAGAACATACTACCTTCCATAATGACACGGCTACCGTCCAATGGAATAACAAAAATCTCGACAACATACAACCTTCCATAATGAAAAGGCTACCATGCATTAGAGTAACAAAAATATCGACAACAGACCATCTTCCATAATGAAAAGGATACCATCTATTGGAATAACAAAAATCTCGAGAACAAACTAACTTCTATAATGACAAGGCTACCATCCAACGGAATAACAAAAATCTCGAGACCAGACTACCTTCCATAGTGACAAGGCTACCATACATTAGAGTGACAGAAATCACAATGACAGACTACCTTCTATAATAATAAGGCTACCATCCATTGGAATAACAAAAATCTCGACAACAGACTACCTTCCATAATGACAAGTCTACCATCCATTGGAATAACAAAAACATAGACAATAGACTATGTTCCATAATGACAAGGCTATCATCCATTGGAGTAACAAAAATCTCAACAACAGACTACCTTCCATAATGACAAGGCTACCATCTATTGGAATAACAAAAATCTCGAGAACAAACTACCTTCCATAATTAGAAGGCTACCATCCAATGGAATAACAAAAATCTCGACAACATACTACCTTCCATAATGACAAGGCTACCATCCATTGGAGTAACAAAAATCTCGACAACAGACTACCTTCCATAATGACAAGGCTACCATATATTGTAGTGACAGAATTCATAACGAAAGACTAACTTCCATAAAGACTAGGCTACCATCCATTGGAGTAACAAAAATCTCGAGAACATACTACCTTCCAAAATGACAAGGCTACCATCCAATGGAATAAAAAAAATCTCCAGAACAGACTACCTTCCATTGTGACAAGGCTACCATCCATTGGAGTAACAAAAATCTCGACGACAGACTACTTTCCATAATGACAAGGCTACCATCCATTGGAGTAACAAAAATCTGAGCAACAGACTACCTTCCATAGTGAATAGGCTACCATTCATTGGAGTAACAAAAATCTCGAGAACAGACTACCTTCCATAATGACAAGTCTACCATCCATTGGAGTAACAAAAACATTGACAACAGACTATGTTCCATAATGACAATGCTACAATCCATTGGAGTGACATAAATCACAACGACAGACAACCTTCCATAAAGACAAGGCTACCATCCATTGGAGTAACAAAAATCTCGAGAACAAACTACCTTCCATAATGACAAGGCTACCATCCAATGGAATAACAAAAATCTCGAGAACAAACTAACTTCCATAGTGACAAGGCTACCATCCATTGGAGTAACAAAAATCTCTACAATAGACTACTTTCCATAATGACAAGGCTACCATCCATTGGAGTAACAAAAATCTGAACAACAAACTACCTTCTATAGTGATAAGGCTACCATCCATTGGAGTGACAGAAATCACAATGACAGACTACCTTCCATAATGACAATGCTACCATCCATTGGAGTAACAAAAATCTCAACAATAGACTACCTTTCATAATGACAAGGCTACCATCCATTTTAGTAACAAAAATCTCGAAAATAGACTACCTTCCATAATGACAAGGCTACCATCCAATGGAATAACAAAAATCTCGAGAACATACTACCTTCCATAGTAACAAGGCTACCATCCATTGGAGTGACAGAAATCACAAGGACAGACTACCTTCCATAATGACAACGCTACCATCCATTGTAGTAAAAAAGATCTCGAAAACAAACTACCTTCCATAATGGCAAGGCTACCATCCATTGGAGTAGCAAAAATCTCGACAATAGACAACGTTCCATAATGACAAGGATACCATCTATTGGAATAAAAAAAATTTTGAGAACAGACTACCTTCCAGAATGACAAGGCTACCATCCAATAGAATAACAAAAATCTCGAGAACAGACTACCTTCCATAGTGACAAGGCTACCATCCATTAGAGTGACTGAAATCACAACGACAGACTACCTTCCATAATGACAAGGATACCATCCATTGGAGTAACAAAAATCTCGACAACAGACTAGCTTCCATAATGATAAGGATACCATCCATTGGAGTAACAAAAATATTCACAATAGACTACCTTTTATAATGACAAGGCTACCATCCATTGGAATAACAAAAATATCGACAATAGACTACCTTCCATAATGACAAGTCTACCATCCATTGGAGTTACAAAAACATAGACAACAAACTATGTTCCATAATGACAAGGCTACCATTCATTGGAGTAATAAAGATATCGACAACATACTACCTTCCATAATGACAATGCTACCATCCATTGGAGTAACAAAAATCTCGACAACAGACTACCTTCCATAATGACAAGGCTACCATCCATTTTAGTAACAAAAATCTCGAAAATAAACTACCTTCCATAATGACAAGGCTACCATCCAATGGAATAATAAAAATCTCGAGAACAGACTACCTTCCATAGTAACAAGGCTACCATCCATTGGAGTGACAGAAATCACAACGAAAGACTACTTTCCATAATGACAAGGCTACCATCCATTGGAGTAAAAAAGATCTCGAAAACAAACTACCTTCCATAATGGCAAGGCTACCATCCATTGGGGTAACAAAAATCACGACAACACACAACGTTCCATAATGAAAAGGCTACCATCCATTTGGAGTAACAAAAATCTCGACAACAGACTACCTTCTATAATGACAAGGCTACCATCTATTGGAATAACATAAATATCGAGAACATACTACCTTCCATAATGACAGGGCTACCATCCATTGGAGTAACAAAAATCACTAAAATAGACTACCTTCCATAATGATAAGGCTACCATCCATTGGAGTAAAAAAAATCACGACAACAGACTACCTTCCATAATGACAAGTCTACCATCTATTGGAATAACAAAAATCTCGAGAATAGACTACCTTTCATAATGACAACGCTACAATCCAATGGAATAACAAAATCTCGACAACATACTACCTTCCATAATGATAAGTATACCATCCATTGGAGTAACAAAATTCTCGACAACAAACTGCCTTCCATAATGACAAGGCTACCATCTATTGGAATAACAAAAATCTGGAGAACATACTACCTTCCATAATGACACGGCTACCGTCCAATGGAATAACAAAAATCTCGACAACATACAACCTTCCATAATGACAAGGCTACCATGCATTGGAGTAACAAAAATATCGACAACAGACCACCTTCCATAATGAAAAGGATACCATCTATTGGAATAACAAAAATCTCGAGAACAAACTAACATCTATAATGACAAGGCTACCATCCATTGGAATATCAAAAATCTCGAGACCAGACTACCTTCCATAATGACAAGGCTACCATCTATTGGAGTGACAGAAATCACAACGACATACTACCTTTTATAATAATAAGGCTACCATCCATTGGAATAACAAAAATCTCGACAACAGACTACCTTCCATAATGACAAGTCTACCATCCATTGGAATAATAAAAACATAGGCAACAAAAACACTTACAAGGCAACAATGCATTGGAGTAACAAAAATCTCAACAACAGTCTACCTTCCATAATGACAAGGCTACCATCCATTGGAGTAACAAAAATCTCAACAATAGACTACCTTCCATTGTGACAAGGCTACCATCCATTAGAGTAACAAAAATCTCGACAACAGACTACTTTCCATAATGACAAGGCTACCATCTATTGGAGTGACAGAAATCACAATGACAGACTACCTTCAATAAAGACAAGGCTACCATCCATTGGAGTAACAAAAATCTCGAGAACATACTACCTTCCACAATGACAAGGCTACCATCCAATGGAATAACAAAAATCTCCAGAACAGACTACCTTCCATTGTGACAAGGCTACCATCCATTAGAGTAACAAAAATCTTGACAAAAGACTACTTTCCATAATGACAAGGCTACCATCCATTGGAGTAACAAAAATCTGAGCAACAGACTACCTTCCATAGTGATAAGGCTACCATCCATTGGAGTAAAAAAAATCTCGAGAACAGACTACCTTCCATAATGACAAGTCTACCATCCATTGGAGTAACAAAAACATAGACAACAGACTATGTTCCATAATGACAAGGCTACCATCCATTGGAGTAACAAAAATCTCAACAACAGATTACCTTCCATAATGACAAGGCTACCATCTATTGGAATAACAAAAATCTCGAGAACAAACTACCTTCCATAATGACAAGTCTACCATCCAATGGAATAACAAAAATCTCGACAACATACTACCTTCCATAATGACAAGGCTACCATCCATTGGAGTAACAAAAATCTCGACAACAAACTACCTTCCATAATGACAAGGCTACCATCTATTGGAGTGACAGAAATCACAACGACATACTACCTTCCATAAAGACAAGGCTACCATCCATTGGAGTAACAAAAATCTCAAGAACGTACTACCTTCCACAATGACAAGGCTACCATCCAATGGAATAACAAAAATCTCCAGAACAGACTACCTTCCATTGTGACAAGGCTACCATCCATTAGAGTAACAAAAATCTCGACAACAGACTACTTTCCATAATGACAAGGCTACCATCTATTGGAGTGACAGAAATCACAATGACAGACTACCTTCCATAAAGACAAGGCTACTATCCATTGGAGTGACAGAAATCATAATGACAGACTACCTTCCATAATGACAATGCTACCATCCATTGGAGTGACAGAAATCATAATGACAGACTACCTTCCATAAAGACAAGGCAACCATCCATTGGAGTAACAAAAATCTCGAGAACATACTACCTTCCACAATGACAAGGCTACCATCCAATGGAATAACAAAAATCTCCAGAATAGACTACCTTCCATTGTGACAAGGCTACCATCCATTAGAGTAACAAAAATCTTGACAAAAGACTACTTTCCATAATGACAAGGCTACCATCCATTGGAGTAACAAAAATCTGAGCAACAGACTACCTTCCATAGTGATAAGGCTACCATCCATTGGAGTAAAAAAAATCTCGAGAACAGACTACCTTCCATAATGACAAGTCTACCATCCATTGGAGTAACAAAAATCTCAACAACAGACTACCTTCCATAATGACAAGGCTACCATCTATTGGAATAACAAAAATCTCGAGAACAAACTACCTTCCATAATGACAAGGCTACCATCCAATGGAATAACAAAAATCTCGGGAACAAACTACCTTCCATAATGACAAGGCTATCATCCAATGGAATAACAAAAATCTCGACAACATACTACCTTTCATAATAACAAGGCTACCATCCATTGGAGTAACAAAAATCTCAAAAACAGACTACCTTCCATAATGACAAGGCTACCATCTATTGGAGTGACAGAAATCACAACGACAGACTACCTTCCATAAAGACAAGACTACCATCCATTGGAGTAACAAAAATCTCGAGAACAAACTAATTTCCATAATGACAAGGCTACCATCCAATGGAATAACAAAAATCTCCAGAACAGATTACCTTCCATTGTGACAAGGCTACCATCCATTGGAGTAACAAAAATCTCGACGACAGACTACTTTCCATAATGACAAGGCTACCGTCCATTGGAGTAACAAAAATCTGAGCAACAGACTACCTTCCATAGTGACAAGGCTACCATCCATTGGAGTAACAAAAATCTCGAGAACAGACTACCTTCCATAATGACAAGTCTACCATCCATTGGAGTAACAAAAATCTCAACAACAGACTACCTTCCATAATGACAAGTCTACCATCCATTGGAGTAACAAAAATCTCAACAACATACTACCTTCCATAATGACAAGGCTACCATCCATTGGAGTAACAAAAATCTCAACAACAGACTACCTTCCATAATGACAAGGCTACAATCTATTGGAGTGACAGAAATCACAACGACAGACTACCTTCCATAAAGACAAGGCTACCATCCATTGGAGTAACAAAAATCTCAAGAACATACTACCTTCCACAATGACAAGGCTACCATCCAATGGAATAACAAATATCTCCAGAACAGACTACCTTCCATTGTGACAAGGCTACCATCCATTAGAGTAACAAAAATCTCGACAACAAACTACTTTCCATAATGACAAGGCTACCATCTATTGGAGTGACAGAAATCACATTGACAAACTACCTTCCATAAAGACAAGGCTACCATCCCTTGGAGTAACAAAAATCTCGAGAACATACTACCTTCCACAATGACAAGGCTACCATCCAATGGAATAACAAAAATCTCCAGAACATACTACCTTCCATTGTGACAAGGCTACCATCCATTAGAGTAACAAAAATCTTGACAACAGACTACTTTCCATAATGACAAGGCTACCATCGATTGGAGTAACAAAAATCTGAGCAACAGACTACCTTCCATAGTGATAAGGCTACCATCCAATGGAGTAAAAAAAATCTCGAGAACAGACTACCTTCCATAATGACAAGTCTACCATCCATGGGAGTAACAAAAACATAGACAACAAACTATGTTCCATAATGATAAGGCTACCATCCATTGGAGTAACAAAATTTCAACAACAGACTACCTTCTATAATGACAAGGCTAACATCTATTGGAATAACAAAAATCTCGAGAACAAGCTACCTTCCATAATGACAAGGCTACCATCCAATGGAATAACCAAAATCTCGAGAACAAACTACCTTCCATAATGACAAGTCTACCATCCAATGGAATAACAAAAATCTCGACAACATACTACCTTCCATAATGACAAGGCTACCATCCATTGGAGTAACAAAAATCTCAAAAACAGACTACCTTCCATAATGACAAGGCTACCATCTATTCGAGTGACAGAAATCACAACGACAGAATACCTTCCATAAAGACAAGGCTACCATCCATTGGAGTAACAAAAATCTCGAGAACATACTACCTTCCACAATGACAAGGCTACCATCCAATGGAATAACAAAAATCTCCAGAACAGACTACCTTACATTGTGACAAGGCTACCATCCATTAGAGTAACAAAAATCTCGACAACAGACTACTTTCCATAATGACAAGGCTACCATCCATTGGAGTAACAAAAAAATGAGCAACAGACTACCTTCCATAGTGATAAGGCTACCATCCATTGGAGTAACAAAAATCTCGAGAACAGACTACCTTCCATAATGACAAGTCTACCATCCATTTAAGTAACAAAAACATAGACAACAGACTATGTTCCATAATGACAAGGCTACCATCCAATGGAGTAACTAAAATCTCAACAACAGACTACCTTCCATAATGACAAGGCTACCATCTATTGGAATAACAAAAATTTCGAGAACAAACTACCTTCCATAATGACAAGGCTACCATCCAATGGAATAACAAAAATCTCGACAACATACTACCTTCCATAATGACAATTCTACCATCCATTGGAGTAAGAAAAATATGAACAATAGACAACTTTCCATAATGACAAGGCTACCATCCATTGGAGTGACAGAAATTACAATGATAGACTACCTTCCATAAAGACAAGGCTACCATCCATTGGAGTAACAAAAATCTTGAGAACAGACTACCTTCCATAGTGACAAGGCTACCATCTATTGGAGTAACAAAAATCTCGACAACAGACTACTTTCCATAATGACAAGGCTACCATCCATTGGAGTAACAAAAATCTGAACAACAAACTACCTTCTATAGTGACAAGGCTACCTACCATTGGAGTAACAAAAATCTCAACAACAGACTACCTTCCATAATGACAAGGCTACCATCTATTGGAATAACAAAAATCTCGAGAACAAACTACCTTCCATAATGACAAGTCTACCATCCAATGGAATAACAAAAATCTCGACAACATACTACTTTCCATAATGACAAGGCTACCATCCATTGGAGTAACAAAAATCTGAGCAACAGACTACCTTCCATAGTGATAAGGCTACCATCCATTGGAGTAACAAAAATCTCGAGAACAGACTACCTTCCATAATGACAAGTCTACCATCCATTGGAGTAACAAAAACATAGACAACAGACTATGTTCCATAATGACAAGGCTACCATCCAATGGAGTAACAAAAATCTCAACAACAGACTACCTTCCATAATGACAAGGCTACCATCTATTGGAATAACAAAAATCTCGAGAACAAACTACCTTCCATAATGACAAGGCTACCATCCAATGGAATAACAAAAATCTCGACAACATACTACCTTCCATAATGACAATTCTACCATCCATTGGAGTAAGAAAAATATGAACAATAGACTACTTTCCATAATGACAAGGCTACCATCCATTGGAGTGACAGAAATCACAACGACAGACTACCTTCCATAAAGACAAGGCTACCATCCAGTGGAGTAACAAAAATCTTGAGAACAGACTACCTTCCATAGTGACAAGGCTACCATCTATTGGAGTAACAAAAATCTCGACAACAGACTACTTTCCATAATGACAAGGCTACCATCCATTGGAGTAACAAAAATCTGAACAACAAACTACCTTCTATAGTGACAAGGCTACCATCCATTGGAGTAACAAAAATCTCAACAACAGACTACCTTCCATAATGACAAGGCTACCATCTATTGGAATAACAAAAATCTCGAGAACAAACTACCTTCCATAATAACAAGTCTACCATCCAATGGAATAACAAAAATCTCGACAACTTACTACCTTCCATAATGACAAGGCTACCATCCATTGGAGTAACAAAAATCTCGACAACAGACTACCTTCCATAATGACAAGGCTACCATCTATTGGAGTGACATAAATCACAATGACATACTACCTTCCATAAAGACAAGGCTACCATCCATTGGAGTAACAAAAATCTCAAGAACATACTACCTTCCACAATGACAAGGCTACCATCCAATGGAATAACAAAAATCTCAAAAACAGACTACCTTCCATTGTGACAAGGCTACCATCCATTAGAGTAACAAAAATCTCGACAACAGACTACTTTCCATAATGACAAGGCTACCATCTATTGGAGTGACAGAAATCACAACGACAGACTACCTTCCATAAAGACAAGGCTACCATCCATTGGAGTAACAAAAATCTCGAGAACATACTACCTTCCACAATGACAAGGCTACCATCCAATGGAATAACAAAAATCTCCAGAACAGACTACCTTCCATTGTGACAAGGCTACCATCCATTAGAGTAACAAAAATCTTGACAACAGACTATTTTCCATAATGACAAGGCTACCATCCATTGGAGTAACAAAAATCTGAGCAACAGACTACCTTCCATAGTGATAAGGCTACCATCCAATGGAGTAAAACAAAACTCGAGAACAGACTACCTTCCATAATGACAAGTCTACCATCCACGGGAGTAACAAAAACATAGACAACAGACTATGTTCCATAATGATAAGGCTACCATCCATTGGAGTAACAAAATTTCAACAACAGACTACCTTCTATAATGACAAGGCTACCATCTATTGGAATAACAAAAATCTCGAGAACAAACTACCTTCCATAATGACAAGGCTACCATCCAATGGAATAACAAAAATCTCGAGAACAAACTACCTTCCATAATGACAAGTCTACCATCCAATGGAATAACAAAAATCTCGACAACATACTACCTTCCATAATGACAAGGCTACCATCCATTGGAGTAACAAAAATCTCAAAAACAGACTACCTTCCATAATGACAAGGCTACCATCTATTGGAGTGACAGAAATCACAACGACAGACTACCTTCCATAAAGACAAGGCTACCATCCATTGGAGTAACAAAAATCTCGAGAACATACTACCTTCCACAATGACAAGGCTACCATCCAATGGAATAACAAAAATCTCCAGAACAGACTACCTTACATTGTGACAAGGCTACCATCCATTAGAGTAACAAAAATCTCGACAACAGACTACTTTCCATAATGACAAGGCTACCATCTATTGGAGTGACAGAAATCACAACGACAGACTACCTTCCATAAAGACAAGGCTACCATCCATTGGAGTAACAAAAATCTCGAGAACATACTACCTTTCACAATGACAAGGCTACCATCCAATGGAATAACAAAAATCTCCAGAACAGACTACCTTACATTGTGACAAGGCTACCATCCATTAGAGTAACAAAAATCTCGACAACAGACTACTTTCCATAATGACAAGGCTACCATCCATTGGAGTAACAAAAATCTGAGCAACAGACTACCTTCCATAGTGATAAGGCTACCATCCATTGGAGTAACAAAAATCTCGAGAACAGACTAACTTCCATAATGACAAGTCTACCATCCATTGGAGTAACAAAAACATAGACAACAGACTATGTTCCATAATGACAAGGCTACCATCCAATGGAGTAACTAAAATCTCAACAACAGACTACCTTCCATAATGACAAGGCTACCATCTATTGGAATAACAAAAATCTCGAGAACAAACTACCTTCCATAATGACAAGGCTACCATCCAATGGAATAACAAAAATCTCGACAACATACTACCTTCCATAATGACAATTCTACCATCCATTGGAGTAAGAAAAATATGAACAATAGACTACTTTCCATAATGACAAGGCTACCATCCATTGGAGTGACAGAAATCACAACGACAGACTACCTTCCATAAAGACAAGGCTACCATCCATTGGAGTAACAAAAATCTTGAGAACAGACTACCTTCCATAGTGACAAGGCTACCATCTATTGGAGTAACAAAAATCTCGACAACAGACTACTTTCCATAATGAAAAGGCTACCATCCATTGGAGTAACAAAAATCTGAACAACAAATTACCTTCTATAGTGACAAGGCTACCATCCATTGGAGTAACAAAAATCTCAACAACAGACTACCTTCCATAATGACAAGGCTACCATCTATTGGAATAACAAAAATCTCGAGAACAAACTACCTTCCATAATGACAAGTCTACCATCCAATGGAATAACAAAAATCTCGACAACATACTACTTTCCATAATGACAAGGCTACCATCCGTTGGAGTAACAAAAATCTGAGCAACAGACTACCTTCCATAGTGATAAGGCTACCATCCATTGGAGTAACAAAAATCTCGAGATCAGACTACCTTCCATAATGACAAGTCTACCATCCATTGGAGTAACAAAAACATAGACAACAGACTATGTTCCATAATGACAAGGCTACCATCCAATGGAGTAACAAAAATCTCAACAACAGACTACCTTCCATAATGACAAGGCTACCATCTATTGGAATAACAAAAATCTCGAGAACAAACTACCTTCCATAATGACAAGGCTACCATCCAATGGAATAACAAAAATCTCGACAACATACTACCTTCCATAATGACAATTCTACCATCCATTGGAGTAACAAAAATATGAACAATAGACTACTTTCCATAATGACAAGGCTACCATCCATTGGAGTGACAGAAATCACAACGACAGACTACCTTCCATAAAGACAAGGCTACCATCCATTGGAGTAACAAAAATCTTGAGAACAGACTACTTTCCATAGTGACAAGGCTACCATCTATTGGAGTAACCAAAATCTCGACAACAGACTACTTTCCATAATGACAAGGCTACCATCCATTGGAGTAACAAAAATCTGAACAACAAACTACCTTCTATAGTGACAAGGCTACCATCCATTGGAGTAACAAAAATCTCAACAACAGACTACCTTCCATAATGACAAGGCTACCATCTATTGGAAAAACAAAAATCTCGAGAACAAACTACTTTCCATAATGACAAGTCTACCATCCAATGGAATAACAAAAATCTCGACAACATACTACCTTCCATAATGACAAGGCTACCATCCATTGGAGTAACAAAAATCTCGACAATAGACTACCTTCCATAATGACAAGGCTACCATCTATTGGAGTGACAGAAATCACAACGACAAACTACCTTCCATAAAGACAAGGCTACCATCCATTGGAGTAACAAAAATCTCGAGAACATACTACCTTCCACAATGACAAGGCTACCATCCAATGGAATAACAAAAATCTCCAGAACAGACTACCTTACATTGTGACAAGGCTACCATCCATTAGAGTAACAAAAATCTCGACAACAGACTACTTTCCATAATGACAAGGCTACCATCTATTGGAATGACAGAAATCACAACGACAGACTACCTTCCATAAAGACAAGGCTACCATCCATTGGAGTAACAAAAATCTCGAGAACATACTACCTTCCATAATGACAAGGCTACCATCCAATGGAATAACAAAAATCTCCAGAACAGACTACCTTCCATTGTGACAAGGCTACCATCCATTAGAGTAACAAAAATCTTGACAACAGACTACTTTCCATAATGACAAGGCTACCATCCATTGGAGTAACAAAAATCTGAGCAACAGACTACCTTCCATAGTGATAACGCTACCATCCAATGGATTAAAAAAAATCTCGAGAACAGACTACCTTCCATAATGACAAATCTACCATCCATGGGAGTAACAAAAACATAGACAACAGACAATGTTCCATAATGATAAGGCTACCATCCATTGGAGTAACAAAATTTCAACAACAGACTACCTTCTATAATGACAAGGCTACCATCTATTGGAATAACTAAAATCTCGAGAACAAACTACCTTCCATAATGACAAGGCTATCATCCAATGAAATAACAAAAATCTCGAGAACAAACTACCTTCCATAAAGACAAGTCTACCATCCAATGGAATAACAAAAATCTCGACAACATACTACCTTCCATAATGACAAGGCTACCATCCATTGGAGTAACAAAAATCTCAAAAACAGACTACCTTCCATAATGACAAGGCTACCATCTATTGGAGTGACAGAAATCACAACGACAGACTACCTTCCATAAAGACAAGGCTACCATCCATTGGAGTAACAAAAATCTCGAGAACATACTACCTTTCACAATGACAAGGCTACCATCCAATGGAATAACAAAAATCTCCAGAACAGACTACCTTACATTGTGACAAGGCTACCATCCATTAGAGTAACAAAAATCTCGACAACAGGCTACTTTCCATAATGACAAGGCTACCATCCATTGGAGTAACAAAAATCTGAGCAACAGACTACCTTCCATAGTGATATGGCTACCATCCATTGGAGTAACAAAAATCTCGAGAACAGACTACCTTCCATAATGACAAGTCTACCATCCATTGGAGTAACAAAAACATAGACAACAGACTATGTTCCATAATGACAAGGCTACCATCCAATGGAGTAACTAAAATCTCAACAACAGACTACCTTCCATAATGACAAGGCTACCATCTATTGGAATAACAAAAATCTCGAGAACAAACTACCTTCCATAATGACAAGGCTACCATCCAATGGAATAACAAAAATCTCGACAACATACTACCTTCCATAATGACAATTCTACCATCCATTGGAGTAAGAAAAATATGAACAATAGACTACTTTCCATAATGACAAGGCTACCATCCATTGGAGTGACAGAAATCACTACGACAGACTACCTTCCATAAAGACAAGGCTACCATCCATTGGAGTAACAAAAATCTTGAGAACAGACTACCTTCCATAGTGACAAGGCTACCATCTATTGGAGTAACAAAAATCTCGACAACAGACTACTTTCCATAATGACAAGGCTACCATCCATTGGAGTAACAAAAATCTGAACAACAAACTACCTTCTATAGTGACAAGGCTACCATCCATTGGAGTAACAAAAATCTCAACAACAGACTACCTTCCATAATGACAAGGCTACCATCTATTGGAATAACAAAAATCTCGAGAACAAACTACCTTCCATAATGACAAGTCTACCATCCAATGGAATAACAAAAATCTCGACAACATACTACTTTCCATAATGACAAGGCTACCATCCATTGGAGTAACAAAAATCTGAGCAACAGACTACCTTCCATAGTGATAAGGCTACCATCCATTGGAGTAACAAAAATCTCGAGAACAGACTACCTTCCATAATGACAAGTCTACCATCCATTGGAGTAACAAAAACATAGACAACAAACTATGTTCCATAATGACAAGGCTACCATCCAATGGAGTAACTAAAATCTCAACAACAGACTACCTTCCATAATGACAAGGCTACCATCTATTGGAATAACAAAAATCTCGAGAACAAACTACCTTCCATAATGACAAGGCTACCATCCAATGGAATAACAAAAATCTCGACAACATACTACCTTCCATAATGACAATTCTACCATCCATTGGAGTAAGAAAAATATGAACAATAGACTACTTTCCATAATGACAAGGCTACCATCCATTGGAGTGACAGAAATCACAACGATAGACTACCTTCCATAAAGACAAGGCTACCATCCATTGGAGTAACAAAAATCTTGAGAACAGACTACCTTCCATAGTGACAAGGCTACCATCTGTTGGAGTAACAAAAATCTCGACAACAGACTACTTTCCATAATGACAAGGCTACCATCCATTGGAGTAACAAAAATCTGAACAACAAACTACCTTCTATAGTGACAAGGCTACTATCCATTGGAGTAACAAAAATCTCAACAACAGACTACCTTCCATAATGACAAGGCTACCATCTATTGGAATAACAAAAATCTTGAGAACAAACTACCTTCCATAATGACAAGTCTACCATCCAATGGAATAACAAAAATCTCGACAACATACTACTTTCCATAATGACAAGGCTACCATCCATTGGAGTAACAAAAATCTGAGCAACAGACTACCTTCCATAGTGATAAGGCTACCATCCATTGGAGTAACAAAAATCTCGAGAACATACTACCTTCCATAATGACAAGTCTACCATCCATTGGAGTAACAAAAACATAGACAACAGACTATGTTCCATAATGACAAGGCTACCATCCAATGGAGTAACAAAAATCTCCACAACAGACTACCTTCCATAATGACAAGGCTACAATCTATTGGAATAACAAAAATCTCGAGAACAAACTACCTTCCATAATGACAAGGCTACCATCCAATGGAATAACAAAAATCTCGACAACATACTACCTTCCATAATGACAATTCTACCATCCATTGGAGTAAGAAAAATATGAACAATAGACTACTTTCCATAATGACAAGGCTACCATCCATTGGAGTGACAGAAATCACAACGACAGACTACCTTCCATAAAGACAAGGCTACCATCCATTGGAGTAACAAAAATCTTGAGAACAGACTACCTTCCATAGTGACAAGGCTACCATCTATTGGAGTAACCAAAATCTCGACAACAGACTACTTTCCATAATGACAAGGCTACCATCCATTGGAGTAACAAAAATCTGAACAACAAACTACCTTTTATAGTGACAAGGCTACCATCCATTGGAGTAACAAAAATCTCAACAACAGACTACCTTCCATAATGACAAGGCTACCATCTATTGGAATAACAAAAATCTCGAGAACAAACTACCTTCCATAATGACAAGTCTACCATCCAATGGAATAACAAAAATCTCGACAACATACTACCTTCCGTAATGACAAGGCTACCATCCATTGGAGTAACAAAAATCTCGACAACAGACTACCTTCCATAATGACAAGGCTACCATCTATTGGAGTGACAGAAATCACAACGACAGACTACCTTCCATAAAGACAAGGCAACCATCCATTGGAGTAACAAAAATCTCGAGAACATACTACCTTCCATAATGACAAGGCTACCATCCAATGGAATAACAAAAATCTCCAGAACAGACTACCTTACATTGTGACAAGGCTACCATCCATTAGAGTAACAAAAATCTCGACAATAGACTACTTTCCATAATGACAAGGCTACCATCCATTGGAGTGACAAAAATCTGAGCAACAGACTACCTTCCATAGTGATAAGGCTACCATCCATTGGAGTAACAAAAATCTCGAGAATAGACTACCTTCCATAATGACAAGTCTACCATCCATTGGAGTAACAAAAACATAGACAACAGACTATGTTCCATAATGACAAGGCTACCATCCAATGGAGTAACAAAAATCTCAACAATAGACTACCTTCCATAATGACAAGGCTACCATCTATTGGAATAAAAAAAATCTCGAGAACAAACTACCTTCCATAATGACAAGGCTACCATCCAATGGAATAACAAAAATCTCGACAACATACTACCTTCCATAATGACAATTCTACCATCCATTAGAGTAAGAAAAATATGAACAATAGACTACTTTCCATAATGACAAGGCTACCATCCATTGGAGTGATAGAAATCACAACGACATACTACCTTCCATAAAGACAAGGCTACCATCCATTGGAGTAACAAAAATCTCAAGAACAGACTACCTTCCATAGTGACAAGGCTACCATCTATAGGAGTAACAAAAATCTCGACAACAGACTACTTTCCATAATGACAAGGCTACCATCCATTGGAGTAACAAAAATCTGAACAACAAACTACCTTCTATAGTGACAAGGCTACCATCCATTGGAGTGACAGAAATCACAATGACAGACTACCTTCCATAATGACAATGCTACCATCCATTGGAGTAACAAAAATCTCAACAACAGACTACCTTCCATAATGACAAGTCTACCATCCAATGGAATAACAAAAATCTCGACAACATACTACCTTCCATAATGACAAGGCTACCATCCATTGGAGTAACAAAAATCTCGACAACAGACTACCTTCCATAATGACAAGGCTACCATCTATTGGAGTGACAGAAATCACAACGACAGACTACCTTCCATAAAGGCAAGGCTACCATCCATTGGAGTAACAAAAATCTCGAGAACATACTACCTTCCACAATGACAAGGCTACCATCCAATTGAATAAAAAAAATCACCAGAACAGACTACCTTCCATTGTGACAAGGCTACCATCCATTAGAGTAACAAAAATCTCGACAACAGACTACTTTTCATAATGACAAGGCTACCATCTATTGGAGTGACAGAAATCACAACGACAAACTACCTTCCATAAAGACAAGGCTACCATCCATTGGAGTAACAAAAATCTCGAGAACATACTACCTTCCACAATGACAAGGCTACCATCCAATGGAATAACAAAAATCTCCAGAACAGACTACCTTTCACTGTGACAAGGCTACCATCCATTAGAGTAACAAAAATCTCGACAACAAACTACTTTCCATAATGACAAGGCTTCCGCCCATTGGAGTAACAAAAATCTGAGCAACAGACTACCTTCCATAGTGATAAGGCTACCATCCATTGGAGTAACAAAAATCTCGAGAACAGACTACCTTCCATAATGACAAGTGTACCATCCATTGGAGTAACAAAAACATAGACAACAGACTATGTTCCATAATGACAAGGCTACCATCCAATGGAGTAACAAAAATCTCAACAACAGACTACCTTCCATAATGACAAGGCTACCATCTATTGGAATAACAAAAATCTCGAGAACAAACTACCTTCCATAATGACAAGGCTACCATCCAATGGAATAACAAAAATCTCGACAACATACTACCTTCCATAATGACAATTCTACCATCCATTGGAGTAGGAAAAATATGAACAATAGACTACTTTCCATAATGACGAGGCTACCATCCATTGGAGTGACAGAAATCACAACGACAGACTACCTTCCATAAAGACAAGGCTACCATCCATTGGAGTAACAAAAATCTCGAGAACAGACTACCTTCCATAATGACAAGGCTACCATCTATTAGAGTAACAAAAATCTCGACAACAGACTACTTTCCATAATGACAAGGCTACCATCCATTGGAGTAACAAAAATCTGAACATCAAACTACCTTCCATAGTGACAAGGCTACCATCCATTAGAGTGCCAGAAAATCACAATGACAGACTACCTTCTATAATAATAAGGCTACCATCCAATGGAATAACAAAAATCTCGACAACATACTACCTTCCATAATGACAAGGCTACCATCCATTGGAGTAACAAAAATCTCGACAACAGACTACCTTCCATAATGACAAGGCGACCATCTATTGTAGTGACAGAAATCATAACGACAGACTACCTTCCATAAAGACTAGGCTACCATCCATTGGAGTAACAAAAATCTCGAGAACATACTACCTTCCATAATGACAAGGCTACCATCCAATGGAATAAAAAAAATCTCCAGAACAGACTACCTTCCATTGTGATAAGGCTACCATCCATTGGAGTAACAAAACTCTCGACGACAGACTACTTTCTATAACGACAAGGCTACCATCCATTGGAATAACAAAAATCTGAGCAACAGACTACCTTCCATAGTGACAAGGCTACCATCCATTGGAGTAACAAAAATCTCGAGAACAGACTACCTTCCATAATGACAAGTCTACCATCCATTGGAGTAACAAAAACATTGACAACAGACTATGTTCCATAATGACAAGGCTACAATCCATTGGAGTAACAAAAATCTCAACAACAGACTACCTTCCATAATGACAATGCTACCATCCATTGGAGTAACAAAAATCTCAACAACAGACTACCTTTCATATTGACAAGGCTACCATCCATTTTAGTAACAAAAATCTCGAAAATAGACTACCTTCCATAATGACAAGGCTACCATCCAATGGAATAACAAAAATCTCGAGAACAGACTACCTTCCATTGTTACAAGGCTACCATCCATTGGAGTGACAGAAGTCACAACGACAGACTACCTTCCATAATTACAAGGCTACCATCCATTGGAGTAACAAAGATCTCGAAAACAAACTACCTTCCATAATGACAAGGCTACCATCCATTGGAGTAACAAAAATCTCGACAACAGACTACGTTCCATAACGAAAAGGCTACCATCCATTGGAGTAACAAAAATCTCGACAATAGACTACCTTCTATAATGACAAGGCTACCATCTATTGGAATAACATAAATCTCGAGAACATACTACCTTCCAAAATGACAAGGCTACCATCCATTGGAGTAACAAAAATCTCGACAACAGACTACCTTCCATAATGAAAAGGCTACCATCTATTGGAATAACAAAAATCTCGAGAACAAACTACCTTTCATAATGACAAGGCTACCATCCAATGGAATAACAAAAATCTCGACAACATATTACCTTCCATAATGATAAGTATACCATCCATTGGAGTAACAAAATTGTCGACAATAAACTACCTTCCATAATGACAAGGCTGCCATCTATTGGAATAACAAAAATCTCGAGAACAGACTACCTTCCATAATGACACGGCTACCATCCAATGGAATAACAAAAATCTCGACAACATACAACCTTCCATAATGACAAGGCTACCATGCATTGGAGTAACTAAAATATCGACAACAGACTACCTTCCATAATGACAAGGATACCATCTATTGTAATAACAAAAATCTCGAGAACAAACTAACTTCCATAATGACAAGGGTAATAATTCTTGGAGTAATAAAGATATCGACAACTGACTACCTTCCATAATGACAATGCTACCATCCATTGGAGTGACAAAACTCTCGACAACAAACTACATTCTTTAATAATAAGGCTACCATCCATTGGAATAACAAAAATCTCGACAACAGAATACCTTCCATAATGACAAGGCTACCATCTATTGGAATAACAAAAATCTCGAGAACAAACTACCTTCCATAATGACAAGTCTACCATCCAATGGAATAACAAAAATCTCGACAACATACTACCTTCCATAATGACAGGGCTACCATCCATTGGAGTAACAAAAATCTCGACAACATAGTACCTTCCATAATGACAAGGCTACCATCTATTGGAGTGACAGAAATCACAACGACATACTACCTTCCATAAAGACAAGGCTACCATCCATTGGAGTAACAAAAATCTTGAGAACATACTACCTTGCACAATGACAAGGCTACCATCCAATGGAATAACAAAAATCTCCAGAACATACTACCTTCCATTGTGACAAGGCTACCATCCATTGGAGTAACAAAAATCTCGACAACAAACTACTTTCGATAATGACAAGGCTACCATCCATTGGAGTAACAAAAATCTGAGCAACAAACTACCTTCCATAGTGATAAGGCTACAATCCATTGGAGTAACAAAAATCTCGAGAACAGACTACCTTCCATAATGACAAGTCTACCATCCATTGGAGTAACAAAAACATAGACAACTGACTATGTTCCATAATGACAAGGCTACCATCCAATGGAGTACCAAAAATCTCAACAACAGACTACCTTCCATAATGACAAGGCTACCATCTATTGGAATAACAAAAATCTCGAGAACAAACTACCTTCCATAATGACAAGGCTACTATCCAATGGAATAACAAAAATCTCGACAACATACTACCTTCCATAATGACAATTCTACCATCCATTGGAGTAAGAAAAATATGAACAATAGACTACTTTCCATAATGACAAGGCTACCATCCATTGGAGTGACAAAAATCACAACGATAGACTACCATCCATAAAGACAAGGCTACCATCCATTGGAGTAACAAAAATCTCGAGAACAGACTACCTTCCATAATGACAAGGCTACCATCCAATGGAATAACAAAAATCTCGAGACCAAACTACCTTCCATAGTGACAAGGATACCATCTATTGGAGTAACAAAAATCTCGACAACAGACTACTTTCCATATTGACAAGGCTACCATCCATTGGAGTAACAAAAATATGAACAATAAACTACCTTCTATAGTGACAAGGCTACCATCCATTGGAGTGACAGAAATCACAATGACAGATTACCTTCCATAATGACAATGCTACCATCCATTGGAGTAACAAAAATCTCAACAACAGACTACCTTTCATAATGACAAGGCTACCATCCATTTTAGTAACAAAAATCTCGAAAATAGACTACCTTCCATAATGACAAGGCTACCATCCAATGGAATAACAAAAATCTCGAGAACAAACTACCTTCCATAGTTACAAGGCTACCATCTATTGGAATAACAAAAATCTCGAGAATAGACTACCTTTCATAATGACAACGCTACAATCCAATGGAATAACAAAAATCTCGACAACATACTACCTTCCATAATGATAAGTATACCATCCATTAGAGTAACAAAATTCTCGACAACAAACTGCCTTCCATAATGACAAGGCTACCATCTATTGGAATAACAAAAATCTGGAGAACAAACTACCTTCCATAATGACACGGCTACCATCCAATGGAATAACAAAAATCTCGACAACATACAACCTTCCATAATGACAAGGCTACCATGCATTGGAGTAACAAAAATATCGACAACAGACCACCTTCCATAATGAAAAGGATACCATCTATTGGAATAACAAAAATCTCGAGAACAAACTAACTTCTATAATGACAAGGCTACCATCCAACGGAATAACAAAAATCTCGAGACCAGACTACCTTCCATAGTGACAAGGCTACCATCCATTAGAGTGACAGAAATCACAACGACAGACTACCTTCTATAATAATAAGGCTACCATTCATTGGAATAACAAAAATCTCGACAACAGACTACCTTCCATAATGACAAGTCTACCATCCATTGGAATAACAAAAACATAGACAATAGACTATGTTCCATAATGACAAGGCTATCATCCATTGGAGTAACAAAAATATCAACAACAGACTACCTTCCATAATGACAAGGCTACCATCTATTGGTATAATAAAAATCTTGAGAACAAACTACCTTCCATAATGAGAAGGCTACCATCCAATGGAATAACAAAAATCTCGACAACATACTACCTTCCATAATGACAAGGCTACCATCCATTGGAGTAACAAAAATCTCGACAACAGACTACCTTCCAAAATGACAAGGCGACCATCTATTGTAGTGACAGAAATCATAACGACAGACTACCTTCCATAAAGACTAGGCTACCATCCATTGGAGTAACAAAAATCTCGAGAACATACTACCTTCCATAATGACAAGGCTACCATCCAATGGAATAAAAAAAATCTCCAGAACAGACTACCTTCCATTGTGATAAGGCTACCATCCATTGGAGTAACAAAACTCTCGACGACAGACTACTTTCTATAACGACAAGGCTACCATCCATTGGAATAACAAAAATCTGAGCAACAGACTACCTTCCATAGTGACAAGGCTACCATCCATTGGAGTAACAAAAATCTCGAGAACAGACTACCTTCCATAATGACAAGTCTACCATCCATTGGAGTAACAAAAACATTGACAACAGACTATGTTCCATAATGACAAGGCTACAATCCATTGGAGTAACAAAAATCTCAACAACAGACTACCTTCCATAATGACAATGCTACCATCCATTGGAGTAACAAAAATCTCAACAACAGACTACCTTTCATATTGACAAGGCTACCATCCATTTTAGTAACAAAAATCTCGAAAATAGACTACCTTCCATAATGACAAGGCTACCATCCAATGGAATAACAAAAATCTCGAGAACAGACTACCTTCCATTGTTACAAGGCTACCATCCATTGGAGTGACAGAAGTCACAACGACAGACTACCTTCCATAATTACAAGGCTACCATCCATTGGAGTAACAAAGATCTCGAAAACAAACTACCTTCCATAATGACAAGGCTACCATCCATTGGAGTAACAAAAATCTCGACAACAGACTACGTTCCATAACGAAAAGGCTACCATCCATTGGAGTAACAAAAATCTCGACAATAGACTACCTTCTATAATGACAAGGCTACCATCTATTGGAATAACATAAATCTCGAGAACATACTACCTTCCAAAATGACAAGGCTACCATCCATTGGAGTAACAAAAATCTCGACAACAGACTACCTTCCATAATGAAAAGGCTACCATCTATTGGAATAACAAAAATCTCGAGAACAAACTACCTTTCATAATGACAAGGCTACCATCCAATGGAATAACAAAAATCTCGACAACATATTACCTTCCATAATGATAAGTATACCATCCATTGGAGTAACAAAATTGTCGACAATAAACTACCTTCCATAATGACAAGGCTGCCATCTATTGGAATAACAAAAATCTCGAGAACAGACTACCTTCCATAATGACACGGCTACCATCCAATGGAATAACAAAAATCTCGACAACATACAACCTTCCATAATGACAAGGCTACCATGCATTGGAGTAACTAAAATATCGACAACAGACTACCTTCCATAATGACAAGGATACCATCTATTGTAATAACAAAAATCTCGAGAACAAACTAACTTCCATAATGACAAGGGTAATAATTCTTGGAGTAATAAAGATATCGACAACTGACTACCTTCCATAATGACAATGCTACCATCCATTGGAGTGACAAAACTCTCGACAACAAACTACATTCTTTAATAATAAGGCTACCATCCATTGGAATAACAAAAATCTCGACAACAGAATACCTTCCATAATGACAAGGCTACCATCTATTGGAATAACAAAAATCTCGAGAACAAACTACCTTCCATAATGACAAGTCTACCATCCAATGGAATAACAAAAATCTCGACAACATACTACCTTCCATAATGACAGGGCTACCATCCATTGGAGTAACAAAAATCTCGACAACATAGTACCTTCCATAATGACAAGGCTACCATCTATTGGAGTGACAGAAATCACAACGACATACTACCTTCCATAAAGACAAGGCTACCATCCATTGGAGTAACAAAAATCTTGAGAACATACTACCTTGCACAATGACAAGGCTACCATCCAATGGAATAACAAAAATCTCCAGAACATACTACCTTCCATTGTGACAAGGCTACCATCCATTGGAGTAACAAAAATCTCGACAACAAACTACTTTCGATAATGACAAGGCTACCATCCATTGGAGTAACAAAAATCTGAGCAACAAACTACCTTCCATAGTGATAAGGCTACAATCCATTGGAGTAACAAAAATCTCGAGAACAGACTACCTTCCATAATGACAAGTCTACCATCCATTGGAGTAACAAAAACATAGACAACTGACTATGTTCCATAATGACAAGGCTACCATCCAATGGAGTACCAAAAATCTCAACAACAGACTACCTTCCATAATGACAAGGCTACCATCTATTGGAATAACAAAAATCTCGAGAACAAACTACCTTCCATAATGACAAGGCTACTATCCAATGGAATAACAAAAATCTCGACAACATACTACCTTCCATAATGACAATTCTACCATCCATTGGAGTAAGAAAAATATGAACAATAGACTACTTTCCATAATGACAAGGCTACCATCCATTGGAGTGACAAAAATCACAACGATAGACTACCATCCATAAAGACAAGGCTACCATCCATTGGAGTAACAAAAATCTCGAGAACAGACTACCTTCCATAATGACAAGGCTACCATCCAATGGAATAACAAAAATCTCGAGACCAAACTACCTTCCATAGTGACAAGGATACCATCTATTGGAGTAACAAAAATCTCGACAACAGACTACTTTCCATATTGACAAGGCTACCATCCATTGGAGTAACAAAAATATGAACAATAAACTACCTTCTATAGTGACAAGGCTACCATCCATTGGAGTGACAGAAATCACAATGACAGATTACCTTCCATAATGACAATGCTACCATCCATTGGAGTAACAAAAATCTCAACAACAGACTACCTTTCATAATGACAAGGCTACCATCCATTTTAGTAACAAAAATCTCGAAAATAGACTACCTTCCATAATGACAAGGCTACCATCCAATGGAATAACAAAAATCTCGAGAACAAACTACCTTCCATAGTTACAAGGCTACCATCTATTGGAATAACAAAAATCTCGAGAATAGACTACCTTTCATAATGACAACGCTACAATCCAATGGAATAACAAAAATCTCGACAACATACTACCTTCCATAATGATAAGTATACCATCCATTAGAGTAACAAAATTCTCGACAACAAACTGCCTTCCATAATGACAAGGCTACCATCTATTGGAATAACAAAAATCTGGAGAACAAACTACCTTCCATAATGACACGGCTACCATCCAATGGAATAACAAAAATCTCGACAACATACAACCTTCCATAATGACAAGGCTACCATGCATTGGAGTAACAAAAATATCGACAACAGACCACCTTCCATAATGAAAAGGATACCATCTATTGGAATAACAAAAATCTCGAGAACAAACTAACTTCTATAATGACAAGGCTACCATCCAACGGAATAACAAAAATCTCGAGACCAGACTACCTTCCATAGTGACAAGGCTACCATCCATTAGAGTGACAGAAATCACAACGACAGACTACCTTCTATAATAATAAGGCTACCATTCATTGGAATAACAAAAATCTCGACAACAGACTACCTTCCATAATGACAAGTCTACCATCCATTGGAATAACAAAAACATAGACAATAGACTATGTTCCATAATGACAAGGCTATCATCCATTGGAGTAACAAAAATATCAACAACAGACTACCTTCCATAATGACAAGGCTACCATCTATTGGTATAATAAAAATCTTGAGAACAAACTACCTTCCATAATGAGAAGGCTACCATCCAATGGAATAACAAAAATCTCGACAACATACTACCTTCCATAATGACAAGGCTACCATCCATTGGAGTAACAAAAATCTCGACAACAGACTACCTTCCAAAATGACAAGGCGACCATCTATTGTAGTGACAGAAATCATAACGACAAACTACCTTCCATAAAGACTAGGCTACCATCCATTAGAGTAACAAAAATCTCGAGAACATACTACCTTCCATAATGACAAGGCTACCATCCAATGGAATAAAAAAAAATCTCCAGAACAGACTACCTTCCATTGTGACAAGGCTACCATCCATTGGAGTAACAAAAATCTCAACGACAGACTACTTTCTATAATGACAAGGCTACCATCCATTGGAATAACAAAAATCTGAGCAACAGACTACCTTCCATAGTGACAAGGCTACCATCCATTGGAGTAACCAAAATCTCGAGAACATACTACCTTCCATAATGACAAGTCTACCATCCATTGGAGTAACAAAAACATTGACAACAGACTATGTTCCATAATGATAAGGCTACAATCCATTGGAGTGACATAAATCACAACGACAGACTACCTTCCATAAAGACAAGGCTACCATCCATTGGAGTAACAAAAATCTCGAGAACAGACTACCTTCCATAATGACAAGGCTACCATCCAATGGAATAACAAAAATCTCGAGAACAAACTAACTTCCATATTGACAAGGCTACCATCCATTGGAGTAACAAAAATCTCGACAACAGCTACTTTCCATAATGACAAGGCTACCATCCATTGGAGTAACAAAAATCTGAACAACAAACTACCTTCTATAGTGACAAGGCTACCGTCCATTGGAGTGACAGAAATCACAATGACAAACTACCTTCCATAATGACAATGCTACCATCCATTGGAGTAACAAAAATCTCAACAACAGACTACCGTTCATAATGACAAGGCTACCATCCATTTTAGTAACAAAAATCTCGAAAATAGACTACCTTCCATAATGACAAGGCTACCATCCAATGGAATAACAAAAATCTCGAGAAGAGACTACCTTCCATAGTTACAAGGCTACCATCCATTGGAGTGACAGAAGTCACAACGACAGACTACCTTCCATAATTACAAGGCTACCATCCATTGGAGTAACAAAGATCTCGAAAACAAACTACCTTCCATAATGACAAGGCTACCATCCATTGGAGAAACAAAAATCTCGACAACAGACTACGTTCCATAATGAAAAGGCAACCATCCATTGGAGTAACCAAAATCTCGACAATAGACTACATTATATAATGACAAGGCTACCATCTATTGGAATAACATAAATCTCGAGAACATACTACCTTCCAAAATGACAAGCCTACCATCCATTGGAGTAACAAAAATCTCGACAACAGACTACCTTCCATAATGAAAAGGCTACCATCTATTGGAATAACAAAAATCTCGAGAACAAACTACCTTTCATAATGACAAGGCTACCATCCAATGGAATAACAAAAATCTCGACAACATATTACCTTCCATAATGATAAGTATACCATCCATTGGAGTAACAAAATTGTCGACAATAAACTACCTTCCATAATGACAAGGTTGCCATCTATTGGAATAACAAAAATCTCGAGAACAGACTACCTTCCATAATGACACGGCTACCATCCAATGGAATAACAAAAATCTCGACAACATACAACCTTCCATAATGACAAGGCTACCATGCATTGGAGTAACAAAAATATCGACAACAGACTACCTTCCATAATGACAAGGATACCATCTATTGGAATAACAAAAATCTCGAGAACAGACTACCTTCCTTAATGACACGGCTACCATCCAATGAATAACAAAAATCTCGACAACATACAACCTTCCATAATGACAAGGCTACCATGCATTGGAGTAACAAAAATATCGACAACAGACTACCTTCCATAATGACAAGGATACCATCTATTGTAATAACAAAAATCTCGAGAACAAACTAACTTCCATTATGACAAGGCTACAATTCATTGGAGTAATAAAGATATCGACAACTGACTACCTTCAATAATGACAATGCTACCATCCATTGGAGTGACAAAAATATCGACAACAGACTACCTTCTTTAATAATAAGGGTACCATCCATTGGAATAACAAAAATCTCGACAACAGACTACCTTCCATAATGACAAGTCTACCATCCATTGGAGTAACAAAAACATAGACAACAGACTATGTTCCATAATGACAAGGCTACCATCCATTGGAGTAACAAAAATCCCAACAACAGACTACCTTCCATAATGACAAGGCTACCATCCATTGGAGTAACAAAAATCTCGAGAACAAACTACCTTCCATAATGACAAGGCTATCATCCAATGGAATAACAAAAATCTCGACAACATACTGCCTTCCATAATGACAAGGCTACCATCCATTGGAGTAACAAAAATCTCAAAAATAGACTACCTTCCATAACGACAAGGCTACCATCTATTGGAGTGACAGAAATCACAACGACAGACTACCTTCCATAAAGACAACGCTACCATCCATTGAAGTAACAAAAATCTCGAGAACATACTAATTTCCATAATGACAAGGCTACCATCCAATGGAATAACAAAAATCTCCAGAACAGATTACCTTCCATTGTGACAAGGCTACCATCCATTGGAGTAACAAAAATCTCGACGACAAACTACTTTTCATAATGACAAGGCTACCATCCATTGGAGTAACAAAAATCTGAGCAACAGACTACCTTCCATAGTGACAAGGCTACCATCCATTGGAGTAACAAAAATCTCGAGAACAGACTACCTTCCATAATGACAAGTCTACCATCCATTGGAGTAACAAAAACATAGACAACAGACTATGTTCCATAATGACAAGGCTACCATCCATTGGAGTAACAAAAATCTCAACAACAGATTACCTTCCATAATGACAAGGCTACCATCTATTGGAATAACAAAAATCTCGAGAACAAACTACCTTCCATAATTACAAGTCTACCATCCAATGGATTAACAAAAATCTCGACAACATACTACCTTCCATAATGACAAGGCTACCATCCATTGGAGTAACAAAAATCTCGACAATAGACTACCTTCCATAATGACAAGGCTACCATCTATTGGAGTAACAGAAATCACAATGACAGACTACCTTCCATAAAGACAAGGCTACCATCCATTGGAGTAACAAAAATCTCGAGAACATACTACCTTCCACAATGACAAGGCTACCATCCATTGGAGTAACAAAAATCGCTAAAATAGACTACCTTCCATAATGATAAGGCTACCATCCATTGGAGTAACAAAAATCTCGACAACAGACTACCTTCCATAATGAAAAGGCTACCATCTATTGGAATAACAAAAATCTCGAGAACAGACTACCTTTCATAATGACAAGGCTACCATCCAATCGAATAACAAAAATCTCGACAACATACTGCCTTCCATAATGATAAGTATACCATCCATTGGAGTAAAAAAATTGTCGACGACAGACTACCTTCCATAATGACAAGGCTACCATCTATTGGAATAACAAAAATCCCGAGAACAGACTACCTTCCATAATGACACGGCTACCATCCAATGAATAACAAAAATCTCGACAACATACAACCTTCCATAATGACAAGGCTACCATGCATTGGAGTAACAAAAATATTGACAACAGACTACCTTCCATAATGACAAGGATACCATCTATTGTAATAACAAAAATCTCGAGAACAAACTACCTTCCATAATGACAAGGCTATCATCCAATGGAATAACAAAAATCTCGACAACATACTGCCTTCCATAATGACAAGGCTACCATCCATTGGAGTAACAAAAATCTCAAAAATAGACTACCTTCCATAACGACAAGGCTACCATCTATTGGAGTGACAGAAATCACAACGACAGACTACCTTCCATAAAGACAACGCTACCATCCATTGAAGTAACAAAAATCTCGAGAACATACTAATTTCCATAATGACAAGGCTACCATCCAATGGAATAACAAAAATCTCCAGAACAGATTACCTTCCATTGTGACAAGGCTACCATCCATTGGAGTAACAAAAATCTCGACGACAGACTACTTTTCATAATGACAAGGCTACCATCCATTGGAGTAACAAAAATCTGAGCAACAGACTACCTTCCATAGTGACAAGGATACCATCCATTGGAGTAACAAAAATCTCGAGAACAGACTACCTTCCATAATGACAAGTCTACCATCCATTGGAGTAACAAAAACATAGACAACAGACTATGTTCCATAATGACAAGGCTACCATCCATTGGAGTAACAAAAATCTCAACAACAGATTACCTTCCATAATGACAAGGCTACCATCTATTGGAATAACAAAAATCTCGAGAACAAACTACCTTCCATAATTACAAGTCTACCATCCAATGGATTAACAAAAATCTCGACAACATACTACCTTCCATAATGACAAGGCTACCATCCATTGGAGTAACAAAAATCTCGACAACAGACTACCTTCCATAATGACAAGGCTACCATCTATTGGAGTAACAGAAATCACAATGACAGACTACCTTCCATAAAGACAAGGCTACCATCCATTGGAGTAACAAAAATCTCGAGAACATACTACCTTCCACAATGACAAGGCTACCATCCATTGGAGTAACAAAAATCGCTAAAATAGACTACCTTCCATAATGATAAGGCTACCATCCATTGGAGTAACAAAAATCTCGACAACAGACTACCTTCCATAATGAAAAGGCTACCATCTATTGGAATAACAAAAATCTCGAGAACAGACTACCTTTCATAATGACAAGGCTACCATCCAATCGAATAACAAAAATCTCGACAACATACTGCCTTCCATAATGATAAGTATACCATCCATTGGAGTAAAAAAATTGTCGACGACAGACTACCTTCCATAATGACAAGGCTACCATCTATTGGAATAACAAAAATCTCGAGAACAGACTACCTTCCATAATGACACGGCTACCATCCAATGAATAACAAAAATCTCGACAACATACAACCTTCCATAATGACAAGGCTACCATGCATTGGAGTAACAAAAATATCGACAATAGACTACCTTCCATAATGACAAGGATACCATCTATTGTAATAACAAAAATCTCGAGAACAAACTAACTTCCATTATGACAAGGCTACAATTCATTGGAGTAATAAAGATATCGACAACTGACTACCTTCAATAATGACAATGCTACCATCCATTGGAGTGACAAAAATATCGACAACAGACTACCTTCTTTAATAATAAGGGTACCATCCATTGGAATAACAAAAATCTCGACAACAGACTACCTTCCATAATGACAAGTCTACCATCCATTGGAGTAACAAAAACATAGACAACAGACTATGTTCCATAATGACAAGGCTACCATCCATTGGAGTAACAAAAATCCCAACAACAGACTACCTTCCATAATGACAAGGCTACCATCCATTGGAGTAACAAAAATCTCGAGAACAAACTACCTTCCATAATGACAAGGCTATCATCCAATGGAATAACAAAAATCTCGACAACATACTACCTTCCATAATGACAAGGCTACCATCCATTGGAGTAACAAAAATCTCAAAAATAGACTACCTTCCATAACGACAAGGCTACCATCTATTGGAGTGACAGAAATCACAACGACAGACTACCTTCCATAAAGACAACGCTACCATCCATTGAAGTAACAAAAATCTCGAGAACATACTAATTTCCATAATGACAAGGCTACCATCCAATGGAATAACAAAAATCTCCAGAACAGATTACCTTCCATTGTGACAAGGCTACCATCCATTGGAGTAACAAAAATCTCGACGACAGACTACTTTTCATAATGACAAGGCTACCATCCATTAGAGTAACAAAAATCGGAGCAACATACTACCTTCCATAGTGACAAGGCTACCATCCATTGGAGTAACAAAACTCTCGAGAACAGACTACCTTCCATAATGACAAGTCTACCATCCATTGGAGTAACAAAAACATAGACAACAGACTATGTTCCATAATGACAAGGCTACCATCCATTGGAGTAACAAAAATCTCAACAACAGATTACCTTCCATAATGACAAGGCTACCATCTATTGGAATAACAAAAATCTCGAGAACAAACTACCTTCCATAATTACAAGTCTACCATCCAATGGATTAACAAAAATCTCGACAACATACTACCTTCCATAATGACAAGGCTACCATCCATTGGAGTAACAAAAATCTCGACAACAGACTACCTTCCATAATGACAAGGCTACCATCTATTGGAGTAACAGAAATCACAATGACAGACTACCTTCCATAAAGACAAGGCTACCATCCATTGGAGTAACAAAAATCTCGAGAACATACTACCTTCCACAATGACAAGGCTAACATCCAATGGAATAACAAAAATCTCCAGAACAGACTACCTTCCATTGTGACAAGGCTACCATCCATTAGAGTAACAAAAATCTCGACAACAGACTACTTTCCATAATGACAAGGCTACCATCTATTGGAGTGACAGAAATCACAACGACAGACTACCTTCCATAAAGACAAGGCTACCATCCATTGGAGTAACAAAAATCTCGAGAACATACTACCTTCCATAATGACAAGGCTACCATCCAATGGAATAACAAAAATCTCCAGAACAGACTACCTTCCATTGTGACAAGGCTACCATCCATTAGAGTAACAAAAATCTCGACAACAGACTACTTTCCATAATGACAAGGCTACCATCCATTGGAGTAACAAAAATCTGAGCAACAGACTACCTTCCATAGTGATAAAGATACCATCCATTGGAGTAAAAAACATCTCGAGAACAGACTACCTTCCATAATGACAAGTCTACCATCCATTGGAGTAACAAAAACATAGACAACAGACTATGTTCCATAATGACAAGGCTACCATCCAATGGAGTAACAAAAATCTCAACAACAGACTACCTTCCATAATGACAAGGCTACCATCTATTGGAATAACAAAAATCTCGAGAACAAACTACCTTCCATAATGACAAGGCTACCATCCAATGGAATAACAAAAATCTCGGGAACAAACTACCTTCCATAATGACAAGGCTATCATCAAATGGAATAACAAAAACCTCGACAACATACTACCTTCCATAATAACAAGGCTACCATCCATTGGAGTAACAAAAATCTCAAAAATAGACTACCTTCCATAATGACAAGGCTACCATCTATTGGAGTGACAGAAATCACAACGACAGACTACCTTCCATAAAGACAAAGCGACCATCCATTGGAGTAACAAAAATCTCGAGAACATACTAATTTCCATAATGACAAGGATACCATCTAATGGAATAACAAAAATCTCCAAAATAGACTACCTTCCATTGTGACAAGGCTACCATCCATTGGAGTAACAAAAATCTCGACGACAGACTACTTTCCATAATGACAAGGCTTCCATCCATTGGAGTAACAAAAATCTCAACAACAGACTACCTTCCATAATGACAAGGCTACCATCTATTGGAATAACAAAAATCTCGAGAATAAACTACCTTCCATAATGACAAGTCAACCATCCAATGGAATAACAAAAATCTCGACAACATACTACCTTCCATAATGACAAGGCTACCATCCATTGGAGTAACAAAAATCTCGACAACAGACTACCTTCCATAATGACAAGGCTACCATCTATTGGAGTGACAGAAATCAAAACGACAGACTACCTTCCATAAAGACAAGGCTACCATCCATTGGAGTAACAAAAATCTCGAGAACATACTACCTTCCACAATGACAAGGCTACCATCCAATGGAATAACAAAAATCTCCAGAACAGACTACCTTCCATTGTGACAAGGCTACCATCCATTAGAGTAACAAAAATCTCAACAACAGACTACTTTCCATAATGACAAGGCTACCATCTATTGGAGTGACAGAAATCACAACGACAAACTACCTTCCATAAAGACAAGGCTACCATCCATTGGAGTAACAAAAATCTCGAAAACATACTACCTTCCACAATGACAAGGCTACCATCCAATGGAATAACAAAAATCTCCAGAACAGACTACCTTACATTGTGACAAGGCTACCATCCATTAGAGTAACAAAAATCTCGGCAACAGACTACTTTCCATAATGACAAGGCTACCATCCATTGGAGTAACAAAAATCTGAGCAACAGACTACCTTCCATAGTGATAAGGCTACCATCCATTGGAGTAACAAAAATCTCGAGAACAGACTACCTTCCATAATGACAAGTCTACCATCCATTGGAGTAACAAAAACATAGACAACAGACTATGTTCCATAATGACAAGGCTACCATCCAATGGAGTAACAAAAATCTCAACAACAGACTTCCTTCCATAATGAGAATGCTACCATCCATTGGAGTAACAATAATCTCAACAACAGACTACCTTCCATAATGACAAGTCTACCATCCAATGGAATAACAAAAATCTCGACAACATACTACCTTCCATAATGACAATGCTACCATCCATTGGAGTAACAAAAATCTCGACAACAGACTACCTTCCATAATGACAAGGCTACCATCTATTGGAGTTACAGAAATCACAACGACAAACTAACTTCCATAAAGACAAGGCTACCATCCATTGGAGTAACAAAAATCTCGAGAACATACTACCTTCCACAATGACAAGGCTACCATCCAATAGAATAACAAAAATCTCCAAAACAAACTACCTTCCATTGTGACAAGGCTACCATCCATTAGAGTAACAAAAATCTCGACAACAGACTACTTTCCATAATGACAAGGTTACCATCTATTGGAGTGACAAAAATCACAACGACAGACTACCTTCCATAAAGACAAGGCTACCATCCATTGGAGTAACAAAAATCTCGAGAACATACTACCTTCCACAATGACAAGGCTACCATCCAATGGAAAAACAAAAATCTCCAGAACAGACTACCTTCCATTGTGACAAGGCTACCATCCATTAGAGTAACAAAAATCTCGACAACATACTACTTTCCATAATGACAAGGCTACCATCCATTGGAGTAACAAAAATCTGAGCAACAGACTACCTTCCATAGTGATAAGGCTACCATCCATTGGAGTAACAAAAATCTCGAGAACAGACTACCTTCCATAATGACAAGTCTACCATCCATTGGAGTAACAAAAACATAGACAACAGACTATGTTCCATAATGACAAGGCTACCATCCAATGGAGTAACAAAAATCTCAACAACAGACTTCCTTCCATAATGAGAATGCTACCATCTATTGGAATAACAAAAATCTCGAGAACAAACTACCTTCCATAATGACAAGGCTACCATCCAATGGAATAACAAAAATCTCGACAACATACTACCTTCCATAATGACAATTCTACCATCCATTGGAGTAAGAAAAATATTAACAATAGACTACTTTCCATAATGACAACGCTACCATCCATTGGAGTGATAGAAATCACAACGACAGACTACCTTCCATAAAGACAAGGCTACCATCCATTGGAATAACAAAAATCTCGAGAACAGGCTACCTTCCATAGTTACAAGGCTACCATCTATCGGAGTAACAAAAATCTCGACAACATACTACTTTCCATAATGACAAGGCTACCATCCATTGGAGTACCAAAAATCTGAACAAAAAACTACCCTCTATAGTGACAAGGCTACCATCCATTGGAGTGACAGAAATCACAATGACAGACTACCTTCTATAATGACAAGGCTACAATCCATTTTAGTAACAAAAATCTCAAAAATAGACTACCTTCCATAATGACAAGGCTACCATCCAATGGAATAAAAAAATCTCGAGAACAGACTACCTTCCATAGTTACAAGGCTACCATCCATTGGAGTGACAGAAATCACAACTACAAACTACCTTCCATAATGACAAGGCTACCATTCATTGGAGTAACAAAAATCTCGACAACAGAATATGTTCCATAATGAAAAGGCTACCATCCATTGGAGTAACAAAAATCTCGACAACAGACTACCTTCTATAATGACAAGGCTACCATCTATTGGAATAACATAAATCTCGAGAACATACTACCTTCCATAATGACAAGTCTACCATCCATTGGAGTAACAAAAATCACTAAAATAGACTACCTTCCATAATGATAAGGCTACCATCCATTGGAGTAACAAAAATCTTGACAACAAACTACCTTCCATAATGAAAAGGCTACCATCTATTGGAATAACAAAAATCTCGAGAACAGACCTCCTTTCATAATGACAAGGCTACCATCCAATGGAATAACAAAAATCTCGACAACATACAACCTTCCATAATGACAAGGCTAACATGCATTGGAGTAACAAAAATATCGACAATAGACTACCTTCCATAATGACAAGGATACCATGCATTGGAGTAACAAAAATATCGACAACAGACTACCTTCCATAATGACAAGGACACCATCTATTGTAATAACAAAAATCTCGAGAATAAACTAACTTCCATAATGACAAGGCTACAATTCATTGGAGTAATAAAGATATCGACCACTGACTACCTTCAATAATGACAATGCTACCATCCATTGGAGTGACAAAAATCTCGACAACAGACTACCTTCTTTAATAATAAGGCTACCATCCATTGGAATAATAAAAATCACGACAACAGACTACCTTCAATAATGACAAGTCTACCATCCTTTGGAGTAACAAAAACATAGACAACAGACTATGTTCCATAATGACAAGGCTACCATCCATTGGAGTAACAAAAATCTCAACAACAGACTACCTTCCATAATTACAAGGCTTCCATCTATTGGAGTAACAAAAATCTCCAGAACAGACTACCTTCCATTGTGACAAGGCTACCATCCATTGGAGTAACAAAAATCTCGACAACAGACTACTTTCCATAATGACAAGGCTACCATTAATTGGAGTAACAAAAATCTGAGCAACAAACTACCTTCCATAGTGATAAGGATACCATCCATTGGAGTAACAAAAATCTAGAGAACAGACTACCTTCCATAATGACAAGTCTACCATCCATTGGAGTAACAAAAACATAGACAACAGACTATGCTCCATAATGACAAGGCTACCATCCATTGGAGTAAAAAAAATCTCAACAACAGACTACCTTCCATAAAGACAAGGCTACCATCTATAGGAATAACAAAAATCTTGACAACAAACTACCTTCCATAAAGACAAGGCTACCATCCATTGGAGTATCAAAAATCTCGAGAACAGACTACCTTCCATATTGATAAGGCTACCATCCAATAGAATAACAAAAATCTCGAGAACAAACTACCTTCCATAGTGACAAGGCTACCATCCATTGGAGTAACAAAAATCTTGACAACAGACTACTTTCCATAATGACAAGGCTACCATCAATTGGAGTAACAAAAATCTAAACAACAAACTACCTTCTATAGTGACAAGGCTACCATCCATTGGAGTGACAGAAATCACAATGACAAACTACCTTCCATAATGACAATGCTACCATCCATGGGAGTAACAAAAATCTCAACAACAGACTACCTTTCATAATGACAAGGCTACTATCCATTTTAGTAACAAAAATCTCGAAAATAGACTACCTTCGATAATGACAAGGCTACCATCCAATGGAATAACAAAAATCTCGAGAACAGACTACCTTCCATAGTTACAAGGCTACCATCCATTCGAGTGACAGAAATCACAACTACAGACTACCTTCCATAATGACAAGGCTACCATCCATTGGAGTAACAAAAATCTCGACAACAGACTATGTTCCATAATGAAAAGGCTACAATCCATTGGAGTACCAAAAATCTCGACAACAGACTACCTTCTATAATGACAAGGCTACCATCTATTGGAATAACAAAAATCTCGAGAACAGACTACCTTCCATAATGACAAGGCTACCATCCAATGGAATAACAAAAATCTCGACAACATACTACCTTCCATAATGATAAGTATACCATCCATTGGAGTAACAAAATTCTCGACAATAGACTACCTTCCATAATGACAAGGCTACCATCTATTGGAATAACAAAAATCTCGAGAATAGACTACCTTCCATAATGTCACGGCTACCATCCAATAGGAATAACAAAAATCTCGACAACATCCAACCTTCCATAATGACAAGGCTACCATGCATTGGAGTAACAAAAATCTAGAGACCAGACTACCTTCCATAATGACAAGGCTACCATCCATTAGAGTGACAAAAATCACAACGACAAACTACCTTCTATAATGACAAGGCTACCATCCATTGGAATAACAAAAATCTCGACAACAGACTAACTTCCATAATGACAAATCTACCGTCCATTGGAGTAAGAAAAATATGAACAATAGACTACTTTCCATAATGACAAGGCTACCATCCATTGGAGTGACAGAAATCACAATGACAGACTACCTTCCATAAAGACAAGGCTACCATCCATTGGAGTAACAAAAATCTCGAGAACAGACTACCTTCCATAATGACAAGGCTACCATCCAATGGAATAACAAAAATCTCGAGACCAAACTACCTTTCATAGTGACAAGGCTACCATCTATTGGAGTAACAAAAATCTCGACAACAGACTACTTTCCATAATGACAAGGCTACCATCCATTGGAGTAACAAAAATCTGAACAACAAACTACCTTCTATAGTGACAAGGCTATCATCCGTTGGAGTGACAGAAATCACAATGACAGACTACCTTCCATAATGACAATGCTACCATCCATTGGAGTAACAAAAATCTCAACAACAGACTACCTTTCATAATGACAAGGCTTCCATCTATTGGAATAACAAAAATATCGGGAACAAACTACCTTCCATAATGACAAGGCTATCGTCCAATGGAATAACAAAAATCTCGACAACATACTACCTTCCATAATGACAAGGCTACCATCCATTGGAGTAACAAAAATCTCAAAAACACACTACCTTCCATAATGACAAGGCTACCATCTATTGGAGTGACAGAAATAACAACAACAGACTACCTTCCATAAAGACAAGGCTACCATCCATTGGAGTAACAAAAATCTCGTGAACATACTAATTTCCATAATGACAAGGCTACCATCCAATGGAATAACAAAAATCTCCAGAACAGACTACCTTCCATTGTGACAAGGCTACCATCCATTGGAGTAACAAAAATCTCGACAACAGACTACTTTCCATAATGACAAGGCTATCATTAATTGGAGTAACAAAAATCTGAGCAACAAACTACCTTCCATAGTGATAAGGATACCATCCATTGGAGTAACAAAAATCTAGAGAACAGACTACCTTCCATAATGACAAGTCTACCATCCATTGGAGTAACAAAAACATAGACAACAGACTATGCTCCATAATGACAAGGCTACCATCCATTGGAGTAACAAAAATCTCAACAACAGACTACCTTCCATAAAGACAAGGCTACTATCTATAGGAATAACAAAAATCTTGACAACAAACTACCTTCCATAAAGACAAGGCTACCATCCATTGGAGTATCAAAAATCTCGAGAACAGACTACCTTCCATATTGATAAGGCTACCATCCAATAGAATACCAAAATCTCGAGAACAAACTACCTTCCATAGTGACAAGGCTACCATCCATTGGAGTAACAAAAATCTTGACAACAGACTACTTTCCATAATGACAAGGCTACCATCCATTGGAGTAACAAAAATCTAAACAACAAACTACCTTCTATAGTGACAAGGCTACCATCCATTGGAGTGACAGAAATCACAATGACAAACTACCTTCCATAATGACAATGCTACCATCCATGGGAGTAACAAAAATCTCAACAACAGACTACCTTTCATAATGACAAGGCTACCATCCATTTTAGTAACAAAAATCTCGAAAATAGACTACCTTCGATAATGACAAGGCTACCATCCAATGGAATAACAAAAATCTCGAGAACAGACTACCTTCTATAGTTACAAGGCTACCATCCATTCGAGTGACAGAAATCACAACTATAGACTACCTTCCATAATGACAAGGCTACCATCCATTGGAGTAACAAAAATCTCGACAACAGACTATGTTCCATAATGAAAAGGCTACAATCCATTGGAGTACCAAAAATCTCGACAACAGACTAACTTCTATAATGACAAGGCTACCATCTATTGGAATAACAAAAATCTTGAGAACAGACTACCTTCCATAATGACAAGGCTACCATCCAATGGAATAACAAAAATCTCGACAACATACTACCTTCCATAATGATAAGTATACCATCCATTGGAGTAACAAAATTCTCGACAATAGACTACCTTCCATAATGACAAGGCTACCATCTATTGGAATAACAAAAATCTCGAGAACAGACTACCTTCCATAATGTCACGGCTACCATCCAAAAGGAATAACAAAAATCTCGACAACATCCAACCTTCCATAATGACAAGGCTACCATGCATTGGAGTAACAAAAATCTAGAGACCAGACTACCTTCCATAATGACAAGGCTACCATCCATTAGAGTGACAAAAATCACAACGACAAACTACCTTCTATAATGACAAGGCTACCATCCATTGGAATAACAAAAATCTCGACAACAGACTACCTTCCATAATGACAAATCTACCGTCCATTGGAGTAAGAAAAATATGAACAATAGACTACTTTCCATAATGACAAGGCTACCATCCATTGGAGTGACAGAAATCACAATGACAGACTACCTTCCATAAAGACAAGGCTACCATCCATTGGAGTAACAAAAATCTCGAGAACAGACTACCTTTCATAATGACAAGGCTACCATCCAATGGAATAACAAAAATCTCGAGACCAAACTACCTTTCATAGTGACAAGGCTACCATCTATTGGAGTAACAAAAATCTCGACAACAGACTACTTTCCATAATGACAAGGCTACCATCCATTGGAGTAACAAAAATCTGAACAACAAACTACCTTCTATAGTGACAAGGCTATCATCCGTTGGAGTGACAGAAATCACAATGACAGACTACCTTCCATAATGACAATGCTACCATCCATTGGAGTAACAAAAATCTCAACAACAGACTACCTTTCATAATGACAAGGCTTCCATCTATTGGAATAACAAAAATATCGGGAACAAACTACCTTCCATAATGACAAGGCTATCGTCCAATGGAATAACAAAAATCTCGACAACATACTACCTTCCATAATGACAAGGCTACCATCCATTGGAGTAACAAAAATCTCAAAAACACACTACCTTCCATAATGACAAGGCTACCATCTATTGGAGTGACAGAAATAACAACAACAGACTACCTTCCATAAAGACAAGGCTACCATCCATTGGAGTAACAAAAATCTCGTGAACATACTAATTTCCATAATGACAAGGCTACCATCCAATGGAATAACAAAAATCTCTAGAACAGACTACCTTCCATTGTGACAAGGCTACCATCCATTGGAGTAACAAAAATCTCGACAACAGACTACTTTCCATAATGACAAGGCTACCATTAATTGGAGTAACAAAAATCTGAGCAACAAACTACCTTCCATAGTGATAAGGATACCATCCATTGGAGTAACAAAAATCTAGAGAACAGACTACCTTCCATAATGACAAGTCTACCATCCATTGGAGTAACAAAAATCTCGAGACCAAACTACCTTTCATAGTGACAAGGCTACCATCTATTGGAGTAACAAAAATCTCGACAACAGACTACTTTCCATAATGACAAGGCCACCATCCATTGGAGTAACAAAAATATGAACAACAAACTACCTTCTATAGTGACAAGGCTATCATCCATTGGAGTGACAGAAATCACAATGACAGACTACCTTCCATAATGACAATGCTACCATCCATTGGAGTAACAAAAATCTCAACAACAGACTACCTTCCATAATGACAAGGCTTCCATCTATTGGAATAACAAAAATATCGGGAACAAACTACCTTCCATAATGACAAGGCTATCGTCCAATGGAATAACAAAAATCTCGACAACATACTACCTTCCATAATGACAAGGCTACCATCCATTGGAGTAACAAAAATCTCAAAAACACACTACCTTCCATAATGACAAGGCTACCATCTATTGGAGTGACAGAAATAACAATAACAGACTACCTTCCATAAAGACAAGGCTACCATCCATTGGAGTAACAAAAATCTCGAGAACATACTAATTTCCATAATGACAAGGCTACCATCCAATGGAATAACAAAAATCTCCAGAACAGACTACCTTCCATTGTGACAAGGCTACCATCCATTGGAGTAACAAAAATCTCGACAACAGACTACTTTCCATAATGACAAGGCTACCATTAATTGGAGTAACAAAAATCTGACAACAAACTACCTTCCATAGTGATAAGGATACCATCCATTGGAGTAACAAAAATCTAGAGAACAGACTACCTTCCATAATGACAAGTCTACCATCCATTGGAGTAACAAAAACATAGACAACAGACTATGCTCCATAATGACAAGGCTACCATCCATTGGAGTAACAAAAATCTCAACAATAGACTACCTTCCATAAAGACAAGGCTACCATCTATAGGAATAACAAAAATCTTGACAACAAACTACCTTCCATAAAGACAAGGCTACCATCCATTGGAGTAACAAAAATCTCGAGAACAGACTACCTTCCATATTGATAAGGCTACCATCCAATAGAATAACAAAAATCTCGAGAACAAACTACCTTCCATAGTGACAAGGCTACCATCTATTGGAATAACAAAAATCTTGACAACAGACTACTTTCCATAATGACAAGGCTACCATCCATTGGAGTAACAAAAATCTAAACAATAAACTACCTTCTATAGTGACAAGGCTACCATCCATTGGAGTGACAGAAATCACAATGACAAACTACCTTCCATAATGACAATGCTACCATCCATGGGAGTAACAAAAATCTCAACAACAGACTACCTTTCATAATGACAAGGCTACCATCCATTTTAGTAACAAAAATCTCGAAAATAGACTACCTTCGATAATGACAAGGCTACCATCCAATGGAATAACAAAAATCTCTAGAACAGACTACCTTCCATAGTTACAAGGCTACCATCCATTCGAGTGACAGAAATCACAACTACAGACTACCTTCCATAATGACAAGGCTACCATCCATTGGAGTAACATAAATCTCGAGAACATACTACCTTCCATAATGACAAGTCTACCATCCATTGGAGTAACAAAAATCACTAAAATAGACTACCTTCCATAATGATAAGGCTACCATCCATTGGAGTAACAAAAATCTTGACAACAGACTACCTTCCATAATGAAAAGGCTACCATCTATTGGAATAACAAAAATCTCGAGAACAGACCTCCTTTCATAATGACAAGGCTACCATCCAATGGAATAACAAAAATCTCGACAACATACAACCTTCCATAATGACAAGGCTAACATGCATTGGAGTAACAAAAATATCGACAATAGACTACCTTCCATAATGACAAGGATACCATGCATTGGAGTAACAAAAATATCGACAACAGACTACCTTCCATAATGACAAGGACATCATCTATTGTAATAACAAAAATCTCGAAAATAAACTAACTTCCATAATGACAAGGCTACAATTCATTGGAGTAATAAAGATATCGACAACTGACTACCTTCAATAATGACAATGCTACCATCCATTTGAGTGACAAAAATCTCGACAACAGACTACCTTCTTTAATAATAAGGCTACCATCCATTGGAATAACAAAAATCACGACAACAGACTACCTTCCATAATGACAAGTCTACCATCCTTTGGAGTAACAAAAACATAGACAACAGACTATGTTCCATAATGACAAGGCTACCATCCATTGGAGTAACAAAAATCTCAACAACAGACTACCTTCCATAATGACAAGGCTACCATCCATTGGAGTAACAAAAATCTCGAGAACAGACTACCTTTCATAATGACAAGGCTACCATCCAATGGAATAACAAAAATCTCGAGACCAAACTACCTTTCATAGTGACAAGGCTACCATCTATTGGAGTAACAAAAATCTCGACAACAGACTACTTTCCATAATGACAAGGCTACCATCCATTGGAGTAACAAAAATCTGAACAACAAACTACCTTCTATAGTGACAAGGCTATCATCCGTTGGAGTGACAGAAATCACAATGACAGACTACCTTCCATAATGACAATGCTACCATCCATTGGAGTAACAAAAATCTCAACAACAGACTACCTTTCATAATGACAAGGCTTCCATCTATTGGAATAACAAAAATATCGGGAACAAACTACCTTCCATAATGACAAGGCTATCGTCCAATGGAATAACAAAAATCTCGACAACATACTACCTTCCATAATGACAAGGCTACCATCCATTGGAGTAACAAAAATCTCAAAAACACACTACCTTCCATAATGACAAGGCTACCATCTATTGGAGTGACAGAAATAACAACAACAGACTACCTTCCATAAAGACAAGGCTACCATCCATTGGAGTAACAAAAATCTCGTGAACATACTAATTTCCATAATGACAAGGCTACCATCCAATGGAATAACAAAAATCTCCAGAACAGACTACCTTCCATTGTGACAAGGCTACCATCCATTGGAGTAACAAAAATCTCGACAACAGACTACTTTCCATAATGACAAGGCTACCATTAATTGGAGTAACAAAAATCTGAGCAACAAACTACCTTCCATCGTGATAAGGCTACCATCCATTGGAGTAACAAAAATCTCGAGAACAGACTACCTTTCATAATGACAAGGCTACCATCCATTGGAGTAACAAAAATCTCGAGACCAAACTACCTTTCATAGTGACAAGGCTACCATCTATTGGAGTAACAAAAATCTCGACAACAGACTACTTTCCATAATGACAAGGCTACCATCCATTGGAGTAACAAAAATCTGAACAACAAACTACCTTCTATAGTGACAAGGCTATCATCCGTTGGAGTGACAGAAATCACAATGACAGACTACCTTCCATAATGACAATGCTACCATCCATTGGAGTAACAAAAATCTCAACAACAGACTACCTTTCATAATGACAAGGCTTCCATCTATTGGAATAACAAAAATATCGGGAACAAACTACCTTCCATAATGACAAGGCTATCGTCCAATGGAATAACAAAAATCTCGACAACATACTACCTTCCATAATGACAAGGCTACCATCCATTGGAGTAACAAAAATCTCAAAAACACACTACCTTCCATAATGACAAGGCTACCATCTATTGGAGTGACAGAAATAACAACAACAGACTACCTTCCATAAAGACAAGGCTACCATCCATTGGAGTAACAAAAATCTCGTGAACATACTAATTTCCATAATGACAAGGCTACCATCCAATGGAATAACAAAAATCTCTAGAACAGACTACCTTCCATTGTGACAAGGCTACCATCCATTGGAGTAACAAAAATCTCGACAACAGACTACTTTCCATAATGACAAGGCTACCATTAATTGGAGTAACAAAAATCTGACAACAAACTACCTTCCATAGTGATAAGGATACCATCCATTGGAGTAACAAAAATCTAGAGAACAGACTACCTTCCATAATGACAAGTCTACCATCCATTGGAGTAACAAAAACATAGACAACAGACTATGCTCCATAATGACAAGGCTACCATCCATTGGAGTAACAAAAATCTCAACAATAGACTACCTTCCATAAAGACAAGGCTACCATCTATAGGAATAACAAAAATCTTGACAACAAACTACCTTCCATAAAGACAAGGCTACCATCCATTGGAGTAACAAAAATCTCGAGAACAGACTACCTTCCATATTGATAAGGCTACCATCCAATAGAATAACAAAAATCTCGAGAACAAACTACCTTCCATAGTGACAAGGCTACCATCTATTGGAATAACAAAAATCTTGACAACAGACTACTTTCCATAATGACAAGGCTACCATCCATTGGAGTAACAAAAATCTAAACAATAAACTACCTTCTATAGTGACAAGGCTACCATCCATTGGAGTGACAGAAATCACAATGACAAACTACCTTCCATAATGACAATGCTACCATCCATGGGAGTAACAAAAATCTCAACAACAGACTACCTTTCATAATGACAAGGCTACCATCCATTTTAGTAACAAAAATCTCGAAAATAGACTACCTTCGATAATGACAAGGCTACCATCCAATGGAATAACAAAAATCTCGAGAACAGACTACCTTCCATAGTTACAAGGCTACCATCCATTCGAGTGACAGAAATCACAACTACAGACTACCTTCCATAATGACAAGGCTACCATCCATTGGAGTAACATAAATCTCGATAACATACTACCTTCCATAATGACAAGTCTACCATCCATTGGAGTAACAAAAATCACTAAAATAGACTACCTTCCATAATGATAAGGCTACCATCCATTGGAGTAACAAAAATCTTGACAACAGACTACCTTCCATAATGAAAAGGCTACCATCTATTGGAATAACAAAAATCTCGAGAACAGACCTCCTTTCATAATGACAAGGCTACCATCCAATGGAATAACAAAAATCTCGACAACATACAACCTTCCATAATGACAAGGCTAACATGCATTGGAGTAACAAAAATATCGACAATAGACTACCTTCCATAATGACAAGGATACCATGCATTGGAGTAACAAAAATATCGACAACAGACTACCTTCCATAATGACAAGGACACCATCTATTGTAATAAAAAAAATCTCGAAAATAAACTAACTTCCATAATGACAAGGCTACAATTCATTGGAGTAATAAAGATATCGACAACTGACTACCTTCAATAATGACAATGCTACCATCCATTTGAGTGACAAAAATCTCGACAACAGACTACCTTCTTTAATAATAAGGCTACCATCCATTGGAATAACAAAAATCACGACAACAGACTACCTTCCATAATGACAAGTCTACCATCCTTTGGAGTAACAAAAACATAGACAACAGACTATGTTCCATAATGACAAGGCTACCATCCATTGGAGTAACAAAAATCTCAACAACAGACTACCTTCCATAATGACAAGGCTTCCATCTATTGGAATAACAAAAATATCGGGAACAAACTACCTTCCATAATGACAAGGCTATCGTCCAATGGAATAACAAAAATCTCGACAACATACTACCTTCCATAATGACAAGGCTACCATCCATTGGAGTAACAAAAATCTCAAAAACACACTACCTTCCGTAATGACAAGGCTACCATCTATTGGAGTGACAGAAATAACAACAACAGACTACCTTCCATAAAGACAAGGCTACCATCCATTGGAGTAACAAAAATCTCGAGAACATACTAATTTCCATAATGACAAGGCTACCATCCAATGGAATAACAAAAATCTCCAGAACAGACTACCTTCCATTGTGACAAGGCTACCATCCATTGGAGTAACAAAAATCTCGACAACAGACTACTTTCCATAATGACAAGGCTACCATTAATTGGAGTAACAAAAATCTGAACAACAAACTACCTTCCATAGTGATAAGGATACCATCCATTGGAGTAACAAAAATCTAGAGAACAGACTACCTTCCATAATGACAAGTCTACCATCCATTGGAGTAACAAAAACATAGACAACAGACTATGCTCCATAATGACAAGGCTACCATCCATTGGAGTAACAAAAATCTCAACAACAGACTACCTTCCATAAAGACAAGGCTACCATCTATAGGAATAACAAAAATCTTGACAACAAACTACCTTCCATAAAGACAAGGCTACCATCCATTGGAGTAACAAAAATCTCGAGAACAGACTACCTTCCATACTGATAAGGCTACCATCCAATAGAATAACAAAAATCTCGAGAACAAACTACCTTCCATAGTGACAAGGCTACCATCCATTGGAGTAACAAAAATCTTGACAACAGACTACTTTCCATAATGACAAGGCTACCATCCATTGGAGTAACAAAAATCTAAACAACAAACTACCTTCTATAGTGACAAGGCTACCATCCATTGGAGTGACAGAAATCACAATGACAAACTAACTTCCATAATGACAATGGTACCATCCATGGGAGTAACAAAAATCTCAACAACAGACTACCGTCCATAATGACAAGGCTACCATCCATTGGAGTAACAAAAATCTCGACAACAGACTACCTTCTATAATGACAAGGCTACCATCTATTGGAATAACATAAATCTCGACAACATACTACCTTCCATAATGACAAGGCTACCATCCATTGGAGTAACAAAAATCACTAAAATAGACTACCTTCCATAATAATAAGGCTACCATCCATTGGAGTAACAAAAATCTCGACAACAGACTACCTTCCATAATGAAAAGGCTACCATCTATTGGAATAACAAAAATCTCGAGAACAGACTACCTTTCATAATGACAAGGCTACCATCCAATCGAATAACAAAAATCTTGACAACATACTACCTTCCATAATGATAAGTATACCATCCATTGGAGTAAAAAAATTGTCGACGACAGACTAACTTCCATAATGACAAGGCTACCATCTATTAGAATAACAAAAATCTCGAGAACATACTACCTTCCATAATGACACGGCTACCATCCAATGGAATAACAAAAATCTCGACATCATACAACCTTCCATAATAACAAGGCTACCATGCATTGGAGTAACAAAAATATCGACAACAGACTACCTTCCATAATGACAAGGATACCATCTATTGTAATAACAAAAATCTCGAGAACAAACTAACTTCCATAATGACAAGGCTACAATTCATTGGAGTAATAAAGATATCGACAACTGACTACCTTCAATAATGACAATGCTACCATCCATTGGAGTGACAAAAATCTCGACAACAGACTACCTTCCATAATGACAAGTCTACCATCCATTGGAGTAACAAAAACATAGACAACAGACTATGTTCCATAATGACAAGGCTACCATCCATTGGAGTAACAAAAATCTCAACAACAGACTACCTTCCATAATGACAAGGCTACCATCTATTGGAATAACAAAAATATCGGGAACAAACTACCTTCCATAATGACAAGGCTATCATCCAATGGAATAACAAAAATCTCGACAACATACTACCTTCCATAATGACAAGGCTACCATCCATTGGAGTAACAAAAATCTCAAAAATAGACTACCTTCCATAATGACAAGGCTACCATCTATTGGAGTGACAGAAATCACAATGACATACTACCTTCCATAAAGACAAGGCTAACATCCATTGGAGTAACAAAAATCTCGAGAACATACTAATTTCCATAATGACAAGGCTACCATCCAATGGAATAACAAAAATATCCAGAACAGACTACCTTCCATTGTGACAAGGCTACCATCCATTGGAGTAACAAAAATCTCGACAACAGACTACTTTCCATAATGACAAGGATACCATCCATTGGAGTAACAAAAATCTGAGCCACAAACTACCTTCCATAGTGATAAGGCTACCATCCATTGGAGTAACAAAAATATAGAGAACAGACTACCTTCCATAATGACAAGTCTACCATCCATTGGAGTAACAAAAACATAGACAACAGACTATGTTCCATAATGACAAGGCTACCATCCATTGAAGTAACAAAAATCTCAACAACAGACTACCTTCCATAATGGCAAGGCTACCATCTATAGGAATAACAAAAATCTCGACAACATACTACCTTGCATAAAGACAAGGCTACCATCCATTGGAGTAACAAAAATCTCGAGAACAGACTACCTTCCGTATTGATAAGGCTACCATCCAATAGAATAACAAAAATCTCGAGAACAAACTACCTTCCATAGTGACAAGGCTACCATCAATTGGAGTAACAAAAATCTCGACAACAGACTACTTTCCATAATGCCAAGGCTACCATCCATTGGAGTAACAAAAATATGAACAACAAACTACCTTCTATAGTGACAAGGCTACCATCCATTGGAGTGACAGAAATCACAATGACAGACTACCTTCCATAACGACAATGCTACCATCCATTGGAGTAACAAAAATCTCAACAACATACTAACTTTTATAATGACAAGGCTACCATCCATTTTAGTAACAAAAATCTCGAAAATAGACTACCTTCTATAATGACAAGGCTAACATCCAATGGAATAACAAAAATCTCGAGAATAGACTACCTTCCATAGTTATAAGGCTCCCATCCATTCGAGTGACAGAAATCACAACTACAGACTACCTTCCATAATGACAAGGCTACCATCCATTGGAGTAACAAAAATCTCGACAACAAACTACGTTTCATAATGAAAAGGCTATCATCCATTAGAGTAACAAAAATCTCGACAACAGACTACCTTCTATAATGACAAGGCTACCATCTATTGGAATAACATAAATCTCGAGAACATACTACCTTCCATAATGACAAGGCTACCATCCATTGGAGTAACAAAAATCTCGACAACAGACTACTTTCCATAATGACAAGGCTACCATCCATTGGAGTAACAAAAATCACTAAAATAGACGACCTTCCATAATGATAAGTATACCATCCATTGGAGTAAAAAAATTCTCGACAACAGATTACCTTCCATAATGACAAGGCTACCATCTATTGGAATAACAAAAATCTCGAGAACATACTACCTTTCATAATGACAAGGCTACCATCCAATGGAATAACAAAAATCTCGACAACATACTACCTTCCATAATGATAAGTATACCATCCATTGGAGTAACAAAATTCTCGACAACAGACTACCTTCCATAATGACAAGGCTACCATCTATTGGAATAACAAAATTCCCGAGAACAGACTACCTTCCATAATGACACGGCTACTATCCAATGGAATAACAAAAATCTCGACAACATCCAACCTTACATAATGACAAGGCTACCATGCATTAGAGTAACAAAAATATCGACAACAGACTACCTTCCATAATGACAGGGATACCTGAAGTGGTGAAAAACACAAGAAGGGGGGGGGTTGAATTGTAAAACTGAAATCTAATGCAATGAACAAGATACTTTTATCCTGGTTCGTTTGATCTCAAACTACTCCAGTCCACCCGTCAAGGTGATTTCGCCTCTCTCCAACGAGGTCTTAATCCACTATATTCAACTGAATATTACAGACTGCTTTAACAACTGCTAAAGCCTTCTTGATCCAAACCACAACCCGGTTTGTCAAGGTAACACTTTCTTACAAAGAGATAAAACTAAGTGTGTGGATGTTTTCTACAAAACTGTATCACAACTGTGATGCATACACAAATTGAAGCTTAGAAACTAGATTCCTAAACAATGATAGAATATCAGAATGTGTGATTTAGCAAAACTGAGAGAAAGAAGATTATGATTAGCTTTTGTGCGTGTAGAGATTTTGAGAGCATTAGCCATTTAAATCTTCAAAGTCTTGTTTATATAGCACTGAGATGATGAACGTTGGATGCAATATTCTTGATTCAATGCTAATAACAAACTTTCCTTATTGAGCAGATCTTGTCTAGAATGAGGCCGTTGGAATTGATTTGCTTTCAATGCACAGTACCGTTGCTTACTTAATGCAAGTTCTGGCTTGGCTCATTCTGATTCTGCTTCGCTGCTGATGAACTGTTGTGTTTCTTTATCAGAGTGTTGAGCGCAGTCTTGTTCATCAGGCTTCAGCATGTACGTGAGTTGATCATCTGATTCTGACATTCTGATATGGCAACTTCTGATGCTGGTGTCTGAAATCAAGTTCTGATGCTGAATAAATGTGATCTTGCTTATAGCAATCAGAGTATCTGCAAGTCAGAACATAATAATTTTAGGTAGCAGATAGTTCATACATGAAACTTATAAATACTATATCTTTTCACTTTGTTATCATCAAAACTTAAATATAGGGTAGTAGATTCAAACTTTGTTCTAACAATCTCCCCCTTTTTGATGATGACAAAAACTAGATATTTTTAAATGGAAATAACGTGAAAAGGTATCTGAGATATGTATCAGAGTAAGAAGTAAAAGGATAAGGAGTAAAGAGATATCAGAGTTGAGAGATACTCCCCCTGAGTTTATTACTTCCCTTTGATTACACGTGTTCTTCAGGATCAGATCTTTTTGCCTTTCTTTGAACATCAGAGTATCAGAGTCTTTGACTTATCAGAAGCTTTATGTCAGAGCAGATCTTCAGAGCTTTTCTTGTCAGAGCTTTGCTTTGGATCAGAATATCAGAGCGGATCAGAACTTCATAGTGATCAGAGCTTCAGAGCTTCTAGTCTTCAGAGTGTCCAGGAGCTTCCTTGTACCTGTAGACTTTAAGCAAAACAGAAAAAACATTTTCAAGTAATAGAGTTAGAATGTTTGAGAATTTCTGTCTAGTTAGCCGTTATTGATTAAAATATCATTCTTCTTCTCCCCCTTTTTGTCAGCAATCAAAAAGTGTAGGTGATGTGCTAAAACGATTAAGATCAAAAAAAACTAATCATATTAAGAGAGTTCAGAATCAAAACACGAAAATAGTACAAAACATATTCAAACAGTACATCAGAAAATCAAGGAAAACATGAAAAAGGACATGAATGAAAAAAGAGACTAAGGTTGAGGAGGCAAGCGTGTGAACAGGTTCTCCAGCATGGCTTGGATCTTTTCAGCAGTCTCATTCTGCTTGTGCACCATGCTGACAACAGTGTCAATCTTGCTATCCTGCACATCCATTCTCTCTTTCATCTTCTGATCGCTTTCATCCATCCGCTGCTGCAAACGCATGTCATTCAGCCTTAGTTCTTCCAGAGTCTGCCTGTCCAAGGCAGCTTGAGAAGCATCAGAAGCAGGAAGCTTCTGAGAGCTTTCAACAACATCTTCTGCTTGACTTTCTTCAGCTTGAATGGTCTTGTCTTCTTCTGATTGCACCTTTGCAGCTTGCTGTTTCTCAGACCAAGGTTCACTATCCAGAGGGAGCACGTCTCCTTTCAGAAGCTGACTTCCAACTTCATTCAGAAGCTTGCTGAAATTTTGTTGTGCCTGCTCATAGTTGATATCCTACAACTTGAGGGCTTCAGCACGTACCTAAAGTCTGAATTGTGACCAGAGCTGATCAGAAGCAGCTGGGTCAATCATTCCAGGACAGACTTGCTTCAAAGAAGCAATCCATTGCAGCACACCTGTTTCAAAATTCATAATACTAGAGCTAACATCTGGTTGTTTTGGTTTTGGGATGGCAATTTTGTGTTTCAGATCAGCAAGACGGTCAAGACTGGTTAAGTCTATGAAAGTCCTGCTGGGGTTTTTGGAGGTTTTCTGAGCAGCTATTTGTTTTGGAGATGGAGTATCAGAATCAGAGATTATGATTGGACTGGGTGGTGTTTTGGGAGTATTTGGTGGTGTAGATTCTGATGAGGATGGCAATTGTGCTAAGGTGATAGTTGTTCCACCTGCCAGCTGGATTGCCAAAGGTGATGGTTAAGGTGAATGAGGTTCAAATGGTTGAGGAGAAGGAGTTTCAGAGTGATGAAACTCTGTTTGAGGTGATGGTGGATTAATTTCTGGTTGGGGAGAGGGAGACGGAATTGCTGGTTGAGGAGAAGTTGTTGGAATTTCTGATTGTTCAGGGATAAGGGGTTCTTCTGGAATTGATGAGAGTGGTTGTTGTTGTTCTGGTTGTGGATGAGGAACAGTTTGTGGTTCAGAGATTGGTTGATCAGAGGTGTGTTGATCAATGTCATACAGCACATGGTCAATTGCTGATGTTGTTGAGATTGTTGGTTGTTTGGGATGTTTGGTTCTGGGTCTCCTGAGTTTTAATGCCTCAGAAGGGTCCTCTTCTAATACAGTTTCATCTATGGTAGGGATGGGGATTGAGATTCTATGAGAGGTTTGAGGAGGAATAGATGCTGGAATAGTAGAAGAATTTAAAACAGAAGCAGCAGATGAATTACCTCTTTTCCTGGGTGTCTGCTGGGATGATCCTTCTGATGGTGCCTTCCTCTTCTTCGTCTTCTTCAGAGTCACTTCTTGCTGAGGTTGATGCAGAGCTTTGATAATCAGATTTGGATCTGAACCATCTGCCTTGCACGCATCCAAGTACCTGAGAACCACCTCTGGTTTGGATTCAATTTCAGAAAATAACGGAAAGTCACTCAGAGGCACTCTTCTGCTGGTGATATCAGCAATAGGAGTAGCTCTGGGTTCCTTCTGAATATTCTCTATCAGCTTCATCTTCTTCAAGTTCTTTGCATTCAGAGGTTTCCCAACTGTTGGTTCAATAGTGCTTAGCTCTTGAGCTTCTATCAGATGCTCAATCAGCCTATTCTCTGTCAGAATATCTGATATCAACCTTCCAAAAGGTATCCAATCCCTCTTGGTTCTTTCTTCTTCCATGGTTTCCTTCATACTTGTTCTGAGGTGGTTGAACAGGAAGTGAGCCAAATTGATCTTTACCTTCTGATCAATAAAGTAGATCAGAAACTGTTGATCCACATTTATGTAATCAGGAGAACTGGTTGGTTTCTTGTGGTTGAAGCACCCCAGAATTATCTTAGCCCACACTCTGTAATGATCCTTCAGATCTTTAATCTTGCTGCTGGGCACCCCATGAGTGAAAATCCTTGCAGCTATCACACCTACATCAGCACATCTTTCAGCCATGTCCACACAACGGACGCCACCGCCACTGTAACCGATTAGCCTTGCAATGTGATCCTCAGTGATCACAATCTTCTTTCCCATAACAAAGGAGGTGACTAGATGTGTTGAAGCCTTGGCGTGAATCCAGAATTCCTTGACTAGCATTGGGAATGTTGGTCCAACCAACCTGTCAAAATACCTTTCCCACTTCTGAGCCCTAACTTCTTCAGTTAGGTCAAAACCGTTCTCCTTCAAGCTTCCAAAATCAATGATTAATTCAGAAAGCACTTCAAGATTCTTCACAGGAGTGAGGAGAGTTCTGAATGGCACTTGATATTGCTCAGATGATGCTTTCTTCTGAGGACCTGCAGAAGCACTGCTGGAGGTTGCCATGTTCACACTAAAAGGGTTTTGAGAATAAACTGAGGAAAATAGGTTTTGCAAGAGATGAACACAGAAATATGCAGAAGATGCTTGAGTATCAGTAAGAAAACGTAAAGAATGAGAATGAGACATTAATGTGCTTAAATAGAGTTTTCAAAACTATTTTGAAAAGATAATCATTTTTTAAGAGAGAGAAAAATCATGATTGCATTTTAAAAGCATGATTACTTTTCATTAAATGCTTGCTGATTTTGGGGGATTTGAGAAAGATACTTAAAAACGGTTACCAGACATGTGTCTCAATGCACCCAATCAACGCTTTGCCTTCTCAGAAGCATGCACGCGTTCTGCTTCAGAGATATGCTGATGATTGGATGACACTTTATTTGATATAGTGATCAGCACGTCTGTCTTTGAGCTTAGACTCTCAGATCTTTAGACTTGCATTTGATACAATCTGCATGTTCTATCTTTCTGAAAGGAGATTGATCAGAAGTTCACAGTAAAACAATTACATTCTGAAGGTAAATATATGGAATTAAAACATTTTCACTCTGGACACACTTTCATGCTGAGATGTTTCAGAATGAAATTAAACCTATCTTCTGAAAGGGGTTTAGTAAAGATATCAGCCCATTGATGGTCTGTATCTATAAATTTTAAGTTCAAAATACCTTTCTGAATATAGTCCCTAATGAAGTGATGTTTTATTTCTATATGCTTAGCTCTAGAATGTAAAATGGGATTCTTACTTAAGCAAATACAAAAGTATTATCACAAAGTATAGGAATGTTACTCTCAAAAATCTAGAAGTCTTCAAGCTGACTTTTCATCCAGAGCATTTGTGTGCTACATCCTGCTGCTTCTATGTACTCAGCTTCTGCTGTTGATAGAGCAATTGTTGATTGCCTTTTGCTGGACCAAGAGATCAGATTTTCTCCCAGAAACTGGCAGCTTCCAGAAGTACTTTTACGTTCCACTCTGTCTCCAGCAAAATCAGCATCACAGTAGCCTACTAAGCTGTAATCACTAGATTTTCTATAAAACAAACCCAGATTAGTAGTACCTTTCAGATACTTGAAAATTCGCTTAACAACTGTTAAGTGAGATTCTCTAGGATCTGATTGGAATCTAGCACAGATACAAACACTGAATAATATGTCAGGTCTTGAAGCAGTCAGATAGAGGAGAGAACCAATCATACCTCTGTAGACTTTCTGTTCTACATTTTTGCTTACCTCTTCTCTTTCCAGAATGCACGTGGGATGCATTGGAATCTTTGATGGCTTACATTCTGAGAGGTCAAATTTCTTCAGAAGATCTCTGATGTATTTTCTCTGATGAATGTAAGTTCCTTCTGGAGTTTGATTGATCTGAATTCCTAGAAAGAATTTCAGTTCCCCCATGAGGCTCATCTCAAATTCTGCCTGCATACACTTAGCAAATTTTCTTCCAAGAGAAGGATTAGTAGAACCAAAAATAATATCATCAACATAAATTTGACAGACTAAGATGTCACTCTTAACTGATTTACAGAATAGAGTAGTGTCCACTTTCCCTCTGGTGAATTCATTTTCTAGCAGAAAGTTACTTAGCCTTTCATACCAAGCTCTAGGAGCTTGTTTCAGACCATACAGTGCCTTCTTTAGTTTGAAAACATGTTCTGGATGTTTTGTATTTTCAAAACCTGGGGGTTGGTGTACATAAACTTCTTCTTCTATATAACCATTTAAGAATGCACTTTTGACATCCATCTGATACAGAGTGATGCCTCTATTAACAGCAAATGAGATTAAAAGTCTGATAGATTCTAACCTGGCGACTGGGGCAAAGGTTTCTGTATAGTCTATCCTCTCTTGCTGACTATAACCTTGTGCAACCAGTCGTGCCTTGTTTCTGATGACTTCACCTTGTTCATTTAGCTTGTTTCTGAACACCCATCTTGTTCCAATGACGTTGAATCCTTTTGGTCTGGGAACGAGATCCCATACGTCGTTTCTGGTGAATTGATTCAGCTCTTCTTGCATTGCCAGAATCCAGTCATTATCCAGAAGTGCTTCATCAATAGAAGAAGGTTCAATCAGGGACACAAGTCCCATAAGTGTTTCTTCAGAGTTTCTGAAGCTTGCTCTTGTTCTGATTGGATCTTCCTTTCTTCCTAGGATAGTCTCTTCTGGGTGATCCAAGCTGCTTCTGGGTAATCTCTTCTGAGGTTGATCAACAGCTGTTGTACGATTGCTAGCAGTGCTCCTTTCAGACGTTGAAGGAATGTCTGTGTTGAGAGCTTCTGATGACTTGTCTTTGGAACCTGCAAATTCAATTTCTATACTTGCGAAAACTTCATTCTGCTTTGATTCTTCCACAATCTATGTTTCTGTATTGTATACTCTGTACCCTCTTGAGCGTTCAGAGTATCCTAACATAATACACTTCTGTGCTTTAGAGTCAAACTTGTTCAAATAATTCTTTGTATTTAATATAAAGCAAGTACATCCAAATGGATGAAAATATGAAATGTTGGGCTTTCTGTTCTTCCACAATTCATATGGAGTCTTTTTCAAAATAGGTCTTATTGAGATTCTATTCTAAATGTAGCACGCTGTGTTTATTGCCTCTGCCCAGAAGGTCTTAGCAGCGTTTGTCTCATTGATCATGGTTCTGGCCATTTCTTGCAATGTTCTGTTCTTTCGTTCTACAACTCCATTTTGTTGGGGAGTTCTAGGACAAGAGAAATCATGCAGAATGCCTCTGTCATTAAAGAATGACTCAAAATCTTTGTTTTCAAATTCTCCACCATGATCACTTCTGACTTTAACGATTCTAAGATCCTTTTCATTCTGAACTTGGTTACAGAAGGTAACAAACACAGAGTGTGACTCGTCCTTGTGTCTTAAGAACTTTACCCATGTCCATCTGCTATAGTCATCTACGATTACTAACCCATACTTCTTACCACTGACTGAAGCAGTTTTAATTGGTCCAAATAAGTCAATGTGCAGAAGTTCTAATGGCTTAGAGGTAGAAACAACATTTTTGGATTTAAAAGAAGGTTTTGCAAATTTGCCTTTCTGACATGCTTCACACAGAGCATCTGAATTGAACTTCAAATTAGGAAGTCCTCTGACCAGATTGAGTTTGTTAATCTGAGATATTCTTCTCATACTAACATGCCCCAATCTTCTGTGCCAGATCCACTGCTCTTTGTTAATAGACAGAAGACATTTTACATTCTGACTCTTTAGTTCAGAAAGTTTGATTTTGTAAATGTTGTTTTTCCTCTTACCATTAAACAGGATAGTCCCATCTTTCTGACTAACAGCTTTACATGATTTTTGATTAAAGATTATATCATAACCGTTATCACTTAATTGACTTATGGATAACAGATTATGCATCAATACATCTACTAGTAGAACATTATTAATAGAGGGAAGATTTCCATTACTTACAGTTCTAGAGCCAATTATCTTTCCCCTCTGATTGCCTCCAAAGCCAACGTGGCCTCCAGGCTTAAGTTCCAATCTTTGGAACATATGCCTTCTTCCCGTCATGTGTCGTGAGCAGCCAGAGTCCAGGTACCATGACTGGTGTTTCTGACTTGCTGCTAAAGATATCTGCAACATGTATTATTTTATCCTTAGGTACCCAGATTTTCTTGGGTCCTGATTTGTTAGTTTTACCAAAACTCTGGTTGAATTTTGGTTTCACAGAGTGCTTACTGCTAGTGTATTTGATATCATGTGTGTGACCATATACAAAATGTGAATTCAGAGGAGTGTGTTTAATGGTTAAGTCCATGACATTCTTTGGTGTAGGAACCTTACCTTGGTATCCTATTCCTTTCCTGCCGTTTCTGCTAACTCCATAGATCATTGAAGCCATTCTGCTTCTATCTATGCTTTTAGCTAAGAACTTCTGGAAAATGTGATCATACTCCTTGATGATCTCATCAGCGTTGCTGGGAGTTTCAGAAATTGGTTCCTTCTGAGAGTTTTGTAAAGTGTTTTCTAATTTTGAAATCTTATTTCTCAGCTTAGAATTTTCCAATTTGAGACTCTCAATCTTATTAGAGTCAGATTCAAGATTCCTTTTCAGGTCTCTGAATTTAGCTCTAATTTGCTGATAATGTTCCAGAATCTCATTAAGGCTTTCAGCAAGTTCAGCCTTTGTAAAGTTAACAGCAAAGTTAGGAAATACCTCTTCAGTGTCTGATTCTGATTCTGATTCAGAAGCTTCACTATCTTCTGAAATGTTAGCCATGAGAGCTATGTTTGCCCTTTCATCATCTGATTCTGAGTCAGCTTCAGACGAGTCAGAGTCATCCCATGTAGCCATGAGACTTTTCTTCTTCTCTCTTCCAAACTTCTTTTTGAGCTTTTCCCTCTGAAGCTTTGGGCAGTCACTCTTATAGTGTCCTTGCTCATTGCACTCATAGCAGATGATGTATTTGGTGTTTGGCTTTTTGCTACTGGAGGAGCCTTCAGATCTTCTGTATCCAGAGGAAGAATCTGTCCTTCTGTATCTGGAAGAATACTCGTTCTGATCAGATCTTCTGGGATTCCTGAACTTCCTTTGTCTTTGCTTCCACAGTTGATTTACTCTTCTGGAGAGAAGGGAGAGTTCGTCTTCTTCTGATGAGGATCCATCAGATGTTTCTTCAACTGCCTGCAAAACTTTAGACTCAAACTTTCTGTTAGATTTTAATGCTAAAGGCTTACCTTGCTTCTGAGGCTCATCAGCTTCTAGCTCTATCTCATGACTTCTGAGGGAGCTGATAAGTTCCTCCAGAGTGATTTTGTTGAGATCTTTAGCTAGCTTCAGAGCTGTAACCATAGGTCTCCACTGCTTGGGTAAACTTCTGATGATTTTCTTGACATGGTCAGCAGTAGAGTATCCTTTGTCCAGAACTTTGAGACCAACTACCAGAATCTGGAATCTAGAGAACATGGTTTCAATGGATTCAGATTCTTCCATTTTGAACGCCTCATACTTCTGAATGAGCGCCAGAGCTTTTGTTTCTTTGACCTGAACGTTGCCCTCCTGCGTCATTCTGAGTGAGTCAAAAATATTCATTAATGTGTCTCTGTTGGAGATCTTTTCATACTCAGTATAGGAGATGGCACTGAGGAGGATGGTTTTGGCCTTGTGGTGATTCTTGAAGTCACGCTTTTGTTGATCAGACATTGTTTTTCTATCAATCTTCTGACCACTTGCATTCACAGGGTGCGTGTATCCATCTGTCACCATATCCCACAGATCAGCATCATGTGCCAGAAAGAAGCTTTCAATTCTGTCTTTCCAGTAATCAAAGTTTTCTCCATCAAAGACTGGAGGTTTGCCACTGAATCTGTCTCTGTCCTCATTGTTGTCATTGCTGATGTGAGAATTGTTTCCTGCCATTGTGTTTTTCTGACGCTGGATCTTGTACTGACACGGTTAAGTGTTTTAGCTCAGAACCAGGCGCTCTGATACCAATTGAAGTGGTGAAAAACACAAGAAGGGGGGGGGGGGGGGGGGGGGGGTTGAATTGTAAAACTGAAATCTAATGCAATGAACAAGATATTTTTATCCTGGTTCGTTTGATCTCAAACTACTCCAGTCCACCCGTCAAGGTGATTTCGCCTCTCTCCAACGAGGTCTTAATCCACTATATTCAACTGAATATTACAGATTGCTTTAACAACTGCTAAAGCCTTCTTGATCCAAACCACAACCCGATTTGTCAAGGTAACACTTTCTTACAAAGAGATAAAACTAAGTGTGTGGATGTTTTCTACAAAACTGTATCACAACTGTGATGTATACACAAATTGAAGCTTAGAAACTAGATTGCTAAACAATGATAGAATATTAGAATGTGTGGTTTAGCAAAACTGAGAGAAAGAAGATTATGATTAGCTTTTGTGCGTGTAGAGATTTTGAGAGCATTAGCCATTTCAATCTTCAAAGTCTTGTTTATATAGCACTGAGATGATGAACGTTGGATGCAATATTCTTGATTCAATGCTAATAACAAACTTTCCTTATTGAGCAGATCTTGTCTGGAATGAGGTCGTTGGAATTGATTTGCTTTCAATGCACAATACTGTTGCTTACTTAATGCAAGTTCTGGCTTGGCTCATTTTGATTCTGCTTCGCTGCTGATGAACTGTTGTGTTTCTTTATCAGAGTGTTGAGCGCAGTCTTGTTCATCAGGCTTCAGCATGTACGTGAGTTGATCATCTGATTCTGACATTCTGATATGGCAACTTCTGATGCTGGTGTCTGAAATCAAGTTCTGATGATGAATAGATGTGATCTTGCTTATATCAATCAGAGTATCTGCAAGTCAGAACATAATAATTTTAGGCAGCAGATAGTTCATACATGAAACTTATAAATACTATATCTTTTCACTTTGTTATCATCAAAACTTAAATATAGGGTAGTAGATTCAAACTTTGTTCTAACAATACCATCTATTGTAATAACAAAAATCTAGAGACCAGACTACCTTCCATAGTGACAAGGCTACCATCCATTAGAGTGACAAAAATCACAACGACAGACTACCTTCTATAAAGACAAGGCTACCATCCATTGGAATAACTAAAATCTCGACAACAGACTACCTTCCATAATGACAAGTCTACCGTCCATTGGAGTAAGAAAAATATGAACAATAGACTACTTTCCATAATGACAAGGCTACCATCCATTGGAGTGACAGAAATCACAACGACAAACTACCATTCATAAAGACAAGGCTACCATCCATTGGAGTAACAAAAATCTCGAGAACAGACTACCTTCCATAATGACAAGGCTACCATCCAATGGAATAACAAAAATCTCGAGACCAAACTACCTTCCATAGTGACAAGGCTACCATCTATTGGAGTATCAAAAATCTCGACAACAAACTACTTTCCATAATGACAAGGCTACCATCCATTGGAGTAACAAAAATTTGAACAACAAACTACCTTCTATAGTGACAAGGCTACTATCCATTGGAGTGACAGAAATCACAATGACAGACTACCTTCCATAATGACAATGCTACCATCCATTGGAGTAATAAAAATCTCAACAACAGACTACCTTTCATAATGACAAGGCTACCATCCATTTTAGTAACAAAAATCTCGAAAATAGACTACCTTCCATAATGACAAGGCTACCATCCAATGGAATAACAAAAATCTCGAGAACAGACTACCTTACATAGTTACAAGGCTACCATCCATTGGATTGACAGAAATCACAACTACAGACTACCTTCCATAATGACAAGGCTACCATCCTTTGGAGTAACAAAAATCTCGACAACAAACTATGTTCCATAATGAAAAGGCTACCATCCATTGGAGTAACAAAAATCTCGACAACAGACTACCTTCTATAATGACAAGACTACCATCTATTGGAATAACATAAATCTCGACAACATACTACCTTCCATAATGACAAGGCTACCATCCATTGGAGTAACAAAAATCACTAAAATAGACTACCTTCCATAATGATAAGGCTACCATCCATTGGAGTAACAAAAATCTCGACAACAGACTACCTTCCATAATGAAAAGTCTACCATCTATTGGAATAATAAAAATCTCGAGAACAGACTACCTTTCATAATGACAAGGCTACCATCCAATCGAATAACAAAAATCTCGAAAACATACTACCTTCTATAATGATAAGTATACCATCCATTAGAGTAAAAAAATTGTCGACGACAGACTACCTTCCATAATGACAAGGCTACCATCTATTGGAATAACAAAAATCTTGAGAACAGACTACCTTCCATAATGACACGGCTACCATCCAATGGAATAACAAAAATCTCGACAACATACAACCTACCATAATGACAAGGCTACCATGCATTGGAGTAAAAAAAATATCGACAACAGACTACCTTCCATAATGACAAGGATACCATCTATTGTAATAACAAAAATCTCGAGAACAAACTAACTTCCATAATGACAAGGCTACAATTCATTGGAGTAATAAAGATATCGACAATTGACTACCTTCAATAATGACAATGCTACCATCCATTGGAGTGACAAAAATCTCGACAACCGACTACCTTCATTAATAATAAGGCTACCATCCATTGGAATAACAAAAATCTCGACAACAGACTACCTTCCATAATGACAAGTCTATCATCCATTGGAGTAACAAAAACATAGACAACAGACTATGTTCCATAATGACAAGGCTACCATCCATTGGAGTAACAAAAATCTCAACAACAGACTACCTTCCATAATGACAAGGCTACCATCTATTGGAATAACAAAAATATCAGGAACAAACTACCTTCCATAATGACAAGGCTATCATCCAATGGAATAACAAAAATCTCGACAACATACTACCTTCCATAATGACAAGGCTACCATCCATTGGAGTAACAAAAATCTCAAAAACAGACTATCTTCCATAATGACAAGGCTACCATCTATTAGAGTGACAGAAATCACAACGATAGACTACCTTCCATAAAGACAAGGCTACCATCCATTGGAGTAACAAAAATCTCGAGAACATACTAAATTCCATAATGACAAGGCTACCATCCAATGGAATAACAAAAATCTCCATAACAGACTACCTTCCATTGTGACAAGGCTACCATCCATTGGAGTAACAAAAATCTCGACAACAGACTACTTTCCATAATGACAAGGCTACCATCCATTGGAGTAACAAAAATCTGAGCAACAAACTACCTTCCATAGTGATAAGGCTACCATCCATTGGAGTAACAAAAATCTAGACAACAGACTACCTTCCATTATGACAAGTCTACCATCCATTGGAGTAACAAAAACATAAACAACAGACTATGTTCCATAATGACAAGGCTACCATCCATTGGAGTAAAAAAAATCTCAACAAAAGACAACCTTCCATAATGACAAGGCTACCATCTATAGGAATAACAAAAATCTCGACAACAGACTACCTTCCATAAAAACAAGGCTACCATCCATTGGAGTAACAAAAATCTCGAGAACAGACTACCTTCCATATTGATAAGGCTACCATCCAATAGAATAACAAAAATCTCGAGAACAAACTACCTTCCATAGTGACAAGGCTACCATCCATTGGAGTAACAAAAATCTTGACAACAGACTACTTTCCATAATGACAAGGCTACCATCCATTGGAGTAAAAAAAATCTGAACAACAAACTACCTTCTATAGTGACAAGGCTACCATCCATTGGAGTGACAGAAATCACAATGACAGACTACCCTCCATAATGACAATGCTACCATCCATTGGAGTAACAAAAATCTCAACAACAGACTACCTTTCATAATGACAAGGCTACCATCCATTTTAGTAACAAAAATCTCGAAAATAGACTACCTTCCATAATGACAAGGCTACCATCCAATGGAATAACAAAAATCTCGAGAACAAACTATCTTCCATAGTTAGAAGGCTACCTTCGAGTGACAGAAATCATAACTATAGACAACCTTCCATAATGACAAGGCTACCATCCATTGGAGTAACAAAAATCACGACAACAGACTATGTTCCATAATGAAAAGGCTACCATCCTTTGGAGTAACAAAAATCTCGACAACAAACTACCTTCTATAATGACAAGGCTACCATCTATTGGAATAACATAAATCTCGAGAACATACTACCTTCAATAGTGACAAGGCTACCATCCATTGGAGTAACAAAAATCTCGACAACAGACTACTTTCCATAATGACAAGGCTACCATCCATTGGAGTAAAAAAAATCACTAAAATAGACTACCTTCCATAATGATAAGTATACCATCCATTGGAGTAACAAAATTCTCGACAACAGACTACCTTCCATAGTGACAAGGGTACCATCTATTGGAATATAAAAAATCTCGAGAACAGACTACCTTCCATAATGACAAGGCTACCATCCAATGGAATAACAAAAATCTCGACAACATACTACCTTCCATAATGATAAGTATACCATCCATTGGAGTAACAAAATTATCGACAACAGACTACCTTCCATAATGAAAAGGCTACCATCTATTGGAATAACAAAAATCTCGAGAACAGACTACCTTCCATAATGACACGGCTACCATCCAATGGAATAACAAAAATCTCGACAACATCCAACCTTCCATAATGATAAGGCTACCATGCATTGGATTAACAAAAATATCGACAACAAACTACCTTCCATAATGACAAGGATACCATCTATTGTAATAACAAAAATCTAGAGACCAGACTACCTTCCATAGTGTAAAGGCTACCATCCATTAGAGTGACAAAAATCACAACGACAGACTACCTTCTATAATGACAAGGCTACCATCCATTGGAATAACAAAAATCTCAACAACAGACTACCTTTCATAATGACAAGGCTACTATCTATTAGAATAACCAAAATATCGAGAATAAACTACCTTCCATAATGACAAGGCTACCATCTAATGGAATAACAAAAATCTCGACAATAGACTACCTTCCACAATGACAATTCTATCATCCATTGGAGTAAGAAAAATATGAACAATAGACTACTTTCCATAATTACAAGGCTACCATCCATTGGAGTGACATAAATCACAACAAGAGACAACCTTCCATAAAGAAAAGGCTACCATCCATTGGAGTAACAACAATCTCGAGAACAGACTACCTTCCATAATGACAAGGCTACCATCCAATGGAATAACAACAATCTAGAGAACAAACTACCTTCCATAGTGACAAGGCTACCATCCATTGGAGTAACAAAAATCTCGACAACAGACTACTTTCCATAATGACAAGGCTACCATCCATTGGAGTAACAAAAATCTGAGCAACAAACTACCTTCCATAGTGACAAGGCTACCATCCATTAGAGTAACAAAAATATCAAGAACAGACTACCTTCCATAATGACAAGTCTACCATCCATTGGAGTAACAAAAACATAGACAACAAACTATGTTCCATAATGACAAGGCTACCATCCATTGGAGTAACAAAAATCTCAACAACAGACTACCTTCCATAATGACAAGGCTACCATCCATTTTAGTAACAAAAATCTTGAAAATAGACTACCTTCCATAATGACAAGGCTACCATCTATTGGAATAACAAAAACTCGAGAACAGACTACCTTCCATAATGACACGGCTACCATCCAATGGAATAACAAAAATCTCGACAACATACAACCTTCTATAATGACAAGGCTACCATCCATTGGAGTAACAAAAATATCGACAACAGACTACGTTCCATAATGAAAAGGATACCATCCATTGTAATAACATAAATCTCGAGAACATACTACCTTCCATAATAACAAGGCTACCATCTATTGTAATAACATAAATCTCGAGAACATACAACCTTCCATAATGACAAGGCTACCATCCATTAGAGTAACAAAAATCACTAAAATAGACTACCTTCCGTAATGATAAGGCTACCATCCATTGGAGTAACAAAAATCTCGACAACAGACTACCTTCCATAATGACAAGGCTACCATCTATTGGAATAACAAAAATCTCGAGAACAGACTACCTTTCATAATGACAAGGCTACAATCTAATGGAATAACAAAAATCTCGACAACATACTACCTTCCATAATGAAAAGTATACCATCCATTGGAGTAATAAAATTCTCGACAACATACTACCTTCCAAATGACAAGGCTACCATCTATTGGAATAACAAAAACTCGAGAACAGACTACCTTCCATAATGACACGGCTACCATCCAATGGAATAACAAAAATCTCGACAACATACAACCTTCTATAATGACAAGGCTACCATGCATTGGAGTAACAAAAATATCGACAATAGACTACCTTCCATAATGAAAAGGATACCATCTATTAGAATAACAAAAATCTCGAGAACAGACTAACTTCCATAATGACAAGGCTACCATCCAATGGAATAACAAAAATCTCGAGACCAGACTACCTTCCATAGTGACAAGGCTACCATCCATTAGAGTGAAAGAAATCACAATGACAGACTACCTTCCATAAAGACAAGGCTACCATCCATTGGAGTAACAAAAATCTCGAGAACATATTACCTTCCACAATGACAAGGCTACCATCCAATGGAATAACAAAAATCTCCAGAACAGACTACCTTCCATTGTGACAAGGCTACCATCCATTGGAGTAACAAAAATCTCGACAACAGACTACTTTCTATAATGACAAGGCTACCATCCATTGGAGTAACAATAATCTGAGCAACAGACTACCTTCCATAGTGATAAGGCTACCATCCATTGGAGTAACAAAAATCTCTAGAACATACTACCTTCCATAATGACAAGTCTACCATCCATTGGAGTAACAAAAACATAGACAACAGACTACCTTCCATAATGACAAGGATACCATCTATTGTAATAACAAAAATCTAGAGACCAGACTACCTTCCATAGTGTAAAGGCTACCATCCATTAGAGTGACAAAAATCACAACGACAGACTACCTTCTATAATGACAAGGCTACCATACATTGGAATAACAAAAATCTCAACAACAGACTACCTTTCATAATGACAAGGCTACTATCTATTAGAATAACCAAAATCTCGAGAATAAACTACCTTCCATAATGACAAGGCTACCATCCAATGGAATAACAAAAATCTCGACAATAGACTACCTTCCACAATGACAATTCTATCATCCATTGGAGGAAGAAAAATATGAACAATAGACTACTTTCCATAATTACAAGGCTACCATCCATTGGAGTGACAGAAATCACAACAAGAGACAACCTTCCATAAAGAAAAGGCTACCATCCATTGGAGTAACAAAAATATCGACAACAGACTACCTTCTAAAATGACAAGGCTACCATCTATTGTAATAACATAAATCTCGAGAACATACTACCTTCCATAATGACAAGGCTACCATCCATTAGAGTAACAAAAATCACTAAAATAGACTACCTTCCGTAATGATAAGGCTACCATCCATTGGAGTAACAAAAATCTCGACAACAGACTACCTTCCATAATGACAAGCCTACCATCTATTGGAATAACAAAAATCTCGAGAACAGACTACCTTTCATAATGACAAGGCTACCATCTAATGGAATAACAAAAATCTCGACAACATACTACCTTCCATAATGAAAAGTATACCATCCATTGGAGTAAAATTCTCGACAACATACTACCTTCTAAATGACAAGGCTACCATCTATTGGAATAACAAAAACTCGAGAACAGACTACCTTCCATAATGACACGGCTACCATCCAATGGAATAACAAAAATCTCGACAACATACAACCTTCTATAATGACAAGGCTACCATGCATTGGAGTAACAAAAATATCGACAATAGACTACCTTCCATAATGAAAAGGATACCATCTATTAGAATAACAAAAATCTCGAGAACAGACTAACTTCCATAATGACAAGGCTACCATCCAATGGAATAACAAAAATCTCGAGACCAGACTACCTTCCATAGTGACAAGGCTACCATCCATTAGAGTGAAAGAAATCACAATGACAGACTACCTTCCATAGTGATAAGGCTACCATCCATTGTAGTAACAAAAATCTCGACAACAGAATACCTTCCATAATGACAAGGCTACCATCCAATGGAATAACAAAAATCTCGAGAACAGACTACCTTCCATAGTTACAAGGCTACCATCTAATGGAATAACAAAAATCTCGACAACATACTACCTTCCATAATGAAAAGTATACCATCCATTGGAGTAATAAAATTCTCGACAACAGACTACCTTCCAAATGACAAGGCTACCATCTATTGGAATAACAAAAATCTCGAGAACAGACTACCTTCCATAATGACACGGCTACCATCCAATGGAATAACAAAAATCTCGACAACATACAACCTTCTATAATGACAAGGCTACCATGCATTGGAGTAACAAAAATATCGACAATAGACTACCTTCCATAATGAAAAGGATACCATCTATTAGAATAACAAAAATCTCGAGAACAGACCAACTTCCATAATGACAAGGCTAACATCCAATGGAATAACAAAAATCTCGAGACCAGACTACCTTCCATAGTGACAAGGCTACCATCCATTAGAGTGAAAGAAATCACAATGACAGACTACCTTCCATAAAGACAAGGCTACCATCCATTGGAGTAACAAAAATCTCGAGAACATATTACCTTCCACATTGACAAGGCTACCATCCAATGGAATAACAAAAATCTCCAGAACAGACTACCTTCCATTGTGACAAGGCTACCATCCATTGGAGTAACAAAAATCTCGACAACAGACTACTTTCTATAATGACAAGGCTACCATCCATTGGAGTAACAAAAATCTGAGCAACAGACTACCTTCCAGAGTGATAAGGCTACCGTCCATTGGAGTAACAAAAATCTCGAAAACATACTACCTTCCATAATGACAAGTCTACCATCCATTGGAGTAACAAAAACATAGACAACAGACTATGTTCCATAATGACAAGGCTACCATCCAATGGAGTAACAAAAATCTCAACAACAGACTACCTTCCATAATGACAAGGCTACCATCTATTGGAATAACCAAAATCTCGAGAACAAACTACCTTCCATAATGACAAGGCTACCATCCAATGGAATAACAAAAATCTCGACGACATACTACCTTCCATAATGACAATTCTACCATCCATTGGAGTAAGAAAAATATGAACAATAGACTACTTTCCATAATGACAAGGCTACCCTTCATTGGAGTGACAGAAATCACAACGACAGACTACCTTCCATAAAGACAAGGCTACCATCCATTGGAGTAACAAAAATCTCGAGAACAGACTACCTTCCATAATGACAAGGCTACCATCCAATGGAATAACAAAAATCTCGAGACCAAACTACCTTCCATAGTGACAAGGCTACCATCTATTGGAGTAACAAAAATCTCAACAACAGACTACTTTCCATAATGACAAGGCTACCATCCATTAGAGTAACAAAAATCTGACAACAAACTACCTTCTATAGTGACAAGGCTACCATCCATTAGAGTGACAGAAATCACAATGACAGACTACCTTCCATAATGACAATGCTACCATCCATTGGAGTAACAAAAATCTCAACAACAGACTACCTTTCATAATGACAAGGCTACCATCCATTTTAGTAACAAAAATCTTGAAAATAGACTACCTTCCATAACGACAAGGCTACCATCCAATGGAATAACAAAAATCTCGAGAATAGACTATGTTCCATAATGAAAAGGCTACCATCCATTGGAGTAACAAAAATGTCGACAACAGACTACCTTCTATAATGACAAGGATACCATCTATTGGAATAACATAAATCTCGAGAACATACTACCTTCCATAATGACAAGGCTACCATCCATTGGAGTAACAAAAATCTCGACAACAGACTACCTTCCATAATGAAAAGGCTACCATCTATTGGAATAACAAAAATCTCGAGAACAAACTACCTTTCATAATGACAAGGCTTCCATCCAATCGAATAACAAAAATCTAGACAACATACTACCTTCCATAATGATAAGTATACCATCCATTAGAGTAAAAAAATTGTCGACGACAGACTACCTTCCATAATGACAATGCTACCATCTATTGGAATAACAAAAATCTCGAGAACAGACTACCTTCCATAATGACATGGCTACCATCCAATGGAATAACAAAAATCTCGACAACATACAACCTTCCATAATGACAAGGCTACCATGCATTGGAGTAACAAAAATATCGACAACAGACTACCTTCCATTATGACAAGGATACCATCTATTGTAATAACAAAAATCTCGAGAACAAACTAACTTCCATAATGACAAGGCTACAATTCATTGGAGTAATAAAGATATTGACAACTGACTACCTTCAATAATGACAATGCTACCATCAATTGGACTGACAAAAATCTCGACAACAGACTACCTTCTTTAATAATAAGGCTACCATCCATTGGACTGACAAAAATCTCGACAACAGACTACCATCCATAATGACAAGTCTACCATCCATTGGAGTAACAAAAACATCGACAACAGACTATGTTCCATAATGACAAGTCTACCATCCATTGGAGTAACAAAAATCTCAACAACAGACTTCCTTCCATAATGACAACGCTACCATCTATTGGAATAACAAAAATCTCGGGAACAAACTACCTTCCATAATGACAAGGCTATCATCTAATGGAATAACAAAAATCTCGACAACATACTACCTTCCATAATGACAAGGCTACCATCCATTGGAGTAATAAAAATCTCAACAACAGCCTACCTTCCATAATGACAAGGCTACCATCTATTGGAGTGACAGAAATCACACCGATAGACTACCTTCCATAAAGACAAGGCTACCATCCATTGGAGTAACAAAAATCTCGAGAACATTCTAATTTCCATAATGACAAGGCTACCATCCAATGGAATAACAAAAATCTCCAGAACAGACTACCTTCCATTGTGACAAGGCTACCATCCATTGGAGTAACAAAAATCTCGACAACAGACTACTTTCCATAATGACAAGGCTACCATCCATTGGAGTAACAAATATCTGAGCAACAAACTACCTTCCATAGTGATAAGGCTACCATCCATTGGAGTGACAAAAATCTCGAGAACATACTACCTTCCATAATGACAAGTCTACCATCCATTGGAGTAACAAAAACATAGACAACAGACTATGTTCCATAATGACAAGGCTACCATCCATTGGAGTAACAAAAATCTAAACAACCGACTAGCTTCCATAATGACAAGGCTACCATCTATAGGAATAACAAAAATCTCGAGAACACACTACCTTCCATAATGACAAGGCTACCATCCAATGGAATAACAAAAATCTCGACAACAGACTACCTTCCATAATGACAATTCTACCATCCATTGGAGTAAGAAAAATATGAACAATAGACTACTTTCCATAATGACAAGGCTACCATCCATTGGAGTGACATAAATCACAACGACAGACTACCTTCCATAAAGAAAAGGCTACCATCCATTGGAGTAACAAAAATCTCGAGAACAAACTACCTTCCATATTGATAAGGCTACCATCCAATAGAATAACAAAAATCTCGAGAACAAACTACCTTCCATAGTGACAAGGCTACCATCCATTGGAGTAACAAAAATCTCGACAACAGTCTACTTTCCATAATGACAAGGCTACCATCCATTGGAGTAACAAAAATCTGAACAACAAACTACCTTCTATAGTGACAAGGCTACCATCCATGGGAGTGACAGAAATCACAATGACAGACTACCTTCCATAAAGACAATGCTACCATCCATTGGAGTAACAAAAATCTCAACAACAGACTACCTTTCATAATGACAAGGCTACCATCCATTTTAGTAACAAAAATCTCGAAAATAGACTACCTTCCATAATGACAAGGCTACCATCCAATGGAATAACAAAAACTCGAGAACAGACTACCTTTCATAGTTACAAGGCTACCATCCATTGGAGTGACAGAAATCACAACGACAGACTACCTTCCATATTTACAAGGCTACCATCCATTGGAGTAACAAAGATCTCGAAAACAAACTACCTTCTATAATGATAGGGCTACCATCCATTGGAGTAACAAAAATCTCGACAACAGACTACCTTCCATAATGAAAAGGCTACCATCTATTGGAATAACAAAAATCTCGAGAACAGAATACCTTTCATAATGACAAGGCTACCATCCAATGGAATAACAAAAATCTCGACAACATACAACCTTCCATAATGACAAGGCTACCATGCATTGGAGTACAAAAATATCGACAACAGACTACCTTCCATAATGACAAGGATACCATCTATTGTAATAACAAAAATCTCGAGAACAAACTAACTTCCATAATGACAAGGCTACAATTCATTGGAGTAATAAAGATATCGACAACTGACTACCTTCAATAATGACAATGCTACCATCCATTGGAGTGACAAAAATCTCGACAACATACTACCTTCTTTAATAATAAGGCTACCATCCATTGGAATAACAAAAATCTCGACAACAAACTTCCTTCCATAATGACAAGTCTTCCATCCATTGGAGTAACAAAAACATAGACAACAGACTATGTTTCATAATAACAAGGCTACCATCCATTGGAGTAACAAAAATCTCAATAACAGACTACCTTCCATAATGACAAGGCTACCATCTATTGGAATAACAAAAATCTCGGGAACAACAGACAGACTACCTTCCATAATGACAAGGCTACCATTCATTGGAGTGACATAAATCACAACGACAAACTACCTTCCATAATGACAAGGCTAGCATCCATTGGAGTAACAACAATCTCGACAACAATCTACCTTCCCTAATGACAAGGCTACCATCCATTGAATTAACAAAAATCTAGACAACAAACTACCTTCCATAATGACAACGCTACCATCAATTGGTATAACAAAATTCTCGACAACAAACTACCTTCCATAATGACAAGGCTACCATCCATTGGAGTAACAAAAATCTCGACAATAGACTACCTTCCATAATGACAAGGCTACCATCCATTGGAGTAACAAAAATATGAACAACAAACTACCTTCCATACTGACAAGGCTACCATCCATTGGATTGACATAAATCACAACGACAGACTACCTTTCATAATGATAAGGCTAGCATCCATTGGAGTATCAAAAATCTCGACAACATAATACCTTCCATAATGACAAGGCTACCATTCATTGAATTAACAAAAATCACGACAACAGACTACCTTCCATAATGACAAGGATATCATCCATTGGAGTAACAAAAATATTGACAACAGACTACGTTCCATAATGACAAGGCTACCATCCATTGGAGTAACAAAAATATCAACAACAGACTATGTTCCAAAATGACAAGGCTACCATCCATTGGAATAACAAAAATCTCGACAACAGACTACCTTCAATAATGACAAGGCTACCATCCATTGGAGTAATAGGAATCTCAACAACGTACTAACTTCCATAATGACAAGGCTACCATCCATTGGAGTAACATAAATCTCAATGACATACTACCTTCCATAATGACAAGGCTATCATCCATTGGAGTAAGAAAAATATCGACAACATAATACCTTCCATAATGACAAGGCTAGCATCCATTGTAGTAACAAAAATATCGACAACAGACTATGTTCCATAATGACAAGGCTACCATCCATTGGAGTAACAAAAATATCCACAACAGACTATGTTCCATAATGACAAGGCTACCATCCATTGGAGTAACAAAAATATCGACAACAGACTACCTTCCAAAATGACAAGTCTACCATCCATTGGAGTAACAAAAATATGAACAATAAACTACCTTCCATAATGACAAGTCTACCATCCATTGGAGTAACAAAAATATCGAATACAGGCTACCTTCCATAATGACAAGGCTAACATCCATTGTAGTAACAAAAATATCGACAACAGACTACGTTCCATAATGACAAGGCTACCATCCATTAGAGTAACAAAAATAACGACAACAGACTACATTCCATAATGATAAGGCAACCATCCATTAGAGTAAGAAAAATATCAACAATAGACTATGTTCCATAATGACAAGGCTACCATCCATTGGAGTAACAAAAATCTCGACAACAAACTACCTTCCATAATGTCAAGGCTACCATCCATTGGAGTAACAAAAATCTTGACAACATACTACCTTCCATAATTACCAGGCTACCATCCATTGAGTAACAAAGATCTCGACAACAGACTACCTTCCATAATGACAAGGCTACCATCCATTGGAGTAACAAAAATATCGACAACAGACTACCTTCTAAAATGACAAGTCTACCATCCATTGGAGTAACAAAAATATGAACAATAAACTACCTTCCATTATGACAAGTCTACCATCCATTGGAGTAACAAAAATATCGAATGCAGGCTACCTTCCATAATGACAAGGCTAACATCCATTGTAGTAACAAAAATATCGACAACAGACTACGTTCCATAATGACAATTCTACCATCCATTAGAGTAACAAAAATAACGACAACAGACTACATTCCATAATGATAAGGCTACCATCCATTAGAGTAACAAAAATATCAACAATAGACTATGTTCCATAATGACAAGGCTACCATCCATTGGAGTAACAAAAATCTCGACAACAGACTACCTTCCATAATGTCAAGGCTACCATCCATTGGAGTAACAAAAATCTTGACAACATACTACCTTCTATAATTACCAGGCTACCATCCATTGAGTAACAAAGATCTCGACAATAGACTACCTTCCATAATGACAAGACTACCATCCATTGGAGTAACAAAAATCTCGACAACATACTACCTTCGATAATGACAAGGCTACCATATATTGGAATAACAAAAATATCTAGAACAGACTACCTTCCATAATGACTAGGCTACCTATCCAATGGAATAAAAATAAATCCTGACAACATACTAACTTCCATAATGACAAGGCTACCATCCATTGGAGTAACAAAAATCTTGAAAATAGACTACCTTCCATAATGACATGGCTACCATCAATTGGAGTAACAAAAATCTCGAGAACAAACTACCTTCCACAGTGACAAGGCTACCATCCATTGGAGTGACAAAAATCACAACGACAAACTTCCTTCCATAATGAAAAGGCCACCATCCCTTGGAGTAACAAAAATCTCGACAACATACTACCTTCCATAATGACTAGGCTACCATCCATTGATGTAACAAAGATATCTACAATAGACTGCCTTTCATAATTACAAGACTACCGTCCATTGTAGTAACAAAAATCTCGACAATAGACAACCTTCCATAATGATAATGCTACAATCCAATGGAGTAACAAAAATATGACCAACAAACTACCTTCTAGAGTGACAAGGCTACCATCCATTGGAGTGACAGAAATCACCACGACAGACTACCTTCCATAATGATAAGGCTAGCATCCATTGGATTAACAAAAATCTCGACAACAGACTACCTTCCATAATGACAAGGATACCATCCATTAGAGTAGCAAAAATATTGACAACAGACTGTGTTCCATAATGACCAGGCTACTATCCATTGGAGTAACAAAAATCTCGACAATAGACTACGTTCCATAATGACCAGGCTACCATCCATTGGAGTAACAAAATAATGAACAACAGACTACCTTCCATAGTGACAAGGCTACCATCCATTGGAGTGACATAAATCACAACGACAGACTACCTTCCATAATGACAAGGCTACCATACATTGAATTAACAAAAATATCGACAACAAACTACCTTCCGTAATGACAAGGATACCATCCATTGGAGTAGCAAAAATATCGATAATATACTACCTTCCATAATGACAACGCTACCATTAATCGGTATAACAAAATTCTCTACATCAAACTACCTTCCATAATGACAAGGCTACCATCCATTGGAGTAACAAAAATCTCGACAATAGACTACCTTCCATAATGACAAGGCTACCATCCATTGGAGTAACAAAAATATGAACAACAGACTACCTTCCATAGTGACAAGGCTACCATCCATTGGAGTGACATAAATCACAACGACAGACTACCTTCCATAATGATAAGGCTAGCATCCATTGGAGTATCAAAAATCTCGACAACAATCTACCTTGCATAATGACAAGGCTACCATCCATTGGAGTAACAAAAATATGAACAATAAACTACCTTCCAAAATGACAAGGCTACCATCCATTGGAGTAACAAAAATATTGAATACAGGCTACCTTCCATAATGACAAGGCTAACATCCATTGTAGTAACAAAAATATCGACAACAGACTACGTTCCATAATGACAAGGCTACCATCCATTAGAGTAACAAAAATATCGACAACAGACTACATTCCATAATGATAAGGCTACCATCCATTAGAGTAACAAAAATATCAACAATAGACTATGTTCCATAATGACAAGGCTACCATCCATTGGAGTAACAAAAATCTCGACAACAGATTACCTTCCATAATGTCAAGGCTACCATCCATTGGAGTAACAAAAATCTTGACAACATACTACCTTCCATAATTACCAGGCTACCATCCATTGAGTAACAAAGATCTCGACAACAGACTACCTTCCATAATGACAAGACTACCATCCATTGGAGTAACAAAAATCTCGACAACAGACTACCTTCCATAATGACAAGGCAACCATCTATTGGAATAACAAAAATATCTAGAACAGACTACCTTCCATAATGACTAGGCTACCTATCCAATGGTATAAAAATAAATCCTGACAACATACTAACTTCCAGAATGACAAGGCTACCATCCATTGGAGTAACAAAAATCTTGAAAACAGACTACCTTCCATAATGACATGGCTACCATCAATTGGAGTAACAAAAATCTCAAGAACAGACTACCTTCCATAATGACAAGGCTACCATCAAATGGAATAACAAAAATATCAAGAACATACTACCTTCCACAGTGACAAGGCTACCATCCATTGGAGTGACATAAATCACAACGACAGACTTCCTTCCATAATGACAAGGCCACCATCCCTTGGAGTAACAAAAATCTCGACAACATACTACCTTCCATAATGACTAGGCTACCATCCATTGATGTAACAAATATATCTACAACAGACTACCTTCCATAATGACAAGACTACCATCCATTGTAGTAACAAAAATCTCGACAATAGACAACCTTCCATAATGATAATGCTACCATCCATTGGAGTAACAAAAATATGAACAACAAACTACCTTCCAGAGTGACAAGGCTACCATCCATTGGAGTGACAGGAATCACCACGACAGACTACCTTCCATAATGACAAGGCTAGTATCCATTGGATTAACAAAAATCTCGACAACAGACTGCCTTCCATAATGACAAGGATACCATCCATTAGTATAACAAAAATCTCGACAAAAGACTACCTTCCATTAGTGACAAGGCTACCATCCATTGGAATAACAAAAATCTCGACAATAGACTACCTTCCATAATGACAAGGGTAGCATCCATTAGAGTAACAAAAACATCGACAACAGACTGTGTTCCATAATGACAAGGCTACCATCCATTGGAGTAACAAAAATATCGACAATAGACTATGTTCCATAATGACCAGGCTACCATCCATTGGAGTAACAAAAATATGAACAACAGACTACCTTCCATAGTGACAAGGCTACCATCCATTGGAGTGACATAAATCACAACGACAGACTACCTTCCATAATGACAAGGCTAGCATCCATTAGAGTAACAACAATCTCGACAACAATCTACCGTCCATAATGACAAGGCTACCATCCTTTGAATTAACAAAAATCTCGACAACAACCTACCTTCCATAATGACAAGGATACCATTCATTGGAGTAGCAAAAATATCGACAACAGACTACCTTCCATAATGACAACGCTACCATCAATTGGTATAACAAAATTCTCGACAACAAACTACCTTCCATAATGACAAGGCTACCATCCATTGGAGTAACAAAAATCTCGACAATATACTACCTTCCATAATGACAAGGCTACCATCCATTGGAGTAACAAAAATATGAACAACAGACTACCTTCCATAGTGACAAGGCTACCATCCATTGAAGTGACATAAATCACAACGACAGACTACCTTCCATAATGATAAGGCTAGCATCCATTGGAGTATCAAAAATCTCGACAACTATCTACCTTCCATAATGACAAGGCTACCATTCATTGAATTAACAAAAATCACGACAACACACTACCTTCCATAATGATAAGGATATCATCCATTGGAGTAACAAAAATATTGACAACAGACTACCTTCCATAATGACAAGGCTACCATCCATTGGAGTAACAAAAATATCGACAACAAAACTACGTTCCATAATGACAAGGCTACCATCCAATGGAATAACTTAAATCTCGACAAAAGACTACCTTTCATAATGAAAAGGCTTCCATCCGTTGGAGTAACAAAAATATCGACAAGAAACTATGTTCCAAAATGACCAGGCTACCATCCAATGGAGTAACAAAAATCTCGACAACAGACTACCTTCCATAATGACAAGGCTACCATCCATTGGAGTAACAAAAATATCGACAACATAATACCTTCCATAATGACAAGGCTAGCATCCATTGTAGTAACAAAAATATCGACAACAGACTACGTTCCATAATGACAAGGCTACCCTCCATTGGAGTAACAAAAATATCCACAACAGACTATGTTCCATAATGAAAAGGCTACTATCCATTGGAGTAACAAAAATATCGACAACAGACTACCTTCCAAAATGACAAGGCTACCATCCATTGACGTAACAAAAATATGAATAATAAACTACCTTCCATAATGAAAACGCTATCGTCTGTTGGAGTAACGAAAATATCGACAACAAACTATGTTCCAAAATGACAAGGCTACCATCCATTGAAGTAACAAAAATCTAGACAACAGACTACCTTCCAAAATGACAAGGCTACCATCCATTGGAGTAATAAAAATCTATACAACAGACTACCTTCAAATATGACAAGGTTACCATCCATTAGAATAACAAAAATCTCGACAACAGACTACTTTCCATAATGACAAGGCTACCATCCAATGGAGTAACAAAAATCTCGACAACAGACTACCTTCCATAATGACAAGGCTATTATCCATTGGAGTAACAGAAATCTCAACAACAGACTAACTTCCATAATGACAAGGCTACCATCCATTGGAGTAACATAAATCTCAACGACAGACTACCTTCCATAATGACAAGGCTATCATCCATTGGATTAAAAAAAATATCAACAACATAATACCTTCCATAATGACAAGGCTAGCATCCATTGTAGTAACAAAAATATCGACAACAGACTACATTCCATAATGAAAAGGCTACCCTCCATTGGAGTAACAAAAATCTCCACAACAGACTATGTTCCATAATGACAAGGCTACCATCCATTGGAGTAACAAAAATATTGAAAACAGACTACCTTCAAAAATGACAAGGCTACCATCCATTGGAGTAACAAAAATATGAACAATAGACTACCTTCCATAATGACAAGCATCCCATCCATTGGAGTAACAAAAATATCGAATACAGGCTACCTTCCATAATGACAAAGCAAACATCCATTGTAGTAACAAAAATATCGACAACAGACTATGTTCCATAATGACAAGGCTACCATCCATTGGAGTAACAAAAATCTCGACAACAGACTACCTTCCATAATGTCAAGGCTAACATCCATTGGAGTAACAAAAATCTTGACAACATACTACCTTCCATAATTACCAGGCTACCATCCATTGAGTAACAAAGATATCGACAACAGACTACCTTCCATAATGACAAGGCTACCATCCATTGGAGTAACAAAAATCTCAACGACAGACTACCTTCCATAATGACAAGGCTACCATCCATTAGAGTAACAAAAATCTCGACAACAAACTACCTTTCATAATGACAAGGTTACCATCCATTGGAATGAAAGAAATCTCGACAACAAACTAGCTTCGATAATGACAAGGCTACCATCCAATGGAATAACTTAAATCTCGACAAAAGACTACCTTTCATAATGAAAAGGCTTCCATCCGTCGGAGTAACAAAAATATCGACAACAAACTATGCTCCAAAATGACAAAGGCTACCATCCACTGGAGTAACAAAAATCTCGACAACAGACTACATTCCATAATTACAAGGCTACCATCCATTGGAGTAATTAAAATCTCAACAATAGACTAACTTCCATAATGACAAGGCTACAATCCATTGGAGTAACATAAATCTCAACGACAGACTACCTTCCATAATGACAAGGCTATCATCCATTGGAGTAACAAAAATATCAACATAATAATACCTTCCATAATGACAAGGCTAGCATCCATTGTAGTAACAAAAATATCGACAACAGACTATGTTCCATAATGACAAGGCTACCCTCCATTGGAGTAACAAAAATCTCCACAACAGATTATGTTCCATAATGACAAGGCTACCATCCATTGGAGTAACAAAAATATCGACAACAGACTACCTTCAAAAATGACAAGGATACCATCCATTGGAGTAACAAAAATCTGAACAATAGACTACCTTCCATAATGACAAGCATACCATCCATTGGAGTAACAAAAATATCGAATACAGGCTACCTTCCATAAAGACAAAGCTAACATCCATTGTAGTAACAAAAATATCGACAACAGACTATGTTCCATAATGACAAGGCTACCATCCATTGGAGTAACAAAAATCTCGACAACAGACTACCTTCCATAATGTCAAGGCTAACATCCATTGGAGTAACAAAAATCTTGACAACATACTACCTTCCATAATTACCAGGCTACCATCCATTGAGTAACAAAGATATCGACAACAGACTACCTTCCATAATGACAAGGCTACCATCCATTGGAGTAACAAAAATCTCAACGACAGACTACCTTCCATAATGACAAGGCTACCATCCATTAGAGTAACAAAAATCTCGACAACAAACTACCTTCCATAATGACAAGGTTACCATCAATTGGAATGAAAGAAATCTCGACAACAAACTAGCTTCGATAATGACAAGGCTACCATCCAATGGAATAACTTAAATCTCGACAAAAGACTACCTTTCATAATGAAAAGGCTTCCATCCGTCAGAGTAACAAAAATATCGACAACAAACTATGTTCCAAAATGACAAAGGCTACCATCCATTGGAGTAACAAAAATCTCGACAACAGACTACATTCCATAATGACAAGGCTACCATCCATTGGAGTAATTGAAATCTCAACAATAGACTAACTTCCATAATGACAAGGCTACAATCCATTGGAGTAACATAAATCTCAACGACAGGCTACCTTCCATAATGACAAGGCTATCATCCATTGGAGTAACAAAAATATCAACATAATAATACCTTCCATAATGACAAGGCTAGCATCCATTGTAGTAACAAAAATATCGACAACAGACTATGTTCCATAATGACAAGGCTACCCTCCATTGGAGTAACAAAAATGTCCACAACAGACTATGTTCCATAATGACAAGGCTACCATCCATTGGAGTAACAAAAATATCGACAACAGACTACCTTCAAAAATGAATAGATACCATCCATTGGAGTAACAAAAATCTGAACAATAGACTACCTTCCATAATGACAAGCATACCATCCATTGGAGTAACAAAAATATCGAATACAGGCTACCTTCCATAAAGACAGAGCTAACATCCATTGTAGTAACAAAAATATCGACAACAGACTATGTTCCATAATGAGAAAGGCTACCATCCATTGGAGTAACAAAAATCTCGACAACAGACTACCTTCCATAATGTCAAGGCTAACATCCATTGGAGTAACAAAAATCTTGACAACATACTACCTTCCATAATTACTAGGCTACCATCCATTGAGTAACAAAGATATCGGCAACAGACTACCTTCCATAATGACAAGGCTACCATGCATTGGAGTAACAAAAATCTCAACGACAGACTACCTTCCATAATGACAAGGCTACCATCCATTAGAGTAACAAAAATCTCGACAACAAACTACCTTCCATAATGACAAGGTTACCATCAATTGGAATGAAAGAAATCTCGACAACAAACTAGCTTCGATAATGACAAGGCTACCATCCAATGGAATAACTTAAATCTCGACAAAAGACTACCTTTCATAATGAAAAGGCTTCCATCCGTCAGAGTAACAAAAATATCGACAACAAACTATGTTCCAAAATGACAAAGGCTACCATCCATTGGAGTAACAAAAATCTCGACAACAGACTACATTCCATAATGACAAGGCTACCATCCATTGGAGTAATTGAAATCTCAATAATAGACTAACTTCCATAATGACAAGGCTACAATCCATTGGAGTAACATAAATCTCAACGACATACTACCTTCCATAATGACAAGGCTATCATCCATTGGAGTAACAAAAATATCAACATAATAATACCTTCCATTATGACAAGGCTAGCATCCATTGTAGTAACAAAAATATCGACAACAGACTATGTTCCATAATGACAAGGCTACCCTCCATTGGAGTAACAAAAATCTCCACAACAGACTATGTTCCATAATGACAAGGCTACCATCCATTGGAGTAACAAAAATATCGACAACAGACTACCTTCAAAAATGAAAGGATACCATCTATTGGAGTAACCAAAATCTGAACAATAGACTACCTTTCATAATGACAAGCATACCATCCATTGGAGTAACAAAAATATTGAATACAGGCTCCCTTCCATAAAGACAAAGCTAACATCCATTGTAGTAACAAAAATATCGACAACAGACTATGTTCCATAATGACAAGGCTACCATCCATTGGAGTAACAAAAATTTCGACAACAGACTACCTTCCATAATGTCAAGGCTACCAACCATTGGAGTAACAAAAATCTTGACAGCATACTACCTTCCATTATTACCAGGCTACCATCCATTGAGTAACAAAGATATCGACAACAGACTACCTTCCATAATGACAAGGCTACCATCCATTGGAGTAACAGAAATCTCAACGACAGACTACCTTCCATAATGACAAGGCTACCATCCATTTGAGTAACAAAAATATCGATAATAGACTATTTTCCATAATGAAAAGGCTACCATCCATTAGAGTAATAAAAATCTCGACAACACACTACCTTCCATAATGACAAAGCTACCATCCATTGGAGTAACAAAAATATCGACAATAGACTATGTTCCATAATGACAAGGCTACCATCCATTGGAGTAACAAAAATCTCGACAACAGACTACCTTCCATAATGACAAGGCTACCATCCAATGGAATAAATTAAATCTAGATAAAAGACTACCTTTCATAATGAAAAGGCTATCATCCGTTGGAGTAATAAAAATATCGACAACAAACTATATTCCAAAATGACAAGGCTACCATCCATTAGAGTAACAAAAATCTCGATAACAGACTACCTTCCAAAATGACAAGGCTACCACCCATTGGAGTAACAAAAATCTATACAACAGACTACCTTCCACTATGACAAGGTTACCATCCATTAGAATAACAAAAATTTCGACAACAGACTACCTTCCATAATGACAAGGCTACCATCCATTGGAGTAACAAAAATATCGACAACATACTACATTCCATAATGACAAGGCTACCATCCAATGGAATAATAAAAATATCGACAACAAACTACCTTTCATAATGACAAGGCTACCATTCATTGAATTAACAAAAATCACGACAACAGACTACCTTCCATAATGACAAGGATACCATCCATTGGAGTGGCAAAAATATTGACAACAAACTACCTTCCATAATGACAAGGCTACCATCCATTGGAGTAACAAAAATATCGACAACATACTACATTCCATAATGACAAGGCTACCATCCATTGTAGTAACAAAAATATCGACAACAGACTACGTTCCATAATGATAAGGCTACCATCCATTAGAGTAACAAAAATATCAACAATAAACTACCTTCCATAATGACAAGGCTACCATCCATTGGAGTAACAAAAATCTAGATAACAGATTACGTTCCATAATGACAAGGCTACCATCCATTAGAGTAACAAAAATCTCGATAACAGACTACGTTCCTTAATGATAAGGCTACCATCCATTGGAGTAAGAAAAATCTCGACAACAGACTACCTTCTATAATGACAAGGTTACCATCCATTGGAATGAAAAAAATCACGACAACAAACTAGCTTCCATAATGAAAAGGCTACCATCCAATGGAATAACTTAAATATCGACAAAAGACTACCTTTCTTAATGAAAAGGCTTCCATCCGTCGGAGTAACAAAAATATCGACAACAAACTATGTTCCAAAATGACAAAGGCTACCATCCATTGGAGTTACAAAAATCTCGACAACAAACTACCTTCCATAATTACAAGGCTACCATCCATTGGAGTAACAAAAATCTTAACAACAGACTAACTTCCATAATGACAAGGCTACCATCCATTGGAGTAACATAAATCTCAACGACAGACTACCTTCCATAATGACAAGGCTATCATCCATTGGAGTAACAAAAATATCAAGAACATAATACCTTCCATAATGAGAAGGCTAGCATCCATTGTAGTAACAAAAATATCGACAACAGACTACGTTCCATAATGACAAGGATACCCTCCAATGGAGTAACAAAAATCTCCACAACTGACTATGTTCCATAATGACAAGGCTACCATCCATTGGAGTAACAAAAATATCGACAACAAACTACCTTCCATAATGACAAGGCTACCATCCATTGGAGTAACAAAAATATCGACAACATACTACGTTCCATAATGACAAGGCTACCATCCATTGGAGTAACAAAAATATCGACAACAGACTACGTTCCATAGTGATAAGGCTACCATCCATTAGAGTAACAAAAATATCAACAATAAACTACCTTCCATAATGACAAGGCTACCATCCATTGGAGTAACAAAAATCTAGATAACAGACTACGTTCCATAATGACAAGGCTACCATCCATTAGAGTAACAAAAATCTCGATAACAGACTACGTTCCTTAATGATAAGGCTACCATCCATTAGAGTAACAAAAATCTCCACAACAGACTACCTTCCATAATGACAAGGTTACCATCCATTGGAATGAAAAAAATATCGACAACAAACTAGCTTCCATAATGACAGGGCTACCATCCAATGGAATAACTTAAATCTCGACAAAAGACTACCTTTCGTAATGAAAAGGCTTCCATCCGTTGGAGTAACAAAAATATCGACAACAAATTATGTTCCAAAATGACAAGGCTACCATCCATTGGAGTAACCAAAATCTCGACAAACAGACTACCTTCCATAATGACAAGGCTACCATCCATTGGAGTAACAGAAATCTCAACAACAGATTACGTTCCTTAATGACAAGGCTACCATCCATTAGAGTAACAAAAATAACGACAATAGATTACGTTCCATAATGACAAGGCTACCATCCATTAGAGTAACAAAAATCTCGATAATAGACTACTTTCCTTAATGATAAGGCTACCATCCATTAGAGTAACAAAAATATCGACAACAGACTACCTTCCATAATGACAAGGTTACCATCCATTGGAATGAAAAAAATCTCGACAACAAACTAGCTTCCATAATGACAAGGCTACCATCCAATGGAATAACTTAAATATCGACAAAAGACTACCTTTCTTAATGAAAAGGCTTCCATCCGTCGGAGTAACAAAAATATCGACAACAAACTATGTTCCAAAATCACAAAGGCTACCATCCATTGGAGTAACAAAAATCTCGACAACAAACTACCTTCCATAATGACAAGGCTACCATCCATTGGAGTAACAAAAATCTCAAAAACAGACTAACTTCCATAATGACAAGGCTACCATCCATTGGAGTAACATAAATCTCAATGACAGACTACCTTCCATAATGAGAAGGCTATCATCCATTGGAGTAACAAAAATATCAACAACATAATACCTTCCATAATGACAAGGCTAGCATCCATTGTAGTAACAAAAATATCGACAACAGACTACCTTCCATAATGACAAGGCTACCCTCCATTGGAGTAACAAAAATCCCCACAACTGACTATGTTCCATAATGACAAGGCTACCATCCATTGGAGTAACAAAAATATCGACAACAGACTACGTTCCATAGTGATAAGCCTACCATCCATTAGAGTAACAAAAATATCAACAATAAACTACCTTCCATAATGACAAGGCTACCATCCATTGGAGTAACAAAAATCTAGATAACAGACTACGTTCCATAATGACAAGCCTACCATCCATTAGAGTAACAAAAATATCGATAACAGACTACGTTCCTTAATGATAAGGCTACCATCCATTAGAGTAACAAAAATCTCGACAACAAACTGCTGTCCATAATGACAAGGTTACCATCCATTGGAATGAAAAAAATCTCGACAACAAACTAGCTTCCATAATGACAAGGCTACCATCCAATGCAATAACTTAAATCTCAACAAAAGACTACCTTTCGTAATGAAAAGGCTTCCATCCGTTGGAGTAACAAAAATATCGACAACAAATTATGTTCCAAAATGACAAGGCTACCATCCATTGGAGTAACAAAAATCTCGACAACAGACTACCTTCCATAATGACAAGGCTATCATCCATTGGAGTAACAGAAATCTCAACAACAGATTACGTTCCATAATGACAAGGCTACCATCCATTAGAGTAACAAAAATCTCGACAATTGACTACGATCCATAATGACCAGGCTACCATCCATTGGAGTAACAAAAATCTTGACAATAGACTACGTTCCATAATGACCAGGCTACCATCCATTGGAGTAACAAAAATATGAACAACAGACTACCTTCCATAGTGACAAGGCTACCATCCATTGGAGTGACATAAATCACAACGATAGACTACCTTCCATAATGACAAGGCTAGCATCCATTGGAGTAACAACAATCTCGACAACAATCTACCTTCCATAATGACAAGGCTACCATCCATTGAATTAACAAAAATATCGACAACAAACTACCTTCCATAATGACAAGGATACCATCCATTGGAGTAGCAAAAATATCGATAATAGACTACCTTCCATAATGACAACGCTACCATCAATCAGTATAACAAAATTCTCGACAACAAACTACCTTCCATAATGACAAGGCTACCATCCATTGGAGTAACAAAAATCTCGACAATAGACTACCTTCCATAATGACAAGGCTACCATCCATTGGAGTAACAAAATATGAACAACAGACTACCTTCCATAGTGACAAGGCTACCATCCATTGGAGTGACATAAATCACAATGACAGACTACCTTCCATAATGATAAGGCTAGCATCCATTGGAGTATCAAAAATCTCGACAACAATCTACCTTCCATAATGACAAGGCTACCATCCATTGGAGTAACAAAAATATGAACAATAAACTACCTTCCATAATGACAAGGCTACCATCCATTGGAGTAACAAAAATATCGAATACAGGCTACCTTCCATAATGAAAAGGCTAACATCCATTGTAGTAACAAAAATATCGACAACAGACTACGTTCCATAATGACAAGGCTACCATTCATTAGAGTAACAAAAATATCGACAACAGACTACATTCCATAATGATAAGTCTACCATCCATAAGAGTAACAAAAATATCAACAATGGACTATGTTCCATAATGACAAGGCTACCATCCATTGGAGTAACAAAAATCTCGACAACAGACTACCTTCCATAATGTCAAGGCTACCATCCATTGGAGTAACAAAAATCTTGACAACATACTACCTTCCATAATTACCAGGCTACCATCCATTGAGTAACAAAGATCTCGACAACAGACTACCTTCCATAATGACAAGACTACCATCCATTGGAGTAACAAAAATCTAGACAATAGACTACCTTTCATATTGACAAGGCTACCATCTATTGGAATAACAAAAATATCTAGAATTGACTACCTTCCATAATAACTAGGCTACCTATCCAATGGTATAAAAATAAATCTTGAAAACATACTAACTTCCATAATGACAAGGCTACCATCCATTGGAGTAACAAAAATCTTGAAAACAGACTACCTTACATAATGACATGGCTACCATCAATTGGAGTAACAAAAATCTCAACAACAGACTACCTTCCATAATGACAAGGCTACCATCAAATGGAATAACAAAAATATCAAGAACAGACTACCTTCCACAGTGACAAGGCTACCGTCCATTGGAGTGACAAAAATCACAACGACAGACTTCCATCCATAATGACAAGGCCACCATCCCTTGGAGTAACAAAAATCTCGACAACATACTACCTTCCATAATGAGTAGGATACCATCCATTGATGTAACAAAGATATCTACAACAGACTACCTTCCATAATGACAAGACTACCATCCATTGTAGTAACAAAAATCTCGACAACAGACAACCTTCCATAACGATAATGCTACCATCCATTGGAGTAACAAAAATATGAAAAACAAACTACCTTCCAGAGTGACAAGGCTACCATCCATTGGAGTGACAGGAATCACCACGACAGACTACCTTCCATAATGACAAGGCTAGCATCCATTCGATTAACAAAAATCTCGACAACAGACTGCCTTCCATAATGATAAGGATACCATCCATTAGAGTAGAAAAAATATTGACAACAGACTACCTTCCATAATGACAAGGCTACTATCCATTAGTATAACAAAAATCTCGACAAAAGACTACCTTCCATTAGTGACAAGTCTACCATCCATTGGAATAACAAAAATCTCAAAAATAGACTACCTTCCATAATGACAAGGGTAGCATCCATTGGAGTAAGAAAAATATCGACAACATACTATGTTCCATAATGACAAGGCTACCATCCATTGGAGTAACAAAAATATCGACAACAGACTACGTTCTATAGTGATAAGCCTACCATCCATTAGAGTAACAAAAATATCAACAATAAACTACCTTCCATAATGACAAGGCTACCATCCTTTGGAGTAACAAAAATATAGATAACAGACTACGTTCCATAATGACAAGCCTACCATCCATTAGAGTAACAAAAATCTCGATAACAGACTACGTTCCTTAATGATAAGGCTACCATCCATTAGAGTAAAAAAAATCTCGACAACAGACTACCTTCCATAATGACAAGGTTACCATCCAATGGAATGAAAAAAATCTCGACAACAAACTAGCTTCCATAATGACAAGGCTACCATCCAATGCAATAACTTAAATCTCGACAAAAGACTAACTTTCGTAATGAAAAGGCTTCCATCCGTTGGAGTAACAAAAATATCGACAACAAATTATGTTCCAAAATGACAAGGCTACCATCCATTGGAGTAACAAAAATCTCGACAACAGACTACCTTCCATAATGACAAGGCTATCATCAATTGGAGTAACAGAAATCTCAACAACAGATTACGTTCCATAATGACAAGGCTACCATCCATTAGAGTAACAAAAATCTCGACAATTGACTACGATCCATAATGACCAGGCTACCATCCATTGGAGTAACAAAAATCTTGACAATAGACTACGTTCCATAATGACCAGGCTACCATCCATTGGAGTAACAAAAATATGAACAACAGACTACCTTCCATAGTGACAAGGCTACCATCCATTGGAGTGACATAAATCACAACGACAAACTACCTTCCATAATGACAAGGCTAGCATCCATTGGAGTAACAACAATCTCGACAACAATCTACCTTCCATAATGACAAGGCTACCATCCATTGAATTAACAAAAATATCGACAACAAACTACCTTCCATAATGACAAGGATACCATCCATTGGAGTAGCAAAAATATCGATAATAGACTACCTTCCATAATGACAACGCTACCATCAATCGGTATAACAAAAATCTCGACAACAAACTACCTTCCATAATGACAAGGCTACCATCCATTGGAGTAACAAAAATCTCGACAATAGACTACCTTCCATAATGACAAGGCTACCATCGATTGGAGTAACAAAATATGAACAACAGACTACCTTCCATAGTGACAAGGCTACCATCCATTGGAGTGACATAAATCACACCGACAGACTACCTTCCATAATGATAAGGCTAGCATCCATTGGAGTATCAAAAATCTCGACAACAATCTACCTTCCATAATGACAAGGCTACCATCCATTGGAGTAACAAAAATATGAACAATAAACTACCTTCCATAATGACAAGGCTACCATCCATTGGAGTAACAAAAATATCGAATACAGGCTACCTTCCATAATGAAAAGGCTAATATCCATTGTAGTAACAAAAATATCGACAACAGACTACGTTCCATAATGACAAGGCTACCATTCATTAGAGTAACAAAAATATCGACAACAGACTACATTCCATAATGATAAGGCTACCATCCATAAGAGTAACAAAAATATCAACAATAGACTATGTTCCATAATGACAAGGCTACCATCCATTGGAGTAACAAAAATCTCGACAACAGACTACCTTCCATAATGTCAAGGCTACCATCCATTGGAAAAACAAAAATCTTGACAACATACTACCTTCCATAATTACCAGGCTACCATCCATTGAGTAACAAAGATCTCGATAACAAACTACCTTCCATAATGACAAGACTACCATCCATTGGAGTAACAAAAATCTCGACAATAGACTACCTTTCATAATGATAAGGCTACCATCTATTGGAATAACAAAAATATCTAGAATTGACTACCTTCCATAATGACTAGGCTACCTATCCAATGGTATAAAAATAACTCCTGAAAACATACTAACTTCCATAATGACAAGGCTACCATCCATTGGAGTAACAAAAATCTTGAAAACAGACTACCTTCCATAATGACATGGCTACCATCAATTGGAGTAACAAAAATCTCAACAACAGACTACCTTCCATAATGACAAGGCTACCATCAAATGGAATAACAAAAATATCAAGAACATACTACCTTCCACAGTGACAAGGCTACCGTCCATTGGAGTGACAGAAATCACAACGACAGACTTCCTTCCATAATGACAAGGCCACCATCCCTTGGAGTAACAAAAATCTCGACAACATACTACCTTCCATAATGACTAGGCTACCATCCATTGATGTAACAAAGATATCTACAACAGACTACCTTCCATAATGACAAGACTACCATCCATTGTAGTAACAAAAATCACGACAACAGACAACCTTCCATAATGATAATGCTACCATCCATTGCAGTAACAAAAATATGAACAACAAACTACCTTCCAGAGTGACAAGGCTAGCATCCATTGGATTAACAAAAATCTCGACAACAGACTGCCTTCCATAATGATAAGGATACCATCCATTAGAGTAGAAAAAATATTGACAACAGACTACTTTCCATAATGACAAGGCTACTATCCATTAGTATACCAAAAATCTGGACAAAAGACTACCTTCCATTAGTGACAAGGCTACCATCCATTGGAATAACAAAAATCTCGACAACATACTACCTTCCATAATGACAAGGGTAGCATCCATTGGAGTAACAAAAACATCGACAACAGACTGTGTTCCATAATGACAAGGCTACCATCCATTGGAGTAACAAAAATCTCGACAATAGACTACCTTCCATAATGACAAGGCTACCATCCATTGGAGTAACAAAAATATGATCAATAGACTACCTTCCATAGTGACAAGGCTACCATCCATTGAAGTGACATAAATCACAACGACAGACTACCTTCCATAATGATAAGGCTAGCATCCATTGGAGTATCAAAAATCTCGAAAACTATCTACCTTCCATAATGACAAGGCTACCATTCATTGAATTAACAAAAATCACGACAACAGACTACCTTCCATAATGACAAGGATATCATCCATTGGAGTAACAAAAATATTGACAACAGACTACCTTCCATAATGACAATGCTACCATCCATTGGAGTAACAAAAATATCGACAACAAACTACGTTCCAAAATGACAAGGCTACCATCCAATGGAATAACTTAAATCTCGACAAAAGACTAACTGTCATAATGAAAAGGCTTCCATCCGTTGGAGTAACAAAAATATCGACAAGAAACTATGTTCCAAAATGACCAGGCTACCATCCATTAGAGTAACAAAAATCTCAACAACAGACTACCTTCCATAATGACAAGGCTACCATCCATTGGAGTAACAAAAATATCGACAACATAATACCTTCCATAATGACAAGGCTAGCATCCATTGTAGTAACAAAAATATCGACAACAGACTACGTTCCATAATGTCAAGGCTACCCTCCATTGGAGTAACAAAAATATCCACAACAGACTATGTTCCATAATGACAAGGCTACCATCCATTGGAGTAACAAAAATATCGACAACAGACTACCTTCCAAAATGACAAGGCTACCATCCATTGGAGTAACAAAAATATGAACAATAAACTACCTTACATAATGACAAGGCTACCATCCATTGGAGTAACAAAAATATCGAATACAGGCTACCTTCCATAATGACAAGGCTGACATCCATTGTAGTAACAAAAATATCGACAACAGACTACGTTCCATAATGACACGGCTACCATCCATTAGAGTAACAAAAATATCGACAACAGACTACATTCCATAATGATAAGGCTATCATCCATTAGAGTAACAAAAATATCAACAATAGACTATGTTCCATAATGACAAGGCTACCATCCATTGGAGTAACAAAAATCTCGACAACAGACTACCTTCCATAATGTCAAGGCTACCATCCATTGGAGTAACAAAAATCTTGACAACATACTACCTTCCATAATTACCAGGCTACCATCCATTGAGTAACAAACATCTCGACAACAGACTACCTTCCATAATGACAAGGCTACCATCCATTGGAGTAACAAAACTCTCAACAATAGACTACCTTCCATAATGACAAAGCTACCATCCATTGGAGTAAAAAATATCACGACAACAAACTACCTTCCATAATGACAAGGCTACCATCTATTGGAATAACAAAAATCTCGAGAACAAACTACCTTCCATAATGACAAGTCTACCATCCAATGGAATAACAAAAATCTCGACAACATACTACCTTCCATAATGACAAGGCTACCATCCATTGGAGCAACAAAAATCTCGACAATAGACTACCTTCCATAATGACAAGGCTACCATCCATTGGAGTAACAAAAATATGAACAACAAACTACCTTCCATAGTGACAAGGCTACCATCCATTGAAGTGACATAAATCACAAGGACAGACTACCTTCCATAATGATAAGGCTAGCATCCATTGGAGTATCAAAAATCTCGAAAACTATCTACCTTCCATAATGACAAGGCTACCATTCATTGAATTAACAAAAATCACGACAACAGACTACCTTCCATAATGACAAGGATATCATCCATTGGAGTAACAAAAATATTGACAATAGACTACCTTCCATAATGACAAGGCTACCATCCATTGGAGTAACAAAAATATCGACAACAAACTACGTTCCATAATGACAAGGCTACCATCCAATGGAATAACTTAAATCTCGACAAAAGACTACCTGTCATAATGAAAAGGCTTCCATCCGTTGGAGTAACAAAAATATCGACAAGAAACTATGTTCCAAAATGACAAGGCTACCATCCATTGGAGTAACAAAAATCTAAACAACAGACTACCTTCCATAATGACAAGGCTACCATCCATTGGAGTAACAAAAATATCGACAACATAATACCTTCCATAATGACAAGGCTAGCATCCATTGTAGTAACAAAAATATCGACAACAAACTATGTTCCATAATGACAAGGCTACCCTCCATTGGAGTAACAAAAATATCCACAACAGACTATGTTCCATAATGACAAGGCTACCATCCATTGGAGTAACAAAAATATCGACAACAGACTACCTTCCAAAATGACAAGGCTACCATCCATTGGAGTAACAAAAATATGAACAATAAACTACCTTCCATAATAACAAGGCTACCATCCATTGGAGTAACAAAAATATCGAATACAGGTTACCTTCCATAATGACAAGGCTGACATCCATTGTAGTAACATAAAATATCGACAACAGACTACGTTCCATAATGATAAGGCTATCATCCATAAGAGTAACAAAAATATCAACAATAGACTATGTTCCATAATGACAAGGCTACCATCCAATGGAGTAACAAAAATCTCGACAACAGACTACCTTCCATAATGTCAAGGCTACCATCCATTGGAGTAACAAAAATCTTGACAACATACTACCTTCCATAATTACCAGGCTACCATCCATTGAGTAACAAACATCTCGACAACAGACTACCTTCCATAATGACAAGGCTACCATCCATTGGAGTAACAAAATTCTCAACGATAGACTACCTTCCATAATGACAAGGCTACCATCCATTGGAGTAAAAAAAATCACGACAACAGACTACCTTCCATAATGACAAGGTTACCATCCATTGGAATGAAAAAAATCTCGACAACAAACTACCTTCCATAATGACAAGGCTACCATCCAATGGAATAACTTAAATCTCGACAAAAGACTACCTTTCATAATGAAAAGGCTACCATCCGTTGGAGTAACAAAAATATCAAAAACAGACTATGTTCCAAAATTACAAGGCTACCATCCATTTGAGTAACAAAAATATCGACAACATAATGCCTTCCATAATGACAAGGCTAGCATCCATTGTAGTAACAAAAATATCGACAACAGACTATGTTCCATAATGACCAGGCTACCCTCCATTGGAGTAACAAAAATCTCCACAACAGACTATGTTCCATAATTACAAGGCTACCATCCATTGGAGTAACAAAAATATCGACAACAGACTACCTTCCAAAATGAAAAGGCTACCATCCATTTGAGTAACAAAAATCTGAACAATAGACTACCTTCCATAATGACAATGCTACCGTCCATTGGAGTAACATAAATCTCAACGACAAACTACCTACCATAATGAAAAGGCTACCATCCATTGGAGTAAGAAAAATCAATACAACAGACTACCTTCCACTAAGAAAAGGCTACCATCCAATGGAATAAAAAAAATCTCGACAACAGACTACCTTTCATAATGACAAGGCTACCATCCATTGGAGTAACAAAAATCTGAACAACAGACTACCTTCCATAATGACAAGGCTATCATCCATTGGAGTAACAGAAATCTCAACGACAAACTACCTTCCATAATGACAAGGCTACCATCCATTGTAGTAACAAAAATATCGACAATAGACTACCTTCCATAATGACAAGGCTACCACCCATTGGAGTAACAAAAATATCGACAACAGATTACCTTCCAAAATGACAAGGCTACCATCCATTGGAGTAACAGAAATCTCAACGACAGACTACGTTCCATAATGACATTGCTACCATCCATTAGAGTAATAAAAATATCGACAACATATTACGTTCCATAATGATAAGGCTACCATGCATTAGAGTAACAAAAATCTCGACATCACACTACCTTCCATAATGACAAAGCTACCATCCATTGGATTAACAATAATATCGACAATAGACTATGTTCCATAATGACAAGGCTACCATCCATTGGAGTAACAAAAATCTCGACAACAGACTACCTTCCATAATGACAAGGCTACCATCCAATGGAATAACATAAATCTAGACAAAAGACTACCATTCATAATGAAAACGCTATCGTCCGTTGGAGTAACAAAAATATCGACAACAAACTATGTTCCAAAATGACAAGGCTACCATCCATTGGAGTAGTAAAAATCTAGACAACAGACTACCTTCCGAAATGACAAGGCTACCATCCATTGGAGTAACAAAAATCTATACAACAGACTACCTTCCAATATGACAAGGTTACCATCCATTAGAATAACAAAAATCTCGACAACAGACTACTTTCCATAATGACAAGGCTACCATCCAATGGAATAACAAAAATCTCAACAACAAACTACCTTTCATAATGACAAGGCTACCATTCATTGAATTAACAAAAATCACGACAACAGACTACCTTCCATAATGACAAGGATACCATCCATTGGAGTAGCAAAAATATTGACAACAAACTACCTTCCATAATGACAAGGCTACCATCCATTAGAGTAACAAAAATCTCGACAACAGACTACCTTCCATAATGACAAGGTTACCATCCATTGGAATGAAAAAAATCTCGACAACAAACTAACTTCCATAATGACAAGGCTACCATCCAATGGAATAACTTAAATCTCGACAAAATACTACCTTTCATAATGAAAAGGCTTCCATCCGTAGGAGTAACAAAACTATCGACAACAAACTATGTTCCAAAATGACAAAGGCTACCATCCATTGGAATATCAAAAATCTCGACAACAGACTACCTTCCATAATGACAAGGCTATTATCCATTGGAGTAACAGAAATCTCAACAACAGACTAACTTCCATAATGACAAGGCTACCATCCATTGGAGTAACATAAATCTTAATGACAGACTACCTTCCATAATGACAAGGCTATCATCCATTGGAGTAAAAAAAAAATCAACAACATAATACCTTCCATAATGACAAGGCTAGCATCCATTGTAGTAAAAAAAATATCGACAACAGACTACATTCCATAATGAAAAGGCTACCCTCCATTGGAGTAACAAAAATCTCCGCAACAGACTATGTTCCATAATGACAAGGCTACCATCCATTGGAGTAACAAAAATATCGAAAACAGACTACCTTCAAAAATGACAAGGCTACCATCCATTGGAGTAACAAAAATCTGAACAATAGACTACCTTCCATAATGACAAGCATCCCATCCATTGGAGTAACAAAAATATCGATTACAGGCTACCTTCCATAATGACAAAGCTAACATCCATTGTAGTAACAAAAATATCGACAAAAGACTATGTTCCATAATGAAAAGGCTACCATCCATTGGAGTAACAAAAATCTCGACAACAGACTACCTTCCATAATGTCAAGGCTAACATCCATTGGAGTAACAAAAATCTTGACAACATACTATCTTCCATAATTACCAGGCTACCATCCATTGAGTAACAAAGATATCGACAACAAACTACCTTCCATAATGACAAGGCTACCATCCATTGGAGTAACAAAAGTCTCAACGACAGACTACCTTCCATAATGACAAGGCTACCATCCATTAGAGTAACAAAAATCTCGACAACAGACTACCTTCCATAATGACAAGGTTACCATCCATTGGAATGAAAGAAATCTCGACAACAAACTAGCTTCAATAATGACAAGGCTACCATCCAATGGAATAACTTAAATCTAGACAAAAGACTACCTTTCATAATGAAAAGGCTTCCATCCGTCGGAGTAACAAAAATATCGACAACAAACTATGTTCCAAAATGACAAAGGCTACCATCCATTAGAGTAACAAAAATCTCGACAACAGACTACCTTCCATAATGACAAGGCTACCATCCATTGGAGTAACAGAAATCTCAACAATAGACTAACTTCCATAATGACAAGGCTACCATCCATTGGAGTAACATAAATCTCAACGACAGACTACCTTCCATAATGACAAGGCTATCATCCATTGGAGTAACAAAAATATCAACAACATAATACCTTCCATAATGACAAGGCTAGCATCCATTGTAGTAACAAAAATATCGACAACAGACTATGTTCCATAATGACAAGGCTACCCTCCATTGGATTAACAAAGATCTCCACAACAGACTATGTTCCATAATGAGAAGGCTACCATCCATTGGAGTAACAAAAATATCGACAACAGACTACCTTCAAAAATGACAAGGCTACCATCCATTGGAGTAACAAAAATCTGAACAATAGACTACCTTCCATAATGACAAGCATACCATCCATTGGAGTAACAAAAATATCGAATACAGGCTACCTTCCATAAAGACAAAGCTAACATCCATTGTAGTAACAAAAATATCGACAACAGACTATGTTCCATAATGACAAGGCCTCCATCCATTGGAGTAACAAAAATTTCAACAACAGACTACCTTCTATAATGTCAAGGCTAACAATCATTGGAGTAACAAAAATCTTGACAGCATACTACCTTCCATTATTACCAGGCTACCATCCATTGAGTAACAAAGATATCGACAACAGACTACCTTCCATAATGACAAGGCTACCATCCATTGGAGTAACAGAAGTCTCAACGACAGACTACCTTCCATAATGACAAGGCTACCATCCATTAGAGTAACAAAAATCTCGACAACAGACTACCTTCCATAATGACAAGGTTACCATCCATTGGAATGAAAGAAATCTCGACAACAAACTAGCTTCCATAATGACAAGGCTACCATCCAATGGAATAACTTAAATCTAGACAAAAGACTACCTTTCATAATGAAAAGGCTTCCATCCGTCGGAGTAACAAAAATATCGACAACAAACTATGTTCCAAAATGACAAAGGCTACCATCCATTAGAGTAACAAAAATCTCGACAACAGACTACCTTCCATAATGACAAGGCTACCATCCATTGGAGTAACAGAAATCTCAACAATAGACTAACTTCCATAATGACAAGGCTACCATCCATTGGAGTAACATAAATCTCAACGACAAACTACCTTCCATAATGACAAGGCTATCATCCATTGGAGCAACAAAAATATCAACAACATAATACCTTCCATAATGACAAGGCTAGCATCCATTGTAGTAACAAAAATATCGACAACAGACTATGTTCCATAATGACAAGGCTACCCTCCATTGGATTAACAAAGATCTCCACAACAGACTATGTTCCATAATGAGAAGGCTACCATCCATTGGAGTAACAAAAATATCGACAACAGACTACCTTCAAAAATGACAAGGCTACCATCCATTGGAGTAACAAAAATCTGAACAATAGACTACCTTCCATAATGACAAGCATACCATTCATTGGAGTAACAAAAATATCGAATACAGGCTACCTTCCATAAAGACAAAGCTAACATCCATTGTAGTAACAAAAATATCGACAACAGACTATGTTCCATAATGACAAGGCCTCCATCCGTTGGAGTAACAAAAATTTCAACAACAGACTACCTTCCATAATGTCAAGGCTACCAATCATTGGAGTAACAAAAATCTTGACAGCATACTACCTTCCATTATTACCAGGCTACCATCCATTGAGTAACAAAGATATCGACAACAGACTACCTTCCATAATGACAAGGCTACCATCCATTGGAGTAACAGAAGTCTCAACGACAGACTACCTTCCATAATGACAAGGCTACCATCCATTAGAGTAACAAAAATCTCGACAACAGACTACCTTCCATAATGACAAGGTTACCATCCATTGGAATGAAAGAAATCTCGACAACAAACTACCTTCCATAATGACAAGGCTACCATCCAATGGAATAACTTAAATCTAGACAAAAGACTACCTTTCATAATGAAAAGGCTTCCATCCGTCGGAGTAACAAAAATATCGACAACAAACTATGTTCCAAAATGACAAAGGCTACCATCCATTAGAGTAACAAAAATCTCGACAACAGACTACCTTCCATAATGACAAGGCTACCATCCATTGGAGTAACAGAAATCTCAACAATAGACTAACTTCCATAATGACAAGGCTACCATCCATTGGAGTAACATAAATCTCAACGACAGACTACCTTCCATAATGACAAGGCTATCATCCATTGGAGCAACAAAAATATCAACAACATAATACCTTCCATAATGACAAGGCTAGCATCCATTGTAGTAACAAAAATATCGACAACAGACTATGTTCCATAATGACAAGGCTACCCTCCATTGGATTAACAAAGATCTCCACAACAGACTATGTTCCATAATGAGAAGGCTACCATCCATTGGAGTAACAAAAATATCGACAACAGACTACCTTCAAAAATGACAAGGCTACCATCCATTGGAGTAACAAAAATCTGAACAATAGACTACCTTCCATAATGACAAGCATACCATCCATTGGAGTAACAAAAATATCGAATACAGGCTACCTTCCATAAAGACAAAGCTAACATCCATTGTAGTAACAAAAATATCGACAACAGACTATGTTCCATAATGACAAGGCCTCCATCCGTTGGAGTAACAAAAATTTCAACAACAGACTACCTTCCATAATGTCAAGGCTACCAATCATTGGAGTAACAAAAATCTTGACAGCATACTACCTTCCATTATTACCAGGCTACCATCCATTGAGTAACAAAGATATCGACAACAGACTACCTTCCATAATGACAAGGCTACCATCCATTGGAGTAACAGAAATCTCAACGGCAGACTACCTTCCATAATGACAAGGCTACCATCCATTTGAGTAACAAAAATATCGACAATAGACTATTTTCCATAATAACAAGGCCACCACCCATTAGAGTAAAAAAAATATCGACAACAGATTACCTTCCAAAATGAAAAGGCTACCATCCATTGGAGTAACAAAAATCTGAAGAACAGACTACCTTCCATAATGACAAGGCTACCATCCATTATAGTAACAAAAATATCAACAACAGATTACATTCCATAATGATAAGGCTACCATCCATTAGAGTAACAAAAATATCGACAACAGACTACCTTCCATAATGACAAAGCTACCATCCATTGGAGTAACAAAAATATCGACAATAGACTATGTTCCATAATGACAAGGCTACCATCCATTGGAGTAACAAAAATCTCGACAACAGACTACCTTCCATAATGACAAGGCTACCATCCAATGGAATAAATTAAATCTAGACAAAAGACTACCTTTCATAATGAAAAGGCTATCATCCGATGGAGTAATAAAAATATTGACAACAAACTATGTTCCAAAATGACAAGGCTACCATCCATTAGAGTAACAAAAATCTCGAAAATAGACTATCTTCCAAAATGACAAGGCTACCACCCATTGGAGTAACAAAAATCTATACAACAGACTACCTTCCACTATGACAAGGTTACCATCCATTAGAATAACAAAAATTTTGACAACAGACTACCTTCCATAATGACAAGGCTACCATCCATTGTAGTAACAAAAATATCGACAACATACTACATTCCATAATGACAAGGCTACCATCTAATGGAATAACAAAAATATCGACAACAAACTACCTTTCATAATGACAAGGCTACCATTCATTGAATTAACAAAAATCACGACAACAGACTACCTTCCATAATGACAAGGATACCATCCATTGGAGTGGCAAAAATATTGACAACAAACTACCTTCCATAATGATAAGGCTACCATCCATTGGAGTAACAAAAATATCGAGAACATACTACATTCCATAATGGCAAGGCTACCATCCATTGTAGTAACAAAAATATCGATAATAGACTACGTTCCTTAATGATAAGGCTACCATCCATTAGAGTAAGAAAAATCTCGACAACAGACTACCTTCCATAATGACAAGGTTACCATCCATTGGAATGAAAAAAATCACGACAACAAACTATCTTCCATAATGAAAAGGCTACCATCCAATGGAATAACTTAAATATCGACAAAAGACTACCTTTCTTAATGAAAAGGCTTCCATCCGTCGGAGTAACAAAAATATCGACAACAAACTATGTTCCAAAATGACAAAGGCTACCATCCATTAGAGTTACAAAAATCTCGACAACAAACTACCTTCCATAATGACAAGGCTACCATCCATTGGAGTAACAGAAATCTTAACAACAGACTAACTTCCATAATGACAAGGCTACCATCCATTGGAGTAACATAAATCTCAACGACAGACTACCTTCCATAATGACAAGGCTATCATCCATTGGAGTAACAAAAATATCAAGAACATAATACCTTCCATAATGACAAGGCTAGTATCCATTGTAGTAACAAAAATATCGAAAACAGACTACGTTCCATAATGACAAGGCTACCCTCCATTGGAGTAACAAAAATCTCCACAACTGACTATGTTCCATAATGACAAGGCTACCATCCATTGGAGTAACAAAAATATCGACAACAAACTACCTTCCATAATGACAAGGCTACCATCCATTGGAGTAACAAAAATATCGACAACATACTACATTCCATAATGACAAGGCTACCATCCATTGGAGTAACAAAAATATCGACAACAGACTACGTTCCATAGTGATAAGGCTACCATCCATTAGAGTAACAAAAATATCAACAATAAACTACCTTCCATAATGACAAGGCTACCATCCATTGGAGTAACAAAAATCTAGATAACAGACTTCGTTCCTTAATGACAAGGCTACCATCCATTAGAGTAACAAAAATCTCGATAACAGACTACGTTCCTTAATGATAAGGCTACCATCCATTAGAGTAACAAAAATATCGACAACAGACTACCTTCCATAATGACAAGGTTACCATCCATTGGAATGAAAAAAATCTCGACAACAAACTAGTTTCCATAATGACAAGGCTACCATCTAATGGAATAACACAAATATCGACAAAAGACTACCTTTCTTAATGAAAAGGCTTCCATCCGTCGGAGTAACAAAAATATCGACAACAAACTATGTTCCAAAATGACAAAGGCTACCATCCATTAGAGTAATAAAAATCTCGACAACAAACTACCTGCCATAATGACAAGGCTACCATCCATTGGAGTAACAAAAATCTCAACAACAGACTAACTTCCATAATGACAAGGCTACCATCCATTGTCGTAACATAAATCTCAACGACATACTACCTTCCATAATGATAAGGCTATCATCCATTGGAGTTACAAAAATATCAACTACATAATACCTTCCATAATGACAAGGCTAGCATCCATTGAAGTAACAAAAATATCGACAACAGACTACGTTCCATAATGACAAGGCTACCCTCCATTGGAGTAACAAAAATCTCCACAACTGACTATGTTCCATAATGACAAGGCTACCATCCATTGGAGTAACAAAAATATCGACAACAAACTACCTTCCATAATGACAAGGCTACCATCCATTGGAGTAACAAAAATATCGACAACATACTATGTTCCATAATGACAAGGCTACCATCCATTGGAGTAAAAAAAATATCGACAACAGACTACGTTCCATAGTGATAAGCCTACCATCCATTAGAGTAACAAAAATATCAACAATAAACTACCTTCCATAATGACAAGGCTACCATCCATTGGAGTAACAAAAATGTAGATAATAGACTATGTTCCATAATGACAAGGCTACCGTCCATTAGAGTAACAAAAATCTTGATAACAGACTACGTTCCTTAATGATAAGGCTACCATCCATTAGAGTAACAAAAATCTCGACAACAAACTACCTTCCATAATGACAAGGTTACCATCCATTGGAATGGAAAAAATCTTGACAACAAACTAGCTTCCATAATGAAAAGGCTACCATCCAATGCAATAACTTAAATCTCGACAAAAGACTACCTTTCATAATGAAAAGGCTTCCATCCGTTCGAGTAACAAAAATATCGACAACAAATTATGTTCCAAAATGACAAGGCTACCATCCATTGGAGTAACAAAAATCTCGACAACAGACTACCTTCCATAATGACAAGGCTACCATCCATTGGAGTAACGAAAATCTCAACAACAGATTACGTTCCATAATGACAAGGCTACCATCCATTAGAGTAACAATAATATCGACAACAGATTACGTTCCATAATGACAAGGCTACCATCCATTAGAGTAACAAAAATCTCGATAACAGACTACGTTCCTTAATGATAAGGCTACCATCCATTAGAGTAACAGAAATATCGACAACAAACTACCTTCCATAATGACAAGGTTACCATCCATTGGAATTAAAAAAATATCGACAACAAACTAGCTTCCATAATGACAAGGCTACCATCCAATGGAATAACTTAAATATCGACAAAAGACTACCTTTCTTAATGAAAAGGCTTCCATCCGTCGGAGTAACAAAAATATCGACAACAAACTATGTTCCAAAATGACAAAGGCTACCATCCATTGGAGTAACAAAAATCTCGACAACAAACTACCTTCCATAATGACAAGGCTACCATCCATTGGAGTAACAGAAATCTTAACAACAGACTAACTTCCATAATGACAAAGCTACCATCCATTGGAGTAACATAAATCTCAACGACAGACTACCTTCCATAATAACAAGGCTATCATCCATTGGAGTAACAAAAATCTCGATAACAGACTACGTTCCTTAATGATAAGGCTACCATCCATTAGAGTAACAAAAATATCGACAACAGACTACCTTCCATAATGACAAGGTTACCATCCATTGGAATGAAAAAAATATCGACAACAAACTAGCTTCCATAATGACAAGGCTACCATCCAATGGAATAACTTAAATATCGAAAAAAGACTACCTTTCTTAATGAAAAGGCTTCCATCCGTCGGAGTAACAAAAATATCGACAACAAACTATGTTCCAAAATGACAAAGGCTACCATCCATTGGAGTAACAAAAATCTCGACAACAAACTACCTTCCATAATGACAAGGCTACCATCCATTGGAGTAACAGAAATCTTAACAGTAGACTAACTTCCATAATGACAAGGCTACCATCCATTGGAGTAACATAAATCTCAACGACAGACTACCTTCCATAATGACAAGGCTATCATCCATTGGAGTAACAAAAATATCAACAACATAATACCTTCCATAATTACAAGGCTAGCATCCATTGTAGTAACAAAAATATCGACAACAGACTACGTTCCATAATGACAAGGCTACCCTCCATTGGAGTAACAAAAATCTCAACAACTGACTATGTTCCATAATGACAAGGCTACCATCCATTGGAGTAACAAAAATATCGACAACAAACTACCTTCCATAATGAGAAGGCTACCATCCATTGGAGTAACAAAAATATCGACAACATACTACGTTCCATAATGATAAGGCTACCATCCATTGGAGTAACAAAAATATCGACAACATACTACGTTCCATAATGACAAAGCTACCATTCATTGGAGTAACAAAAATATCCACAACAGACTACGTTGCATAGAGATAAAGCTACCATCCATTAGAGTAACAAAAATATCAACAATAAACTACCTTCCATTATGACAAGGCTACCATCCATTGGAGTAACAAAAATCTAGATAACAGACTACGTTCCATAATGACAAGGCTACCATCCATTAGAGTAACAAAAATATCGACAACGTACTATGTTCCATAATGACAAGGCTACCATCCATTGGAGTAACAAAAATATCGACAACAGACTACGTTCCATAGTGATAAGCCTATCATCCATTAGAGTAACAAAAATATCAACAATAAACTACCTTCCATAATGACAAGGCTACCATCCATTGGAGTAACAAAAATCTAGATAACAGACTACGTTCCATAATGACAAGGCTACCATCCATTAGAGTAACAAAAATCTCGATAACAGACTACGTTCCTTAATCATAAGGCTACCATCCATTAGAGTAACAAAAATCTCGACAACAGACTACCTTCCATAATGACAAGGTTACCATCCATTGGAATGAAAAAAATCTCGACAACAAACTAGCTTCCATAATGACAAGGCTACCATCCAATGGAATAACTTAAATCTCGACAAAAGACTACCTTTCGTAATGAAAAGGCTTCCATCCGTTGGAGTAACAAAATTATCGACAACAAATTATGTTCCAAAATGACAAGGCTACCATCCATTGGAGTAACAAAAATCTCGACAACAAACTACCTTCCATAATGACAAGGCTACCATCCATTGGAGTAACAAAAATATCGACAACGTACTATGTTCCATAATGACAAGGCTACCATCCATTGGAGTAACAAAAATATCGACAATAGACTACGTTCCATAGTGATAAGCCTATCATCCATTAGAGTAACAAAAATATCAACAATAAACTACCTTCCATAATGACAAGGCTACCATCCATTGGAGTAACAAAAATCTAGATAACAGACTACGTTCCATAATGACAAGGCTACCATCCATTAGAGTAACAAAAATCTCGATAACAGACTACGTTCCTTAATCATAAGGCTACCATCCATTAGAGTAACAAAAATCTCGACAACAGACTACCTTCCATAATGACAAGGTTACCATCCATTGGAATGAAAAAAATCTCGACAACAAACTAGCTTCCATAATGACAAGGCTACCATCCAATGGAATAACTTAAATATCGAAAAAAGATTACCTTTCTTAATGAAAAGGCTTCCATCCGTCGGAGTAACAAAAATATCGACAACAAACTATGTTCCAAAATGACAAAGGCTACCATCCATTGGAGTAACAAAAATCTCGACAACAAACTACCTTCCATAATGACAAGGCTACCATCCATTGGAGTAACAAAAATATCGACAACGTACTATGTTCCATAATGACAAGGCTACCATCCATTGGAGTAACAAAAATATAGACAACAGACTACGTTCCATAGTGATAAGCCTATCATCCATTAGAGTAACAAAAATATCAACAATAAACTACCTTCCATAATGACAAGGCTACCATCCATTGGAGTAACAAAAATCTAGATAAGGGACTACCTTCCATAATGACAAGGCTACCATCCATTGGAGTAACAAAAATCTAGATAACAGACTACGTTCCATAATGACAAGGCTACCATCCATTAGAGTAACAAAAATCTCGATAACAGACTACGTTCCTTAATCATAAGGCTACCATCCATTAGAGTAACAAAAATCTCGACAACAGACTACCTTCCATAATGACAAGGTTACCATCCATTGGAATGAAAAAAATCTCGACAACAAACTAGCTTCCATAATGACAAGGCTACCATCCAATGGAATAACTTAAATCTCGACAAAAGACTACCTTTCGTAATGAAAAGGCTTCCATCCGTTGGAGTAACAAAATTATCGACAACAAATTATGTTCCAAAATGACAAGGCTACCATCCATTGGAGTAACAAAAATCTCGACAACAGACTACCTTCCATAATGACAAGGCTACCATCCATTGGAGTAACAAAAATATCGACAACGTACTATGTTCCATAATGACAAGGCTACCATCCATTGGAGTAACAAAAATATCGACAACAGACTACGTTCCATAGTGATAAGCCTATCATCCATTAGAGTAACAAAAATATCAACAATAAACTACCTTCCATAATGACAAGGCTACCATCCATTGGAGTAACAAAAATCTAGATAACAGACTACGTTCCATAATGACAAGGCTACCATCCATTAGAGTAACAAAAATCTCGATAACAGACTACGTTCCTTAATCATAAGGCTACCATCCATTAGAGTAACAAAAATCTCGACAACAGACTACCTTCCATAATGACAAGGTTACCATCCATTGGAATGAAAAAAATCTCGACAACAAACTAGCTTCCATAATGACAAGGCTACCATCCAATGGAATAACTTAAATATCGAAAAAAGACTACCTTTCTTAATGAAAAGGCTTCCATCCGTCGGAGTAACAAAAATATCGACAACAAACTATGTTCCAAAATGACAAAGGCTACCATCCATTGGAGTAACAAAAATCTCGACAACAAACTACCTTCCATAATGACAAGGCTACCATCCATTGGAGTAATAAAAATATCGACAACGTACTATGTTCCATAATGACAAGGCTACCATCCATTGGAGTAACAAAAATATCGACAACAGACTACGTTCCATAGTGATAAGCCTATCATCCATTAGAGTAACAAAAATATCAACAATAAACTACCTTCCATAATGACAAGGCTACCATCCATTGGAGTAACAAAAATCTAGATAAGGGACTACCTTCCATAATGACAAGGCTACCATCCATTGGAGTAACAAAAATCTAGATAACAGACTACGTTCCATAATGACAAGGCTACCATCCATTAGAGTAACAAAAATCTCGATAACAGACTACGTTCCTTAATCATAAGGCTACCATCCATTAGAGTAACAAAAATCTCGACAACAGACTACCTTCCATAATGACAAGGTTACCATCCATTGGAATGAAAAAAATCTCGACAACAAACTAGCTTCCATAATGACAAGGCTACCATCCAATGGAATAACTTAAATCTCGACAAAAGACTACCTTTCGTAATGAAAAGGCTTCCATCCGTTGGAGTAACAAAATTATCGACAACAAATTATGTTCCAAAATGACAAGGCTACCATCCATTGGAGTAACAAAAATCTCGACAACAAACTACCTTCCATAATGACAAGGCTACCATCCATTGGAGTAACGGAAATCTCAACAATAGATTACGTTCCATAATGACAAGGCTACCATCCATTAGAGTAACAATAATATCGACAACAAATTACGTTCCATAATGACAAGGCTACCATCCATTAGAGTAACAAAAATCTCGATAACAGACTACGTTCCTTAATGATAAGGCTACCATCCATTAGAGTAACAAAAATATCGACAACATACTACCTTCCATAATGACAAGGTTACCATCCATTGGAATTAAAAAAATATCGACAATAAACTAGCTTCCATAATGACAAGGCTACCATCCAATGGAATAAATTAAATATCGACAAAAGACTACCTTTCTTAATGAAAAGGCTTCCATCCGTCGTAGTAACAAAAATATCGACAACAAACTATGTTCCAAAATGACAAAGGCTACCATCCATTGGAGTAACAAAAATCTCGACAACAAACTACCTTCCATAATGACAAGGCTACCATCCATTGGAGTAACAGAAATCTTAACAACAGACTAACTTCCATAATGACAAGGCTACCATCCATTAGAGTAACAAAAATATCGACAACAGATTACGTTCCATAATGACAAGGCTACCATCCATTAGAGTAACAAAAATCTCGATAACAGACTACGTTCCTTAATGATAAGGCTAGCATCCATTAGAGTAACAAAAATATCGACAACAGACTACCTTCCATAATGACAAGGTTACCATCCATTGGAATGAAAAAAATATCGACAACAAACTAGCTTCCATAATGACAAGGCTACCATCCAATGGAATAACTTAAATATCGAAAAAAGACTACCTTTCTTAATGAAAAGGCTTCCATCCGTCGGAGTAACAAAAATATCGACAACAAACTATGTTCCAAAATGACAAAGGCTACCATCCATTGGAGTAACAAAAATATCGACAACAAACTACCTTCCATAATGACAAGGCTACCATCCATTGGAGTAACAGAAATCTTAACAATAGACTAACTTCCATAATGATAAGGCTACCATCCATTGGAGTAACATAAATCTCAACGACAGACTACCTTCCATAATGACAAGGCTATCATCCATTGGAGTAACAAAAATATCAACAACATAATACCTTCCATAATGACAAGGCTAGCATCCATTGTAGTAACAAAAATATCGACAACAGACTACGTTCCATAATGACAAGGCTACCCTCCATTGGAGTAACAAAAATCTCCACAACTGACTATGTTCCATAATGACAAGGCTACCATCCATTGGAGTAACAAAAATATCGACAACAAACTACCTTCCATAATGAGAAGGCTACCATCCATTGGAGTAACAAAAATATCGACAACATACTACGTTCCATAATGACAAGGCTACCATCCATTGGAGTAACAAAAATATCGACAACATACTACGTTCCATAATGACAAGGCTACCATCCATTAGAGTAACAAAAATCTCGATAACAGACTACTTTCCTTAATGATAAGGCTACCATCCATTAGAGTAACAAAAATCTCGACAATAGACTACCTTCCATAATGACAAGGTTACCATCCATTGGAATGAAAAAAATATCGACAACAGACTAGCTTCCATAATGACAAGGCTACCATCCAATGGAATAACTTAAATCTCGACAAAAGACTACCTTTCGTAATGAAAAGGCTTCCATCCGTTGGAGTAACAAAAATATCGACAACAAATTATGTTCCAAAATGACAAGGCTACCATCCATTGGAGTAACAAAAATCTCCACAACTGACTATGTTCCATAATGACAAGGCTACCATCCATTGGAGTAACAGAAATCTAGACAACAGACTACCTTCCATAATGACAAGGCTACCATCCATTGGAGTAACAGAAATCTCAACAACAAATTACGTTCCATAATGACAAGGCTACAATCCATTAGAGTAACAAAAATATCGACAATAGATTACGTTCCATCATGACAAGGCTACCATCCATTAGAGTAACAAAAATCTCGATAACAGACTACGTTCCTTAATGATAAGGCTACCATCCATTAGAGTAACAAAAATCTCGACAATAGACTACCTTCCATAATGACAAGGTTACCATCCATTGGAATGAAAAAAATCTCGACAACAAACTAGCTTCCATAATGACAAGGCTACCATCCAATAGAATAACTTAAATCTCGACAAAAGACTACCTTTCGTAATGAAAAGGCTTCCATCCGTTGGAGTAACAAAAATATCGACAACAAATTATGTTCCAAAATGACAAGGCTACCATCCATTGGAGTAACAAAAATCTCGACAACAGACTACCTTCCGTAATGACCAGGCTACCATCCATTGGAGTAACGGAAATCTCAACAATAGATTACGTTCCATAATGACAAGGCTACCATCCATTAGAGTAACAAAAATATCGACAACAGATTACGTTCCATAATGACAAGGCTACCATCCATTAGAGTAACAAAAATCTCGATAACAGACTACGTTCCTTAATGATAAGGCTACCATCCATTAGAGTAACAAAAATATCGACAACAGACTACCTTCCATAATGACAAGGTTACCATCCATTGGAATGAAAAAAATATCGACAACAAACTAGCTTCCATAATGACAAGGCTACCATCCAATGGAATAACTTAAATATCGAAAAAAGACTACCTTTCTTAATGAAAAGGCTTCCATCCGTCGGAGTAACAAAAATATCGACAACAAACTATCTTCCAAAATGACAAAGGCTACCATCCATTGGAGTAACAAAAATATCGACAACAAACTACCTTCCATAATGACAAGGCTACCATCCATTGGAGTAACAAAAATATCGACAACGTACTATGTTCCATAATGACAAGGCTACCATCCATTGGAGTAACAAAAATATCGACAACAGACTATGTTCCATAGTGATAAGCCTATCATCCATTAGAGTAACAAAAATATCAACAATAAACTACCTTCCATAATGACAAGGCTACCATCCATTGGAGTAACAAAAATCTAGATAATAGACTACGTTCCATAATGACAAGGCTACCATCCATTAGAGTAACAAAAATCTCGATAACAGACTACGTTCCTTAATCATAAGGCTACCATCCATTAGAGTAACAAAAATCTCGACAACAGACTACCTTCCATAATGACAAGGTTACCATCCATTGGAATGAAAAAAATCTCGACAACAAACTAGCTTCCATAATGACAAGGCTACCATCCAATGGAATAAGTTAAATCTCAACAAAAGACTACCTTTCGTAATGAAAAGGCTTCCATCCGTTGGAGTAACAAAAATATCGACAACAAATTATGTTCCAAAATGACAAGGCTACCATCCATTGGAGTAACAGAAATGTAGACAACAGATTACCTTCCATAATGACAAGGCTACCATCCATTGGAGTAACAGAAATCTCAACAACAAATTACGTTCCATAATGACAAGGCTACTATCCATTAGAGTAACAAAAATATCGACAATAGATTACGTTCCATAATGACAAGGCTACCATCCATTAGAGTAACAAAAATCTCGATAACAGACTACGTTCCTTAATGATAAGGCTACCATCCATTAGAGTAACAAAAATCTCGACAATAGACTACCTTCCATAATGACAAGGTTACCATCCATTGGAATGAAAAAAATCTCGACAACAAACTAGCTTCCATAATGACAAGGCTACCATCCAATGGAATAACTTAAATCTCGACAAAAGACTACCTTTCGTAATGAAAAGCCTTCCATCCGTTGGAGTAACAAAAATATCGACAACAAATTATGTTCCAAAATGACAAGGCTACCATCCATTGGAGTAACAAAAATCTCGACAACAGACTACCTTCCATAATGACCAGGCTACCATCCATTGGAGTAACAGAAATCTCAACAACAGATTATGTTCCATAATGACAAGGCTACCATACATTAGAGTAACAAAAATATCGACAACATATTACGTTCCATAATGACAAGGCTACCATCCATTAGAGTAACAAAAATCTCGATAATAGACTACGTTCCTTAATGATAAGGCTACCATCCATTAGAGTAACAAAAATATCGACAACAGACTACCTTCCATAATGACAAGGTTACCATCCATTGGAATGAAAAAAATATCGACAATAAACTAGCTTCCATAATGACAAGGCTACCATCCAATGGAATAACTTAAATATCGAAAAAAGACTACCTTTCTTAATGCAAAGGCTTCCATCCGTCGGAGTAACAAAAATATCGACAACAAACTATGTTCCAAAATGACAAAGGCTACCATCCATTGGAGTAACAAAAATATCGACAACAAACTACCTTCCATAATGACAAGGCTACCTTACATTGGAGTAACAAAAATATCGACAACGTACTATGTTCCATAATGACAAGGCTACCATCCATTGGAGTAACAAAAATATCGACAACAGACTACGTTCCATAGTGATAAGCCTATCATCCATTAGAGTAACAAAAATATCAACAATAAACTACCTTCCATAATGACAAGGCTACCATCCATTGGAGTAACAAAAATCTAGATAACAGACTATGTTCCATAATGACAAGGCTACCATCCATTAGAGTAACAAAAATCTCGATAACAGGCTACGTTCCTTAATCATAAGGCTACCATCCATTAGAGTAACAAAAATCTCGACAACAGACTACCTTCCATAATGACAAGGTTACCATCCATTGGAATGAAAAAAATCTCGACAACAAACTAGCTTCCATAATGACAAGGCTGCCATCCAATGGAATAACTTAAATCTCGACAAAAGACTACCTTTCATAATGAAAAGGCTTCCATCCGTTGGAGTAACAAAATTATCGACAACAAATTATGTTCCAAAATGACAAGGCTACCATCCATTGGAGTAACAAAAATCTCGACAACAGACTACCTTCCATAATGACAAGGCTACCATCCATTGGAGTAACAGAAATCTCAACAACAGATTACGTTCCATAATGACAAGGCTACCATCCATTAGAGTAACAATAATATCGACAACAGATTACGTTCCATAATGACAAGGCTACCATCCATTAGAGTAACAAAAATCTCGATAACAGACTACGCTCCTTAATGATAAGGCTACCATCCATTAGAGTAACAAAAATATCGACAACAGACTACCTTCCATAATGACAAGGTTACCATCCGTTGGAATTAAAAAAATATAGAAAACAAACTAGCTTCCATAATGACAAGGCTACCATCCAATGGAATAACTTAAATATCGACAAAAGACTACCTTTCTTAATGAAAAGGCTTCCATCCGTCGGAGTAACAAAAATATCGACAACAAACTATGTTCCAAAATGACAAAGGCTACCATCCATTGGAGTAACAAAAATCTCGACAAAAGACTACCTTCCATAATGACCAGGCTACCATCCATTGGAGTAACAAAAATCTCAACAACAGATTACGTTCCATAATGACAAGGCTACCATCCATTAGAGTAACAAAAATATCGACAACAGATTACGTTCCATAATGACAAGGCTACCATCCATTAGAGTAACAAAAATCTCGATAACAGACTACGTTCCTTAATGACAAGGCTACCATCCATTAGAGTAACAAAAATATCGACAACAGACTACCTTCCATAATGACAAGGTTACCATCCATTGGAATGAATAAAATATCGACAACAAACTAGCTTCCATAATGACAAGGCTACCATCCAATGGAATAACTTAAATATCGAAAAAAGACTACCTTTCTTAATGAAAAGGCTTCCATCCGTCGGAGTAACAAAAATATCGACAACAAACTATGTTCCAAAATGATAAAGGCTACCATCCATTGGAGTAACAAAAATCTCGACAACAAACTACCTTCCATAATGACAAGGCTACCATCCATTGGAGTAACAGAAATCTTAACAATAGACTAACTTCCATAATGACAAGGCTACCATCCATTGGAGTAACATAAATCTCAACGACAAACTACCTTCCATAATGACAAGGCTATCATCCATTGGTGTAACAAAAATATCAACAACATAATACCTTCCATAATGACAAGGCTAGCATCCATTGTAGTAACAAAAATATCGACAACAGACTACGTTCCATAATGACAAGGCTACCCTCCATTGGAGTAACAAAAATCTCCACAACTGACTATGTTCCATAATGACAAGGCTACCATCCATTGGAGTAACAAAAATATCGACAACAAACTACCTTCCATAATGAGAAGGCTACCATTCATTGGAGTAACAAAAATATCGACAACATACTACGTTCCATAATGACAAGGCTACCATCCATTGGAGTAACAAAAATATCGACAACATACTACGTTCCATAATGACAAGGCTACCATCCATTGGAGTAACAAAAATATCCACAACAGACTACGTTCCATAGAGATAAAGCTACCATCCATTAGAGTAACAAAAATATCAACAATAAACTACCTTCCATAATGACAAGGCTACCATCCATTGGAGTAACAAAAATCTAGATAACAGACTACGTTCCATAATGACAAGGCTACCATCCATTAGAGTAACAAAAATCTCGATAACAGACTACGTTCCTTAATGATAAGGCTACCATCCATTAGAGTAACAAAAATCTCGACAATAGACTACCTTCCATAATGACAAGGTTACCATCCATTGGAATGAAAAAAATATCGACAACAAACTAGCTTCCATAATGAGAAGGCTACCATCCAATGGAATAAATTAAATCTCGACAAAAGACTACCTTTCGTAATGAAAAGGCTTCCATCCGTTGGAGTAACAAAAATATCGACAACAAATTATGTTCCAAAATGACAAGGCTACCATCCATTTTAGTAACAGAAATCTAGACAACAGACTACCTTCCATAATGACAAGGCTACCATCAATTGGAGTAACAGAAATCTCAACAACAAATTACGTTCCATAATGACAAGGCTACCATCCATTAGAGTAACAAAAATATCGACAATAGATTACGTTCCATAATGACAAGGCTACCATCCATTAGAGTAACAAAAATCTCGATAACAGACTACATTCCTTAATGATAAGGCTACCATCCATTAGAGTAACAAAAATCTCGACAATAGACTACCTTCCATAATGACAAGGTTACCATCCATTGGAATGAAAAAAATCTCGACAACAAACTAGCTTCCATAATGACAACGCTACCATCCAATGGAATAACTTAAATCTCGACAAAAGACTACCTTTCGTAATGAAAAGGCTTCCATCCGTTGGAGTAACAAAAATATCGACAACAAATTATGTTCCAAAATGACAAGGCTACCATCCATTGGAGTAACAAAAATCTCGACAACAGACTACCTTCCATAATGACCAGGCTACCATCCATTGGAGTAACAGAAATCTCAAAAACAGATTACGTTCCATAATGACAAGGCTACCATCCATTAGAGTAACAAAAATATCGACAACAGATTACGTTCCATAATGGCAAGGCTACCATCCATTAGAGTAACAAAAATCTCGATAACAGAGTGCGTTCCTTAATGATAAGGCTACAATCCATTAGAGTAACAAAAATATCGACAACAGACTACCTTCCATAATGACAAGGTTACCATCCATTGGAATGAAAAAAATATCGACAACAAACTAGCTTCCATAATGACAAGGCTACCATCCAATGGAATAACTTAAATATCGAAAAAAGACTACCTTTCTTAATGAAAAGGCTTCCATCCGTCGGAGTAACAAAAATATCGACAACAAACTATGTTCCAAAATGACAAAGGCTACCATCCATTGGAGTAACAAAAATCTCGACAACAAACTACCTTCCATAATGACAAGGCTACCATCCATTGGAGTAACAGAAATCTTAACAATAGACTAACTTCCATAATGACAAGGCTACCATCCATTGGAGTAACATAAATCTCAACGACAGACTACCTTCCATAATGACAAGGCTATCATCCATTGGAGTAACAAAAATATCAACAACATAATACCTTCCATAATGACAAGGCTAGCATCCATTGTAGTAACAAAAATATCGACAACAGACTACGTTCCATAATGACAAGGCTACCATCCATTGGAGTAACAAAAATATCGACAACATACTACGTTCCATAATGACAAGGCTACCATCCATTGGAGTAACAAAAATATCCACAACAGACTATGTTCCATAGAGATAAAGCTACCATCCATTAGAGTAACAAAAATATCAACAATAAACTACCTTCCATAATGACAAGGCTACCATCCATTGGAGTAACAAAAATCTAGATAACAGACTACGTTCCATAATGACAAAGCTACCATCCATTAGAGTAACAAAAATCTCGATAACAGACTACGTTCCTTAATGATAAGGCTACCATCCATTAGAGTAACAAAAATCTCGACAATAGACTACCTTCCATAATGACAAGGTTACCATCCATTGGAATGAAAAAAATCTCGACAACAAACTAGCTTCCATAATGACAAGGCTACCATCCAATGGAATAACTTAAATCTCGACAAAAGACTACCTTTCGTAATGAAAAGGCTTCCATCCGTCGGAGTAACAAAAATATCGACAACAAATTATGTTCCAAAATGACAAGGCTACCATCCATTGGAGTAACAAAAATCTCGACAATAGACTACCTTCCATAATGACCAGGCTACCATCCATTGGAGTAACAGAAATCTCAACAACAGATTACGTTCCATAATGACAAGGCTACCATCCATTAGAGTAACAAAAATATCGACAACAGATTACGTTCCATAATGACAAGGCTACCATCCATTAGAGTAACAAAAATCTCGATAACAGACTACGTTCCTTAATGATAAGGCTACCATCCATTGGAGTAACAGAAATCTTAACAATAGACTAACTTCCATAATGACAAGGCTACCATCCATTGGAGTAACATAAATCTCAACGACAGACTACCTTCCATAATGACAAGGCTATCATCCATTGGAGTAACAAAAATATCAACAACATAATACCTTCCATAATGACAAGGCTAGCATCCATTGTAGTAACAAAAATATCAACAACATAATACCTTCCATAATGACAAGGCTACCATCCATTGGAGTAACAAAAATATCGACAACATACTACGTTCCATAATGACAAGGCTACCATCCATTGGAGTAACAAAAATATCCACAACAGACTATGTTCCATAGAGATAAAGCTACCATCCATTAGAGTAACAAAAATATCAACAATAAACTACCTTCCATAATGACAAGGCTACCATCCATTGGAGTAACAAAAATCTAGATAACAGACTACGTTCCATAATGACAAGGCTACCATCCATTAGAGTAACAAAAATCTCGATAACAGACTACGTTCCTTAATGATAAGGCTACCATCCATTAGAGTAACAAAAATCTCGACAATAGACTACCTTCCATAATGACAAGGTTACCATCCATTGGAATGAAAAAAATATCGACAACAAACTAGCTTCCATAATTACAAGGCTACCATCCAATGGAATAACTTAAATCTTGACAAAAGACTACCTTTCGTAATGAAAAGGCTTCCATCCGTTGGAGTAACAAAAATATCGACAAAAAATTATGTTCCAAAATGACAAGGCTACCATCCATTGGAGTAACAGAAATCTAGACAACAGACTACCTTCCATAATGACAAGGCTACCATCCATTGGAGTAACAGAAATCTCAACAACAAATTACGTTCCATAATGACAAGGCTACCACCCATTAGAGTAACAAAAATATCGACAATAGATTACGTTCCATAATGACAAGGCTACCATCCAATAGAGTAACAAAAATCTCGATAACAGACTACATTCCTTAATGATAAGGCTACCATCCATTAGAGTAACAAAAATCTCGACAATAGACTACCTTCCATAATGACAAGGTTACCATCCATTGGAATGAAAAAAATCTCGACAACAAACTAGCTTCCATAATGACAAGGCTACCATCCAATGGAATAACTTAAATCTCGACAAAAGACTACCTTTCATAATGAAAAGGCTTCCATCCGTTGGAGTAACAAAAATATCGACAACAAATTATGTTCCAAAATGACAAGGCTACCATCCATTGGAGTAACAAAAATCTCGACAATAGACTACCTTCCATAATGACCAGGCTACCATCCATTGGAGTAACAGAAATCTCAACAACAGATTACGTTCCATAATGACAAGGCTACCATCCATTAGAGTAACAAAAATATCGACAACAGATTACGTTCCATAATGACAAGGCTACCATCCATTAGAGTAACAAAAATCTCGATAACAGACTACGTTCCTTAATGATAAGGCTACCATCCATTGGAGTAACAGAAATCTTAACAATAGACTAACTTCCATAATGACAAGGCTACCATCCATTGGAGTAACATAAATCTCAACGACAGACTACCTTCCATAATGACAAGGCTATCATCCATTGGAGTAACAAAAATATCAACAACATAATACCTTCCATAATGACAAGGCTAGCATCCATTGTAGTAACAAAAATATCAACAACATAATACCTTCCATAATGACAAGGCTACCATCCATTGGAGTAACAAAAATATCGACAACATACTACGTTCCATAATGACAAGGCTACCATCCATTGGAGTAACAAAAATATCCACAACAGACTATGTTCCATAGAGATAAAGCTACCATCCATTAGAGTAACAAAAATATCAACAATAAACTACCTTCCATAATGACAAGGCTACCATCCATTGGAGTAACAAAAATCTAGATAACAGACTACGTTCCATAATGACAAGGCTACCATCCATTAGAGTAACAAAAATCTCGATAACAGACTACGTTCCTTAATGATAAGGCTACCATCCATTAGAGTAACAAAAATCTCGACAATAGACTACCTTCCATAATGACAAGGTTACCATCCATTGGAATGAAAAAAATATCGACAACAAACTAGCTTCCATAATTACAAGGCTACCATCCAATGGAATAACTTAAATCTTGACAAAAGACTACCTTTCGTAATGAAAAGGCTTCCATCCGTTGGAGTAACAAAAATATCGACAAAAAATTATGTTCCAAAATGACAAGGCTACCATCCATTGGAGTAACAGAAATCTAGACAACAGACTACCTTCCATAATGACAAGGCTACCATCCATTGGAGTAACAGAAATCTCAACAACAAATTACGTTCCATAATGACAAGGCTACCACCCATTAGAGTAACAAAAATATCGACAATAGATTACGTTCCATAATGACAAGGCTACCATCCAATAGAGTAACAAAAATCTCGATAACAGACTACATTCCTTAATGATAAGGCTACCATCCATTAGAGTAACAAAAATCTCGACAATAGACTACCTTCCATAATGACAAGGTTACCATCCATTGGAATGAAAAAAATCTCGACAACAAACTAGCTTCCATAATGACAAGGCTACCATCCAATGGAATAACTTAAATCTCGACAAAAGACTACCTTTCATAATGAAAAGGCTTCCATCCGTTGGAGTAACAAAAATATCGACAACAAATTATGTTCCAAAATGACAAGGCTACCATCCATTGGAGTAACAAAAATCTCGACAATAGACTACCTTCCATAATGACCAGGCTACCATCCATTGGAGTAACAGAAATCTCAACAACAGATTACGTTCCATAATGACAAGGCTACCATCCATTAGAGTAACAAAAATATCGACAACAGATTACGTTCCATAATGACAAGGCTACCATCCATTAGAGTAACAAAAATCTCGATAACAGACTACGTTCCTTAATGATAAGGCTACCATCCATTAGAGTAACAAAAATATCGACAACAGACTACCTTCCATAATGACAAGGTTACCATCCATTGGAATGAAAAAAATATCGACAACAAAGTAGCTTCCATAATGACAAGGCTACCATCCAATGGAATAACTTAAATATCGAAAAAAGACTACCTTTCTTAATGAAAAGGCTTCCATCCGTCGGAGTAACAAAAATATCCACAACAAACTATGTTCCAAAATGACAAAGGCTACCATCCATTGGAGTAACAAAAATCTCGACAACAAACTACCTTCCATAATGACAAGGCTACCATCCATTGGAGTAACAAAAATCTTAACAATAGACTAACTTCCATAATGACAAGGCTACCATCCATTGGTGTAACATAAATCTCAACGACAGACTACCTTCCATAATGACAAGGCTATCATCCATTGGAGTAACAAAAATATCAACAACATAATACCTTCCATAATGACAAGGGTAGCATCCATTGTAGTAACAAAAATATCGACAACAGACTACGTTCCATAATGACAAGGCTACCTTCCATTGGAGTAACAAAAATCTCCACAACTGACTATGTTCCATAATGACAAGGCTACCATCCATTGGAGTAACAAAAATATCGACAACAAACTACCTTCCATAATGAGAAGGCTACCATCCATTGGAGTAACAAAAATATCGACAACATACTACGTTCCATAATGACAAGGCTACCATCCATTGGAGTAACAAAAATATCGACAACAGACTACGTTCCATAGAGATAAAGCTACCATCCATTAGAGTAACAAAAATATCAACAATAAACTACCTTCCATAATGACAAGGCTACCATCCATTGGAGTAACAAAAATCTAGATAACAGACTACGTTCCATAATGACAAGGCTACCATCCATTAGAGTAACAAAAATCTCGATAACAGACTACGTTGCTTAATGATAAGGCTACCATCCATTAGAGTAACAAAAATCTCGACAATAGACTACCTTCCATAATGACAAGGTTACCATCCATTCGAATGAAAAAAATATCGACACCAGACTAGCTTCCATAATGACAAGGCTACCATCCAATGGAATAACTTAAATCTCGACAAAAGACTACCTTTCGTAATGAAAAGGCTTCCATCCGTTGGAGTAACAAAAATATCGACAACAAATTATGTTCCCAAATGACAAGGCTACCATCCATTGGAGTAACAAAAATCTCGACAACAGACTACCTTCCATAATGACCAGGCTACCATCCATTGGAGTAACAGAAATCTCAACAACAGATTACGTTCCATAATGACAAGGCTACCATCCATTAGAGTAACAAAAATATCGACAATAGATTACGTTCCATAATGACAAGGCTACCATCCATTAGAGTAACAAAAATCTCGATAACAGACTACGTTCCTTAATGATAAAGCTACCATCCATTAGAGTAACAAAAATATCGACAACAGACTACCTTCCATAATGACAAGGTTACCATCCATTGGAATGAAAAAAATATCGACAACAAACTAGCTTCCATAATGACAAGGCTACCATCCAATGGAATAACTTAAATATCGAAAAAAGACTACCTTTCTTAATGAAAAGGCTTCCATTCGTCGGAGTAACAAAAATATCGACAACAAACTATGTTCCAAAATGACAAAGGCTACCATCCATTGGAGTAACAAAAATCTCGACAACAAACTACCTTCCATAATGACAAGGCTACCATCCATTGGAGTAACAGAAATCTTAACAATAGACTAACTTCCATAATGACAAGGCTACCATCCATTGGAGTAACATAAATCTCAACGACAGACTACCTTCCATAATGACAAGGCTATCATCCATTGGAGTAACAAAAATATCAACAACATAATACCTTCCATAATGACAAGGCTAGCATCCATTGTAGTAACAAAAATATCGACAACAGACTACGTTCCATAATGATAAGGCTACCCTCCATTGGAGTAACAAAAATCTCCACAACTGACTATGTTCCATAATGACAAGGCTACCATCCATTGGAGTAACAAAAATATCGACAACAAACTACCTTCCATAATGAGAAGGCTACCATCCATTGGAGTAACAAAAATATCGACAACAAACTACCTTCCATAATGAGAAGGCTACCATCCATTGGAGTAACAAAAATATCGACAACATACTACGTTCCATAATGACAAGGCTACCATCCAATGGAGTAACAAAAATATCGACAACAGACTACGTTCCATAGAGATAAAGCTACCATCCATTAGAGTAACAAAAATATCAACAATAAACTACCTTCCATAATGACAAGGCTACCATCCATTGGAGTAACAAAAATCTAGATAACAGACTACGTTCCATAATGACAAGGCTACCATCCATTAGAGTAACAAAAATCTCGATAACAGACTACGTTCCTTAATGATAAGGCTACCATCCATTAGAGTAACAAAAATCTCGACAATAGACTACCTTCCATAATGACAAGGTTACCATCCATTGGAATGAAAAAAATATCGACAACAGACTAGCTTCCATAATGACAAGGCTACCATCCAATGAATAACTTAAATCTCGACAAAAGACTACCTTTCGTAATGAAAAGGCTTCCATCCGTTGGAGTAACAAAAATATCGACAACAAATTATGTTCCAAAAGGACAAGGCTACCATCCATTGGAGTAACAAAAATCTCGACAACAGACTACCTTCCATAATGACAAGGCTACCATCCATTGGAGTAACAGAAATCTCAACAACAGATTACGTTCCATAATGACAAGGCTACCATCCATTAGAGTAACAAAAATATCGACCACAGATTACGTTCCATAATGACAAGGCTACCATCCATTAGAGTAACAAAAATCTCGATAACAGACTACGTTCCTTAATGATAAGGCTACCAACCATTAGAGTAACAAAAATATCGACAACAGACTACCTTCCATAATGACAAGGTTACCATCCATTGGAATGAAAAAAATCTCGACAACAAACTAGCTTCCATAATGACAAGGCTACCATCCAATGGAATAACTTAAATATCGACAAAAGACTACCTTTCTTAATGAAAAGGCTTCCATCCGTCGGAGTAACAAAAATATCGACAACAATCTATGTTCCAAAATGACAAAGGCTACCATCCATTGGAGTAACAAAATCTCGACAACAAACTACCTTCCATAATGACAAGGCTACCATCCATTGGAATAACAGAAATCTCAACAACAGACTAACTTCCATAATGACAAGGCTACCATCCATTGGAGTAACATAAATCTCAACCACAGACTCCCTTCCATAATGACAAGCCTATCATCCATTGGAGTAACAAAAATATCAACAACATAATACCTTCCATAATGACAAGGCTAGCATCCATTGTAGTAACAAAAATATCGACAACAGACTACGTTCCATAATGACAAGGCTACCCTCCATTGGAGTAACAAAAATCAGCACAACTGACTATGTTCCACAATGACAAGGCTACCATCCATTGGAGTAACAAAAATATCGACAACAAACTACCTTCCATAATGACAAGGCTACCATCCATTGGAGTAACAAAAATATCGACAACATACTATGTTCCATAATGACAACGCTACCATCCATTGGAGTAACAAAAATATCGACAACAGACTACGTTCCATAGAGATAAAGCTACCATCCATTAGAGTAACAAAAATATCAACAATAAACTACCTTCCATAATGACAAGGCTACCATCCATTGGAGTAACAAAAATCTAGATAACAGACTACGTTCCATAATGACAAGGCTACCATCCATTAGAGTAACAAAAATCTCGATAACAGACTACGTTCCATAGAGATAAAGCTACCATCCATTAGAGTAACAAAAATATCAACAATAAACTACCTTCCATAATGACAAGGCTACCATCCATTGGATTAACAAAAATCTAGATAACAGACTACGTTCCATAATGACAAGGCTACCATCCATTAGAGTAACAAAAATCTCGATAACAGACTACGTTCCTTAATGATAAGGCTACCATCCATTAGAGTAACTAAAATCTCGACAATAGACTACCTTCCATAATGACAAGGTTACCATCCATTGGAATGAAAAAAATATCGACAACAGACTAGCTTCCATAATGACAAGGCTACCATCCAATGGAATAACTTAAATCTCGACAAAAGACTACCTTTTGTAATGAAAAGGCTTCCATCCGTTGGAGTAACAAAAATATCGACAACAAATTATGTTCCAAAATGACAAGGCTACCATCCATTGGAGTAACAAAAATCTCGACAACAGACTACCTTCCATAATGACAAGGCTACCATCCATTGGAGTAACAGAAATCTCAACAACAGATTACGTTCCATAATGACAAGGCTACCCTCCATTGGAGTAACAAAAATCACCACAACTGACTATGTTCCACAATGACAAGGCTACCATCCATTGGAGTAACAAAAATATCGACAACAAACTACCTTCCATAATGACAAGGCTACCATCCATTCGAGTAACAAAAATATCGACAACATACTATGTTCCATAATGACAACGCTACCATCCATTGGAGTAACAAAAATATCGACAACAGACTACGTTCCGTAGAGATAAAGCTACCATCCATTAGAGTAACAAAAATATCAACAATAAACTACCTTCCATAATGACAAGGCTACCATCCATTGGAGTAACAAAAATCTAGATAACAGACTACGTTCCATAATGACAAGGCTACCATCCATTAGAGTAACAAAAATCTCGATAACAGACTACGTTCCATAGAGATAAAGCTACCATCCATTAGAGTAACAAAAATATCAACAATAAACTACCTTCCATAATGACAAGGCTACCATCCATTGGAGTAACAAAAATCTAGATAACAGACTACGTTCCATAATGACAAGGCTACCATCCATTAGAGTAACAAAAATCTCGATAACAGACTACGTTCCTTAATGATAAGGCTACCATCCATTAGAGTAACAAAAATCTCGACAACAGACTACCTTCCATAATGACAAGGTTACCATCCATTGGAATGAAAAAAATATCGACAACAGACTAGCTTTTATAATGACAAGGCTACCATCCAATGGAATAACTTAAATCTCGACAAAAGACTACCTTTCGTAATGAAAAGGCTTCCATCCGTTGGAGTAACAAAAATATCGACAACAAATTATGTTCCAAAATGACAAGGCTACCATCCATTGGAGTAACAAAAATCTCGACAACAGACTACCTTCCATAATGACAAGGCTACCATCCATTGGAGTAACAGAAATCTCAACAACAGATTACGTTCCATAATGACAAGGCTACCATCCATTAGAGTAACAAAAATTTCGACAACAGATTACGTTCCATAATGACAAGGCTATCATCCATTGGAGTAACAAAAATATCAACAACATAATACCTTCCATAATGACAAGGCTAGCATCCATTGTAGTAACAAAAATATCGACAACAGACTACGTTCCATAATGACAAGGCTACCCTCCATTGGAGTAACAAAAATCTCCACAACTGACTATGTTCCATAATGACAAGGCTACCATCCATTGGAGTAACAAAAATATCGACAACAAACTACCTTCCATAATGACAAGGCTACCATCCATTGGAGTAACAAAAATATCGACAACATACTATGTTCCATAATGACAAGGCTACCATCCATTGGAGTAACAAAAATATCGACAACAGACTATGTTCCATAGTGATAAGGCTACCATCCATTAGAGTAACGAAAATATCAACAATAAACTACCTTCCATATTGACAAGGCTACCATCCATTGGAGTAAAAAAAATCTAGATAACAGACTACGTTCTATAATGACAAGGCTACCATCCATTAGTGAAACAAAAATCTCGATAACAGACTACGTTCCTTAATGATAAGGCTACCATCCATTAGAGTAACAAAAAACTCGACAACAGACTACCTTCTATAATGACAAGGTTACCATCCATTGGAATTAAAAAAATCTCGACAACAAACTAGCTTCCATAATGACAAGGCTACCATCCAATGGAATAACTTAAATCTCGCCAAAAGACTACCTTTCGTAATGAAAAGGCTTCCATCCGTTGGAGTAACAAAAATATCGACAACAAATTATGTTCCAAAATTACAAGGCTACCATCCATTGGAGTAACAAAAATCCCGACAACAGACTACCTTCCATAATGACAAGGCTACCATCCATTGGAGTAACAGAAATCTCAACAACAGATTACGTTCCATAATGACAAGGCTACCATCCATTAGAGTAACAAAAATATCGACAACAGATTACGTTCCATAATGACAAGGCTACCATCCATTAGAGTAACAAAAATCTCGATAACAGACTACGTTCCTTAATGATAAGGCTACCATCCATTAGAGTAACAAAAATATCGACAACAGACTACCTTCCATAATGACAAGGTTACCATCCATTGGAATGATAAAAATCTCGACAATAAACTAGCTTCCATAATGACAAGGCTACCATCCAATGGAATAACTTAAATATCGACAAAAGACTACCTTTCTTAATGAAAAGGCTTCCATCCGTCGGAGTACCAAAAATATCGACAACAAACTATGTTCCAAAATGACAAAGGCTACCATCCATTGGAGTAACAAAAATCTCGACAACAAACTACCTTCCATAATGACAAGGCTACCATCCATTGGAGTAACATAAATCTCAACAACAGACTAACTTCCATAATGACAAGGCTACCATCCATTGGAGTAACATAAATCTCAACGACAGACTACCTTCCATAATGACAAGGCTATCATCCATTGGAGTAACAAAAATATCAACAACATAATACCTTCCATAATGACAAGGCTAGCATCCATTGTAGTAACAAAAATATCGACAACAGACTATGTTCCATAATGACAAGGCTACCATCCATTGGAGTAACAGAAATCTCAACAACAGATTACGTTCCATAATGACAAGGCTACCATCCATTAGAGTAACAAAAATATCGACAACAGATTACGTTCCATAATGACAAGGCTACCATCCATTAGAGTAACAAAAATCTCGATAACAGACTACGTTCCTTAATGATAAGGCTACCATCCATTAGAGTAACAAAAATATCGACAACAGACTACCTTCCATAATGACAAGGTTACCATCCATTGGAATGATAAAAATCTCGACAATAAACTAGCTTCCATAATGACAAGGCTACCATCCAATGGAATAACTTAAATATCGACAAAAGACTACCTTTCTTAATGAAAAGGCTTCCATCCGTCGGAGTACCAAAAATATCGACAACAAACTATGTTCCAAAATGACAAAGGCTACCATCCATTGGAGTAACAAAAATCTCGACAACAAACTACCTTCCATAATGACAAGGCTACAATCCATTGGAGTAACAGAAATCTCAACAACAGACTAACTTCCATAATGACAAGGCTACCATCCATTGGAGTAACATAAATCTCAACGACAGACTACCTTCCATAATGAAAAGGCTATCATCCATTGGAGTAACAAAAATATCAACAACATAATACCTTCCATAATGACAAGGCTAGCATCCATTGTAGTAACAAAAATATCGACAACAGACTACGTTCCATAATGACAAGGCTACCCTCCATTGGAGTAACAAAAATCTCCACAACTGACTATGTTCCATAATGACAAGGCTACCATCCATTGGAGTAACAAAAATATCGACAACAAACTACCTTCCTTAATGACAAGGCTACCATCCATTGGAGTAACAAAAATATCGACAACATACTATGTTCCATAATGACAAGGCTACCATCCATTGGAGTAACAAAAATATCGACAACAGACTATGTTCCATAGTGATAAGGCTACCATCAATTAGAGTAACAAAAATATCAACAATAAACTACCTTCCATATTGACAAGGCTACCATCCATTGGAGTAACAAAAATCTAGATAACAGACTACGTTCCATAATGACAAGGCTACCATCCATTAGAGTAACAAAAATCTCGATAACAGACTACGTTCCTTAATGATAAGGCTACCATCCATTAGAGTAACAAAAATCTCGACAACAGACTACCTTCCATAATGACAAGGTTACCATCCATTGGAATTAAAAAAATCTCGACAACAAACTAGCTTCCATAATGACAAGGCTACCATCCAATGGAATAACTTAAATCTCGTCAAAAGACTACCTTTCGTAATGAAAAGGCTTCCATCCGTTGGAGTAACAAATATATCGACAACAAATTAATTTCCAGAATTACAAGGCTACCATCCATTGGAGTAACAAAAATCCCGACAACAGACTACCTTCCATAATGACAAGGCTACCATCCATTGGAGTAACAGAAATCTCAACAACAGATTACGTTCCATAATGACAAGGCTACCATCCATTAGAGTAACAAAAATATCGAAAACAGATTACGTTCCATAATGACAAGGCTACCATCCATTAGAGTAACAAAAATCTCGATAACAGACTACGTTCCTTAATGATAAGGCTACCATCCATTAGAGTAACAAAAATATCGACAACAGACTACCTTCCATAATGACAAGGTTACCATCCATTGGAATGATAAAAATCTCGACAATAAACTAGCTTCCATAATGACAAGGCTACCATCCAATGGAATAACTTAAATATCGACAAAAGACTACCTTTCTTAATGAAAAGGCTTCCATCCGTCGGAATAAGAAAAATATCGACAACAAACTATGTTCCAAAATGACAAAGGCTACCATCCATTGGAGTAACAAAAATCTCGACAACAAACTACCTTCCATAATGACAAGGCTACCATCCATTGGAGTAACAGAAATCTCAACAACAGACTAACTTCCATAATGACAAGGCTACCATCCATTGGAGTAACATAAATCTCAACGACAGACTACCTTCCATAATGACAAGGCTATCATCCATTGGAGTAACAAAAATATCAACAACATAATACCTTCCATAATGACAAGGCTAGCATCCATTGTAGTAACAAAAATATCGACAACAGACTACGTTCCATAATGACAAGGCTACCCTCCATTGGAGTAACAAAAATCTCCACAACTGACTATGTTCCATAATGACAAGGCTACCATCCATTGGAGTAACAAAAATATCGACAACAAACTACCTTCCATAATGACAAGGCTACCATCCATTGGAGTAACAAAAATATCGACAACATACTATGTTCCATAATGACAAGGCTACCATCCATTGGAGTAACAAAAATATCGACAACAGACTATGTTCCATAGTGATAAGGCTACCATCAATTAGAGTAACAAAAATATCAACAATAAACTACCTTCCATATTGACAAGGCTACCATCCATTGGAGTAACAAAAATCTAGATAACAGACTACGTTCCATGATGACAAGGCTACCATCCATTAGAGTAACAAAAATCTCGATAACAGACTACGTTCCTTAATGATAAGGCTACCATCCATTAGAGTAACAAAAATCTCGACAACAGACTACCTTCCATAATGACAAGGTTACCATCCATTAGAATTAAAAAAATCTCGACAACAAACTAGCTTCCATAATGACAAGGCTACCATCCAATGGAATAACTTAAATCTCGTCAAAAGACTACCTTTCGTAATGAAAAGGCTTCCATCCGTTGGAGTAACAAAAATATCGACAACAAATTATGTTCCAAAATTACAAGGCTACCATCCATTGGAGTAACAAAAATCCCGACAACAGACTACCTTCCATAATGACAAGGCTACCATCCATTGGAGTAACAGAAATCTCAACAACAGATTACGTTCCATAATGACAAGGCTACCATCCATTAGAGTAACAAAAATATCGAAAACAGATTACGTTCCATAATGACAAGGCTACCATCCATTAGAGTAACAAAAATCTCGATAACAGACTACGTTCCTTAATGATAAGGCTACCATCCATTAGAGTAACAAAAATATCGACAACAGACTACCTTCCATAATGACAAGGTTACCATCCATTGGAATGATAAAAATCTCGACAATAAACTAGCTTCCATAATGACAAGGCTACCATCCAATGGAATAACTTAAATATCGACAAAAGACTACCTTTCTTAATGAAAAGGCTTCCATCCGTCGGAGTAAGAAAAATATCGACAACAAACTATGTTCCAAAATGACAAAGGCTACCATCCATTGGAGTAACAAAAATCTCGACAACAAACTACCTTCCATAATGACAAGGCTACCATCCATTGGAGTAACAGAAATCTCAACAACAGACTAACTTCCATAATGACAAGGCTACCATCCATTGGAGTAACATAAATCTCAACGACAGACTACCTTCCATAATGACAAGGCTATCATCCATTGGAGTAACAAAAATATCAACAACATAATACCTTCCATAATGACAAGGCTAGCATCCATTGTAGTAACAAAAATCTCGACAACGGACTACGTTCCATAATGACAAGGCTACCCTCCATTGGAGTAACAAAAATCTCCACAACTGACTATGTTCCATAATGACAAGGCTACCATCCATTGGAGTAACAAAAATATCGACAACAAACTACCTTCCATAATGACAAGGCTACCATCCATTGGAGTAACAAAAATATCGACAACATACTATGTTCCATAATGACAAGGCTACCATCCATTGGAGTAACAAAAATATCGACAACAGACTATGTTCCATAGTGATAAGGCTACCATCAATTAGAGTAACAAAAATATCAACAATAAACTACCTTCCATATTGACAAGGCTACCATCCATTGGAGTAACAAAAATATAGATAACAGACTACGTTCCATAATGACAAGGCTACCATCCATTAGAGTAACAAAAATCTCGATAACAGACTACGTTCCTTAATGATAAGGCTACCATCCATTAGAGTAACAAAAATCTCGACAACAGACTACCTTCCATAATTAAAAGGGTACCATCCATTGGAATTAAAAAAATCTCGACAACAAACTAGCTTCCATAATGACAAGGCTACCATCCAATGGAATAACTTAAATCTCGCCAAAAGACTACCTTTCGTAATGAAAAGGCTTCCATCCGTTGGAGTAACAAAAATATCGACAACAAATTATGTTCCAAAATTACAAGGCTACCATCCATTGGAGTATCAAAAATCCCGACAACAGACTACCTTCCATAATGACAAGGCTACCATCCATTGGAGTAACAGAAATCTCAACAACAGATTACGTTCCATAATGACAAGGATACCATCCATTAGAGTAACAAAAATATCGACAACAGATTACGTTCCATAATGACAAGGCTACCATCCATTAGAGTAACAAAAATCTCGATAACAGACTACGTTCCTTAATGATAAGGCTACCATCCATTAGAGTAACAAAAATATCGACAACAGACTACCTTCCATAATGACAAGTTTACAATCCATTGGAATGAAAAAAATCTCGACAACAAACTAGCTTCCATAATGACAAGGCTACCATCCAATGGAATAACTTAAATATCGACAAAAGACTACCTTTCTTAATGAAAAGGCTTCCATCCGTCGGAGTAACAAAAATATCGACAACAAACTATGTTCCAAAATGACAAAGGCTACCATCCATTGGAGTAACAAAAATCTCGACAACAAACTACCTTCCATAATTACAAGGCTACCATCCATTGGAGTAACAGAAATCTTAACAACAGACTAACTTCCATAATGACAAGGCTACCATCCATTGGAGTAACATAAATCTCAACGACAAACTACCTTCCATAATGACAAGGCTATCATCCATTGGAGTAACAAAAATATCAACAACATAATACCTTCCATAATGACAAGGCTAGCATCCATTGTATTAACAAAAATATCGACAACAGACTACGTTCCATAATGACAAGGATACCCTCTATTGGAGTAACAAAAATCTCCATAACTGACTATGTTCTATATTGACAAGGCTACCATCCATTGGAGTAACAAAAATATCGACAACAAACTACCTTCCATAATGACAAGGCTACCATCCATTGGAGTAACAAAAATATCGACAACATACTACGTTCCATAATGACAAGGCTACCATCCATTGGAGTAACAAAAATCTCGATAACAGACTACGTTCCTTAATGATAAGGCTATCGTCCTTTAGAGTAACAAAAATCTAGACAACAGAATACCTTCCATAATGACAAGGTTACCATCCATTGGAATGAAAAAAATATCGACAACAGACTAGCTTCCGTAATGACAAGGCTACCATCCAATGGAATAACTTAAATCTCGACAAAAGACTACCTTTCGTAATGAAAAGGATTCCATCCGTTGGAGTAACAAAAATATCGACAACAAATTATGTTCCAAAATGACAAGGCTACCATCCATTGGAGTAACAAAAATCTTGACAACAGACTACCTTCCATAATGACAAGGCTACCATCCATTGGAGTAACAGAAATCTCAACAACAGATTACGTTCCATAATGACAAGGCTACCATCCATTAGATTAACAAAAATATCGACAACAGATTACGTTCCATAATGACAAGGCTACCATCCATTAGAGTAACAAAAATCTCGATAAAAGACTACGTTCCTTAATGATAAGGTTACCATCCATTAGAGTAACAAAAATATCGACAACAGACTACCTTCCATAATGACAAGGTTACCATCCATTGGAATGAAAAAAATCTCGACAACAAACTAGCTTCCATAATGACAAGGGTACCATCCAATGGAATAACTTATATATCGACAAAAGACTACCTTTCTTAATGAAAAGGCTTCCATCCGTCGGAGTAACAAAAATATCGACAACAAACTATGTTCCAAAATGACAAAGGCTACCATCCATTGGAGTAACAAAAATCTCGACAACAAACTACCTTCCATAATAACAAGGCTACCATCCATTGGAGTAACAGAAATCTTAACAACAGACTAACTTCCATAATGACAAGGCTACCATCCATTGGAGTAACATAAATCTCAACGACAGACTACCTTCCATAATGACAAGGCTATCATCCATTGGAGTAACAAAAATATCACCAACATAATACCTTCCATAATGACAAGGCTAGCATCCATTGTAGTAACAAAAATATCGACAACAGACTACGTTCCATAATTACAAGGCTACCCTCCATTGGAGTAACAAAAATCTCCACAACTGACTATGTTCCATAATGACAAGGCTACCATCCATTGGAGTAACAAAAATATCGACAACAAACTACCTTCCATAATGACAAGGCTACCATCCATTGGAGTAACAAAAATATCGACAACATACTACGTTCCATAATGACAAGGCTACCATCCATTGGAGTAACAAAAATATCGAAAACAGACTACGTTCCATAGAGATAAAGCTACCATCCATTAGAGTAACAAAAATATCAACAATAAACTACCTTCCATAATGACAAGGCTACCATCCATTGCAGTAACAAAAATCTAGATAACAGACTACGTTCCATAATGACAAGGCTACCATCCATTAGAGTAACAAAAATATCGACAACATATTACGTTCCATAATGACAAGGCTACCATCAATTAGAGTAACAAAAATCTCGATAACAGACTACGTTCCTTAATGATAAGGCTACCATCCATTAGAGTAACAAAAATATCGACAACAGACTACCTTCCATAATGACAAGTTTACCATCCATTGGAATGAAAAAAATCTCGACAACAAACTAGCTTCCATAATGACAAGGCTACCATCCAATGGAATAACTTAAATATCGACAAAAGACTACCTTTCTTAATGAAAAGGCTTCCATCCGTCGGAGTAACAAAAATATCGACAACAAACTATGTTCCAAAATGACAAAGGCTACCATCCATTGGAGTAGCAAAAATCTCGACAACAAACTACCTTCCATAATGACAAGGCTACCATCCATTGGAGTAACAAAAATCTCAACAACAGACTAACTTCCATAATGACAAGGCTACCATCCATTGGAGTAACATAAATCTCAACGACAAACTACCTTCCATAATGACAAGGCTATCATCCATTGGAGTAACAAAAATATCAACAACATAATACCTTCCATAATGACAAGGCTAGCATCCATTGTAGTAACAAAAATATCGACAACAGACTACGTTCCATAATGACAAGGATACCCTCCATTGGAGTAACAAAAATCTCCATAACTGACTATGTTCTATATTGACAAGGCTACCATCCATTGGAGTAACAAAAATATCGACAACAAACTACCTTCCATAATGACAAGGCTACCATCCATTGGAGTAACAAAAATATCGACAACATACTACGTTCCATAATGACAAGGCTACCATCCATTGGAGTAACAAAAATCTCGATAACAGACTACGTTCCTTAATGATAAGGCTACCGTCCATTAGAGTAACAAAAATCTCGACAACAGACTACCTTCCATAATGACAAGGTTACCATCCATTGGAATGAAAAAAATATCGACAACAGACTAGCTTCCGTAATGACAAGGCTACCATCCAATGGAATAACTTAAATCTCGACAAAAGACTACCTTTCGTAATGAAAAGGATTCCATCCGTTGGAGTAACAAAAATATCGACAACAAATTATGTTCCAAAATGACAAGGCTACCATCCATTGGAGTAACAAAAATCTTGACAACAGACTACCTTCCATAATGACAAGGCTACCATCCATTGGAGTAACAGAAATCTCAACAACAAATTACGTTCCATAATGACAAGGCTACCATCCATTAGAGTAACAAAAATATCGACAACATATTACGTTCCATAATGACAAGGCTACCATCAATTAGAGTAACAAAAATCTCGATAAAAGACTACGTTCCTTAATGATAAGGCTACCATCCATTAGAGTAACAAAAATATCGACAACAGACTACCTTCCATAATGACAAGGTTACCATCCTTTGGAATGAAAAAAATCTCGACAACAAACTAGCTTCCATAATGACAAGGCTACCATCCAATGGAATAACTTAAATATCGACAAAAGACTACCTTTCTTAATGAAAAGGCTTCCATCCGTCGGAGTAACAAAAATATCCATAACAAACTTTGTTCCAAAATGACAAAGGCTACCATCCATTGGAGTAACAAAAATCTCGACAACAAACTACCTTCCATAATGACAAGGCTACCATCCATTGGAGTAACAGAAATCTTAACAACAAACTAACTTCCATAATGACAAGGCTACCATCCATTGGAGTAACATAAATCTCAACGACAGACTACCTTCCATAATGACAAGGCTATCATCCATTGGAGTAACAAAAATATCAACAACATAATACCTTCCATAATGACAAGGCTAGCATCCATTGTAGTAACAAAAATATCGACAACAGACTACGTTCCATAATGACAAGGATACCCTCCATTGGAGTAACAAAAATCTCCATAACTGACTATGTTTTATATTGACAAGGCTACCATCCATTGGAGTAACAAAAATATCGACAACAAACTACCTTCCATAATGACAAGGCTACCATCCATTGGAGTAACAAAAATATCGACAACATACTACGTTCCATAATGACAAGGCTACCATCCATTGGAGTAACAAAAATCTCGATAACAGACTACGTTCCTTAATGATAAGGCTACCGTCCATTAGAGTAACAAAAATCTCGACAACAGACTACCTTCCATAATGACAAGGTTACCATCCATTGGAATGAAAAAATATCGACAACAGACTAGCTTCCGTAATGACAAGGCTACCATCCAATGGAATAACTTAAATCTCGACAAAAGACTACCTTTCAGAATGAAAAGGATTCCATCCGTTGGAGTAACAAAAATATCGACAACAAATTATGTTCCAAAATGACAAGGCTACCATCCATTGGAGTAACAAAAATCTTGACAACAGACTACCTTCCATAATGACAAGGCTACCATCCATTGGAGTAACAGAAATCTCAACAACAAATTACGTTCCATAATGACAAGGCTACCATCCATTAGAGTAACAAAAATATCGACAACAGATTACCTTCCATAATGACAAGGCTACCATCCATTAGAGTAACAAAAATCTCGATAAAAGACTACGTTCCTTAATGATAAGGCTACCATCCATTAGAGTAACAAAAATATCGACAACAGACTACCTTCCATAATGACAAGGTTACCATCCTTTGGAATGAAAAAAATCTCGACAACAAACTAGCTTCCATAATGACAAGGCTACCATCCAATGGAATAACTTAAATATCGACAAAAGACTACCTTTCTTAATGAAAAGGATTCCATCCGTCGGAGTAACAAAAATATCGACAACAAACTATGTTCCAAAATGACAAAGGCTACCATCCAATGGAGTAACAAAAATCTCGACAACAAACTACCTTCCATGATGACAAGGCTACCATCCATTGGAGTAACAGAAATCTTAACAACAGACTAACTTCCATAATGACAAGGCTACCATCCATTGGAGTAACATAAATCTCAACGACAGACTACCTTCCATAATGACAAGGCTATCATCCATTGGAGTAACAAAAATATCACCAACATAATACCTTCCATAATGACAAGGCTAGCATCCATTGTAGTAACAAAAATATCGACAACAGACTACGTTCCATAATTACAAGGCTACCCTCCATTGGAGTAACAAAAATCTCCACAACTGACTATGTTCCATAATGACAAGGCTACCATCCATTGGAGTAATAAAAATATCGACAACAAACTACCTTCCATAATGACAAGGCTACCATCCATTGGAGTAACAAAAATATCGACAACATACTACGTTCCATAATGACAAGGCTACCATCCATTGGAGTAACAAAAATATCGAAAACAGACTACGTTCCATAGAGATAAAGCCACCATCCATTAGAGTAACAAAAATATCAACAATAAACTACCTTCCATAATGACAAGGCTACCATCCATTGGAGTAACAAAAATCTAGATAACAGACTACGTTCCATAATGACAAGGCTACCATCCATTAGAGTAACAAAAATCTCGATAACAGACTACGTTCCTTAATGATAAGGATACCATCCATTAGAATACCAAAAATCTCGACAATAGACTACCTTCCATAATGACAAGGTTACCATCCATTGGAATGTAAAAAATATCGACAACAGACTAACTTCCATAATGACAAGGCTACCATCCAATGGAATAACTTAAATCTCGACAAAAGACTACCTTTCGTAATGAAAAGGCTTCCATCCGTTGGAGTAACAAAAATATCGACAACAATTTATGTTCCGAAATGACAAGGCTACCATCCATTGGAGTAACAAAAATCTCGACAACAGACTACCTTCCATAATGACAAGGCTACCATCCATTGGAGTAACAGAAATCTCAACAACAGATTACGTTCCATAATGACAAGGCTACCATCCATTAGAGTAACAAAAATAACGACAACAGATTACGTTCCATAATGACAAGGCTACCATCCATTAGAGTAACAAAAATCTCGATAACAGACTACGTTCCTTAATGATAAGGCTACCATCCATTAGAGTAACAAAAATATCGACAACAGACTACCTTCCATAATGACAAGGTTACCATCCATTGGAATGAAATAAAATCTCGACAACAAACTAGCTTCCATAATGACAAGGCTACCATCCAATGGAATAACTTAAATATCGACAAAAGACTACCTTTCTTAATGAAAAGGCTTCCATCCGTCGGAGTAACAAAAATATCGACAACAAACTATGTTGAAAAATGACAAAGGCTACCATCCATTGGAGTAACAAAATTTTCGACAACAAACTACCTTCCATAATGACAAGGCTACCATCCATTGGAGTAACAGAAATCTCAACAACAGACTAACTTCCATAATAATAAGGCTACCATCCATTGGAGTAACATAAATCTCAACGACAGACTACCTTCCATAATGAAAAGGCTATTATCCATTGGAGTAACAAAAATATCAACAACATAATACCTTCCATAATGACAAGGCTAGCATCCATTGTAGTAACAAAAATATCGACAACAGACTACGTTCCATAATGACAAGGCTGCCCTCCATTGGAGTAACAAAAATCTCCACAACTGACCAGGTTCCATAATGACAAGGCTACCATCCATTGGGGTAACAAAAATATCGACAACAAACTACCTTCCATAATAACAAGGCTACCATCCATTAGAGTAACAAAAATATCGACAACAGACTACCTTCCATAATGACAAGGTTACCATCCATTGGAATGAAATAAAATCTCGACAACAAACTAGCTTCCATAATGACAAGGCTACCATCCAATGGAATAACTTAAATATCGACAAAAGACTACCTTTCTTAATGAAAAGGCTTCCATCCGTCGGAGTAACAAAAAAATCGACAACAAACTATGTTCAAAAATGACAAAGGCTACCATCCATTGGAGTAACAAAAATCTCGACAACAAACTACCTTCCATAATGACAAGGCTACCATCCATTGGAGTAACAGAAATCTCAACAACAGACTAACTTCCATAATAATAAGGCTACCATCCATTGGAGTAACATAAATCTCAACGACAAACTACCTTCCATAATGACAAGGCTATCATCCATTGGAGTAACAAAAATATCAACAACATAATACCTTCCATAATTACAAGGGTAGCATCCATTGTAGTAACAAAAATATCGACAACAGACTATGTTCCATAATGACAAGGCTACCCTCCATTGGAGTAACAAAAATCTCCACAACTTACTATGTTCCATAATGACAGGGCTACCATCCATTGGAGTAACAAAAATATCGACAACAAACTTCCTTCCATGATGACAAGGCTACCATCCATTGGAGTAACAAAAATATCGACAACATACTATGTTCCATAATGACAAGGCTACCATCCATTAGAGTAACAAAAATAACGACAACAGATTACGTTCCATAATGACAAGGCTACCATCCATTAGAGTAACAAAAATCTCGATAACAGACTACGTTCCTTAATGATAAGGCTACCATCCATTAGAGTAACAAAAATATCGACAACAGACTACCTTCCATAATGACAAGGTTACCATCCATTGGAATGAAATAAAATCTCGACAACAAACTAGATTCCATAATGACAAGGCTACCATCCAATGGAATAACTTAAATATCGACAAAAGACTACCTTTCTTAATGAAAAGGCTTCCATCCGTCGGAGTAACAAAAATATCGAAAACAAACTATGTTCAAAAATGACAAAGGCTACCATCCATTGGAGTAACAAAAATCTCGACAACAAACTACCTTCCATAATGACAAGGCTACCATCCATTGGAGTAACAGAAATCTAAACAACAGACTAACTTCCATAATAATAAGGCTACCATCCATTGGAGTAACATAAATCTCAACGACAGACTACCTTCCATAATGACAAGGCTATCATCCATTGGAGTAACAAAAATATCAACAACATAATACCTTCCATAATGACAAGGGTAGCATCCATTGTAGTAACAAAAATATCTACAACAGACTACGTTCCATAATGACAAGGCTACCCTCCATTGGAGTAACAAAAATCTCCACAACTGACTATGTTCCATAATGACAAGGCTACCATCCATTGGAGTAACAAAAATATCGACAACAAATTACCTTCCATAATGACAAGGCTACCATCCATTGGAGTAACAAAAATATCGACAACATACTATGTTCCATAATGACAAGGCTACCATCCATTAGAGTAACAAAAATAACGACAACAGATTACGTTCCATAATGAAAAGGCTACCATCCATTAGAGTAACAAAAATGTCGATAACAGACTACGTTCCTTAATGATAAGGCTACCATCCATTAGAGTAACAAAAATATCGACAACAGACTACCTTCCATAATGACAAGGTTACCATCCATTGGAATGAAAAAAAATCTCGACAACAAACTAGCTTCCATAATGACAAGGCTACCATCCAATGGAATAACTTAAATATCGACAAAAGACTACCTTTCTTAATGAAAAGGCTTCCATCCGTCGGAGTAACAAAAATATAGACAACAAACTATGTTCAAAAATGACAAAGGCTACCATCCATTAGAGTAACAAAAATCTCGACAATTAACTACCTTCCATAATAACAAGGCTGCCATCCATTGGAGTAACAGAAATCTCAACAACAGACTAACTTCCATAATAATAAGGCTACCATCCATTGGAGTAACATAAATCTCAACGACAGACTACCTTCCATAATGACAAGGCTATCATCCATTGGAGTAAAAAAAATATCAACAACATAATACCTTCCATAATGACAAGGCTAGCATCCATTGTAGTAACAAAAATATCGACAACTGACTACGTTCCATAATGACAAGGCTACCCTCCATTGGAGTAACAAAAATCTCCACAACTTACTATGTTCCATAATGACAAGGCTACCATCCATTGGAGTAACAAAAATATCGACAACAAACTACCTTCCATAATGACAAGGCTACCATCCATTGGAGTAACAAAAATATTGACAACATACTACGTTCCATAATGACAAGGCTACCATCCATTGGAGTAACAAAAATATCGAAAACAAACTACGTTCCATAGAGATAAAGCCACCATCCATTAGAGTAACAAAAATATCAACAATAAACTACCTTCCATAATGACAAGGCTACCATCTATTGGAGTAACAAAAATCTAGATAACAGACTACGTTCCATAATGACAAGGCTACCATCCATTAGAGTAACAAAAATCTCGATAACAGACTACGTTCCTTAATGATAAGGATACCATCCATTAGAATACAAAAAATCTCGACAATAGACTACCTTCCATAATGACAAGGTTACCATCCATTGGAATGTAAAAAATATCGACAACAGACTAGCTTCCATAATGACAAGGCTACCATCCAATGGAATAACTTAAATCTCGACAAAAGACTACCTTTCGTAATGAAAAGGCTTCCATCCGTTGGAGTAACAAAAATATCGACAACAATTTATGTTCCGAAATGACAAGGCTACCATCCATTGGAGTAACAAAAATCTCGACAACAGACTACCTTCCATAATGACAAGGCTACCATCCATTGGAGTAACAGAAATCTCAACAACAGATTACGTTCCATAATGACAAGGCTACCATCCATTAGAGTAACAAAAATAACGACAACAGATTACGTTCCATAATGACAAGGCTACCATCCATTAGAGTAACAAAAATCTCGATAACAGACTACGTTCCTTAATGATAAGGCTACCATCCATTAGAGTAACAAAAATATCGACAACAGACTACCTTCCATAATTACAAGGTTACCATCCATTGGAATGAAACAAAATCTCGACAACAAACTAGCTTCCATAATGACAAGGCTACCATCCAATGGAATAACTTAAATATCGACAAAAGACTACCTTTCTTAATGAAAAGGCTTCCATCCGTCGGAGTAACAAAAATATCGACAACAAACTATGTTGAAAAATGACAAAGGCTACCATCCATTGGAGTAACAAAATTTTCGACAACAAACTACCTTCCATAATGACAAGGCTACCATCCATTGGAGTAACAGAAATCTCAACAACAGACTAACTTCCATAATAATAAGGCTACCATCCATTGGAGTAACATAAATCTCAACGACAGACTACCTTCCATAATGACAAGGCTATTATCCATTGGAGTAACAAAAATATCAACAACATAATACCTTCCATAATGACAAGGCTAGCATCCATTGTAGTAACAAAAATATCGACAACAGACTACGTTCCATAATGACAAGGCTGCCCTCCATTGGAGTAAAAAAAATCTCCACAACTGACCAGGTTCCATAATGACAAGGCTACCATCCATTGGAGTAACAAAAATATCGACAACAAACTACCTTCCATAATAACAAGGCTACCATCCATTAGAGTAACAAAAATATCGACAACAGACTACCTTCCATAATTACAAGGTTACCATCCATTGGAATGAAATAAAATCTCGACAACAAACTAGCTTCCATAATGACAAGGCTACCATCCAATGGAATAACTTAAATATCGACAAAAGACTACCTTTCTTAATGAAAAGGCTTCCATCCGTCGGAGTAACAAAAATATCGACAACAAACTATGTTCAAAAATGACAAAGGCTACCATCCATTGGAGTAACAAAAATCTCGACAACAAACTACCTTCCATAATGACAAGGCTACCATCCAATGGAGTAACAGAAATCTCAGCAACAAACTAACTTCCATAATAATAAGGCTACCATCCATTGGAGTAACATAAATCTCAATGACAGACTACCTTCCATAATGACAAGGCTATCATCCATTGGAGTAACAAAAATATCACCAACATAATACCTTCCATAATGACAAGGCTAGCATCCATTGTAGTAACAAAAATATCGACAACAGACTACGTTCCATAATTACAAGGCTACCCTCCATTGGAGTAACAAAAATCTCCACAACTGACTATGTTCCATAATGACAAGGCTACCATCCATTGGAGTAATAAAAATATCGACAACAAACTACCTTCCATAATGACAAGGCTACCATCCATTGGAGTAACAAAAATATCGACAACATACTACGTTCCATAATGACAAGGCTACCATCCATTGGAGTAACAAAAATATCGAAAACAGACTACGTTCCATAGAGATAAAGCCACCATCCATTAGAGTAACAAAAATATCAACAATAAACTACCTTCCATAATGACAAGGCTACCATCCATTGGAGTAACAAAAATCTAGATAACAGACTACGTTCCATAATGACAAGGCTACCATCCATTAGAGTAACAAAAATCTCGATAACAGACTACGTTCCTTAATGATAAGGATACCATCCATTAGAATACCAAAAATCTCGAAAATAGACTACCTTCCATAATGACAAGGTTACCATCCATTGGAATGTAAAAAATATCGACAATAGACTAGCTTCCATAATGACAAGGCTACCATCCAATGGAATAACTTAAATCTCGACAAAAGACTACCTTTCGTAATGAAAAGGCTTCCATCCGTTGGAGTAACAAAAATATCGACAACAATTTATGTTCCGAAATGACAAGGCTACCATCCATTGGAGTAACAAAAATCTCGACAACAGACTACCTTCCATAATGACAAGGCTACCATCCATTGGAGTAACAGAAATCTCAACAACAGATTACGTTCCATAATGACAAGGCTACCATCCATTAGAGTAACAAAAATAACGACAACAGATTACGTTCCATAATGACAAGGCTACCATCCATTAGAGTAACAAAAATCTCGATAACAGACTACGTTCCTTAATGATAAGGCTACCATCCATTAGAGTAACAAAAATATCGACAACAGACTACCTTCCATAATGACAAGGTTACCATCCATTGGAATGATAAAAATCTCGACAATAAACTAGCTTCCATAATGACAAGGCTACCATCCAATGGAATAACTTAAATATCGACAAAAGACTACCTTTCTTAATGAAAAGGCTTCCATCCGTCGGAATAAGAAAAATATCGACAACAAACTATGTTCCAAAATGACAAAGGCTACCATCCATTGGAGTAACAAAAATCTCGACAACAAACTACCTTCCATAATGACAAGGCTACCATCCATTGGAGTAACAGAAATCTCAACAACAGACTAACTTCCATAATGACAAGGCTACCATCCATTGGAGTAACATAAATCTCAACGACAGACTACCTTCCATAATGACAAGGCTATCATCCATTGGAGTAACAAAAATATCAACAACATAATACCTTCCATAATGACAAGGCTAGCATCCATTGTAGTAACAAAAATATCGACAACAGACTACGTTCCATAATGACAAGGCTACCCTCCATTGGAGTAACAAAAATCTCCACAACTGACTATGTTCCATAATGACAAGGCTACCATCCATTGGAGTAACAAAAATATCGACAACAAACTACCTTCCATAATGACAAGGCTACCATCCATTGGAGTAACAAAAATATCGACAACATACTATGTTCCATAATGACAAGGCTACCATCCATTGGAGTAACAAAAATATCGACAACAGACTATGTTCCATAGTGATAAGGCTACCATCAATTAGAGTAACAAAAATATCAACAATAAACTACCTTCCATATTGACAAGGCTACCATCCATTGGAGTAACAAAAATCTAGATAACAGACTACGTTCCATGATGACAAGGCTACCATCCATTAGAGTAACAAAAATCTCGATAACAGACTACGTTCCTTAATGATAAGGATACCATCCATTAGAATACCAAAAATCTCGAAAATAGACTACCTTCCATAATGACAAGGTTACCATCCATTGGAATGTAAAAAATATCGACAATAGACTAGCTTCCATAATGACAAGGCTACCATCCAATGGAATAACTTAAATCTCGACAAAAGACTACCTTTCGTAATGAAAAGGCTTCCATCCGTTGGAGTAACAAAAATATCGACAACAATTTATGTTCCGAAATGACAAGGCTACCATCCATTGGAGTAACAAAAATCTCGACAACAGACTACCTTCCATAATGACAAGGCTACCATCCATTGGAGTAACAGAAATCTCAACAACAGATTACGTTCCATAATGACAAGGCTACCATCCATTAGAGTAACAAAAATAACGACAACAGATTACGTTCCATAATGACAAGGCTACCATCCATTAGAGTAACAAAAATCTCGATAACAGACTACGTTCCTTAATGATAAGGCTACCATCCATTAGAGTAACAAAAATATCGACAACAGACTACCTTCCATAATTACAAGGTTACCATCCATTGGAATGAAATAAAATCTCGACAACAAACTAGCTTCCATAATGACAAGGCTACCATCCAATGGAATAACTTAAATATCGACAAAAGACTACCTTTCTTAATGAAAAGGCTTCCATCCGTCGGAGTAACAAAAATATCGACAACAAACTATGTTCAAAAATGACAAAGGCTACCATCCATTGGAGTAACAAAAATCTCAACAACAAACTACCTTCCATAATGACAAGGCTACCATCCAATGGAGTAACAGAAATCTCAGCAACAGATTAACTTCCATAATAATAAGGCTACCATCCATTGGAGTAACATAAATCTCAATGACAGACTACCTTCCATAATGACAAGGCTATTATCCATTGGAGTAACAAAAATATCAACAACATAATACCTTCCATAATGACAAGGCTAGCATCCATTGTAGTAACAAAAATATCGACAACAGACTACGTTCCATAATGACAAGGCTACCCTCCATTGGAGTAACAAAAATCTCCACAACTTACTATGTTCCATAATGACAAGGCTACCATCCATTGGAGTAACAAAAATATCGACAACAAACTACCTTCCATAATGACAAGGCTACCATCCATTGGAGTAACAAAAATATCGACAACATACTATGTTCTATAATGACAAGGCTACCATCCATTGGAGTAACAAAAATATCGACAACAGACTATGTTCCATAGTGATAAGGCTACCATCCATTAGAGTAACAAAAATATCAACAATAAACTACCTATCATATTGACAAGGCTACCATCCATTGGAGTAACAAAAATCTAGATAACAGACTACGTTCCATAATGACAAGGCTACCATCCATTGGAGTAACAAAAATCTCGATTACAGACTACGTTCCTTAATGATAAGGCTACCGTCCATTAGAGTAACAAAAATCTCGACAACAGACTACCTTCCATAATGACAAGGTTACCATCCATTGGAATGAAAAAAATATCGACAACAGACTAGCTTCCGTAATGACAAGGCTACCATCCAATGGAATAACTTAAATCTCGACAAAAGACTACCTTTCGTAATGAAAAGGATTCCATCTGTTGGAGTAACAAAAATATCGACAACAAATTATGTTCCAAAATGACAAGGCTACCATCCATTGGAGTAACAAAAATCTTGACAACAGACTACCTTCCATAATGACAAGGCTACCATCCATTGGAGTAACAGAAATCTCAACAACAGATTACATTCCATAATGACAAGGCTACCATCCATTAGAGTAACAAAAATATCGACAACAGATTACGTTCCACAATGACAAGGCTACCATCCATTAGAGTAACAAAAATCTCGATAACAGACTACGTTCCTTAATGATAAGGCTACCATCCATTAGAGTAACAAAAATATCGACAACAGACTACCTTCCATAATGACAAGGTTACCATCCATTGGAATGAAAAAAATCTCGACAACAAACTAGCTTCCATAATGACAAGGCTACCATCCAATGGAATAACTTAAATATCGACAAAAGACTACCTTTCTTAATGAAAAGGCTTCCATCCGTCGGAGTAACAAAAATATCGACAACAAACTATGTTCAAAAATGACAAAGGCTACCATCCATTGGAGTAGCAAAAATCTCGACAACAAACTACCTTCCATAATGACAAGGCTACCATCCATTGGAGTAACAGAAATCTCAACAACAGACTAACTTCCATAATGACAAGGCTACCATCCATTGGAGTAACATAAATCTCAACGACAAACTACCTTCCATAATGACAAGGCTATCATCCATTGGAGTAACAAAAATATCAACAACATAATACCTTCCATAATGACAAGGCTAGCATCCATTGTAGTAACAAAAATATCGACAACAGACTACGTTCCATAATGACAAGGATACCCTCCATTGGAGTAACAAAAATCTCCATAACTGACTATGTTCTATATTGACAAGGCTACCATCCATTGGAGTAACAAAAATATCGACAACAAACTACCTTCCATAATGACAAGGCTACCATCCATTGGAGTAACAAAAATATCGACAACATACTACGTTCCATAATGACAAGGCTACCATCCATTGGAGTAACAAAAATCTCGATAACAGACTACGTTCCTTAATGATAAGGCTACCGTCCATTAGAGTAACAAAAATCTCGACAACAGACTACCTTCCATAATGACAAGGTTACCATCCATTGGAATGAAAAAAATATCGACAACAGACTAGCTTCCGTAATGACAAGGCTACCATCCAATGGAATAACTTAAATCTCGACAAAAGACTACCTTTCGTAATGAAAAGGATTCCATCCGTTGGAGTAACAAAAATATCGACAACAAATTATGTTCCAAAATGACAAGGCTACCATCCATTGGAGTAACAAAAATCTTGACAACAGACTACCTTCCATAATGACAAGGCTACCATCCATTGGAGTAACAGAAATCTCAACAACAAATTACGTTCCATAATGACAAGGCTACCATCCATTAGAGTAACAAAAATATCGACAACATATTACGTTCCATAATGACAAGGCTACCATCAATTAGAGTAACAAAAATCTCGATAAAAGACTACGTTCCTTAATGATAAGGCTACCATCCATTAGAGTAACAAAAATATCGACAACAGACTACCTTCCATAATGACAAGGTTACCATCCTTTGGAATGAAAAAAATCTCGACAACAAACTAGCTTCCATAATGACAAGGCTACCATCCAATGGAATAACTTAAATATCGACAAAAGACTACCTTTCTTAATGAAAAGGCTTCCATCCGTCGGAGTAACAAAAATATCCATAACAAACTTTGTTCCAAAATGACAAAGGCTACCATCCATTGGAGTAACAAAAATCTCGACAACAAACTACCTTCCATAATGACAAGGCTACCATCCATTGGAGTAACAGAAATCTTAACAACAAACTAACTTCCATAATGACAAGGCTACCATCCATTGGAGTAACATAAATCTCAACGACAGACTACCTTCCATAATGACAAGGCTATCATCCATTGGAGTAACAAAAATATCAACAACATAATACCTTCCATAATGACAAGGCTAGCATCCATTGTAGTAACAAAAATATCGACAACAGACTACGTTCCATAATGACAAGGATACCCTCCATTGGAGTAACAAAAATCTCCATAACTGACTATGTTTTATATTGACAAGGCTACCATCCATTGGAGTAACAAAAATATCGACAACAAACTACCTTCCATAATGACAAGGCTACCATCCATTGGAGTAACAAAAATATCGACAACATACTACGTTCCATAATGACAAGGCTACCATCCATTGGAGTAACAAAAATCTCGATAACAGACTACGTTCCTTAATGATAAGGCTACCGTCCATTAGAGTAACAAAAATCTCGACAACAGACTACCTTCCATAATGACAAGGTTACCATCCATTGGAATGAAAAAATATCGACAACAGACTAGCTTCCGTAATGACAAGGCTACCATCCAATGGAATAACTTAAATCTCGACAAAAGACTACCTTTCGTAATGAAAAGGCTTCCATCCGTTGGAGTAACAAAAATATCGACAACAATTTATGTTCCAAAATGACAAGGCTACCATCCATTGGAGTAACAAAAATCTTGACAACAGACTACCTTCCATAATGACAAGGCTACCATCCATTGGAGTAACAGAAATCTCAACAACAGATTACATTCCATAATGACAAGGCTACCATCCATTAGAGTAACAAAAATATCGACAACATATTACGTTCCATAATGACAAGGCTACCATCAATTAGAGTAACAAAAATCTCGATAACAGACTACGTTCCTTAATGATAAGGCTACCATCCATTAGAGTAACAAAAATATCGACAACAGACTACCTTCCATAATGACAAGTTTACCATCCATTGGAATGAAAAAAATCTCGACAACAAACTAGCTTCCATAATGACAAGGCTACCATCCAATGGAATAACTTAAATATCGACAAAAGACTACCTTTCTTAATGAAAAGGCTTCCATCCGTCGGAGTAACAAAAATATCGACAACAAACTATGTTCAAAAATGACAAAGGCTACCATCCATTGGAGTAGCAAAAATCTCGACAACAAACTACCTTCCATAATGACAAGGCTACCATCCATTGGAGTAACAGAAATCTCAACAACAGACTAACTTCCATAATGACAAGGCTACCATCCATTGGAGTAACATAAATCTCAACGACAAACTACCTTCCATAATGACAAGGCTATCATCCATTGGAGTAACAAAAATATCAACAACATAATACCTTCCATAATGACAAGGCTAGCATCCATTGTAGTAACAAAAATATCGACAACAGACTACGTTCCATAATGACAAGGATACCCTCCATTGGAGTAACAAAAATCTCCATAACTGACTATGTTCTATATTGACAAGGCTACCATCCATTGGAGTAACAAAAATATCGACAACAAACTACCTTCCATAATGACAAGGCTACCATCCATTGGAGTAACAAAAATATCGACAACATACTACGTTCCATAATGACAAGGCTACCATCCATTGGAGTAACAAAAATCTCGATAACAGACTACGTTCCTTAATGATAAGGCTACCGTCCATTAGAGTAACAAAAATCTCGACAACAGACTACCTTCCATAATGACAAGGTTACCATCCATTGGAATGAAAAAAATATCGACAACAGACTAGCTTCCGTAATGACAAGGCTACCATCCAATGGAATAACTTAAATCTCGACAAAAGACTACCTTTCGTAATGAAAAGGATTCCATCCGTTGGAGTAACAAAAATATCGACAACAAATTATGTTCCAAAATGACAAGGCTACCATCCATTGGAGTAACAAAAATCTTGACAACAGACTACCTTCCATAATGACAAGGCTACCATCCATTGGAGTAACAGAAATCTCAACAACAAATTACGTTCCATAATGACAAGGCTACCATCCATTAGAGTAACAAAAATATCGACAACATATTACGTTCCATAATGACAAGGCTACCATCAATTAGAGTAACAAAAATCTCGATAAAAGACTACGTTCCTTAATGATAAGGCTACCATCCATTAGAGTAACAAAAATATCGACAACAGACTACCTTCCATAATGACAAGGTTACCATCCTTTGGAATGAAAAAAATCTCGACAACAAACTAGCTTCCATAATGACAAGGCTACCATCCAATGGAATAACTTAAATATCGACAAAAGACTACCTTTCTTAATGAAAAGGCTTCCATCCGTCGGAGTAACAAAAATATCCATAACAAACTTTGTTCCAAAATGACAAAGGCTACCATCCATTGGAGTAACAAAAATCTCGACAACAAACTACCTTCCATAATGACAAGGCTACCATCCATTGGAGTAACAGAAATCTTAACAACAAACTAACTTCCATAATGACAAGGCTACCATCCATTGGAGTAACATAAATCTCAACGACAGACTACCTTCCATAATGACAAGGCTATCATCCATTGGAGTAACAAAAATATCAACAACATAATACCTTCCATAATGACAAGGCTAGCATCCATTGTAGTAACAAAAATATCGACAACAGACTACGTTCCATAATGACAAGGATACCCTCCATTGGAGTAACAAAAATCTCCATAACTGACTATGTTTTATATTGACAAGGCTACCATCCATTGGAGTAACAAAAATATCGACAACAAACTACCTTCCATAATGACAAGGCTACCATCCATTGGAGTAACAAAAATATCGACAACATACTACGTTCCATAATGACAAGGCTACCATCCATTGGAGTAACAAAAATCTCGATAACAGACTACGTTCCTTAATGATAAGGCTACCGTCCATTAGAGTAACAAAAATCTCGACAACAGACTACCTTCCATAATGACAAGGTTACCATCCATTGGAATGAAAAAATATCGACAACAGACTAGCTTCCGTAATGACAAGGCTACCATCCAATGGAATAACTTAAATCTCGACAAAAGACTACCTTTCGTAATGAAAAGGATTCCATCCGTTGGAGTAACAAAAATATCGACAACAAATTATGTTCCAAAATGACAAGGCTACCATCCATTGGAGTAACAAAAATCTTGACAACAGACTACCTTCCATAATGACAAGGCTACCATCCATTGGAGTAACAGAAATCTCAACAACAAATTACGTTCCATAATGACAAGGCTACCATCCATTAGAGTAACAAAAATATCGACAACAGATTACCTTCCATAATGACAAGGCTACCATCCATTAGAGTAACAAAAATCTCGATAAAAGACTACGTTCCTTAATGATAAGGCTACCATCCATTAGAGTAACAAAAATATCGACAACAGACTACCTTCCATAATGACAAGGTTACCATCCTTTGGAATGAAAAAAATCTCGACAACAAACTAGCTTCCATAATGACAAGGCTACCATCCAATGGAATAACTTAAATATCGACAAAAGACTACCTTTCTTAATGAAAAGGATTCCATCCGTCGGAGTAACAAAAATATCGACAACAAACTATGTTCCAAAATGACAAAGGCTACCATCCAATGGAGTAACAAAAATCTCGACAACAAACTACCTTCCATGATGACAAGGCTACCATCCATTGGAGTAACAGAAATCTTAACAACAGACTAACTTCCATAATGACAAGGCTACCATCCATTGGAGTAACATAAATCTCAACGACAGACTACCTTCCATAATGACAAGGCTATCATCCATTGGAGTAACAAAAATATCACCAACATAATACCTTCCATAATGACAAGGCTAGCATCCATTGTAGTAACAAAAATATCGACAACAGACTACGTTCCATAATTACAAGGCTACCCTCCATTGGAGTAACAAAAATCTCCACAACTGACTATGTTCCATAATGACAAGGCTACCATCCATTGGAGTAATAAAAATATCGACAACAAACTACCTTCCATAATGACAAGGCTACCATCCATTGGAGTAACAAAAATATCGACAACATACTACGTTCCATAATGACAAGGCTACCATCCATTGGAGTAACAAAAATATCGAAAACAGACTACGTTCCATAGAGATAAAGCCACCATCCATTAGAGTAACAAAAATATCAACAATAAACTACCTTCCATAATGACAAGGCTACCATCCATTGGAGTAACAAAAATCTAGATAACAGACTACGTTCCATAATGACAAGGCTACCATCCATTAGAGTAACAAAAATCTCGATAACAGACTACGTTCCTTAATGATAAGGATACCATCCATTAGAATACCAAAAATCTCGACAATAGACTACCTTCCATAATGACAAGGTTACCATCCATTGGAATGTAAAAAATATCGACAACAGACTAGCTTCCATAATGACAAGGCTACCATCCAATGGAATAACTTAAATCTCGACAAAAGACTACCTTTCGTAATGAAAAGGCTTCCATCCGTTGGAGTAACAAAAATATCGACAACAATTTATGTTCCGAAATGACAAGGCTACCATCCATTGGAGTAACAAAAATCTCGACAACAGACTACCTTCCATAATGACAAGGCTACCATCCATTGGAGTAACAGAAATCTCAACAACAGATTACGTTCCATAATGACAAGGCTACCATCCATTAGAGTAACAAAAATAACGACAACAGATTACGTTCCATAATGACAAGGCTACCATCCATTAGAGTAACAAAAATCTCGATAACAGACTACGTTCCTTAATGATAAGGCTACCATCCATTAGAGTAACAAAAATATCGACAACAGACTACCTTCCATAATGACAAGGTTACCATCCATTGGAATGATAAAAATCTCGACAATAAACTAGCTTCCATAATGACAAGGCTACCATCCAATGGAATAACTTAAATATCGACAAAAGACTACCTTTCTTAATGAAAAGGCTTCCATCCGTCGGAATAAGAAAAATATCGACAACAAACTATGTTCCAAAATGACAAAGGCTACCATCCATTGGAGTAACAAAAATCTCGACAACAAACTACCTTCCATAATGACAAGGCTACCATCCATTGGAGTAACAGAAATCTCAACAACAGACTAACTTCCATAATGACAAGGCTACCATCCATTGGAGTAACATAAATCTCAACGACAGACTACCTTCCATAATGAAAAGGCTATTATCCATTGGAGTAACAAAAATATCAACAACATAATACCTTCCATAATGACAAGGCTAGCATCCATTGTAGTAACAAAAATATCGACAACAGACTACGTTCCATAATGACAAGGCTGCCCTCCATTGGAGTAACAAAAATCTCCACAACTGACCAGGTTCCATAATGACAAGGCTACCATCCATTGGGGTAACAAAAATATCGACAACAAACTACCTTCCATAATAACAAGGCTACCATCCATTAGAGTAACAAAAATATCGACAACAGACTACCTTCCATAATGACAAGGTTACCATCCATTGGAATGAAATAAAATCTCGACAACAAACTAGCTTCCATAATGACAAGGCTACCATCCAATGGAATAACTTAAATATCGACAAAAGACTACCTTTCTTAATGAAAAGGCTTCCATCCGTCGGAGTAACAAAAAAATCGACAACAAACTATGTTCAAAAATGACAAAGGCTACCATCCATTGGAGTAACAAAAATCTCGACAACAAACTACCTTCCATAATGACAAGGCTACCATCCATTGGAGTAACAGAAATCTCAACAACAGACTAACTTCCATAATAATAAGGCTACCATCCATTGGAGTAACATAAATCTCAACGACAAACTACCTTCCATAATGACAAGGCTATCATCCATTGGAGTAACAAAAATATCAACAACATAATACCTTCCATAATTACAAGGGTAGCATCCATTGTAGTAACAAAAATATCGACAAGAGACTATGTTCCATAATGACAAGGCTACCCTCCATTGGAGTAACAAAAATCTCCACAACTTACTATGTTCCATAATGACAGGGCTACCATCCATTGGAGTAACAAAAATATCGACAACAAACTTCCTTCCATGATGACAAGGCTACCATCCATTGGAGTAACAAAAATATCGACAACATACTATGTTCCATAATGACAAGGCTACCATCCATTAGAGTAACAAAAATAACGACAACAGATTACGTTCCATAATGACAAGGCTACCATCCATTAGAGTAACAAAAATCTCGATAACAGACTACGTTCCTTAATGATAAGGCTACCATCCATTAGAGTAACAAAAATATCGACAACAGACTACCTTCCATAATGACAAGGTTACCATCCATTGGAATGAAATAAAATCTCGACAACAAACTAGATTCCATAATGACAAGGCTACCATCCAATGGAATAACTTAAATATCGACAAAAGACTACCTTTCTTAATGAAAAGGCTTCCATCCGTCGGAGTAACAAAAATATCGAAAACAAACTATGTTCAAAAATGACAAAGGCTACCATCCATTGGAGTAACAAAAATCTCGACAACAAACTACCTTCCATAATGACAAGGCTACCATCCATTGGAGTAACAGAAATCTAAACAACAGACTAACTTCCATAATAATAAGGCTACCATCCATTGGAGTAACATAAATCTCAACGACAGACTACCTTCCATAATGACAAGGCTATCATCCATTGGAGTAACAAAAATATCAACAACATAATACCTTCCATAATGACAAGGGTAGCATCCATTGTAGTAACAAAAATATCTACAACAGACTACGTTCCATAATGACAAGGCTACCCTCCATTGGAGTAACAAAAATCTCCACAACTGACTATGTTCCATAATGACAAGGCTACCATCCATTGGAGTAACAAAAATATCGACAACAAATTACCTTCCATAATGACAAGGCTACCATCCATTGGAGTAACAAAAATATCGACAACATACTATGTTCCATAATGACAAGGCTACCATCCATTAGAGTAACAAAAATAACGACAACAGATTACGTTCCATAATGAAAAGGCTACCATCCATTAGAGTAACAAAAATGTCGATAACAGACTACGTTCCTTAATGATAAGGCTACCATCCATTAGAGTAACAAAAATATCGACAACAGACTACCTTCCATAATGACAAGGTTACCATCCATTGGAATGAAAAAAAATCTCGACAACAAACTAGCTTCCATAATGACAAGGCTACCATCCAATGGAATAACTTAAATATCGACAAAAGACTACCTTTCTTAATGAAAAGGCTTCCATCCGTCGGAGTAACAAAAATATAGACAACAAACTATGTTCAAAAATGACAAAGGCTACCATCCATTAGAGTAACAAAAATCTCGACAATTAACTACCTTCCATAATAACAAGGCTGCCATCCATTGGAGTAACAGAAATCTCAACAACAGACTAACTTCCATAATAATAAGGCTACCATCCATTGGAGTAACATAAATCTCAACGACAGACTACCTTCCATAATGACAAGGCTATCATCCATTGGAGTAAAAAAAATATCAACAACATAATACCTTCCATAATGACAAGGCTAGCATCCATTGTAGTAACAAAAATATCGACAACAGACTACGTTCCATAATGACAAGGCTACCCTCCATTGGAGTAACAAAAATCTCCACAACTTACTATGTTCCATAATGACAAGGCTACCATCCATTGGAGTAACAAAAATATCGACAACAAACTACCTTCCATAATGACAAGGCTACCATCCATTGGAGTAACAAAAATATTGACAACATACTACGTTCCATAATGACAAGGCTACCATCCATTGGAGTAACAAAAATATCGAAAACAAACTACGTTCCATAGAGATAAAGCCACCATCCATTAGAGTAACAAAAATATCAACAATAAACTACCTTCCATAATGACAAGGCTACCATCTATTGGAGTAACAAAAATCTAGATAACAGACTACGTTCCATAATGACAAGGCTACCATCCATTAGAGTAACAAAAATCTCGATAACAGACTACGTTCCTTAATGATAAGGATACCATCCATTAGAATACAAAAAATCTCGACAATAGACTACCTTCCATAATGACAAGGTTACCATCCATTGGAATGTAAAAAATATCGACAACAGACTAGCTTCCATAATGACAAGGCTACCATCCAATGGAATAACTTAAATCTCGACAAAAGACTACCTTTCGTAATGAAAAGGCTTCCATCCGTTGGAGTAACAAAAATATCGACAACAATTTATGTTCCGAAATGACAAGGCTACCATCCATTGGAGTAACAAAAATCTCGACAACAGACTACCTTCCATAATGACAAGGCTACCATCCATTGGAGTAACAGAAATCTCAACAACAGATTACGTTCTATAATGACAAGGCTACCATCCATTAGAGTAACAAAAATAACGACAACAGATTACGTTCCATAATGACAAGGCTACCATCCATTAGAGTAACAAAAATCTCGATAACAGACTACGTTCCTTAATGATAAGGCTACCATCCATTAGAGTAACAAAAATATCGACAACAGACTACCTTCCATAATTACAAGGTTACCATCCATTGGAATGAAACAAAATCTCGACAACAAACTAGCTTCCATAATGACAAGGCTACCATCCAATGGAATAACTTAAATATCGACAAAAGACTACCTTTCTTAATGAAAAGGCTTCCATCCGTCGGAGTAACAAAAATATCGACAACAAACTATGTTGAAAAATGACAAAGGCTACCATCCATTGGAGTAACAAAATTTTCGACAACAAACTACCTTCCATAATGACAAGGCTACCATCCATTGGAGTAACAGAAATCTCAACAACAGACTAACTTCCATAATAATAAGGCTACCATCCATTGGAGTAACATAAATCTCAACGACAGACTACCTTCCATAATGACAAGGCTATTATCCATTGGAGTAACAAAAATATCAACAACATAATACCTTCCATAATGACAAGGCTAGCATCCATTGTAGTAACAAAAATATCGACAACAGACTACGTTCCATAATGACAAGGCTGCCCTCCATTGGAGTAACAAAAATCTCCACAACTGACCAGGTTCCATAATGACAAGGCTACCATCCATTGGAGTAACAAAAATATCGACAACAAACTACCTTCCATAATAACAAGGCTACCATCCATTAGAGTAACAAAAATATCGACAACAGACTACCTTCCATAATTACAAGGTTACCATCCATTGGAATGAAATAAAATCTCGACAACAAACTAGCTTCCATAATGACAAGGCTACCATCCAATGGAATAACTTAAATATCGACAAAAGACTACCTTTCTTAATGAAAAGGCTTCCATCCGTCGGAGTAACAAAAATATCGACAACAAACTATGTTCAAAAATGACAAAGGCTACCATCCATTGGAGTAACAAAAATCTCGACAACAAACTACCTTCCATAATGACAAGGCTACCATCCAATGGAGTAACAGAAATCTCAGCAACAAACTAACTTCCATAATAATAAGGCTACCATCCATTGGAGTAACATAAATCTCAATGACAGACTACCTTCCATAATGACAAGGCTATTATCCATTGGAGTAACAAAAATATCAACAACATAATACCTTCCATAATGACAAGGCTAGCATCCATTGTAGTAACAAAAATATCGACAACAGACTACGTTCCATAATGACAAGGCTACCCTCCATTGGAGTAACAAAAATCTCCACAACTTACTATGTTCCATAATGACAAGGCTACCATCCATTGGAGTAACAAAAATATCGACAACAAACTACCTTCCATAATGACAAGGCTACCATCCATTGGAGTAAAAAAAATATCGACAACATACTATGTTCCATAATTACAAGGCTACCATCCATTGGAGTAACAAAAATATCGACAATAGACTATGTTCCATAGTGATAAGGCTACCATCCATTAGAGTAACAAAAATATCAACAATAAACTACCTATCATATTGACAAGGCTACCATCCATTGGAGTAACAAAAATCTAGATAACAGACTACGTTCCATAATGACAAGGCTACCATCCATTAGAGTAACAAAAATCTCGATAATAGACTACGTTCCTTAATGATAAGGATACCATCCATTAGAATACCAAAAATCTCGAAAATAGACTACCTTCCATAATGACAAGGTTACCATCCATTGGAATGTAAAAAATATCGACAATAGACTAGCTTCCATAATGACAAGGCTACCATCCAATGGAATAACTTAAATCTCGACAAAAGACTACCTTTCGTAATGAAAAGGCTTCCATCCGTTGGAGTAACAAAAATATCGACAACAATTTATGTTCCGAAATGACAAGGCTACCATCCATTGGAGTAACAAAAATCTCGACAACAGACTACCTTCCATAATGACAAGGCTACCATCCATTGGAGTAACAGAAATCTCAACAACAGATTACGTTCCATAATGACAAGGCTACCATCCATTAGAGTAACAAAAATAACGACAACAGATTACGTTCCATAATGACAAGGCTACCATCCATTAGAGTAACAAAAATCTCGATAACAGACTACGTTCCTTAATGATAAGGCTACCATCCATTAGAGTAACAAAAATATCGACAACAGACTACCTTCCATAATTACAAGGTTACCATCCATTGGAATGAAATAAAATCTCGACAACAAACTAGCTTCCATAATGACAAGGCTACCATCCAATGGAATAACTTAAATATCGACAAAAGACTACCTTTCTTAATGAAAAGGCTTCCATCCGTCGGAGTAACAAAAATATCGACAACAAACTATGTACAAAAATGACAAAGGCTACCATCCATTGGAGTAACAAAAATCTCAACAACAAACTACCTTCCATAATGACAAGGCTACCATCCAATGGAGTAACAGAAATCTCAGCAACAGATTAACTTCCATAATAATAAGGCTACCATCCATTGGAGTAACATAAATCTCAATGACAGACTACCTTCCATAATGACAAGGCTATTATCCATTGGAGTAACAAAAATATCAACAACATAATACCTTCCATAATGACAAGGCTAGCATCCATTGTAGTAACAAAAATATCGACAACAGACTACGTTCCATAATGACAAGGCTACCCTCCATTGGAGTAACAAAAATCTCCACAACTTACTATGTTCCATAATGACAAGGCTACCATCCATTGGAGTAACAAAAATATCGACAACAAACTACCTTCCATAATGACAAGGCTACCATCCATTGGAGTAACAAAAATATCGACAACATACTATGTTCCATAATTACAAGGCTACCATCCATTGGAGTAACAAAAATATCGACAACAGACTATGTTCCATAGTGATAAGGCTACCATCCATTAGAGTAACAAAAATATCAACAATAAACTACCTATCATATTGACAAGGCTACCATCCATTGGAGTAACAAAAATCTAGATAACAGACTACGTTCCATAATGACAAGGCTACCATCCATTAGAGTAACAAAAATCTCGATAACAGACTACGTTCCTTAATGATAAGGATACCATCCATTAGAATACCAAAAATCTCGAAAATAGACTACCTTCCATAATGACAAGGTTACCATCCATTGGAATGTAAAAAATATCGACAATAGACTAGCTTCCATAATGACAAGGCTACCATCCAATGGAATAACTTAAATCTCGACAAAAGACTACCTTTCGTAATGAAAAGGCTTCCATCCGTTGGAGTAACAAAAATATCGACAACAATTTATGTTCCGAAATGACAAGGCTACCATCCATTGGAGTAACAAAAATCTCGACAACAGACTACCTTCCATAATGACAAGGCTACCATCCATTGGAGTAACAGAAATCTCAACAACAGATTACGTTCCATAATGACAAGGCTACCATCCATTAGAGTAACAAAAATAACGACAACAGATTACGTTCCATAATGACAAGGCTACCATCCATTAGAGTAACAAAAATCTCGATAACAGACTACGTTCCTTAATGATAAGGCTACCATCCATTAGAGTAACAAAAATATCGACAACAGACTACCTTCCATAATTACAAGGTTACCATCCATTGGAATGAAATAAAATCTCGACAACAAACTAGCTTCCATAATGACAAGGCTACCATCCAATGGAATAACTTAAATATCGACAAAAGACTACCTTTCTTAATGAAAAGGCTTCCATCCGTCGGAGTAACAAAAATATCGACAACAAACTATGTTCAAAAATGACAAAGGCTACCATCCATTGGAGTAACAAAAATCTCAACAACAAACTACCTTCCATAATGACAAGGCTACCATCCAATGGAGTAACAGAAATCTCAGCAACAGATTAACTTCCATAATAATAAGGCTACCATCCATTGGAGTAACATAAATCTCAATGACAGACTACCTTCCATAATGACAAGGCTATTATCCATTGGAGTAACAAAAATATCAACAACATAATACCTTCCATAATGACAAGGCTAGCATCCATTGTAGTAACAAAAATATCGACAACAGACTACGTTCCATAATGACAAGGCTACCCTCCATTGGAGTAACAAAAATCTCCACAACTTACTATGTTCCATAATGACAAGGCTACCATCCATTGGAGTAACAAAAATATCGACAACAAACTACCTTCCATAATGACAAGGCTACCATCCATTGGAGTAACAAAAATATCGACAACATACTATGTTCCATAATTACAAGGCTACCATCCATTGGAGTAACAAAAATATCGACAACAGACTATGTTCCATAGTGATAAGGCTACCATCCATTAGAGTAACAAAAATATCAACAATAAACTACCTATCATATTGACAAGGCTACCATCCATTGGAGTAACAAAAATCTAGATAACAGACTACGTTCCATAATGACAAGGCTACCATCCATTAGAGTAACAAAAATCTCGATAACAGACTACGTTCCTTAATGATAAGGATACCATCCATTAGAATACCAAAAATCTCGAAAATAGACTACCTTCCATAATGACAAGGTTACCATCCATTGGAATGTAAAAAATATCGACAATAGACTAGCTTCCATAATGACAAGGCTACCATCCAATGGAATAACTTAAATCTCGACAAAAGACTACCTTTCGTAATGAAAAGGCTTCCATCCGTTGGAGTAACAAAAATATCGACAACAATTTATGTTCCGAAATGACAAGGCTACCATCCATTGGAGTAACAAAAATCTCGACAACAGACTACCTTCCATAATGACAAGGCTACCATCCATTGGAGTAACAGAAATCTCAACAACAGATTACGTTCCATAATGACAAGGCTACCATCCATTAGAGTAACAAAAATAACGACAACAGATTACGTTCCATAATGACAAGGCTACCATCCATTAGAGTAACAAAAATCTCGATAACAGACTACGTTCCTTAATGATAAGGCTACCATCCATTAGAGTAACAAAAATATCGACAACAGACTACCTTCCATAATTACAAGGTTACCATCCATTGGAATGAAATAAAATCTCGACAACAAACTAGCTTCCATAATGACAAGGCTACCATCCAATGGAATAACTTAAATATCGACAAAAGACTACCTTTCTTAATGAAAAGGCTTCCATCCGTCGGAGTAACAAAAATATCGACAACAAACTATGTTCAAAAATGACAAAGGCTACCATCCATTGGAGTAACAAAAATCTCAACAACAAACTACCTTCCATAATGACAAGGCTACCATCCAATGGAGTAACAGAAATCTCAGCAACAGATTAACTTCCATAATAATAAGGCTACCATCCATTGGAGTAACATAAATCTCAATGACAGACTACCTTCCATAATGACAAGGCTATTATCCATTGGAGTAACAAAAATATCAACAACATAATACCTTCCATAATGACAAGGCTAGCATCCATTGTAGTAACAAAAATATCGACAACAGACTACGTTCCATAATGACAAGGCTACCCTCCATTGGAGTAACAAAAATCTCCACAACTTACTATGTTCCATAATGACAAGGCTACCATCCATTGGAGTAACAAAAATATCGACAACAAACTACCTTCCATAATGACAAGGCTACCATCCATTGGAGTAACAAAAATATCGACAACATACTATGTTCCATAATTACAAGGCTACCATCCATTGGAGTAACAAAAATATCGACAACAGACTATGTTCCATAGTGATAAGGCTACCATCCATTAGAGTAACAAAAATATCAACAATAAACTACCTATCATATTGACAAGGCTACCATCCATTGGAGTAACAAAAATCTAGATAACAGACTACGTTCCATAATGACAAGGCTACCATCCATTAGAGTAACAAAAATCTCGATAACAGACTACGTTCCTTAATGATAAGGATACCATCCATTAGAATACCAAAAATCTCGAAAATAGACTACCTTCCATAATGACAAGGTTACCATCCATTGGAATGTAAAAAATATGGACAATAGACTAGCTTCCATAAGAACAAGGCTACCATCCAATGGAATAACTTAAATCTCGACAAAAGACTACCTTTCGTAATGAAAAGGCTTCCATCCGTTGGAGTAACAAAAATATCGACAACAATTTATGTTCCGAAATGACAAGGCTACCATCCATTGGAGTAACAAAAATCTCGACAACAGACTACCTTCCATAATGACAAGGCTACCATCCATTGGAGTAACAGAAATCTCAACAACAAATTACGTTCCATAATGACAAGGCTACCATCCATTAGAGTAACAAAAATAACGACAACAGATTACGTTCCATAATGACAAGGCTACCATCCATTAGAGTAACAAAAATCTCGATAACAGACTACGTTCCTTAATGATAAGGCTACCATCCATTAGAGTAACAAAAATATCGACAACAGACTACCTTCCATAATTACAAGGTTACCATCCATTGGAATGAAATAAAATCTCGACAACAAACTAGCTTCCATAATGACAAGGCTACCATCCAATGGAATAACTTAAATATCGACAAAAGACTACCTTTCTTAATGAAAAGGCTTCCATCCGTCGGAGTAACAAAAATATCGACAACAAACTATGTTCAAAAATGACAAAGGCTACCATCCATTGGAGTAACAAAAATCTCGACAACAAACTACCTTCCATAATGACAAGGCTACCATCCAATGGAGTAACAGAAATCTCAGCAACAGACTAACTTCCATAATAATAAGGCTACCATCCATTGGAGTAACATAAATCTCAATGACAGACTACCTTCCATAATGACAAGGCTATTATCCATTGGAGTAACAAAAATATCAACAACATAATACCTTCCATAATGACAAGGCTAGCATCCATTGTAGTAACAAAAATATCGACAACAGACTACGTTCCATAATGACAAGGCTACCCTCCATTGGAGTAACAAAAATCTCCACAACTTACTATGTTCCATAATGACAAGGCTACCATCCATTGTAGTAACAAAAATATCGACAACAAACTACCTTCCATAATGACAAGGCTACCATCCATTGGAGTAACAAAAATATCGACAACATACTATGTTCCATAATTACAAGGCTACCATCCATTGGAGTAACAAAAATATCGACAACAGACTATGTTCCATAGTGATAAGGCTACCATCCATTAGAGTAACAAAAATATCAACAATAAACTACCTATCATATTGACAAGGCTACCATCCATTGGAGTAACAAAAATCTAGATAACAGACTACGTTCCATAATGACAAGGCTACCATCCATTAGAGTAACAAAAATCTCGATAACAGACTACGTTCCTTAATGATAAGGATACCATCCATTAGAATACCAAAAATCTCGAAAATAGACTACCTTCCATAATGACAAGGTTACCATCCATTGGAATGTAAAAAATATCGACAACAGACTAGCTTCCATAATGACAAGGCTACCATCCAATGGAATAACTTAAATCTCGACAAAAGACTACCTTTCGTAATGAAAAGGCTTCCATCCGTTGGAGTAACAAAAATATCAACAACAATTTATGTTCCGAAATGACAAGGCTACCATCCATTGGAGTAACAAAAATCTCGACAACAGACTACCTTCCATAATGACAAGGCTACCATCCATTGGAGTAACAGAAATCTCAACAACAGATTACGTTCCATAATGACAAGGCTACCATCCATTAGAGTAACAAAAATAACGACAACAGATTACGTTCCATAATGACAAGGCTACCATCCATTAGAGTAACAAAAATCTCGATAACAGACTACGTTCCTTAATGATAAGGCTACCATCCATTAGAGTAACAAAAATATCGACAACAGACTACCTTCCATAATTACAAGGTTACCATCCATTGGAATGAAATAAAATCTCGACAACAAACTAGCTTCCATAATGACAAGGCTACCATCCAATGGAATAACTTAAATATCGACAAAAGACTACCTTTCTTAATGAAAAGGCTTCCATCCGTCGGAGTAACAAAAATATCGACAACAAACTATGTTCAAAAATGACAAAGGCTACCATCCATTGGAGTAACAAAATTTTCGACAACAAACTACCTTCCATAATGACAAGGCTACCATCCATTGGAGTAACAGAAATCTCAACAACAGACTAACTTCCATAATAATAAGGCTACCATCCATTGGAGTAACATAAATCTCAACGACAGACTACCTTCCATAATGACAAGGCTATTATCCATTGGAGTAACAAAAATATCAACAACATAATACCTTCCATAATGACAAGGCTAGCATCCATTGTAGTAACAAAAATATCGACAACAGACTACGTTCCATAATGACAAGGCTACCCTCCATTGGAGTAACAAAAATCTCCACAACTGACTATGTTCCATAATGACAAGGCTACCATCCATTGGAGTAACAAAAATATCGACAACAAACAACCTTCCATAATGACAAGGCTACCATCCATTGGAGTAACAAAAATATCGACAACATACTATGTTCTATAATGACAAGGCTACCATCCATTGGAGTAACAAAAATATCGACAACAGACTATGTTCCATAGTGATAAGGCTACCATCCATTAGAGTAACAAAAATATCAACAATAAACTACCTATCATATTGACAAGGCTACCATCCATTGGAGTAACAAAAATCTAGATAACAGACTACGTTCCATAATGACAAGGCTACCATCCATTGGAGTAACAAAAATCTCGATTACAGACTACGTTCCTTAATGATAAGGCTACCGTCCATTAGAGTAACAAAAATCTCGACAACAGACTACCTTCCATAATGACAAGGTTACCATCCATTGGAATGAAAAAAATATCGACAACAGACTAGCTTCCGTAATGACAAGGCTACCATCCAATGGAATAACTTAAATCTCGACAAAAGACTACCTTTCGTAATGAAAAGGATTCCATCTGTTGGAGTAACAAAAATATCGACAACAAATTATGTTCCAAAATGACAAGGCTACCATCCATTGGAGTAACAAAAATCTTGACAACAGACTACCTTCCATAATGACAAGGCTACCATCCATTGGAGTAACAGAAATCTCAACAACAGATTACATTCCATAATGACAAGGCTACCATCCATTAGAGTAACAAAAATATCGACAACAGATTACGTTCCACAATGACAAGGCTACCATCCATTAGAGTAACAAAAATCTCGATAACAGACTACGTTCCTTAATGATAAGGCTACCATCCATTAGAGTAACAAAAATATCGACAACAGACTACCTTCCATAATGACAAGGTTACCATCCATTGGAATGAAAAAAATCTCGACAACAAACTAGCTTCCATAATGACAAGGCTACCATCCAATGGAATAACTTAAATATCGACAAAAGACTACCTTTCTTAATGAAAAGGCTTCCATCCGTCGGAGTAACAAAAATATCGACAACAAACTATGTTCCAAAATGACAAAGGCTACCATCCATTGGAGTAACAAAAATCTCGACAACAAACTACCTTCCATAATGACAAGGCTACCATCCATTGGAGTAACAGAAATCTTAACAACAGACTAACTTCCATAATGACAAGGCTACCATCCATTGGAGTAACATAAATCTCAACGACAGAATACCTTCCATAATGACAAGGCTATCATCCATTGGAGTAACAAAAATATCACCAACATAATACCTTCCATAATGACAAGGCTAGCATCCATTTTAGTAACAAAAATATCGACAACAGACTACGTTCCATAATTACAAGGCTACCCTCCATTGGAGTAACAAAAATCTCCACAACTGACTATGTTCCATAATGACAAGGCTACCATCCATTGGAGTAACAAAAATATCGACAACAAACTACCTTCCATAATGACAAGGCTACCATCCATTGGAGTAACAAAAATATTGACAACATACTACGTTCCATAATGACAAGGCTACCATCCATTGGAGTAACAAAAATATCGAAAACAGACTACGTTCCATAGAGATAAAGCTACCATCCATTAGAGTAACAAAAATATCAACAATAAACTACCTTCCATAATGACAAGGCTACCATCCATTGGAGTAACAAAAATCTAGATAACAGACTACGTTCCATAATGACAAGGCTACCATCCATTAGAGTAACAAAAATCTCGATAACAGACTACGTTCCTTAATGATAAGGATACCATCCATTAGAATACCAAAAATCTCGACAATAGACTACCTTCCATAATGACAAGGTTACCATCCATTGGAATGTAAAAAATATCGACAACAGACTAGCTTCCATAATGACAAGGCTACCATCCAATGGAATAACTTAAATCTCGACAAAAGACTACCTTTCGTAATGAAAAGGCTTCCATCCGTTGGAGTAACAAAAATATCGACAACAATTTATGTTCCGAAATGACAAGGCTACCATCCATTGGAGTAACAAAAATCTCGACAACAGACTACCTTCCATAATGACAAGGCTACCATCCATTGGAGTAACAGAAATCTCAACAACAGATTACGTTCCATAATGACAAGGCTACCATCCATTAGAGTAACAAAAATAACGACAACAGATTACGTTCCATAATGACAAGGCTACCATCCATTAGAGTAACAAAAATCTCGATAACAGACTACGTTCCTTAATGATAAGGCTACCATCCATTAGAGTAACAAAAATATCGACAACAGACTACCTTCCATAATTACAAGGTTACCATCCATTGGAATGAAATAAAATCTCGACAACAAACTAGCTTCCATAATGACAAGGCTACCATCCAATGGAATAACTTAAATATCGACAAAAGACTACCTTTCTTAATGAAAAGGCTTCCATCCGTCGGAGTAACAAAAATATCGACAACAAACTATGTTCAAAAATGACAAAGGCTACCATCCATTGGAGTAACAAAATTTTCGACAACAAACTACCTTCCATAATGACAAGGCTACCATCCATTGGAGTAACAGAAATCTCAACAACAGACTAACTTCCATAATAATAAGGCTACCATCCATTGGAGTAACATAAATCTCAACGACAGACTACCTTCCATAATGACAAGGCTATTATCCATTGGAGTAACAAAAATATCAACAACATAATACCTTCCATAATGACAAGGCTAGCATCCATTGTAGTAACAAAAATATCGACAACAGACTACGTTCCATAATGACAAGGCTACCCTCCATTGGAGTAACAAAAATCTCCACAACTGACTATGTTCCATAATGACAAGGCTACCATCCATTGGAGTAACAAAAATATCGACAACAAACTACCTTCCATAATGACAAGGCTACCATCCATTGGAGTAACAAAAATATCGACAACATACTATGTTCTATAATGACAAGGCTACCATCCATTGGAGTAACAAAAATATCGACAACAGACTATGTTCCATAGTGATAAGGCTACCATCCATTAGAGTAACAAAAATATCAACAATAAACTACCTATCATATTGACAAGGCTACCATCCATTGGAGTAACAAAAATCTAGATAACAGACTACGTTCCATAATGACAAGGCTACCATCCATTGGAGTAACAAAAATCTCGATTACAGACTACGTTCCTTAATGATAAGGCTACCGTCCATTAGAGTAACAAAAATCTCGACAACAGACTACCTTCCATAATGACAAGGTTACCATCCATTGGAATGAAAAAAATATCGACAACAGACTAGCTTCCGTAATGACAAGGCTACCATCCAATGGAATAACTTAAATCTCGACAAAAGACTACCTTTCGTAATGAAAAGGATTCCATCTGTTGGAGTAACAAAAATATCGACAACAAATTATGTTCCAAAATGACAAGGCTACCATCCATTGGAGTAACAAAAATCTTGACAACAGACTACCTTCCATAATGACAAGGCTACCATCCATTGGAGTAACAGAAATCTCAACAACAGATTACATTCCATAATGACAAGGCTACCATCCATTAGAGTAACAAAAATATCGACAACAGATTACGTTCCACAATGACAAGGCTACCATCCATTAGAGTAACAAAAATCTCGATAACAGACTACGTTCCTTAATGATAAGGCTACCATCCATTAGAGTAACAAAAATATCGACAACAGACTACCTTCCATAATGACAAGGTTACCATCCATTGGAATGAAAAAAATCTCGACAACAAACTAGCTTCCATAATGACAAGGCTACCATCCAATGGAATAACTTAAATATCGACAAAAGACTACCTTTCTTAATGAAAAGGCTTCCATCCGTCGGAGTAACAAAAATATCGACAACAAACTATGTTCCAAAATGACAAAGGCTACCATCCATTGGAGTAACAAAAATCTCGACAACAAACTACCTTCCATAATGACAAGGCTACCATCCATTGGAGTAACAGAAATCTTAACAACAGACTAACTTCCATAATGACAAGGCTACCATCCATTGGAGTAACATAAATCTCAACGACAGAATACCTTCCATAATGACAAGGCTATCATCCATTGGAGTAACAAAAATATCACCAACATAATACCTTCCATAATGACAAGGCTAGCATCCATTTTAGTAACAAAAATATCGACAACAGACTACGTTCCATAATTACAAGGCTACCCTCCATTGGAGTAACAAAAATCTCCACAACTGACTATGTTCCATAATGACAAGGCTACCATCCATTGGAGTAACAAAAATATCGACAACAAACTACCTTCCATAATGACAAGGCTACCATCCATTGGAGTAACAAAAATATTGACAACATACTACGTTCCATAATGACAAGGCTACCATCCATTGGAGTAACAAAAATATCGAAAACAGACTACGTTCCATAGAGATAAAGCTACCATCCATTAGAGTAACAAAAATATCAACAATAAACTACCTTCCATAATGACAAGGCTACCATCCATTGGAGTAACAAAAATCTAGATAACAGACTACGTTCCATAATGACAAGGCTACCATCCATTAGAGTAACAAAAATCTCGATAACAGACTACGTTCCTTAATGATAAGGATACCATCCATTAGAATACCAAAAATCTCGACAATAGACTACCTTCCATAATGACAAGGTTACCATCCATTGGAATGTAAAAAATATCGACAACAGACTAGCTTCCATAATGACAAGGCTACCATCCAATGGAATAACTTAAATCTCGACAAAAGACTACCTTTCGTAATGAAAAGGCTTCCATCCGTTGGAGTAACAAAAATATCGACAACAATTTATGTTCCGAAATGACAAGGCTACCATCCATTGGAGTAACAAAAATCTCGACAACAGACTACCTTCCATAATGACAAGGCTACCATCCATTGGAGTAACAGAAATCTCAACAACAGATTACTTTCCATAATGACAAGGCTACCATCCATTAGAGTAACAAAAATAACGACAACAGATTACGTTCCATAATGACAAGGCTACCATCCATTAGAGTAACAAAAATCTCGATAACAGACTACGTTCCTTAATGATAAGGCTACCATCCATTAGAGTAACAAAAATATCGACAACAGACTACCTTCCATAATTACAAGGTTACCATCCATTGGAATGAAATAAAATCTCGACAACAAACTAGCTTCCATAATGACAAGGCTACCATCCAATGGAATAACTTAAATATCGACAAAAGACTACCTTTCTTAATGAAAAGGCTTCCATCCGTCGGAGTAACAAAAATATCGACAACAAACTATGTTCAAAAATGACAAAGGCTACCATCCATTGGAGTAACAAAATTTTCGACAACAAACTACCTTCCATAATGACAAGGCTACCATCCATTGGAGTAACAGAAATCTCAACAACAGACTAACTTCCATAATAATAAGGCTACCATCCATTGGAGTAACATAAATCTCAACGACAGACTACCTTCAATAATGACAAGGCTATTATCCATTGGAGTAACAAAAATATCAACAACATAATACCTTCCATAATGACAAGCCTAGCATCCATTGTAGTAACAAAAATATCGACAACAGACTACGTTCCATAATGACAAGGCTACCCTCCATTGGAGTAACAAAAATCTCCACAACTGCCTATGTTCCATAATGACAAGGCTACCATCCATTGGAGTAACAAAAATATCGACAACAAACTACCTTCCATAATGACAAGGCTACCATCCATTGGAGTAACAAAAATATCGACAACATACTATGTTCCATAGTGATAAGGCTACCATCCATTAGAGTAACAAAAATATCAACAATAAACTATCTATCATATTGACAAGGCTACCATCCATTGGAGTAACAAAAATCTAGATAACAGACTACGTTCCATAATGACAAGGCTACCATCCATTGGAGTAACAAAAATCTCGATAACAGACTATGTTCCTTAATGATAAGGCTACCGTCCATTAGAGTAACAAAAATCTCGACAACAGACTACCTTCCATAATGACAAGGTTACCATCCATTGGAATGAAAAAAATATCGACAACAGACTAGCTTCCGTAATGACAAGGCTACCATCCAATGGAATAACTTAAATCTCGACAAAAGACTACCTTTCGTAATGAAAAGGATTCCATCCGTTGGAGTAACAAAAATATCGACAACAAATTATGTTCCAAAATGACAAGGCTACCATCCATTGGAGTAACAAAAATCTTGACAACAGACTACCTTCCATAATGACAAGGCTACCATCCATTGGAGTAACAGAAATCTCAACAACAGATTACATTCCATAATGACAAGGCTACCATCCATTAGAGAAACAAAAATATCGACAACAGATTACGTTCCACAATGACAAGGCTACCATCCATTAGAGTAACAAAAATCTCGATAACAGACTACGTTCCTTAATGATAAGGCTACCATCCATTAGAGTAACAAAAATATCGACAACAGACTACCTTCCACAATGACAAGGTTACCATCCATTGGAATGAAAAAAATCTCGACAACAAACTAGCTTCCATAATGACAAGGCTACCATCCAATGGAATAACTTAAATATCGACAAAAGACTACCTTTCTTAATGAAAAGGCTTCCATCCGTCGGAGTAACAAAAATATCGACAACAAACTATGTTCCAAAATGACAAAGGCTACCATCCATTGGAGTAACAAAAATCTCGACAACAAACTACCTTCCATAATGACAAGGCTACCATCCATTGGAGTAACAGAAATCTGAACAACAGACTAACTTCCATAATGACAAGGCTACCATCCATTGGAGTAACATAAATCTCAACGACATACTACCTTCCATAATGACAAGGCTATCATCCATTGGAGTAACAAAAATATCACCAACATAATACCTTCCATAATGACAAGGCTAGCATCCATTTTAGTAACAAAAATATCGACAACAGACTACGTTCCATAATTACAAGGCTACCCTCCATTGGAGTAACAAAAATCTCCACAACTGACTATGTTCCATAATGACAAGGATACCATCCATTGGAGTAACAAAAATATCGACAACAAACTACCTTCCATAATGACAAGGCTACCATCCATTGGAGTAACAAAAATATCGACAACATACTACGTTCCATAATGACAAGGCTACCATCCATTGGAGTAACAAAAATATCGAAAACAGACTACGTTCCATAGAGATAAAGCTACCATCCATTAGAGTAACAAAAATATCAACAATAAACTACCTTCCATAATGACAAGGCTACCATCCATTGGAGTAACAAAAATCTAGATAACAGACTACGTTCCATAATGACAAGGCTACCATCCATTAGAGTAACAAAAATCTCGATAACAGACTACGTTCCTTAATGATAAGGATACCATCCATTAGAATACCAAAAATCTCGACAATAGACTACCTTCCATAATGACAAGGTTACCATCCATTGGAATGTTAAAAATATCGACAACAAACTAGCTTCCATAATGACAAGGCTACTATCCAATGGAATAACTTAAATCTCGACAAAAGACTACCTTTCGTAATGAAAAGGCTTCCATCCGTTGGAGTAACAAAAATATCGACAACAATTTATGTTCCGAAATGACAAGGCTACCATCCATTGGAGTAACAAAAATCTCGACAATAGACTACCATCCATAATGACAAGGCTACCATCTATTGGAGTAACAGAAATCTCAACAACAGATTACGTTCCATAATGACAAGGCTACCATCCATTAGAGTAACAAAAATAACGACAACAGATTACGTTCCATAATGACAAGGCTACCATCCATTAGAGTAACAAAAATCTTGATAACAGACTACGTTCCTTAATGATAAGGCTACCATCCATTAGAGTAACAAAAATATCGACAACAGACTACCTTCCATAATGACAAGGTTACCATCCATTGGAATGAAATAAAATCTCGACAACAAACTAGCTTCCATAATGACAAGGCTACCATCTAATGGAATAACTTAAATATCGACAAAAGACTACCTTTGTTAATGAAAAGGCTTCCATCCGTCGGAGTAACAAAAATATCGACAACAAACTATGTTCCAAAATGACAAAGGCTACCATCCATTGGAGTAACAAAAATCTCGACAACAAACTACCTTCCATAATGACAAGGCTACCATCCATTGGAGTAACAGAAATCTCAACAACAGACTAACTTCCATAATGACAAGGCTACCATCCATTGGAGTAACATAAATCTCAACGACAGACTACCTTCCATAATGACAAGGCTATCATCCATTGGAGTAACAAAAATATCACCAACATAATACCTTCCATAATGACAAGGCTAGCATCCATTTTAGTAACAAAAATATCGACAACAGACTACGTTCCATAATTACAAGGCTACCCTCCATTGGAGTAACAAAAATCTCCACAACTGCCTATGTTCCATAATGACAAGGCTACCATCCATTGGAGTAACAAAAATATCGACAACAAACTACCTTCCATAATGACAAGGCTACCATCCATTGGAGTAACAAAAATATCGACAACATACTATGTTCCATAGTGATAAGGCTACCATCCATTAGAGTAACAAAAATATCAACAATAAACTATCTATCATATTGACAAGGCTACCATCCATTGGAGTAACAAAAATCTAGATAACAGACTACGTTCCATAATGACAAGGCTACCATCCATTGGAGTAACAAAAATCTCGATAACAGACTATGTTCCTTAATGATAAGGCTACCGTCCATTAGAGTAACAAAAATCTCGACAACAGACTACCTTCCATAATGACAAGGTTACCATCCATTGGAATGAAAAAAATATCGACAACAGACTAGCTTCCGTAATGACAAGGCTACCATCCAATGGAATAACTTAAATCTCGACAAAAGACTACCTTTCGTAATGAAAAGGATTCCATCCGTTGGAGTAACAAAAATATCGACAACAAATTATGTTCCAAAATGACAAGGCTACCATCCATTGGAGTAACAAAAATCTTGACAACAGACTACCTTCCATAATGACAAGGCTACCATCCATTGGAGTAACAGAAATCTCAACAACAGATTACATTCCATAATGACAAGGCTACCATCCATTAGAGAAACAAAAATATCGACAACAGATTACGTTCCACAATGACAAGGCTACCATCCATTAGAGTAACAAAAATCTCGATAACAGACTACGTTCCTTAATGATAAGGCTACCATCCATTAGAGTAACAAAAATATCGACAACAGACTACCTTCCATAATGACAAGGTTACCATCCATTGGAATGAAAAAAATCTCGACAACAAACTAGCTTCCATAATGACAAGGCTACCATCCAATGGAATAACTTAAATATCGACAAAAGACTACCTTTCTTAATGAAAAGGCTTCCATCCGTCGGAGTAACAAAAATATCGACAACAAACTATGTTCCAAAATGACAAAGGCTACCATCCATTGGAGTAACAAAAATCTCGACAACAAACTACCTTCCATAATGACAAGGCTACCATCCATTGGAGTAACAGAAATCTGAACAACAGACTAACTTCCATAATGACAAGGCTACCATCCATTGGAGTAACATAAATCTCAACGACATACTACCTTCCATAATGACAAGGCTATCATCCATTGGAGTAACAAAAATATCACCAACATAATACCTTCCATAATGACAAGGCTAGCATCCATTTTAGTAACAAAAATATCGACAACAGACTACGTTCCATAATTACAAGGCTACCCTCCATTGGAGTAACAAAAATCTCCACAACTGACTATGTTCCATAATGACAAGGATACCATCCATTGGAGTAACAAAAATATCGACAACAAACTACCTTCCATAATGACAAGGCTACCATCCATTGGAGTAACAAAAATATCGACAACATACTACGTTCCATAATGACAAGGCTACCATCCATTGGAGTAACAAAAATATCGAAAACAGACTACGTTCCATAGAGATAAAGCTACCATCCATTAGAGTAACAAAAATATCAACAATAAACTACCTTCCATAATGACAAGGCTACCATCCATTGGAGTAACAAAAATCTAGATAACAGACTACGTTCCATAATGACAAGGCTACCATCCATTAGAGTAACAAAAATCTCGATAACAGACTACGTTCCTTAATGATAAGGATACCATCCATTAGAATACCAAAAATCTCGACAATAGACTACCTTCCATAATGACAAGGTTACCATCCATTGGAATGTTAAAAATATCGACAACAAACTAGCTTCCATAATGACAAGGCTACTATCCAATGGAATAACTTAAATCTCGACAAAAGACTACCTTTCGTAATGAAAAGGCTTCCATCCGTTGGAGTAACAAAAATATCGACAACAATTTATGTTCCGAAATGACAAGGCTACCATCCATTGGAGTAACAAAAATCTCGACAATAGACTACCATCCATAATGACAAGGCTACCATCTATTGGAGTAACAGAAATCTCAACAACAGATTACGTTCCATAATGACAAGGCTACCATCCATTAGAGTAACAAAAATAACGACAACAGATTACGTTCCATAATGACAAGGCTACCATCCATTAGAGTAACAAAAATCTTGATAACAGACTACGTTCCTTAATGATAAGGCTACCATCCATTAGAGTAACAAAAATATCGACAACAGACTACCTTCCATAATGACAAGGTTACCATCCATTGGAATGAAATAAAATCTCGACAACAAACTAGCTTCCATAATGACAAGGCTACCATCTAATGGAATAACTTAAATATCGACAAAAGACTACCTTTCTTAATGAAAAGGCTTCCATCCGTCGGAGTAACAAAAATATCGACAACAAACTATGTTCCAAAATGACAAAGGCTACCATCCATTGGAGTAACAAAAATCTCGACAACAAACTACCTTCCATAATGACAAGGCTACCATCCATTGGAGTAACAGAAATCTCAACAACAGACTAACTTCCATAATGACAAGGCTACCATCCATTGGAGTAACATAAATCTCAACGACAGACTACCTTCCATAATGACAAGGCTATCATCCATTGGAGTAACAAAAATATCACCAACATAATACCTTCCATAATGACAAGGCTAGCATCCATTTTAGTAACAAAAATATCGACAACAGACTACGTTCCATAATTACAAGGCTACCCTCCATTGGAGTAACAAAAATCTCCACAACTGACTATGTTCCATAATGACAAGGCTACCATCCATTGGAGTAACAAAAATATCGACAACAAACTACCTTCCATAATGACAAGGCTACCATCCATTGGAGTAACAAAAATATCGACAACATACTACGTTCCATAATGACAAGGCTACCATCCATTGGAGTAACAAAAATCTCAACGACAGACTACCTTCCATAATGACAAGGCTACCATCCATTGGAGTAACAGAAATCTCAACAACAGACTAACTTCCATAATAATAAGGCTACCATCCATTGGAGTAACATAAAATCTAGATAACAGACTACGTTCCATAATGACAAGGCTACCATCCATTAGAGTAACAAAAATCTCGATAACAGACTATGTTCCTTAATGATAAGGCTACCATCCATTAGAGTAACAAAAATCTCGACAACAGACTACCTTCCATAATGACAAGGTTACCATCCATTGGAATGAAAAAAATCTCGACAACAAACTAGCTTCCATAATGACAAGGCTACCATCCAATGGAATAACTTAAATCTCGCCAAAAGACTACCTTTCATAATGAAAAGGCTTCCATCCGTTGGAGTAACAAAAATATCGACAACAAATTATGTTCCAAAATTCCAAGGCTACCATCCATTGGAGTAACAAAAATCCCGACAACAGACTACCTTCCATAATGACAAGGCTACCATCCATTGGAGTAACAGAAATCTCAACAACAGACTAACTTCCATAATGACAAGGCTACCATCCATTGGAGTAACATAAATCTCAACGACAGACTACCTTCCATAATGACAAGGCTATCATCCATTGGAGTAACAAAAATATCACCAACATAATACCTTCCATAATGACAAGGCTAGCATCCATTTTAGTAACAAAAATATCGACAACAGACTACGTTCCATAATTACAAGGCTACCCTCCATTGGAGTAACAAAAATCTCCACAACTGACTATGTTCCATAATGACAAGGCTACCATCCATTGGAGTAACAAAAATATCGACAACAAACTACCTTCCATAATGACAAGGCTACCATCCATTGGAGTAACAAAAATATCGACAACATACTACGTTCCATAATGACAAGGCTACCATCCATTGGAGTAACAAAAATCTCAACGACAGACTACCTTCCATAATGACAAGGCTACCATCCATTGGAGTAACAGAAATCTCAACAACAGACTAACTTCCATAATAATAAGGCTACCATCCATTGGAGTAACATAAAATCTAGATAACAGACTACGTTCCATAATGACAAGGCTACCATCCATTAGAGTAACAAAAATCTCGATAACAGACTATGTTCCTTAATGATAAGGCTACCATCCATTAGAGTAACAAAAATCTCGACAACAGACTACCTTCCATAATGACAAGGTTACCATCCATTGGAATGAAAAAAATCTCGACAACAAACTAGCTTCCATAATGACAAGGCTACCATCCAATGGAATAACTTAAATCTCGCCAAAAGACTACCTTTCATAATGAAAAGGCTTCCATCCGTTGGAGTAACAAAAATATCGACAACAAATTATGTTCCAAAATTCCAAGGCTACCATCCATTGGAGTAACAAAAATCCCGACAACAGACTACCTTCCATAATGACAAGGCTACCATCCATTGGAGTAACAGAAATCTCAACAACAGATTACATTCCATAATGACAAGGCTACCATCCATTAGAGTAACAAAAATATCGACAACAGATTACGTTCCACAATGTCAAGGCTACCATCCATTAGAGTAACAAAAATCTCGATAACAGACTACGTTCCTTAATGATAAGGCTACCATCCATTAGAGTAACAAAAATATCGACAACAGACTACCTTCCGTAATGACAAGGTTACCATCCATTGGAATGAAAAAAATCTCGACAATAAACTAGCTTACATAATGACAAGGCTACCATCCAATGGAATAACTTAAATATCGACAAAAGACTACCTTTCTTAATGAAAAGGCTTCCATCCGTCGGAGTAACAAAAATATCGACAACAAACTATGTTCCAAAATGACAAAGGCTACCATCCATTGGAGTAACAAAAATCTCGACAACAAACTACCTTCCATAATGACAAGGCTACCATCCATTGGAGTAACAGAAATCTTAACAACAGACTAACTTCCATAATGACAAGGCTACCATCCATTGGAGTAACATAAATCTCAACGACAGACTACCTTCCATAATGACAAGGCTATCATCCATTGGAGTAACAAAAATATCAACAACATAATACCTTCCATAATGACAAGGCTAGCATCCATTGTAGTAACAAAAATATCGACAACAGACTACGTTCCATAATTACAAGGCTACCCTCCATTGGAGTAACAAAAATCTCCACAACTGACTATGTTCCATAATGACAAGGCTACCATCCATTGGAGTAACAAAAATATCGACAACAAACTACCTTCCATAATGACAAGGCTACCATCCATTGGAGTAACAAAAATATCGACAACATACTACGTTCCATAATGACAAGGCTACCATCCATTGGAGTAACAAAAATCTCAACGACAGACTACCTTCCATAATGACAAGGCTACCATCCATTGGAGTAACAGAAACCTCAACAACAGACTAACTTCCATAATAATAAGGCTACCATCCATTGGAGTAACATAAAATCTAGATAACAAACTACGATCCATAATGACAAGGCTACCATCCATTAGAGTAACAAAAATCTCGATAACAGACTATGTTCCTTAATGATAAGGCTACCATCCATTAGAGTAACAAAAATCTCGACAACAGACTACCTTCCATAATGACAAGGTTACCATCCATTGGAATGAAAAAAATCTCGACAACAAACTAGCTTCCATAATGACAAGGCTACCATCCAATGGAATAACTTAAATCTCGCCAAAAGACTACCTTTCATAATGAAAAGGCTTCCATCCGTTGGAGTAACAAAAATATCGACAACAAATTATGTTCCAAAATTCCAAGGCTACCATCCATTGGAGTAACAAAAATCCCGACAACAGACTACCTTCCATAATGACAAGGCTACCATCCATTGGAGTAACAGAAATCTCAACAACAGATTACATTCCATAATGACAAGGCTACCATCCATTAGAGTAACAAAAATATCGACAACAGATTACGTTCCATAATGTCAAGGCTACCATCCATTAGAGTAACAAAAATCTCGATAACAGACTACGTTCCTTAATGATAAGGCTACCATCCATTAGAGTAACAAAAATATCGACAACAGACTACCTTCCGTAATGACAAGGTTACCATCCATTGGAATGAAAAAAATCTCGACAATAAACTAGCTTACATAATGACAAGGCTACCATCCAATGGAATAACTTAAATATCGACAAAAGACTACATTTCTTAATGAAAAGGCTTCCATCCGTCGGAGTAACAAAAATATCGACAACAAACTATGTTCCAAAATGACAAAGGCTACCATCCATTGGAGTAACAAAAATCTCGACAACAAACTACCTTCCATAATGACAAGGCTACCATCCATTGGAGTAACAGAAATCTCAACAACAGACTAACTTCCATAATGACAAGGCTACCATCCATTGGAGTAACATAAATCTCAACGACAGACTACCTTCCATAATGACAAGGCTATCATCCATTGGAGTAACAAAAATATCACCAACATAATACCTTCCATAATGACAAGGCTAGCATCCATTTTAGTAACAAAAATATCGACAACAGACTACGTTCCATAATTACAAGGCTACCCTCCATTGGAGTAACAAAAATCTCCACAACTGACTATGTTCCATAATGACAAGGCTACCATCCATTGGAGTAACAAAAATATCGACAACAAACTACCTTCCATAATGACAAGGCTACAATCCATTGGAGTAACAAAAATATCGACAACATACTACGTTCCATAATGACAAGGCTACCATCCATTGGAGTAACAAAAATCTCAACGACAGACTACCTTCCATAATGACAAGGCTACCATCCATTGGAGTAATAGAAATCTCAACAACAGACTAACTTCCATAATAATAAGGCTACCATCCATTGGAGTAACATAAAATCTAGATAACAGACTACGTTCCATAATGACAAGGCTACCATCCATTAGAGTAACAAAAATCTCGATAACAGACTATGTTCCTTAATGATAAGGCTACCATCCATTAGAGTAACAAAAATCTCGACAACAGACTACCTTCCATAATGACAAGGTTACCATCCATTGGAATGAAAAAAATCTCGACAACAAACTAGCTTCCATAATGACAAGGCTACCATACAATGGAATAACTTAAATCTCGCCAAAAGACTACCTTTCATAATGAAAAGGCTTCCATCCGTTGGAGTAACAAAAATATCGACAACAAATTATGTTCCAAAATTCCAAGGCTACCATCCATTGGAGTAACAAAAATCCCGACAACAGACTACCTTCCATAATGACAAGGCTACCATCCATTGGAGTAACAGAAATCTCAACAACAGATTACATTCCATAATGACAAGGCTACCATCCATTAGAGTAACAAAAATATCGACAACAGATTACGTTCCACAATGTCAAGGCTACCATCCATTAGAGTAACAAAAATCTCGATAACAGACTACGTTCCTTAATGATAAGGCTACCATCCATTAGAGTAACAAAAATATCGACAACAGACTACCTTCCGTAATGACAAGGTTACCATCCATTGGAATGAAAAAAATATCGACAATAAACTAGCTTACATAATGACAAGGCTACCATCCAATGGAATAACTTAAATATCGACAAAAGACTACCTTTCTTAATGAAAAGGCTTCCATCCGTCGGAGTAACAAAAATATCGACAACAAACTATGTTCCAAAATGACAAAGGCTACCATCCATTGGAGTAACAAAAATCTCGACAACAAACTACCTTCCATAATGACAAGGCTACCATCCATTGGAGTAACAGAAATCTTAACAACAGACTAACTTCCATAATGACAAGGCTACCATCCATTGGAGTAACATAAATCTCAACGACAGACTACCTTCCATAATGACAAGGCAATCATCCATTGGAGTAACAAAAATATCAACAACATAATACCTTCCATAATGACAAGGCTAGCATCCATTGTAGTAACAAAAATATCGACAACAGACTACGTTCCATAATTACAAGGCTACCCTCCATTGGAGTAACAAAAATCTCCACAACTGACTATGTTCCATAATGACAAGGCTACCATCCATTGGAGTAACAAAAATATCGACAACAAACTACCTTCCATAATGACAAGGCTACCATCCATTGGAGTAACAAAAATATCGACAACATACTACGTTCCATAATGACAAGGCTACCATCCATTGGAGTAACAAAAATCTCAACGACAGACTACCTTCCATAATGACAAGGCTACCATCCATTGGAGTAACAGAAATCTCAACAACAGACTAACTTCCATAATAATAAGGCTACCATCCATTGGAGTAACATAAAATCTAGATAACAGACTACGTTCCATAATGACAAGGCTACCATCCATTAGAGTAACAAAAATCTCGATAACAGACTATGTTCCTTAATGATAAGGCTACCATCCATTAGAGTAACAAAAATCTCGACAACAGACTACCTTCCATAATGACAAGGTTACCATCCATTGGAATGAAAAAAATCTCGACAACAAACTAGCTTCCATAATGACAAGGCTACCATCCAATGGAATAACTTAAATCTCGCCAAAAGACTACCTTTCATAATGAAAAGGCTTCCATCCGTTGGAGTAACAAAAATATCGACAACAAATTATGTTCCAAAATTCCAAGGCTACCATCCATTGGAGTAACAAAAATCCCGACAACAGACTACCTTCCATAATGACAAGGCTACCATCCATTGGAGTAACAGAAATCTCAACAACAGATTACATTCCATAATGACAAGGCTACCATCCATTAGAGTAACAAAAATATCGACAACAGATTACGTTCCACAATGTCAAGGCTACCATCCATTAGAGTAACAAAAATCTCGATAACAGACTACGTTCCTTAATGATAAGGCTACCATCCATTAGAGTAACAAAAATATCGACAACAGACTACCTTCCGTAATGACAAGGTTACCATCCATTGGAATGAAAAAAATCTCGACAATAAACTAGCTTACATAATGACAAGGCTACCATCCAATGGAATAACTTAAATATCGACAAAAGACTACCTTTCTTAATGAAAAGGCTTCCATCCGTGGGAGTAACAAAAATATCGACAACAAACTATGTTCCAAAATGACAAAGGCTACCATCCATTGGAGTAACAAAAATCTCGACAACAAACTACCTTCCATAATGACAAGGCTACCATCCATTGGAGTAACAGAAATCTCAACAACAGACTAACTTCCATAATGACAAGGCTACCATCCATTGGAGTAACATAAATCTCAATGACAGACTACCTTCCATAATGACAAGGCTATCATCCATTGGAGTAACAAAAATATCAACAACATAATACCTTCCATAATGACAAGGCTAGCATCCATTGTAGTAACAAAAATATCGACAACAGACTACGTTCCATAATGACAAGGCTACCCTCCATTGGAGTAACAAAAATCTCCACAACTGACTATGTTCCATAATGACAAGGCTACTATCCATTGGAGTAACAAAAATATCGACAACAAACTACCTTCCATAATGACAAGGCTACCATCCATTGGAGTAACAAAAATATCAACAACATACTATGTTCCATCATGACAAGGCTACCATCCATTGGAGTAACAAAAATATCGACAACAGACTATGTTCCATACTGATAAGGCTATCATCCATTAGAGTAACAAAAATATCAACAATAAACTACCTTCCATATTGACAAGGCTACAATCCATTGGAGTAACAAAAATCTAGATAACAGAATACGTTCCATAATGACAAGGCTACCATCCATTAGAGGAATAAAAATCTCGATAACAGACTACGTTCCTTAATGATAAGGCTACCATCCATTAGAGTAACAAAAATATCGACAACAGACTACCTTCCATAATGACAAGGTTACCATCCATTGGAATGAAAAAAATCTCGACAACAAACTAGCTTCCGTAATGACAAGGCTACCATCCAATGGAATAACTTAAATATCGACAAAAGACTACCTTTCTTAATGAAAAGGCTTCCATCCGTCGGAGTAACAAAAATATCGACAACAAACTATGTTCCAAAATGAAAAAGGCTACCATCCATTGGAGTAACAAAAATCTCGACAACAAACTACCTTCCATAATGACAAGGCTACCATCCATTGGAGTAACAGAAATCTTAACAACAGACTAACTTCCATAATGACAAGGCTACCATCCATTGGAGTAACATAAATCTCAACGACAGACTACCTTCCATAATGACAAGGCTATCATCCATTGGAGTAACAAAAATATCACCAACATAATACCTTCCATAATGACAAGGCTAGCATCCATTTTAGTAACAAAAATATCGACAACAGACTACGTTCCATAATTACAAGGCTACCCTCCATTGGAGTAACAAAAATCTCCACAACTGACTATGTTCCATAATGACAAGGCTACCATCCATTGGAGTAACAAAAATATCGACAACAAACTACCTTCCATAATGACAAGGCTACCATCCATTGGAGTAACAAAAATATCGACAACATACTACGTTCCATAATGACAAGGCTACCATCCATTGGAGTAACAAAAATATCGAAAACAGACTACGTTCCATAGAGATAAAGCTACCATCCATTAGAGTAACAAAAATATCAACAATAAACTACCTTCCATAATGACAAGGCTACCATCCATTGGAGTAACAAAAATCTAGATAACAGACTACGTTCCATAATGACAAGGCTACCATCCATTAGAGTAACAAAAATCTCGATAACAGACTACGTTCCTTAATGATAAGGATACCATCCATTAGAATACCAAAAATCTCGACAATAGACTACCTTCCATAATGACAAGGTTACCATCCATTGGAATGTAAAAAATATCGACAACAAACTAGCTTCCATAATGACAAGGCTACTATCCAATGGAATAACTTAAATCTCGACAAAAGACTACCTTTCGTAATGAAAAGGCTTCCATCCGTTGGAGTAACAAAAATATCGACAACAATTTATGTTCCGAAATGACAAGGCTACCATCCATTGGAGTAACAAAAATCTCGACAACAGACTACCATCCATAATGACAAGGCTACCATCCATTGGAGTAACAGAAATCTCAACAACAGATTACGTTCCATAATGACAAGGCTACCATCCATTAGAGTAACAAAAATAACGACAACAGATTACGTTCCATAATGACAAGGCTACCATCCATTAGAGTAACAAAAATCTTGATAACAGACTACGTTCCTTAATGATAAGGCTACCATCCATTAGAGTAACAAAAATATCGACAACAGACTACCCTCCATAATGACAAGGTTACCATCCATTGGAATGAAATAAAATCTCGACAACAAACTAGCTTCCATAATGACAAGGCTACCATCTAATGGAATAACTTAAATATCGACAAAAGACTACCTTTCTTAATGAAAAGGCTTCCATCCGTCGGAGTAACAAAAATATCGACAACAAACTATGTTCCAAAATGACAAAGGCTACCATCCATTGGAGTAACAAAAATCTCGACAACAAACTACCTTCCATAATGACAAGGCTACCATCCATTGGAGTAACAGAAATCTCAACAACAGACTAACTTCCATAATGACAAGGCTACCATCCATTGGAGTAACATAAATCTCAACGACAGACTACCTTCCATAATGACAAGGCTATCATCCATTGGAGTAACAAAAATATCACCAACATAATACCTTCCATAATGACAAGGCTAGCATCCATTTTAGTAACAAAAATATCGACAACAGACTACGTTCCATAATTACAAGGCTACCCTCCATTGGAGTAACAAAAATCTCCACAACTGACTATGTTCCATAATGACAAGGCTACCATCCATTGGAGTAACAAAAATATCGACAACAAACCACCTTCCATAATGACAAGGCTACCATCCATTGGAGTAACAAAAATATCGACAACATACTACGTTCCATAATGACAAGGCTACCATCCATTGGAGTAACAAAAATCTCAACGACAGACTACCTTCCATAATGACAAGGCTACCATCCATTGGAGTAACAGAAATCTTAACAACAGACTAACCTCCATAATAATAAGGCTACCATCCATTGGAGTAACATAAAATCTAGATAACAGACTACGTTCCATAATGACAAGGCTACCATCCATTAGAGTAACAAAAATCTCGATAACAGACTATGTTCCTTAATGATAAGGCTACCATCCATTAGAGTAACAAAAATCTCGACAACAGACTACCTTCCATAATGACAAGGTTACCATCCATTGGAATGAAAAAAATCTCGACAACAAACTAGCTTCCATAATGACAAGGCTACCATCCAATGGAATAACTTAAATCTCGCCAAAAGACTACCTTTCATAATGAAAAGGCTTCCATCCGTTGGAGTAACAAAAATATCGACAACAAATTATGTTCCAAAATTCCAAGGCTACCATCCATTGGAGTAACAAAAATCCCGACAACAGACTACCTTCCATAATGACAAGGCTACCATCCATTGGAGTAACAGAAATCTCAACAACAGATTACATTCCATAATGACAAGGCTACCATCCATTAGAGTAACAAAAATATCGACAACAGATTACGTTCCACAATGTCAAGGCTACCATCCATTAGAGTAACAAAAATCTCGATAACAGACTACGTTCCTTAATGATAAGGCTACCATCCATTAGAGTAACAAAAATATCGACAACAGACTACCTTCCGTAATGACAAGGTTACCATCCATTGGAATGAAAAAAATCTCGACAATAAACTAGCTTACATAATGACAAGGCTACCATCCAATGGAATAACTTAAATATCGACAAAAGACTACCTTTCTTAATGAAAAGGCTTCCATCCGTGGGAGTAACAAAAATATCGACAACAAACTATGTTCCAAAATGACAAAGGCTACCATCCATTGGAGTAACAAAAATCTCGACAACAAACTACCTTCCATAATGACAAGGCTACCATCCATTGGAGTAACAGAAATCTCAACAACAGACTAACTTCCATAATGACAAGGCTACCATCCATTGGAGTAACATAAATCTCAATGACAGACTACCTTCCATAATGACAAGGCTATCATCCATTGGAGTAACAAAAATATCAACAACATAATACCTTCCATAATGACAAGGCTAGCATCCATTGTAGTAACAAAAATATCGACAACAGACTACGTTCCATAATGACAAGGCTACCCTCCATTGGAGTAACAAAAATCTCCACAACTGACTATGTTCCATAATGACAAGGCTACTATCCATTGGAGTAACAAAAATATCGACAACAAACTACCTTCCATAATGACAAGGCTACCATCCTTTGGAGTAACAAAAATATCAACAACATACTATGTTCCATCATGACAAGGCTACCATCCATTGGAGTAACAAAAATATCGACAACAGACTATGTTCCATACTGATAAGGCTATCATCCATTAGAGTAACAAAAATATCAACAATAAACTACCTTCCATATTGACAAGGCTACAATCCATTGGAGTAACAAAAATCTAGATAACAGACTACGTTCCATAATGACAAGGCTACCATCCATTAGAGGAATAAAAATCTCGATAACAGACTACGTTCCTTAATGATAAGGCTACCATCCATTAGAGTAACAAAAATATCGACAACAGACTACCTTCCATAATGACAAGGTTACCATCCATTGGAATGAAAAAAATCTCGACAACAAACTAGCTTCCATAATGACAAGGCTACCATCCAATGGAATAACATAAATATCGACAAAAGACTACCTTTCTTAATGAAAAGGCTTCCATCCGTCGGAGTAACAAAAATATCGACAACAAACTATGTTCCAAAATGAAAAAGGCTACCATCCATTGGAGTAACAAAAATCTCGACAACAAACTACCTTCCATAATGACAAGGCTACCATCCATTGGAGTAACAGAAATCTTAACAACAGACTAACTTCCATAATGACAAGGCTACCATCCATTGGAGTAACATAAATCTCAACGACAGACTACCTTCCATAATGACAAGGCTATCATCCATTGGAGTAACAAAAATATCACCAACATAATACCTTCCATAATGACAAGGCTAGCATCCATTTTAGTAACAAAAATATCGATAACAGACTACGTTCCATAATTACAAGGCTACCCTCCATTGGAGTAACAAAAATCTCCACAACTGACTATGTTCCATAATGACAAGGCTACCATCCATTGGAGTAACAAAAATATCGACAACAAACTACCTTCCATAATGACAAGGCTACCATCCATTGGAGTAACAAAAATATCGACAACATACTACGTTCCATAATGACAAGGCTACCATCCATTGGAGTAACAAAAATATCGAAAACAGACTACGTTCCATAGAGATAAAGCTACCATCCATTAGAGTAACAAAAATATCAACAATAAACTACCTTCCATAATGACAAGGCTACCATCCATTGGAGTAACAAAAATCTAGATAACAGACTACGTTCCATAATGACAAGGCTACCATCCATTAGAGTAACAAAAATCTCGATAACAGACTACGTTCCTTAATGATAAGGATACCATCCATTAGAATACCAAAAATCTCGACAATAGACTACCTTCCATAATGACAAGGTTACCATCCATTGGAATGTAAAAAATATCGACAACAAACTAGCTTCCATAATGACAAGGCTACTATCCAATGGAATAACTTAAATCTCGACAAAAGACTACCTTTCGTAATGAAAAGGCTTCCATCCGTTGGAGTAACAAAAATATCGACAACAATTTATGTTCCGAAATGACAAGGCTACCATCCATTGGAGTAACAAAATTCTCGACAACAGACTACCATCCATAATGACAAGGCTACCATCCATTGGAGTAACAGAAATCTCAACAACAGATTACGTTCCATAATGACAAGGCTACCATCCATTAGAGTAACAAAAATAACGACAACCGATTACGTTCCATAATGACAAGGCTACCATCCATTAGAGTAACAAAAATCTTGATAACAGACTACGTTCCTTAATGATAAGGCTACCATCTATTAGAGTAACAAAAATATCGACAACAGACTACCTTCCATAATGACAAGGTTACCATCCATTGGAATGAAATAAAATCTCGACAACAAACTAGCTTCCATAATGACAAGGCTACCATCTAATGGAATAACTTAAATATCGACAAAAGACTACCTTTCTTAATGAAAAGGCTTCCATCCGTCGGAGTAACAAAAATATCGACAACAAACTATGTTCCAAAATGACAAAGGCTACCATCCATTGGAGTAACAAAAATCTCGACAACAAACTACCTTCCATAATGACAAGGCTACCATCCATTGGAGTAACAGAAATCTCAACAACAGACTAACTTCCATAATGACAAGGCTACCATCCATTGGAGTAACATAAATCTCAACGACAGACTACCTTCCATAATGACAAGGCTATCATCCATTGGAGTAACAAAAATATCACCAACATAATACCTTCCATAATGACAAGGCTAGCATCCATTTTAGTAACAAAAATATCGACAACAGACTACGTTCCATAATTACAAGGCTACCCTCCATTGGAGTAACAAAAATCTCCACAACTGACTATGTTCCATAATGACAAGGCTACCATCCATTGGAGTAACAAAAATATCGACAACAAACTACCTTCCATAATGACAAGGCTACCATCCATTGGAGTAACAAAAATATCGACAACATACTACGTTCCATAATGACAAGGCTACCATCCATTGGAGTAACAAAAATCTCAACGACAGACTACCTTCCATAATGACAAGGCTACCATCCATTGGAGTAACAGAAATCTTAACAACAGACTAACTTCCATAATAATAAGGCTACCATCCATTGGAGTAACATAAAATCTAGATAACAGACTACGTTCCATAATGACAAGGCTACCATCCATTAGAGTAACAAAAATCTCGATAACAGACTATGTTCCTTAATGATAAGGCTACCATCCATTAGAGTAACAAAAATCTCGACAACAGACTACCTTCCATAATGACAAGGTTACCATCCATTGGAATGAAAAAAATCTCGACAACAAACTAGCTTCCATAATGACAAGGCTACCATCCAATGGAATAACTTAAATCTCGCCAAAAGACTACCTTTCATAATGAAAAGGCTTCCATCCGTTGGAGTAACAAAAATATCGACAACAAATTATGTTCCAAAATTCCAAGGCTACCATCCATTGGAGTAACAAAAATCCCGACAACAGACTACCTTCCATAATGACAAGGCTACCATCCATTGGAGTAACAGAAATCTCAACAACAGATTACATTCCATAATGACAAGGCTACCATCCATTAGAGTAACAAAAATATCGACAACAGATTACATTCCACAATGTCAAGGCTACCATCCATTAGAGTAACAAAAATCTCGATAACAGACTACGTTCCTTAATGATAAGGCTACCATCCATTAGAGTAACAAAAATATCGACAACAGACTACCTTCCGTAATGACAAGGTTACCATCCATTGGAATGAAAAAAATCTCGACAATAAACTAGCTTACATAATGACAAGGCTACCATCCAATGGAATAACTTAAATATCGACAAAAGACTACCTTTCTTAATGAAAAGGCTTCCATCCGTCGGAGTAACAAAAATATCGACAACAAACTATGTTCCAAAATGACAAAGGCTACCATCCATTGGAGTAACAAAAATCTCGACAACAAACTACCTTCCATAATGACAAGGCTACCATCCATTGGAGTAACAGAAATCTTAACAACAGACTAACTTCCATAATGACAAGGCTACCATCCATTGGAGTAACATAAATCTCAACGACAGACTACCTTCCATAATGACAAGGCTATCATCCATTGGAGTAACAAAAATATCAACAACATAATACCTTCCATAATGACAAGGCTAGCATCCATTGTAGTAACAAAAATATCGACAACAGACTACGTTCCATAATTACAAGGCTACCCTCCATTGGAGTAACAAAAATCTCCACAACTGACTATGTTCCATAATGACACGGCTACCATCCATTGGAGTAACAAAAATATCGACAACAAACTACCTTCCATAATGACAAGGCTACCATCCATTGGAGTAACAAAAATATCGACAACATACTACGTTCCATAATGACAAGGCTACCATCCATTGGAGTAACAAAAATCTCAACGACAGACTACCTTCCATAATGACAAGGCTACCATCCATTGGAGTAACAGAAATCTCAACAACAGACTAACTTCCATAATAATAAGGCTACCATCCATTGGAGTAACATAAAATCTAGATAACAGACTACGTTCCATAATGACAAGGCTACCATCCATTAGAGTAACAAAAATCTCGATAACAGACTATGTTCCTTAATGATAAGGCTACCATCCATTAGAGTAACAAAAATCTCGACAACAGACTACCTTCCATAATGACAAGGTTACCATCCATTGGAATGAAAAAAATCTCGACAACAAACTAGCTTCCATAATGACAAGGCTTCCATCCAATGGAATAACTTAAATCTCGCCAAAAGACTACCTTTCATAATGAAAAGGCTTCCATCCGTTGGAGTAACAAAAATATCAACAACAAATTATGTTCCAAAATTCCAAGGCTACCATCCATTGGAGTAACAAAAATCCCGACAACAGACTACCTTCCATAATGACAAGGCTACCATCCATTGGAGTAACAGAAATCTCAACAACAGATTACATTCCATAATGACAAGGCTACCATCCATTAGAGTAACAAAAATATCAACAACAGATTACGTTCCACAATGTCAAGGCTACCATCCATTAGAGTAACAGAAATCTCGATAACAGACTACGTTCCTTAATGATAAGGCTACCATCCATTAGAGTAACAAAAATATCGACAACAGACTACCTTCCGTAATGACAAGGTTACCATCCATTGGAATGAAAAAAATCTCGACAATAAACTAGCTTACATAATGACAAGGCTACCATCCAATGGAATAACTTAAATATCGACAAAAGACTACCTTTCTTAATGAAAAGGCTTCCATCCGTCGGAGTAACAAAAATATCGACAACAAACTATGTTCCAAAATGACAAAGGCTACCATCCATTGGAGTAACAAAAATCTCGACAACAAACTACCTTCCATAATGACAAGGCTACCATCCATTGGAGTAACAGAAATCTTAACAACAGACTAACTTCCATAATGACAAGGCTACCATCCATTGGAGTAACATAAATCTCAACGACAGACTACCTTCCATAATGACAAGGCTATCATCCATTGGAGTAACAAAAATATCAACAACATAATACCTTCCATAATGACAAGGCTAGCATCCATTGTAGTAACAAAAATATCGACAACAGACTATGTTCCATAATTACAAGGCTACCCTCCATTGGAGTAACAAAAATCTCCACAACTGACTATGTTCCATAATGACACGGCTACCATCCATTGGAGTAACAAAAATATCGACAACAAACTACCTTCCATAATGACAAGGCTACCATCCATTGGAGTAACAAAAATATCGACAACATACTACGTTCCATAATGACAAGGCTACCATCCATTGGAGTAACAAAAATCTCAACGACAGACTACCTTCCATAATGACAAGGCTACCATCCATTGGAGTAACAGAAATCTCAACAACAGACTAACTTCCATAATAATAAGGCTACCATCCATTGGAGTAACATAAAATCTAGATAACAGACTACGTTCCATAATGACAAGGCTACCATCCATTAGAGTAACAAAAATCTCGATAACAGACTATGTTCCTTAATGATAAGGCTACCATCCATTAGAGTAACAAAAATCTCGACAACAGACTACCTTCCATAATGACAAGGTTACCATCCATTGGAATGAAAAAAATCTCGACAACAAACTAGCTTCCATAATGACAAGGCTTCCATCCAATGGAATAACTTAAATCTCGCCAAAAGACTACCTTTCATAATGAAAAGGCTTCCATCCGTTGGAGTAACAAAAATATCAACAACAAATTATGTTCCAAAATTCCAAGGCTACCATCCATTGGAGTAACAAAAATCCCGACAACAGACTACCTTCCATAATGACAAGGCTACCATCCATTGGAGTAACAGAAATCTCAACAACAGATTACATTCCATAATGACAAGGCTACCATCCATTAGAGTAACAAAAATATCAACAACAGATTACGTTCCACAATGTCAAGGCTACCATCCATTAGAGTAACAAAAATCTCGATAACAGACTACGTTCCTTAATGATAAGGCTACCATCCATTAGAGTAACAAAAATATCGACAACAGACTACCTTCCGTAATGACAAGGTTACCATCCATTGGAATGAAAAAAATCTCGACAATAAACTAGCTTACATAATGACAAGGCTACCATCCAATGGAATAACTTAAATATCGACAAAAGACTACCTTTCTTAATGAAAAGGCTTCCATCCGTCGGAGTAACAAAAATATCGACAACAAACTATGTTCCAAAATGACAAAGGCTACCATCCATTGGAGTAACAAAAATCTCGACAACAAACTACCTTCCATAATGACAAGGCTACCATCCATTGGAGTAACAGAAATCTCAACAACAGACTAACTTCCATAATGACAAGGCTACCATCCATTGGAGTAACATAAATCTCAATGACAGACTACTTTCCATAATGACAAGGCTATCATCCATTGGAGTAACAAAAATATCAACAACATAATACCTTCCATAATGACAAGGCTAGCATCCATTGTAGTAACAAAAATATCGACAACAGACTACGTTCCATAATGACAAGGCTACCCTCCATTGGAGTAACAAAAATCTCCACAACTGACTATGTTCCATAATGACAAGGCTACCATCCATTGGAGTAACAAAAATATCGACAACAAACTACCTTCCATAATGACAAGGCTACCATCCATTGGAGTAACAAAAATATCAACAACATACTATGTTCCATCATGACAAGGCTACCATCCATTGGAGTAACAAAAATATCGACAACAGACTATGTTCCATACTGATAAGGCTACCATCCATTAGAGTAACAAAAATATCAACAATAAACTACCTTCCATATTGACAAGGCTACAATCCATTGGAGTAACAAAAATCTAGATAACAGACTACGTTCCATAATGACAAGGCTACCATCCATTAGAGTAATAAAAATCTCGATAACAGACTACGTTCCTTAATGATAAGGCTACCATCCATTAGAGTAACAAAAATCTCGACAACAGACTACCTTCCATAATGACAAGGTTACCATCCATTGGAATGAAAAAAATCTCGACAACAAACTAGCTTCCATAATGACAAGGCTACCATCCAATGGAATAACTTAAATCTTGACAAAAGACTACCTTTCGTAATGAAAAAGCTTCCATCCGTTGGAGTAACAAAAATATCGACAACAAATTATGTTCCAAAATGACAAGGCTACCATCCAATGGAGTAACAGAAATCTCAACAACAGATTACGTTCCATAATGACAAGGCTACCATCCATTAGAGTAACAAAAATATCGACAACATATTACGTTCCATAATGACCAGGATACCATCAATTAGAGTAACAAAAATCTCGATAACAGACTACGTTCCTTAATGATAAGGCTACCATCCATTAGAGTAACAAAAATTTCGACAACAGACTACCTTCCATAATGACAAGTTAACCATCCATTGGAATGAAAAAAATCTCGACAACAAACTAGCTTCCATAATGACAAGGCTACCATCCAATGGAATAACTTAAATATCGACAAATGACTACCTTTCTTAATGAAAAGGCTTCCATCCGTCGAAGTAACAAAAATATCGACAACAAACTATGTTCCAAAATGACAAAGGCTACCATCCATTGGAGTAACAAAAATCTCGACAACAAACTACCTTCCATAATGACAAGGCTACCATCCATTGGAGTAACAAAAATCTCAACAACATACTAACTTCCATAATGACAAGGCTACCATCCATTGGAGTAACATAAATCTCAACGACAGACTACCCTCCATAATGACAAGGCTATCATCCATTGGAGTAACAAAAATATCAACAACATAATACCTTCCATAATGAAAAGGCTAGCATCCATTGTAGTAACAAAAATATCGACAACAGACTACGTTCCATAATGACAAGGATACCCTCCATTGGAGTAACAAAAATCTCCATAACTGACTATGTTCCATATTGACAAGGCTACCATCCATTGGAGTAACAAAAATATCGACAACAAACTACCTTCCATAATGACAAGGCTAATATCCATTGGAGTAACAAAAATATCGACAACATACTATGTTCCATAATGACAAGGCTACCATCCATTGGAGTAAAAAAAATATCGACAACAGACTACGTTCCATAGTAATAAGGCTATCATCCATTAGAGTAACAAAAATATCAACAATAAACTACCTTCCATAATGACAAGGCTACCATCCATTGGAGTAACAAAAATCTAGATAACAGACTACGTTCCATAATGACAAGGCTAGCATCCATTGTAGTAACAAAAATATCGACAACAGACTACCTTCCTTAATGATAAGGCTACCATCCATTAGAGTAACAAAAATCTCGACAACAGACTACCTTCCATAATGACAAGGTTACCATCCATTGGAATGAAAAAAATCTCGACAACAGACTAGCTTCCATAATGACAAGGCTACCATCCAATGGAATAACTTAAATCTCGACAAAAGACTACCTTTCGTAATGAAAAAGCTTCCATCCGTTGGAGTAACAAAAATATCGACAACAAATTATGTTCCAAAATGACAAGGCTACCATCCAATGGAGTAACAGAAATCTCAACAACAGATTACGTTCCATAATGACAAGGCTACCATCCATTAGAGTAACAAAAATATCGACAACATATTACGTTCCATAATGACAAGGCTACCATCAATTAGAGTAACAAAAATCTCGATAACAGACTACGTTCCTTAATGATAAGGCTACCATCCATTAGAGTAACAAAAATATCGACAACAGACTACCTTCCATAATGACAAGTTTACCATCCATTGGAATGAAAAAAATCTTGACAACAAACTAGCTTCCATAATGACAAGGCTACCATCCAATGGAATAACTTAAATATCGACAAAAGACTACCTTTCTTAATGAAAAGGCTTCCATCCGTCAGAGTAACAAAAATATCGACAACAAACTATGTTCCAAAATGACAAAGGCTACCATCCATTGGAGTAACAAAAATCTCGACAACAAACTACCTTCCATAATGACAAGGCTACCATCCATTGGAGTAACAGAAATCTCAACAACAGACTAACTTCCATAATGACAAGGCTACCATCCATTGGAGTAACATAAATCTCAATGACAGACTACTTTCCATAATGACAAGGCTATCATCCATTGGAGTAACAAAAATATCAACAACATAATACCTTCCATAATGACAAGGCTAGCATCCATTGTAGTAACAAAAATATCGACAACAGACTACGTTCCATAATGACAAGGCTACCCTCCATTGGAGTAACAAAAATCTCCACAACTGACTATGTTCCATAATGACAAGGCTACCATCCATTGGAGTAACAAAAATATCGACAACAAACTACCTTCCATAATGACAAGGCTACCATCCATTGGAGTAACAAAAATATCAACAACATACTATGTTCCATCATGACAAGGCTACCATCCATTGGAGTAACAAAAATATCGACAACAGACTATGTTCCATACTGATAAGGCTACCATCCATTAGAGTAACAAAAATATCAACAATAAACTACCTTCCATATTGACAAGGCTACAATCCATTGGAGTAACAAAAATCTAGATAACAGACTACGTTCCATAATGACAAGGCTACCATCCATTAGAGTAATAAAAATCTCGATAACAGACTACGTTCCTTAATGATAAGGCTACCATCCATTAGAGTAACAAAAATCTCGACAACAGACTACCTTCCATAATGACAAGGTTACCATCCATTGGAATGAAAAAAATCTCGACAACAAACTAGCTTCCATAATGACAAGGCTACCATCCAATGGAATAACTTAAATCTTGACAAAAGACTACCTTTCGTAATGAAAAAGCTTCCATCCGTTGGAGTAACAAAAATATCGACAACAAATTATGTTCCAAAATGACAAGGCTACCATCCAATGGAGTAACAGAAATCTCAACAACAGATTACGTTCCATAATGACAAGGCTACCATCCATTAGAGTAACAAAAATATCGACAACATATTACATTCCATAATGACCAGGCTACCATCAATTAGAGTAACAAAAATCTCGATAACAGACTACGTTCCTTAATGATAAGGCTACCATCCATTAGAGTAACAAAAATTTCGACAACAGACTACCTTCCATAATGACAAGTTAACCATCCATTGGAATGAAAAAAATCTCGACAACAAACTAGCTTCCATAATGACAAGGCTACCATCCAATGGAATAACTTAAATATCGACAAAAGACTACCTTTCTTAATGAAAAGGCTTCCATCCGTCGAAGTAACAAAAATATCGACAACAAACTATGTTCCAAAATGACAAAGGCTACCATCCATTGGAGTAACAAAAATCTCGACAACAAACTACCTTCCATAATGACAAGGCTACCATCCATTGGAGTAACAAAAATCTCAACAACATACTAACTTCCATAATGACAAGGCTACCATCCATTGGAGTAACATAAATCTCAACGACAGACTACCCTCCATAATGACAAGGCTATCATCCATTGGAGTAACAAAAATATTAACAACATAATACCTTCCATAATGAAAAGGCTAGCATCCATTGTAGTAACAAAAATATCGACAACAGACTACGTTCCATAATGACAAGGATACCCTCCATTGGAGTAACAAAAATCTCCATAGCTGACTATGTTCCATATTGACAAGGCTACCATCCATTGGAGTAACAAAAATATCGACAACAAACTACCTTCCATAATGACAAGGCTAATATCCATTGGAGTAACAAAAATATCGACAACATACTATGTTCCATAATGACAAGGCTACCATCCATTGGAGTAAAAAAATATCGACAACAGACTACGTTCCATAGTAATAAGGCTATCATCCATTAGAGTAACAAAAATATCAACAATAAACTACCTTCCATAATGACAAGGCTACCATCCATTGGAGTAACAAAAATCTAGATAACAGACTACGTTCCATAATGACAAGGCTAGCATCCATTGTAGTAACAAAAATATCGACAACAGACTACCTTCCTTAATGATAAGGCTACCATCCATTAGAGTAACAAAAATCTCGACAACAGACTACCTTCCATAATGACAAGGTTACCATCCATTGGAATGAAAAAAATCTCGACAACAGACTAGCTTCCATAATGACAAGGCTACCATCCAATGGAATAACTTAAATCTCGACAAAAGACTACCTTTCGTAATGAAAAAGCTTCCATCCGTTGGAGTAACAAAAATATCGACAACAAATTATGTTCCAAAATGACAAGGCTACCATCCAATGGAGTAACAGAAATCTCAACAACAGATTACGTTCCATAATGACAAGGCTACCATCCATTAGAGTAACAAAAATATCGACAACATATTACGTTCCATAATGACAAGGCTACCATCAATTAGAGTAACAAAAATCTCGATAACAGACTACGTTCCTTAATGATAAGGCTACCATCCATTAGAGTAACAAAAATATCGACAACAGACTACCTTCCATAATGACAAGTTTACCATCCATTGGAATGAAAAAAATCTTGACAACAAACTAGCTTCCATAATGACAAGGCTACCATCCAATGGAATAACTTAAATATCGACAAAAGACTACCTTTCTTAATGAAAAGGCTTCCATCCGTCGGAGTAACAAAAATATCGACAACAAACTATGTTCCAAAATGACAAAGGCTACCATCCATTGGAGTAACCAAAATCTCGACAACAAACTACCTTCCATAATGACAAGGCTACCATCCATTGGAGTAACAAAAATCTCAACAACATACTAACTTCCATAATGACAAGGCTACCATCCATTGGAGTAACATAAATCTCAACGACAGACTACCTTCCATAATGACAAGGCTATCATCCATTAGAGTAACAAAAATATCAATAACATAATACCTTCCATAATGAAAAGGCTAGCATCCATTGTAGTAACAAAAATATCGACAACAGACTACGTTCCATAATGACAAGGATACCCTCCATTGGAGTAACAAAAATCTCCATAACTGACTATGTTCCATATTGACAAGGCTACCATCCATTGGAGTAACAAAAATATCGACAACAAACTACCTTCCATAATGACAAGGCTACCATCCATTGGAGTAACAAAAATATCGACAACATACTATGTTCCATAATGACAAGGCTACCATCCATTGAAGTAAAAAAATTATCGACAACAGACTACGTTCCATAGTAATAAGGCTATCATCCATTAGAGTAACAAAAATATCAACAATAAACTACCTTCCAAAATGACAAGGCTACCATCCATTGGAGTAACAAAAATCTAGATAACAGACAACGTTCCATAATGACAAGGCTACCATCCATTAGAGTAACAAAAATCTCGATAACAAACTACGTTCCTTAATGATAAGGCTACCATCCATTAGAATAACAAAAATCTCGACAACAGACTACCTTCCATAATGACAAGGTTACCATCCATTGGAATGAAAAAAATCTCGACAACAGACTAGCTTCCATAATGACAAGGCTACCATCCAATGGAATAACTTAAATCTCGACAAAAGACTACCTTTCGTAATGAAAAGGCTTCCATCCGTTGGAGTAACAAAAATATCGACAACAAATTATGTTCCAAAATGACAAGGCTACCATCCATTGGAGTAACAAAAATCTCGACAACAGACTACCTTCCATAATGACAAGGCTACCATCCAATGGAGTAACAGAAATCTCAACAACAGATTACGTTCCATAATGAAAAGGCTACCATCCATTAGAGTAACAAAAATATCGACAACAGATTACGTTCCATAATGACAAGGCTACCATCAATTAGAGTAAAAAAAATCTCGATAACAGACTACGTTCCTTAATGATAAGGCTACCATCCATTAGAGTAACAAAAATATCGACAACAGACTACCTTCCATAATGACAAGGTTACCATCCATTGGAATGAAAAAAATCTCGACAACAAACTAGCTTCCATAATGACAAGGCTACCATCCAATGGAATAACTTAAATATCGACCAAAGACTACCTTTCTTAATGAAAAGGCATCCATCCGTCGGAGTAACAAAAATATCGACAACAAACTATATTACAAAATGACAAAGGCTACCATCCATTGGAGTAACAAAAATCTCGACAACAAACTACCTTCCATAATGACAAGGCTACCATCCATTGGAGTAACATAAATCTCAACAATAGACTACCTTCCATAATGACAAAGCTATCTTCCATTGGAGTAACAAAAATATCAACAACATAATACCTTCCATAATGACAAGGATAGCATCCATTGTAGTAACAAAAATATCGACAACAGACTACGTTCCATAATGACAAGGATACCCTCCATTGGAGTAACAAAAATCTCCATAACTGACTATGTTCCATATTGACAAGTCTACCATCCATTGGAGTAACAAAAATATCGACAACAAACTACCTTCCATAATGACAAGGCTACCATCCATTGGAGTAACAAAAATATCGACAATAGACTACGTTCCATAGAAATAAGGCTACCATCCATTAGAGTAACAAAAATATCAACAATAAACTACCTTCCATAATGACAAGGCTACCATCCATTGGAGTAACAAAAATCTAGATAATAGACTACGTTCCATAATGACAAGGCTACCATCCATTAGAGTAACAAAAATCTCGATAATAAACTACGTTCCTTAATGATAAGGCTACCATCCATTAGAGTAACAAAAATCTCGACAACAGACTACCTTCCATAATGACAAGGTTACCATCCATTGGAATGAAAAAAATATCGACAACAGACTTTCTTCCATAATGACAAGGCTACCATCCAATGGAATAACTTAAATCTCGACAAAAGACTACCTTTCGTAATGAAAAGGCTTCCATCCGTTGGAGTAACAAAAATATCGACAACAAATTATGTTCCAAAATGACAAGGCTACCATCCATTGGAGTAACAAAAATCTCGACAACAAACTACCTTCCATAATGACAAGGCTACCATCCATTGGAGTAACAGAAATCTCAACAACAGATTACGTTCCATAATGACAAGGCTACCATCCATTAGAGTAACAAATTTATCGACAACAGATTACGTTCCATAATGACATGGCTACCATCCATTAGAGTAACAAAAATCTCGATAGCAGACTACGTTCCTTAATGATAAGGCTACCATCCATTAGAGTAACAAAAATATCGACAACAGACTACCTTCCATAATGACAAGGTTACCATCCATTGGAATGAAAAAAATCTCGACAACAAACTAGCTTCCATAATGGCAAGGCTACCATCCAATGGAATAACTTAAATATCGACAAAAGACTACCTTTCTTAATGAAAAGGCTTCCATCCGTCGGAGTAACAAAAATATCGACAACAAACTATGTTCCAAAATGACAAAGGCTTCCATCCATTGGAGTAACAAAGATCTCGACAACAAACTACCTTCCATAATGACAAGGCTACCATCCGTTGGAGTAACAAAAATCTCAACAACAGACTAACTTCCATAATGACAAGGCTACCATCCATTGGAGTAACATAAATCTCAACGACAGACTCCCTTCCATAATGACAAGGCTATCATCCATTGGAGTAACAAAAATATCAACAACATAATACCTTCCATAATGACACGGCTAGCATCCATTGTAGTAACAAAAATATCGACAACAGACTACGTTCCATAATGACAAGGATACCCTCCATTGGAGTAACAAAAATCTCCATAACTGACTATGTTCCATATTGACAAGGCTACCATCCATTGGAGTAACAAAAATATCGACACCAAACTACCTTCCATAATGACAAGGCTACCATCCATTGGAGTAACAAAAATATCGACAACATACTATGTTCCATAATGACAAGGCTACCATCCATTGGAGTAACAAAAATATCGACAACAGACTACGTTCCATAGTAATAAGGCTACCATTCATTAGAGTAACAAAAATATAAACAATAAACTACCTTCCATAATGACAAGGCTACCATCCATTGGAGTAACAAAAATCTAGATAATAGACTATGTTCCATAATGACAAGGCTACCATCCATTAGAGTAACAAAAATCTCGATAATAAACTACGTTCCTTAATGATAAGGCTACCATCCATTAGAGTAACAAAAATCTCGACAACAGACTACCTTCCATAATGACAAGGTTACCATCCATTGGAATGAAAAAAATATCGACAACAGACTTGCTTCCATAATGACAAGGCTACCATCCAATGGAATAACTTAAATCTCGACAAAAGACTACCTTTCGTAATGAAAAGGCTTCCATCCGTTGGAGTAACAAAAATATCGACAACAAATTATGTTCCAAAATGACAAGGCTACCATCCATTGGAGTAACAAAAATCTCGACAACAAACTACCTTCCATAATGCCAAGGCTACCATCCATTGGAGTAACAGAAATCTCAACAACAGATTACATTCCATAATGACAAGGCTACCATCCATTAGAGTAACAAAATTATCGACAACAGATTACATTCCATAATGACATGGCTACCATCCATTAGAGTAACAAAAATCTCGATAACAGACTACGTTCCTTAATGATAAGGCTACCATCCATTAGAGTAACAAAAATATCGACAACAGACTACCTTCCATAATGACAAGGTTACCATCCATTGGAATGAAAAAAATCTCGACAAAAAACTAGCTTCCATAATGGCAAGGCTACCATCCAATGGAATAACTTAAATATCGACAAAAGACTACCTTTCTTAATGAAAAGGCTTCCATCCGTCGGAGTAACAAAAATATCGACAACAAACTATGTTCCAAAATGACAAAAGCTTCCATCCATTGGAGTAACAAAAATCTCGACAACAAACTACCTACCATAATGACAAGGCTACCATCCATTGGAGTAACAAAAATCTCAACAACAGACTAACTTCCATAATGACAAGGCTACCATCCATTGGAGTAACATAAATCTCAACGACAGACTACCTTCCATAATGACAAGGCTATCATCCATTGGAGTAACAAAAATATCAACAACATAATACCTTCCATAATGACAAGGCTAGCATCCATTGTAGTAACAAAAATATCGACAACAGACTACGTTCCATAATGATAAGGATACCCTCCATTGGAGTACCAAAAATCTCCATAACTGACTATGTTCCATATTGACAAGGCTACCATCCATTGGAGTAAAAAAAATATCGACAACAAACTACCTTCCATAATGACAAGGCTACCATCCATTGGAGTAACAAAAATATCGAAAACATACTATGTTCCATAATGACAAGGCTACCATCCATTGGAGTAACAAAAATATCGACAACAGACTACGTTCCATAGTAATAAGGCTACCATTCATTAGAGTAACAAAAATATCAACAATAAACTACCTTCCATAATGACAAGGCTACCATCCATTGGAGTAACAAAAATCTAGATAATAGACTACGTTCCATAATGACAAGGCTACCATCCATTAGAGTAACAAAAATCTCGATAACAAACTACGTTCCTTAATGATAAGGCTACCATCCATTAGAGTAACAAAAATCTCGACAACAGACTACCTTCCATAATGACAAGGTTACCATCCATTGGAATGAAAAAAATATCGACAACAGACTAGCTTCCATAATGACAAGGCTACCATCCAATGGAATAACTTAAATCTCGACAAAAGACTACCTTTCGTAATGAAAAGGCTTCCATCCGTTGGAGTAACAAAAATATCGACAACAAATTATGTTCCAAAATGACAAGGCTACCATCCATTGGAGTAACAAAAATCTCGACAACAGACTACCTTCCATAATGACAAGGCTACCATCCATTGGAGTAACAGAAATCTCAACAACAGATTACGTTCCATAATGACAAGGCTACCATCCATTAGAGTAACAAAAATATCGACAACAGATTACGTTCCATAATGACATGGCTACCATCCATTAGAGTAACAAAAATCTCGATAACAGACTACGTTCCTTAATGATAAGGCTACCATCCATTAGAGTAACAAAAATATCGACAACAGACTACCTTCCATAATGACAAGGTTACCATCCATTGTAATGAAAAAAATCTCGACAACAAACTTGCTTCCATAATGGCAAGGCAACCATCCAATGGAATAACTTAAATATCGACAAAAGACTACCTTTCTTAATGAAAAGGATTCCATCCGTCGGAGTAACAAAAATATCGACAACAAACTATGTTCCAAAATGACAAAGGCTACCATCCATTGGAGTAACAAAAATCTCGACAACAAACTACCTTCCATAATGACAAGGCTACCATCCATTGGAGTAACAGATATCTCAACAACAGACTAACTTCCATAATGACAAGGCTACCATCCATTGGAGTAACATAAATCTCAACGACAGACTACCTTCCATAATGACAAGGCTATCATCCATTGGAGTAACAAAAATATCAACAACATAATACCTTCCATAAAGACAAGGATAGCATCCATTGTAGTAACAAAAATATCGACAACAGACTACGTTCCATAATGACAAGGCTACCCTCCATTGGAGTAACAAAAATCTCCATAACTGACTATGTTCCATAATGACAAGGCTACCATCCATTGGAGTAACAAAAATATCGACAACAAACTACCTTACATAATGACAAGGCTACCATCCATTGGAGTAACAAAAATATCGACAAAATACTATGTTCCATAATGACAAGGCTACCATCCATTGGAGTAACAAAAATATCGACAACAGACTACGTTCCATAGTGATAAGGCTACCATCCATTAGAGTAACAAAAATATCAACAATAAACTACCTTCCATAATGACAAGGCTACCATCCATTGGAGTAACAAAAATCTAGATAACAGACTACATTCCATAATGACAAGGCTACCATCCATTAGAGTAACAAAAATCTCGATAACAGACTACGTTCCTTAATGATAAGGCTACCATCCATTAGAGTAACAAAAATCTCGACAACAGACTACCTTCCATAATGACAAGGTTACCATCCATTGGAATGAAAAAAATATCGACAACAGACTAGCTTCCATAATTACAAGGCTACCATCCAATGGAATAACTTAAATCTCGACAAAGACTACCTTTCGTAATGAAAAGGCTTCCATCCGTTGGAGTAACAAAAATATCGACAACAAATTATGTTCCAAAATGACAAGGCTACCATCCATTGGAGTAACAACAATCTCGACAACAGACTACCTTCCGTAATGACAAGCCTACCATCCATTGGAGTAACAGAAATCTCAACAACAGATTACGTTCCATAATGACAAGGCTACCGTCCATTAGAGTAACAAAAATATCGACAACAGATTACGTTCCATAATGACAAGGCTACCATCCATTAGAGTAACAAAAATCTCGATAATAGTCTACTTTCCTTAATTATAAGGCTACCATCCATTAGAGTAACAAAAATAACGACAACAGACTACCTTCCATAATGACAAGGTTACCATCCATTGGAATGAAAAAAATCTCGACAACAATCTAGCTTCCATAATGACAAGGCTACCATCCAATGGAATAACTTAAATATCGACAAAAGACAACCTTTCTTAATGAAAAGGCTTCCATCCGTCGGAGTAACAAAAATATCGACAACAAACTTTGTTCCAAAATGACAAAGGCTACCATCCATTTGATTAACAAAAATCTCGACAACAAACTACCTTCCATAATGACAAGGCTACCATCCATTGGAGTAACAAAAATCTCAACAACAGACTAACTTCCAGAAATGACAAGGCTACCATCCATTAGAGTAACATAAATCTCAACAACATAATACCTTCCATAATGACAAGGCTAGAATCCATTGTAGTAACAAAAATATCGACAACAGACTATGTTCCATAATGACAAGGCTACCCTCCGTTGGATTAACAAAAATCTCCAGAACAGACTATGTTCCATAATGACAAGGCTACCATCCATTGGAGTAACAAAAATATCGACAACAGACTTCCTTCAAAAATGACAAGGCTACCATCCATTGGAGTAACAAAAATCTGAACAATAGACTACCTTCCATAATGACAAGCATACCATCCATTGGAGTAACAAAAATATCGAATATAGGCTACCTTCCATAATGACAAAGCTAACATCCATTGTAGTAACAAAAATATCAACAACAGACTATGTTCCATAATGACAAGGCTACCATCCATTGGAGTAACAAAAATTTCGACAACAGACTACCTTCCATAATGTCAAGGCTATTATCCATTGGAGTAACAAAAATCTTGACAACATACTACCTTCCATAATTACCAGGCTACCATCCATTGAGTAACAAAGATATCGACAACAGACTACCTTCCATAATGACAAGGCTACCATCCATTGGAGTAACAGAAATCTCAACGACAGACTACCTTCCATAATGACAAGGCTACCATCCATTTGAGTAACAAAAATATCGACAATAGACTATTTTCCATAATGAGAAGGCCACCACCCATTGGAGTAAAAAAATATCGACAACAGACTATGTTCCATAATGACAAGGCTACCATACATTGGAGTAACAAAAATATCAACAATAGACTACCTTCAAAAATGACAAGGCTACCATCCATTGGAGTAAGAAAAATCTGAACAATACACTACCTTCCATAATGACAAGCATACCATCCATTGGAGTAACAAAAATATCGAATACAGGCTACCTTCCATAATGACAAAGCTAACATCCATTGTAGTAACAAAAATATCGACAACAGACTATGTTCCATAATGACAAGGCTACCATCCATTGGAGTAACAAAAATTTCGACAACCGACTACCTTCCATAATGTCAAGGCTACCATCCATTGCAGTAACAAAAATCTTGACAACATACTACCTTCCATAATTACCAGGCTACCATCCATTGAGTAAAAAAGATATCGACAACAGACTACCTTCCATAATGACAAGGCTACCGTCCATTGGAGTAACAGAAATCTCAACGACAAACTACCTTTCATAATGACAAGGCTACCATCCATTTGAGTAACAAAAATATCGACAATAGACTATTTTCCATAATAACAAGGCCACCACCCATTGGAGTAAAAAAAATCTCGACAACAGATTACCTTCCAAAATGAAAAGGCTACCATCCATTGGAGTAACAAAAATCTGAACAACAAACTACCTTCCATAATGACAAGGCTACCATCCATTGGAGTAACAAAAATCTCAACGACAGACTACGTTCCATAATGAAAAGGCTACCATCCATTAGAGTAACAAAAATATCAACAACGGATTACGTTCCATAATGATAAGGCTACCATCCATTAGAGTAACAAAAATCTCGACAACACACTACCTTCCATAATGACAAAGCTACCATCCATTGGAGTAACAAAAATATCGACAATAGACTATGTTCCATAATGACAAGGCTACCATCCATTGGAGTAACAAAAATCTCGACAGCAGACTACCTTCCATAATGACAAGGCTACCATCCAATGGAATAAATTAAATCTAGACAAAAGACTACCTTTCATAATGAAAAGGCTATCATCCGTTGGAGTAATAAAAATATCGACAACAAACTATGTTCCAAAATGACAAGGCTACCATCCATTGGAGTAACAAAAATCTCGACAACAGACTACCTTCCAAAATGACAAGGCTACCACCCATTGGAGTAACAAAAATCTATACAACAGACTACCTTCCACTATGACAAGGTTACCAACAATTAGAATAACAAAAATTTCGACAACAGACTACCTTCCATAATGACAAGGCTACCATCCAATGGAATAACAAAAATATCGACAACAAACTACCTTCCATAATGACAAGGCAACCATTCATTGAATTAACAAAAATCACGACAACAGACTACCTTCCATAATGACAAGGATACCATCCATTGGAGTAGCAAAAATATTGACAACAAACTACCTTCCATAATGAGAATGCTACCATCCATTGGAGTAACAAAAATATCGACAACATACTACATTCCATAATGACAAGGCTACCATCCATTGGAGTAACAAAAATATCGACAACAGACTATGTTCCATAATGATAAGGCTACCATCCATTAGAGTAACAAAAATATCAACAATAAACTACCTTCCATAATGACAAGGCTACCATCCATTGGAGTAACAAAAATCTAGATAACAGACTACGTTCCATAATGACAAGGCTACCATCCATTAGAGTAACAAAAATATCGATAATAGACTACGTTCCTTAATGATAAGGCTACCATCCATTAGAGTAACAAAAATATCGACAACAGACTACCTTCCATAATGACAAGGTTACCATCCATTGGAATGAAAAAAATCTCGACAACAGACTAGCTTCCATAATGACAAGACTACCATCCAATGGAATAACTTAAATCTCGACAAAAGACTACCTTTCTTAATGAAAAGGCTTCCATCCGTCAGAGTAACAAAAATATCGACAACAAACTATGTTCCAAAATGACAAAGGCTACCATCCATTGGAGTAACAAAAATCTCGACAACAAACTACCTTCCATAATGACAAGGCTACCATCCATTAGAGTAACAGAAATCTTACCAACAGACTAACTTCCATAATGACAAGGCTACCATCCATTGGAGTAACGTAAATCTGAACGACAGACTACCTTCCATAATGACAAGGCTATCATCCATTGGAGTAACAAAAATATCAACAATATAATACCTTCCATAATGAAAAGGCTAGCATCCAATGTAGTAACAAAAATATCGACAATAGACTATGTTCCATAATGACAAGGCTACCCTCCATTGGAGTAACAAAAATCTCCACAACTGACTATGTTCCATAATGACAAGGCTACCATCCATTGGAGTAACAAAAATAACGACAACAAACTACCTTCCATAATGACAAGGCTACCATCCATTGGAGTAACAAAAATATCGACAACATACTACGTTCCATAATGACAAGGCTACCATCCATTGGAGTAACAAAAATATCGACAACAGACTACGTTCCATTGTGATAAAGCTACCATCCATTAGAGTAACAAAAATATCAACAATAAACTACCTTCCATAATGACAAGGCTACCATCCATTGGAGTAACAAAAATCTAGATAACAGACTACGTTTTATAATGACAAGGCTACCATCCATTAGAGTAACAAAAATCTCGATAACAGACTACGTTCCTTAATGACAAGGCTACCATCCATTAGAGTAACAAAAATCTCGACAACAGACTACCTTCCATAATGACAAGGTTACCATCAATTGGAATGAAAAAAATATCGACAACAGACTAGCTTCCATAATGACAAGTCTACCATCCAATGGAATAACTTAAATCTCGACAAAAGACTACCTTTCGTAATGAAAAGGCTTCCATCCGTTGGAGTAACAAAAATATCGACAACAAATTATGTTCCAAAATGACAAGGCTACCATCCATTAGAGTAACAAAAATCTCGACAACAGACTACCTTCCATAATGACAAGGCTACCATCCATTGGAGTAACAGAAATCTCAACAACAGATTACCTTTCATAATGACAAGGCTACCATCCATTAGAGTAACAAAAATATCGACAACAGATTACGTTCCATAATGACAAGGCTACCATCCATTAGAGTAACAAAAATCTCGATAACAGACTACGTTCCTTAATGATAAGGCTACCATCCATTAGAGTAACAAAAATATCGACAATAGACTACCTTCCATAATGACAAGGTTACCATCCATTGGAATGAAAAAAATCTCGACAACAAACTAGCTTCCATAATGACAAGGCTACCATCCAATGGAATAACTTAAGTATCGACAAAAGACTACGTTTCTTAATGAAAAGGCTTCCATCCGTCGGAGTAACAAAAATATCGACAACAAACTATGTTCCAAAATGACAAAGGCTACCATCCATTGGAGTAACAAAAATCTTGACAACAAACTACCTTCCATAATGACAAGGCTACCATCCATTGGAGTAACAGAAATCTCAACAACAGTCTAACTTCCATAATGACAAGGCTACCATCCATTGGAGTAACATAAATCTCAACGACAGTCTACCTTCCATAATGACAAGGCTATCATCCATTGGAGTAACAAAAATATCAACAACATAATACCTTCCATAATGACAAGGCTAGCATCCATTGTAGTAACAAAAATATCGACAACATACTATGTTCCATAATGACAAGGCTACCCTCCATTGGAGTAACAAAAATCTCCACAACTGACTATGTTCCATAATGAAAAGGCTACCATCCATTGGAGTAACAAAAATATCGACAATAAACTACCTTCCATAATGACAAGGCTACCATCCATTGGAGTAACAAAAATATCGACAACATACTATGTTCCATAATGACAAGGCTACCATCCATTGGAGTAATAAAAATATCGACAACAGACTACATTCCATAGTGATAAGGCTACCATCCATTATAGTAACAAAAATATCAACAATAAACTACCTTCCATAATGACAAGGCTACCATCCATTGGAGTAACAAAAATCTAGATAACAGACTACGTTCCATAATGACAAGGCTACCATCCATTAGAGTAACAAAAATCTCGATAACAGACTACGTTCCTTAATGATAAGGCTACCATCCATTAGAGTAACAAAAATCTCGACAACAGACTACCTTCTATAATGACAAGGTTACCATCAATTGGAATGAAAAAAATATCGACAACAAACTAGCTTCGATAATGACAAGGCTACCATCCAATGGAATAACTTAAATCTCGACAAAAGACTACCTTTCGTAATGAAAAGGCTTCCATCCGTTGGAGTAACAAAAATATCGACAACAAATTATGTTCCAAAATGACAGGGCTACCATCCATTGGAGTAACAAAAATCTCGACAACAGACTACCTTCCATAATGACAAGGCTACCATCCATTGGAGTAACAGAAATCTCAACAACAGATTACCTTTCATAATGACAAGGCTACCATCCATTAGAGTAACAAAAATATCGACAACAGATTACGTTCCATAATGACAAGGCTACCATCCATTAGAGTAACAAAAATCTCGATAACAGACTACGTTCCTTAATGATAAGGCTACCATCCATTAGAGTAACAAAAATATCGATAATAGACTACCTTCCATAATGACAAGGTTACCATCCATTGGAATGAAAAAAATCTCGACAACAAACTAGCTTCCATAATGACAAGGCTACCATCCAATGGAATAACTTAAATATCGACAAAAGACTATGTTTCTTAATGAAAAGGCTTCCATCCGTCGGAGTAACAAAAATATCGACAACAAACTATATTCAAAAATTACAAAGGCTACCATCCATTGGAGTAACAAAAATCTTGACAACAAACTACCTTCCATAATGACAAGGCTACCATCCATTGGAGTAACAGAAATCTCAACAACAGTATAACTTCCATAATGACAAGGCTACCATCCATTGGAGTAACATAAATCTCAACGACAGTCTACCTTCCATAATGACAAGGCTATCATCCATTGGAGTAACAAAAATATCAACAACATAATACCTTCCATAATGACAAGGCTAGCATCCATTGTAGTAACAAAAATATCGACAACATACTATGTTCCATAATGACAAGGCTACCCTCCATTGGAGTAACAAAAATCTCCACAACTGACTATGTTCCATAATGAAAAGGCTACCATCCATTGGAGTAACAAAAATATCGACAACAAACTACCTTCCATAATGACAAGTCTACCATCCATTGGAGTAACAAAAATATCGACAACATACTATGTTCCATAATGACAAGGCTACCATCCATTGGAGTAATAAAAATATCGACAACAGACTACATTCCATAGTGATAAGGCTACCATCCATTATAGTAACAAAAATATCAACAATAAACTACCTTCCATAATGACAAGGCTACCATCCATTGGAGTAACAAAAATCTAGATAACAGACTACGTTTTATAATGACAAGGCTACCATCCATTAGAGTAACAAAAATCTCGATAACAGACTACGTTCCTTAATGACAAGGCTACCATCCATTAGAGTAACAAAAATCTCGACAACAGACTACATTCCATAATGACAAGGTTACCATCAATTGGAATGAAAAAAATATCGACAACAGACTAGCTTCCATAATGACAAGTCTACCATCCAATGGAATAACTTAAATCTCGACAAAAGACTACCTTTCGTAATGAAAAGGCTTCCATCCGTTGGAGTAACAAAAATATCGACAACAAATTATGTTCCAAAATGACAAGGCTACCATCCATTAGAGTAACAAAAATCTCGACAACAGACTACCTTCCATAATGACAAGGCTACCATCCATTGGAGTAACAGAAATCTCAACAACAGATTACCTTTCATAATGACAAGGCTACCATCCATTAGAGTAACAAAAATATCGACAACAGATTACGTTCCATAATGACAAGGCTACCATCCATTAGAGTAACAAAAATCTCGATAACAGACTACGTTCCTTAATGATAAGGCTAACATCCATTAGAGTAACAAAAATATCGACAATAGACTACCTTCCATAATGACAAGGTTACCATCCATTGGAATGAAAAAAATCTCGACAACAAACTAGCTTCCATAATGACAAGGCTACCATCCAATGGAATAACTTAAGTATCGACAAAAGACTACGTTTCTTAATGAAAAGGCTTCCATCCGTCGGAGTAACAAAAATATCGACAACAAACTATGTTCCAAAATGACAAAGGCTACCATCCATTGGAGTAACAAAAATCTTGACAACAAACTACCTTCCATAATGACAAGGCTACCATCCATTGGAGTAACAGAAATCTCAACAACAGTCTAACTTCCATAATGACAAGGCTACCATCCATTGGAGTAACATAAATCTCAACGACAGTCTACCTTCCATAATGACAAGGCTATCATCCATTGGAGTAACAAAAATATCAACAACATAATACCTTCCATAATGACAAGGCTAGCATCCATTGTAGTAACAAAAATATCGACAACATACTATGTTCCATAATGACAAGGCTACCCTCCATTGGAGTAACAAAAATCTCCACAACTGACTATGTTCCATAATGAAAAGGCTACCATCCATTGGAGTAACAAAAATATCGACAATAAACTACCTTCCATAATGACAAGGCTACCATCCATTGGAGTAACAAAAATATCGACAACATACTATGTTCCATAATGACAAGGCTACCATCCATTGGAGTAATAAAAATATCGACAACAGACTACATTCCATAGTGATAAGGCTACCATCCATTATAGTAACAAAAATATCAACAATAAACTACCTTCCATAATGACAAGGCTACCATCCATTGGAGTAACAAAAATCTAGATAACAGACTACGTTCCATAATGACAAGGCTACCATCCATTAGAGTAACAAATATCTCGATAACAGACTACGTTCCTTAATGATAAGGCTACCATCCATTAGAGTAACAAAAATCTCGACAACAGACTACCTTCTATAATGACAAGGTTACCATCAATTGGAATGAAAAAAATATCGACAACAAACTAGCTTCGATAATGACAAGGCTACCATCCAATGGAATAACTTAAATCTCGACAAAAGACTACCTTTCGTAATGAAAAGGCTTCCATCCGTTGGAGTAACAAAAATATCGACAACAAATTATGTTCCAAAATGACAGGGCTACCATCCATTGGAGTAACAAAAATCTCGACAACAGACTACCTTCCATAATGACAAGGCTACCATCCATTGGAGTAACAGAAATCTCAACAACAGATTACCTTTCATAATGACAAGGCTACCATCCATTAGAGTAACAAAAATATCGACAACAGATTACGTTCCATAATGACAAGGCTACCATCCATTAGAGTAACAAAAATCTCGATACCAGACTACGTTCCTTAATGATAAGGCTACCATCCATTAGAGTAACAAAAATATCGATAATAGACTACCTTCCATAATGACAAGGTTACCATCCATTGGAATGAAAAAAATCTCGACAACAAACTAGCTTCCATAATGACAAGGCTACCATCCAATGGAATAACTTAAATATCGACAAAAGACTATGTTTCTTAATGAAAAGGCTTCCATCCGTCGGAGTAACAAAAATATCGACAACAAACTATATTCCAAAATTACAAAGGCTACCATCCATTGGAGTAACAAAAATCTTGACAACAAACTACCTTCCATAATGACAAGGCTACCATCCATTGGAGTAACAGAAATCTCAACAACAGTCTAACTTCCATAATGACAAGGCTACCATCCATTGGAGTAACATAAATCTCAACGACAGTCTACCTTCCATAATGACAAGGCTATCATCCATTGGAGTAACAAAAATATCAACAACATAATATCTTCCATAATGACAAGGCTAGCATCCATTGTAGTAACAAAAATATCGACAACATACTATGTTCCATAATGACAAGGCTACCCTCCATTGGAGTAACAAAAATCTCCACAACTGACTATGTTCCATAATGAAAAGGCTACCATCCATTGGAGTAACAAAAATATCGACAACAAACTACCTTCCATAATGACAAGTCTACCATCCATTGGAGTAACAAAAATATCGACAACATACTATGTTCCATAATGACAAGGCTACCATCCATTGGAGTAATAAAAATATCGACAACAGACTACATTCCATAGTGATAAGGCTACCATCCATTATAGTAACAAAAATATCAACAATAAACTACCTTCCATAATGACAAGGCTACCATCCATTGGAGTAACAAAAATCTAGATAACAGACTACGTTCCATAATGACAAGGCTACCATCCATTAGAGTAACAAAAATCTCGATAACAGACTACGTTCCTTAATGATAAGGCTACCATCAATTACAGTAACAAAAATCTCGACAACAGACTACCTTCTATAATGACAAGGTTACCATCAATTGGAATGAAAAAAATATCGACAACAAACTAGCTTCCATAATGACAAGGCTACCATCCAATGGAATAACTTAAATCTCGACAAAAGACTACCTTTCGTAATGAAAAGGCTTCCATCCGTTGGAGTAACAAAAATATCGACAACAAATTATGTTCCAAAATGACAAGGCTACCATCCATTGGAGTAACAAAAATCTCGACAACAGACTACCTTCCATAATGACAAGGCTACCATCCATTGGAGTAACAGAAATCTCAACAACAGATTACCTTTCATAATGACAAGGCTACCATCCATTAGAGTAACAAAAATATCGACAACAGATTACGTTCCATAATGACAAGGCTACCATCCATTAGAGTAACAAAAATCTCGATAACAGACTACGTTCCTTAATGATAAGGCTACCATCCATTAGAGTAACAAAAATATCGATAATAGACTACCTTCCATAATGACAAGGTTACCATCCATTGGAATGAAAAAAATCTCGACAACAAACTAGCTTCCATAATGACAAGGCTACCATCCAATGGAATAACTTAAATATCGACAAAAGACTATGTTTCTTAATGAAAAGGCTTCCATCCGTCGGAGTAACAAAAATATCGACAACAAACTATGTTCCAAAATTACACAGGCTACCATCCATTGGAGTAACAAAAATCTTGACAACAAACTACCTTCCATAATGACAAGGCTACCATCCATTGGAGTAACAGAAATCTCAACAACAGTCTAACTTCCATAATGACAAGGCTACCATCCATTGGAGTAATAAAAATATCGACAACAGACTACATTCCATAGTGATAAGGCTACCATCCATTATAGTAACAAAAATATCAACAATAAACTACCTTCCATAATGACAAGGCTACCATCCATTGGAGTAACAAAAATCTAGATAACAGACTACGTTCCATAATGACAAGGCTACCATCCATTACAGTAACAAAAATCTCGATAACAGACTACGTTCCTTAATGATAAGGCTACCATCCATTAGAGTAACAAAAATCTCGACAACAGACTACCTTCTATAATGACAAGGTTACCATCAATTGGAATGAAAAAAATATCGACAACAAACTAGCTTCCATAATGACAAGGCTACCATCCAATGGAATAACTTAAATCTCGACAAAAGACTACCTTTCGTAATGAAAAGGCTTCCATCCGTTGGAGTAACAAAAATATCGACAACAAATTATGTTCCAAAATGACAGGGCTACCATCCATTGGAGTAACAAAAATCTCGACAACAGACTACCTTCCATAATGACAAGGCTACCATCCATTGGAGTAACAGAAATCTCAACAACAGATTACCTTTCATAATGACAAGGCTACCATCCATTAGAGTAACAAAAATATCGACAACAGATTACGTTCCATAATGACAAGGCTACCATCCATTAGAGTAACAAAAATCTCGATAACAGACTACGTTCCTTAATGATAAGGCTACCATCCATTAGAGTAACAAAAATATCGATAATAGACTACCTTCCATAATGACAAGGTTACCATCCATTGGAATGAAAAAAATCTCGACAACAAACTAGCTTCCATAATGACAAGGCTACCATCCAATGGAATAACTTAAATATCGACAAAAGACTATGTTTCTTAATGAAAAGGCTTCCATCCGTCGGAGTAACAAAAATATCGACAACAAACTATATTCCAAAATTACAAAGGCTACCATCCATTGGAGTAACAAAAATCTTGACAACAAACTACCTTCCATAATGACAAGGCTACCATCCATTGGAGTAACAGAAATCTCAACAACAGTCTAACTTCCATAATGACAAGGCTACCATCCATTGGAGTAACATAAATCTCAACGACAGTCTACCTTCCATAATGACAAGGCTATCATCCATTGGAGTAACAAAAATATCAACAACATAATACCTTCCATAATGACAAGGCTAGCATCCATTGTAGTAACAAAAATATCGACAACATACTATGTTCCATAATGACAAGGCTACCCTCCATAGGAGTAACAAAAATCTCCACAACTGACTATGTTCCATAATGAAAAGGCTACCACCCATTGGAGTAACAAAAATATCGACAACAAACTACCTTCCATAATGACAAGTCTACCATCCATTGGAGTAACAAAAATATCGACAACATACTATGTTCCATAATGACAAGGCTACCATCCATTGGAGTAATAAAAATATCGACAACAGACTACATTCCATAGTGATAAGGCTACCATCCATTATAGTAACAAAAATATCAACAATAAACTACCTTCCATAATGACAAGGCTACAATCCATTGGAGTAACAAAAATCTAGATAACAGACTACGTTCCATAATGACAAGGCTACCATCCATTAGAGTAACAAAAATCTCGATAACAGACTACGTTCCTTAATGATAAGGCTACCATCAATTACAGTAACAAAAATCTCGACAACAGACTACCTTCTATAATGACAAGGTTACCATCAATTGGAATGAAAAAAATATCGACAACAAACTAGCTTCCATAATGACAAGGCTACCATCCAATGGAATAACTTAAATCTCGACAAAAGACTACCTTTCGTAATGAAAAGGCTTCCATCCGTTGGAGTAACAAAAATATCGACAACAAATTATGTTCCAAAATGACAAGGCTACCATCCATTGGAGTAACAAAAATCTCGACAACAGACTACCTTCCATAATGACAAGGCTACCATCCATTGGAGTAACAGAAATATCAACAATAGATTACCTTTCATAATGACAAGGCTACCATCCATTAGAGTAACAAAAATATCGACAACAGATTACGTTCCATAATGACAAGGCTACCATCCATTAGAGTAACAAAAATCTCGATAACAGACTACGTTCCTTAATGATAAGGCTACCATCCATTAGAGTAACAAAAATATCGATAATAGACTACCTTCCATAATGACAAGGTTACCATCCATTGGAATGAAAAAAATCTCGACAACAAACTAGCTTCCATAATGACAAGGCTACCATCCAATGGAATAACTTAAATATCGACAAAAGACTATGTTTCTTAATGAAAAGGCTTCCATCCGTCGGAGTAACAAAAATATCGACAACAAACTATGTTCCAAAATTACAAAGGCTACCATCCATTGGAGTAACAAAAATCTTGACAACAAACTACCTTCCATAATGACAAGGCTACCATCCATTGGAGTAACAGAAATCTCAACAACAGTCTAACTTCCATAATGACAAGGCTACCATCCATTGGAGTAACATAAATCTCAACGACAGTCTACCTTCCATAATGACAAGGCTATCATCCATTGGAGTAACAAAAATATCAACAACATAATACCTTCCATAATAACAAGGCTAGCATCCATTGTAGTAACAAAAATATCGAAAACAGACTATGTTCCATAATGACAAGGCTACCCTCCATTGGAGTAACAAAAATCTCCACAACTGACTATGTTCCATAATGAAAAGGCTACCATCCATTGGAGTAACAAAAATATCGACAACAAACTACCTTCCATAATGACAAGGCTACCATCCATTGGAGTAACAAAAATATTGACAACATACTATGTTCCATAATGACAAGGCTACCATCCATTGGAGTAATAAAAATATCGACAACAGACTACATTCCATAGTGATAAGGCTACCATCCATTATAGTAACAAAAATATCAACAATAAACTACCTTCCATAATGACAAGGCTACCATCCATTGGAGTAACAAAAATCTAGATAACAGACTACGTTCCATAATGACAAGGCTACCATCCATTAGAGTAACAAAAATCTCGATAACAGACTACGTTCCTTAATGATAAGGCTACCATCCATTAGAGTAACAAAAATCTCGACAACAGACTACCTTCTATAATGACAAGGTTACCATCAATTGGAATGAAAAAAATATCGACAACAAACTAGCTTCCATAATGACAAGGCTACCATCCAATGGAATAACTTAAATCTCGACAAAAGACTACCTTTCGTAATGAAAAGGCTTCCATCCGTTGGAGTAACAAAAATATCGACAACAAATTATGTTCCAAAATGACAAGGCTACCATCCATTGGAGTAACAAAAATCTCGACAACAGACTACCTTCCATAATGACAAGGCTACCATCCATTGGAGTAACAGAAATCTCAACAACAGATTACCTTTCATAATGACAAGGCTACCATCCATTAGAGTGACAAAAATATCGACAACAGATTACGTTCCATAATGATAAGGCTACCATCCATTAGAGTAACAAAAATCTCGATAACAGACTATGTTCCTTAATGATAAGGCTACACTCCATTAGAGTAACAAAAATATCGACAACAGACTACCTTCCATAATGACAAGGTTACCATCCATTGGAATGAAAAAAATCTCGACAACAAACTAGCTTCCATAATGACAAGGCTACCATCCAATGGAATAACTTAAATATCGACAAAAGACTACGTTTCTTAATGAAAAGGCTTCCATCCGTCGGAGTAACAAAAATATCGACAACAAACTATGTTCCAAAATGACAAAGGCTACCATCCATTGGAGTAACAAAAATCTTGACAACAAACTACCTTCCATAATGACAAGGCTACCATCCATTGGAGTAACAGAAATCTCAACAACAGACTAACTTCCATAATGACAAGGCTACCATCCATTGGAGTAAAATAAATCTCAACGACAGTCTACCTTCCATAATGACAAGGCTATCATCCATTGGAGTAACAAAAATATCAACAACATAATACCTTCCATAATGACAAGGCTAGCATCCATTGTAGTAACAAAAATATCGACAACAGACTACGTTCCATAATGACAAGGCTACCCTCCATTGGAGTAACAAAAATCTCCACAACTGACTATGTTTCATAATGAAAAGGCTACCATCCATTGGAGTAACAAAAATATCGACAACAAACTACCTTTCATAATGACAAGGCTGCCATCCATTGGAGTAACAAAAATATCGACAACATACTATGGTCCATAATGACAAGGCTACCATCCATTGGAGTAATAAAAATATCGACAAAAGACTACATTCCATAGTGATAAGGCTACCATCCATTATAGTAACAAAAATATCAACAATAAACTACCTTCCATAATGACAAGGCTACCATCCATTGGAGTAACAAAAATCTAGATAACAGACTACGTTCCATAATGACAAGGCTACCATCCATTAGAGTAACAAAAATCTCGATAATAGACTACGTTCCTTAATGATAAGGCTACCATCCATTAGAGTAACAAAAATCTCGACAACAGACTACCTTCTATAATGACAAGGTTACCATCAATTGGAATGAAAAAAATAGCGACAACAAACTAGCTTCCATAATGACAAGGCTACCATCCATTGGAGTAATAAAAATATCGACAACAGACTACATTCCATAGTGATAAGGCTACCATCCATTATAGTAACAAAAATATCAACAATAAACTACCTTCCATAATGACAAGGCTACCATCCATTGGAGTAACAGAAATCTCAACAATAGATTACCTTTCATAATGACAAGGCTACCATCCATTAGAGTAACAAAAATATCGACAACATATTACGTTCCATAATGACAAGGCTACCATCCATTAGAGTAACAAAAATATCGATAACAGACTACGTTCCTTAATGATAAGGCTACCATCCATTAGAGTAACAAAAATATCGATAATAGACTACCTTCCATAATGACAAGGTTACCATCCATTGGAATGAAAAAAATCTCGACAACAAACTAGCTTCCATAATGACAAGGCTACCATCCAATGGAATAACTTAAATATCGACAAAAGACTACGTTTCTTAATGAAAAGGCTTCCATCCGTCGGAGTAAGAAAAATATCGACAACAAACTATGTTCCAAAATGACAAAGGCTACCATCCATTGGAGTAACAAAAATCTTGACAACAAACTACCTTCCATAATGACAAGGCTACCATCCATTAGAGTAACAGAAATCTTAACAACAGTCTAACTTCTATAATGACAAGGCTACCATCCTTTGGAGTAACATAAATCTCAACGACAGTCTACCTTCCATAATGACAAAGCTATCATCCATTGGAGTAACAAAAATATCAACAATATAATACCTTCCATAATGACAAGGCTAGCATCCATTGTAGTAACAAAAATATCGACAACAGACTACGTTCCATAATGACAAGGCTACCCTCCATTGGAGTAACAAAAATCTCCACAACTGACTATGTTCCATAATGAAAAGGCTACCATCCATTGGAGTAACAAAAATATCGACAACAAACTACCTTCCATAATGACAAGGCTACCATCCATTGGAGTAACAAAAATATCGACAACATACTATGTTCCATAATGACAAGGCTACCATCCATTGGAGTAATAAAAATATCGACAACAGACTACATTCCATAGTGATAAGGCTACCATCCATTATAGTAACAAAAATATCAACAATAAACTACCTTCCATAATGACAAGGCTACCATCCATTGGAGTAACAGAAATCTCAACAATAGATTACCTTTCATAATGACAAGGCTACCATCCATTAGAGTAACAAAAATATCGACAACAGATTACGTTCCATAATGACAAGGCTACCATCCATTAGAGTAACAAAAATATTGATAACAGACTACGTTCCTTAATGATAAGGCTACCATCCATTAGAGTAACAAAAATATCGATAATAGACTACCTTCCATAATGACAAGGTTACCATCCATTGGAATGAAAAAAATCTCGACAACAAACTAGCTTCCATAATGACAAGGCTACCATCCAATGGAATAACTTAAATATCGACAAAAGACTACGTTTCTTAATGAAAAGGCTTCCATCCGTCGGAGTAAGAAAAATATCGACAACAAACTATGTTCCAAAATGACAAAGGCTACCATCCATTGGAGTAACAAAAATCTTGACAACAAACTACCTTCCATAATGACAAGGCTACCATCCATTGGAGTAACAGAAATCTCAACAACAGTCTAACTTCCATAATGACAAGGCTACCATCCATTGGAGTAACATAAATCTCAACGACAGTCTACCTTCCATAATGACAAAGCTATCATCCATTGGAGTAACAAAAATATCAACAACATAATACCTTCCATAATGATAAGGCTAGCATCCATTGTAGTAACAAAAATATCGACAACAGACTACGTTCCATAATGACAAGGCTACCCTCCATTGGAGTAACAAAAATCTCCACAACTGACTATGTTCCATAATGAAAAGGCTACCATCCATTGGAGTAACAAAAATATCGACAACAAACTACCTTCCATAATGACAAGGCTACCATCCATTGGAGTAACAAAAATATCGACAACATACTATGTTCCATAATGACAAGGCTACCATCCATTGGAGTAATAAAAATATCGACAACAGACTACATTCCATAGTGATAAGGCTACCATCCGTTATAGTAACAAAAATATCAACAATAAACTACCTTCCATAATGACAAGGCTATCATCCATTGGAGTAACATAAATCTCAACGACAGTCTACCTTCCATAATGACAAAGCTATCATCCATTGGAGTAACAAAAATATCAACAACATAATACCTTCCATAATGACAAGGCTAGCATCCATTAAAGTAACAAAAATATCGACAACAGACTACGTTCCATAATGACAAGGCTACCCTCCATTGGAGTAACAAAAATCTCCACAACTGACGATGTTCCATAATGAAAAGGCTACCATCCATTGGAGTAACAAAAATATCGACAACAAACTACCTTCCATAATGACAAGGCTACCATCCATTGGAGTAACAAAAATATCGACAACATACTATGTTCCATAATGACAAGGCTACCATCCATTGGAGTAATAAAAATATCGACAACAGACTACATTCCATAGTGATAAGGCTACCATCCATTATAGTAACAAAAATATCAACAATAAACTACCTTCCATAATGACAAGGCTACCATCCATTGGAGTAACAAAAATCTAGATAACAGACTACGTTCCATAATGACAAGGCTACCATCCATTAGAGTAACAAAAATCTCGATAACAGACTACGTTCCTTAATGATAAGGCCACCATCCATTAGAGTAACAAAAATCTCGACAACAGACTACCTTCTATAATGACAAGGTTACCATCAATTGGAATGAAAAAAATATCGACAACAAACTAGCTTCCATAATGACAAGGCTACCATCCAAAGGAATAACTTAAATCTCGACAAAAGACTACCTTTCGTAATGAAAAGGCTTCCATCCGTTGGAGTAACAAAAATATCGACAACAAATTATGTTCCAAAATGACAAGGCTACCATCCATTGGAGTAACAAAAATCTCGACAACAGACTACCTTCCATAATGACAAGGCTACCATCCATTGGAGTAACAGAAATCTCAACAATAGATTACCTTTCATAATGACAAGGCTACCATCCATTAGAGTAACAAAAATATCGACAACAGATTACGTTCCATAATGACAAGGCTACCATCCATTAGAGTAACAAAAATCTCGATAACAGACTACGTTCCTTAATGATAAGGCTACCATCCATTAGAGTAACAAAAATATCGACAACAGACTACCTTCCATAATGACAAGGTTACCATCCATTGGAATGAAAAAAATCTCGACAACAAACTAGCTTCCATAATGACAAGGCTACCATGCAATGGAATAACTTAAATATCGACAAAAGACTATGTTTCTTAATGAAAAGGCTTCCATCCGTCGGAGTAACAAAAATATCGACAACAAACTATGTTCCAAAATGACAAAGGCTACAATCCATTGGAGTAACAAAAATCTTGACAACAAACTACCTTCCATAATGACAAGGCTACCATCCATTGGAGTAACAGAAATCTCAACAACAAACTAACTTCCATAATGACAAGGCTACCATCCATTGGAGTAACATAAATCTCAACGACAGTCTACCTTCCATAATGACAAGGCTATCATCCATTGGAGTAACAAAAATATAAATAACATAATACCTTCCATAATGACAAGGCTAGCATCCATTGTAGTAACAAAAATATCGACAACAGACTACGTTCCATAATGATAAGGCTACCCTCCATTGGAGTAAGAAAAATCTCCACAACTGACTATGTTCCATAATGAAAAGGCTATCATCCATTGGAGTAACAAAAATATCGACATCAAACTACCTTTCATAATGACAAGGCTACCATCCATTGGAGTAACAAAAATATCGACAACATACTATGGTCCATAATGACAAGGCTACCATCCATTGGAGTAATAAAAATATCGACAACAGACTACATTCCATAGTGATAAGGCTACCATCCATTATAGTAACAAAAATATCAACAATAAACTACCTTCCATAATGACAAGGCTACCATCCATTGCAGTAACAAAAATCTAGATAACAGACTACGTTCCATAATGACAAGGCTACCATCCATTAGAGTAACAAAAATCTCGATAACAGACTACGTTCCTTAATGATAAGGCTACCATCCATTAGAGTAACAAAAATCTCGACAACAGACTACCTTCTATAATGATAAGGTTACCATCAATTGGAATGAAAAAAATATCGACAACAAACTAGCTTCCATAATGACAAGGCTACCATCCAATGGAATAACTTAAATCTCGACAAAAGACTACCTTTCGTAATGAAAAGGCTTCCATCCGTTGGAGTAACAAAAATATCAACAACAAATTATGTTCCAAAATGACAAGGCTACCATCCATTGGAGTAACAAAAATGTCGACAACAGACTACCTTCCATAATGACAAGGCTACCATCCATTGGAGTAACAGAAATCTCAACAACAGATTACCTTTCATAATGACAAGGCTACCATCCATTAGAGTAACAAAAATATCGACAACAGATTACGTTCCATAATGACAAGGCTACCATCCATTAGAGTAACAAAAATCTCGATAACAGACTACGTTCCTTAATGATAAGGCTACCATCCATTAGAGTAACAAAAATATCGACAATAGACTACCTTCCATAATGACAAGGTTACCATCCATTGGAATGAAAAAAATCTCGACAACAAACTAGCTTCCATAATGACAAGGCTACCATCCAATGGAATAACTTAAATATCGACAAAAGACTACGTTTCTTAATGAAAAGGCTTCCATCCGTCGGAGTAACAAAAATATCGACAACAAACTATGTTCCAAAATGACAAAGGCTACCATCCATTGGAGTAACAAAAATCTTGACAACAAACAACCTTCCATAATGACAAGGCTACCATCCATTGGAGTAACAGAAATCTCAACAACAGTCTAACTTCCATAATGACAAGGCTACCATCCATTGGAGTAACATAAATCTCAACGACAGTCTACCTTCCATAATGACAAAGCTATCATCCATTGGAGTAACAAAAATATCAACAACATAATACCTTCCATAATGACAAGGCTAGCATCCATTGTAGTAACAAAAATATCAACAACAGACTACGTTCCATAATGACAAGGCTACCCTCCATTGGAGTAACAAAAATCTCCACAACTGACTATGTTCCATAATGAAAAGGCTACCATCCATTGGAGTAACAAAAATATCGACAACAAACTACCTTCCATAATGACAAGGCTACCATCCATTGGAGTAACAAAAATATCGACAACATACTATGTTCCATAATGACAAGGCTACCATCCATTGGAGTAATAAAAATATCGACAACAGACTACATTCCATAGTAATAGGCTACCATCCATTATAGTAACAAAAATATCAACAATAAACTACCTTCCATAATGACAAGGCTACCATCCATTGGAGTAACATAAATCTCAACGACAGTCTACCTTCCATAATGACAAAGCTATCATCCATTGGAGTAACAAAACTATCAACAACATAATACCTTCCATAATGACAAGGCTAGCATCCATTGTAGTAACAAAAATATCGACAACAGACTACGTTCCATAATGACAAGGCTACCCTCCATTGGAGTAACAAAAATCTCCACAACTGACTATGTTCCATAATGAAAAGGCTACCATCGATTGGAGTAACAAAAATATCGACAACAAACTACCTTTCATAATGACAAGGCTACCATCCATTGGAGTAACAAAAATATCGACAACATACTATGGTCCATAATGACAAGGCTACCATCCATTGGAGTAATAAAAATATCGACAACAGACTACATTCCATAGTGATAAGGCTACCATCCATTATAGTAACAAAAATATCAACAATAAACTACCTTCCATAATGACAAGGCTACCATCCATTGGAGTAACAAAAATCTAGATAACAGACTACGTTCCATAATGACAAGGCTACCATCCATTAGAGTAACAAAAATCTCGATAACAGACTACGTTCCTTAATGATAAGGCTACCATCCATTAGAGTAACAAAAATCTCGACAACAGACTACCTTCTATAATGACAAGGTTACCATCAATTGGAATGAAAAAAATATCGACAACAAATTAGCTTCCATAATGACAAGGCTACCATCCAATGGAATAACTTAAATCTCGACAAAAGACTACCTTTCGTAATGAAAAGGCTTCCATCCGTTGGAGTAACAAAAATATGGACAACAAATTATGTTCCAAAATGACAAGGCTACCATCCATTGGAGTAACAAAAATCTCGACAACAGACTACCTTCCATAATGACAAGGCTACCATCCATTGGAGTAACAAAAATCTCAACAACAGATTACCTTTCATAATGACAAGGCTACCATCCATTAGAGTAACAAAAATATCGACAACAGATTACGTTCCATAATGACAAGGCTACCATCCATTAGAGTAACAAAAATCTCGATAACAGACTACGTTCCTTAATGATAAGGCTACCATCCATTAGAGTAACAAAAATATCGACAATAGACTACCTTCCATAATGACAAGGTTACCATCCATTGGAATGAAAAAAATCTCGACAACAAACTAGCTTCCATAATGACAAGGCTACCATCCAATGGAATAACTTAAATATCGACAAAAGACTACGTTTCTTAATGAAAAGGCTTCCATCCGTCGGAGTAACAAAAATATCGACAACAAACTATGTTCCAAAATGACAAAGGCTACCATCCATTGGAGTAACAAAAATCTTGACAACAAACAACCTTCCATAATGACAAGGCTACCATCCATTGGAGTAACAGAAATCTCAACAACAGTCTAACTTCCATAATGACAAGGCTACCATCCATTGGAGTAACATAAATCTCAACGACAGTCTACCTTCCATAATGACAAAGCTATCATCCATTGGAGTAACAAAAATATCAACAACATAATACCTTCCATAATGACAAGGCTAGCATCCATTGTAGTAACAAAAATATCAACAACAGACTACGTTCCATAATGACAAGGCTACCCTCCATTGGAGTAACAAAAATCTCCACAACTGACTATGTTCCATAATGAAAAGGCTACCATCCATTGGAGTAACAAAAATATCGACAACAAACTACCTTCCATAATGACAAGGCTACCATCCATTGGAGTAACAAAAATATCGACAACATACTATGTTCCATAATGACAAGGCTACCATCCATTGGAGTAATAAAAATATCGACAACAGACTACATTCCATAGTAATAGGCTACCATCCATTATAGTAACAAAAATATCAACAATAAACTACCTTCCATAATGACAAGGCTACCATCCATTGGAGTAACATAAATCTCAACGACAGTCTACCTTCCATAATGACAAAGCTATCATCCATTGGAGTAACAAAACTATCAACAACATAATACCTTCCATAATGACAAGGCTAGCATCCATTGTAGTAACAAAAATATCGACAACAGACTACGTTCCATAATGACAAGGCTACCCTCCATTGGAGTAACAAAAATCTCCACAACTGACTATGTTCCATAATGAAAAGGCTACCATCGATTGGAGTAACAAAAATATCGACAACAAACTACCTTTCATAATGACAAGGCTACCATCCATTGGAGTAACAAAAATATCGACAACATACTATGGTCCATAATGACAAGGCTACCATCCATTGGAGTAATAAAAATATCGACAACAGACTACATTCCATAGTGATAAGGCTACCATCCATTATAGTAACAAAAATATCAACAATAAACTACCTTCCATAATGACAAGGCTACCATCCATTGGAGTAACAAAAATCTAGATAACAGACTACGTTCCATAATGACAAGGCTACCATCCATTAGAGTAACAAAAATCTCGATAACAGACTACGTTCCTTAATGATAAGGCTACCATCCATTAGAGTAACAAAAATCTCGACAACAGACTACCTTCTATAATGACAAGGTTACCATCAATTGGAATGAAAAAAATATCGACAACAAATTAGCTTCCATAATGACAAGGCTACCATCCAATGGAATAACTTAAATCTCGACAAAAGACTACCTTTCGTAATGAAAAGGCTTCCATCCGTTGGAGTAACAAAAATATGGACAACAAATTATGTTCCAAAATGACAAGGCTACCATCCATTGGAGTAACAAAAATCTCGACAACAGACTACCTTCCATAATGACAAGGCTACCATCCATTGGAGTAACAAAAATCTCAACAACAGATTACCTTTCATAATGACAAGGCTACCATCCATTAGAGTAACAAAAATATCGACAACAGATTACGTTCCATAATGACAAGGCTACCATCCATTAGAGTAACAAAAATCTCGATAACAGACTACGTTCCTTAATGATAAGGCTACCATCCATTAGAGTAACAAAAATATCGACAACAGACTACCTTCAATAATGACAAGGTTACCATCCATTGGAATGAAAAAAATCTCGACAACAAACTAGCTTCCATAATGACAAGGCTACCATCCAATGGAATAACTTAAATATCGACAAAAGACTACGTTTCTTAATGAAAAGGCTTCCATCTGTCGGAGTAACAAAAATATCGACAACAAACTATGTTCCAAAATGACAAAGGCTACCATCCATTGGAGTAACAAAAATCTTGACAACAAACTACCTTCCATAATGACAAGGCTACCATCCATTGGAGTAACAGAAATCTCAACAACAGACTAACTTCCATAATGACAAGGCTACCATCCATTGGAGTAACATAAATCTCAATGACAGTCTACCTTCCATAATGACAAGGCTATCATCCATTGGAGTAACAAAAATATCAACAACATAATACCTTCCATAATGACAAGGCTAGCATCCATTGTAGTAACAAAAATATCGACAACAGACTACGTTCCATAATGACAAGGCTACCCTCCATTGGAGTAACAAAAATCTCCACAACTGACTATGTTCCATAATGAAAAGGCTACCATCCATTGGAGTAACAAAAATATCGATAACAAACTACCTTTCATAATGACAAGGCTACCATCCATTGGAGTAACAAAAATATCGACAACATACTATGGTCCATAATGACAAGGCTACCATCCATTGGAGTAATAAAAATATCGACAACAGACTACATTCCATAGTGATAAGGCTACCATCCATTATAGTAACAAAAATATCAACAATAAACTACCTTCCATAATGACAAGGCTACCATCCATTGGAGTAACAAAAATCTAGATAACAGACTACGTTCCATAATGACAAGGCTACCATCCATTAGAGTAACAAAAATCTCGATAACAGACTACGTTCCTTAATGATAATGCTACCATCCATTAGAGTAACAAAAATCTCGACAACAGACTACCTTCTATAATGACAAGGTTACCATCAATTGGAATGAAAAAAATATCGACAACAAACTACCTTCCATAATGACAAGGCTACCATCCAATGGAATAACTTAAATCTCGACAAAAGACTACCTTTCGTAATGAAAAGGCTTCCATCCGTTGGAGTAACAAAAATATCGACAACAAATTATGTTCCAAAATGACAAGGCTACCATCCATTGGAGTAACAAAAATCTCGACAACAGACTACCTTCCATAATGACAAGGCTACCATCCATTGGAGTAACAGAAATCTCAACAACAGATTACCTTTCATAATGACAAGGCTACCATCCATTAGAGTAACGAAAATATCGACAACATATTACGTTCCATAATGACAAGGCTACCATCCATTAGAGTAACAAAAATCTCGATAACAGACTACGTTCCTTAATGATAAGGCTACCATCCATTAGAGTAACAAAAATATCGACAACAGACTACCTTCCATAATGACAAGGTTACCATCCATTGGAATGAAAAAAATCTCGACAACAAACTAGCTTCCATAATGACAAGGCTACCATCCAATGGAATAACTTAAATATCGAAAAAAGACTATGTTTCTTAATGAAAAGGCTTCCATCCGTCGGAGTAACAAAAATATCGACAACAAACTATGTTCCAAAATGACAAAGGCTACCATCCATTGGAGTAACAAAAATCTTGACAACAAACTACCTTCCATAATGACAAGGCTACCATCCATTGGAGTAACAGAAATCTCAAAAACAGACTAACTTCCATAATGACAAGGCTACCATCCATTGGAGTAACATAAATCTCAACGACAGTCTACCTTCCATAATGACAAGGCTATCATCCATTGGAGTAACAAAAATATCAACAACATAATACCTTCCATAATGACAAGGCTAGCATCCATTGTAGTAACAAAAATATCGACAACAGACTACATTCCATAATGACAAGGCTACCCTCCATTGGAGTAACAAAAATCTCCACAACTGACTATGTTCCATAATGAAAAGGCTACCATCCATTGGAGTAACAAAAATATCGACAACAAACTACCTTTCATAATGACAAGGCTACCATCCATTGGAGTAACAAAAATATCGACAACATACTATGGTCCATAATGACAAGGCTACCATCCATTTGAGTAATAAAAATATCGACAACAGACTACATTCCATAGTGATAAGGCTACCATCCATTATAGTAACAAAAATATCAATAATAAACTACCTTCCATAATGACAAGGCTACCATCCATTGGAGTAACAAAAATCTAGATAACAGACTACGTTCCATAATGACAAGGCTACCATCCATTAGAGTAACAAAAATCTCGATAACAGACTACGTTCCTTAATGATAAGGCTACCATCAATTAGAGTAACAAAAATCACGACAACAGACTACCTTCTATAATGAGAAGGTTACCATCAATTGGAATGAAAAAAATATCGACAACAAACTAGCTTCCATAATGACAAGGCTACCATCCAATGGAATAACTTAAATCTCGACAAAAGACTACCTTTCATAATGAAAAGGCTTCCATCCGTTGGAGTAACAAAAATATCGACAACAAATTATGTTCCAAAATGACAAGGCTACCATCCATTGGAGTAACAAAAATCTCGACAACAGACTACCTTCCATAATGACAAGGCTACCATCCATTGGAGTCACAGAAATCTCAACAACAGATTACCTTTCATAATGACAAGGCTACCATCCATTAGAGTAACAAAAATATCGACAACAGATTACGTTCCATAATGACAAGGCTACCATCCATTAGAGTAACAAAAATCTCGATAACAGACTACGTTCCTTATTGATAAGGCTACCATCCATTAGAGTAACAAAAATATCGACAACAGACTACCTTCCATAATGACAAGGTTACCATCAATTGGAATGAAAAAAATCTCGACAACAAACTAGCTTCCATAATGACAAGGCTACCATCCAATGGAATAACTTAAATTACGACAAAAGACTACCTTTCTTAATGAAAAGACTTCCATCCGTCGAAGTAACAAAAATATCGACAACAAACTATGTTCCAAAATGACAAAGGCTACCATCCATTGGAGTAACAAAAATCTTGACAACAAACTACCTTCCATAATGACAAGGCTACCATCCATTGGAGTAACAGAAATCTCAACAACAGACTAACTTCCATAATGACAAGGCTACCATCCATTGGAGTAACATAAATCTCAACGACAGTCTACCTTCCATAATGACAAGGCTATCATCCATTGGAATAACAAAAATATCAACAACATAATACCTTCCATAATGACAAGGCTAGCATCCATTGTAGTAACAAAAATATCGACAACAGACTACGTTCCATAATGACAAGGCTACCCTCCATTGGAGTAACAAAAATCTCCACAACTGACTATGTTCCATAATGAAAAGGCTACCATCCATTGGAGTAACAAAAATATCGACAACAAACTACCTTTCATAATGACAAGGCTACCATCCATTGGAGTAACAAAAATATCGACAACATACTATGGTCCATAATGACAAGGCTACCATCCATTGGAGTAATAAAAATATCGACAACAGACTACATTCCATAGTGATAAGGCTACCATCCATTATAGTAACAAAAATATCAACAATACACTACCTTCCATAATGACAAGGCTACCATCCATTGGAGTAACAAAAATCTAGATAACAGAATACGTTCCATAATGACAAGGCTACCATCCATTAGAGTAACAAAAATCTCGATAACAGACTACGTTCCTTAATGATAAGGCTACCATCCATTAGAGTAACAAAAATCTCGACAACAGACTACCTTCTATAATGACAAGGTTACCATCAATTGGAATGAAAAAAATATCGACAACAAACTAGCTTCCATAATGACAAGGCTACCATCCAATGGAATAACTTAAATCTCGACAAAAGACTACCTTTCGTAATGAAAAGGCTTCCATCCGTTGGAGTAACAAAAATATCGACAACAAATTATGTTCCAAAATGACAAGGCTACCATCCATTGGAGTAACAAAAATCTCGACAACAGACTACCTTCCATAATGACAAGGCTACCATCCATTGGAGTAACAGAACTCTCAACAACAGATTACCTTTCATAATGACAAGGCTACCATCCATTAGAGTAACGAAAATATCGACAACATATTACGTTCCATAATGACAAGGCTACCATCCATTAGAGTAACAAAAATCTCGATAACAGACTACGTTCCTTAATGATAAGGCTACCATCCATTAGAGTAACAAAAATATCGACAACAGACTACCTTCCATAATGACAAGGTTACCATCCATTGGAATGAAAAAAATCTCGACAACAAACTAGCTTCCATAATGACAAGGCTACCATCCAATGGAATAACTTAAATATCGAAAAAAGACTATGTTTCTTAATGAAAAGGCTTCCATCCGTCGGAGTAACAAAAATATCGACAACAAACTATGTTCCAAAATGACAAAGGCTACCATCCATTGGAGTAACAAAAATCTTGACAACAAACTACCTTCCATAATGACAAGGCTACCATCCATTGGAGTAACAGAAATCTCAAAAACAGACTAACTTCCATAATGACAAGGCTACCATCCATTGGAGTAACATAAATCTCAACGACAGTCTACCTTCCATAATGACAAGGCTATCATCCATTGGAGTAACAAAAATATCAACAACATAATACCTTCCATAATGACAAGGCTAGCATCCATTGTAGTAACAAAAATATCGACAACAGACTACATTCCATAATGACAAGGCTACCCTCCATTGGAGTAACAAAAATCTCCACAACTGACTATGTTCCATAATGAAAAGGCTACCATCCATTGGAGTAACAAAAATATCGACAACAAACTACCTTTCATAATGACAAGGCTACCATCCATTGGAGTAACAAAAATATCGACAACATACTATGGTCCATAATGACAAGGCTACCATCCATTTGAGTAATAAAAATATCGACAACAGACTACATTCCATATTGATAAGGCTACCATCCATTATAGTAACAAAAATATCAATAATAAACTACCTTCCATAATGACAAGGCTACCATCCATTGGAGTAACAAAAATCTAGATAACAGACTACGTTCCATAATGACAAGGCTACCATCCATTAGAGTAACAAAAATCTCGATAACAGACTACGTTCCTTAATGATAAGGCTACCATCAATTAGAGTAACAAAAATCACGACAACAGACTACCTTCTATAATGACAAGGTTACCATCAATTGGAATGAAAAAAATATCGACAACAAACTAGCTTCCATAATGACAAGGCTACCATCCAATGGAATAACTTAAATCTCGACAAAAGACTACCTTTCATAATGAAAAGGCTTCCATCCGTTGGAGTAACAAAAATATCGACAACAAATTATGTTCCAAAATGACAAGGCTACCATCCATTGGAGTAACAAAAATCTCGACAACAGACTACCTTCCATAATGACAAGGCTACCATCCATTGGAGTCACAGAAATCTCAACAACAGATTACCTTTCATAATGACAAGGCTACCATCCATTAGAGTAACAAAAATATCGACAACAGATTACGTTCCATAATGACAAGGCTACCATCCATTAGAGTAACAAAAATCTCGATAACAGACTACGTTCCTTATTGATAAGGCTACCATCCATTAGAGTAACAAAAATATCGACAACAGACTACCTTCCATAATGACAAGGTTACCATCAATTGGAATGAAAAAAATCTCGACAACAAACTAGCTTCCATAATGACAAGGCTACCATCCAATGGAATAACTTAAATTACGACAAAAGACTACCTTTCTTAATGAAAAGACTTCCATCCGTCGAAGTAACAAAAATATCGACAACAAACTATGTTCCAAAATGACAAAGGCTACCATCCATTGGAGTAACAAAAATCTTGACAACAAACTACCTTCCATAATGACAAGGCTACCATCCATTGGAGTAACAGAAATCTCAACAACAGACTAACTTCCATAATGACAAGGCTACCATCCATTGGAGTAACATAAATCTCAACGACAGTCTACCTTCCATAATGACAAGGCTATCATCCATTGGAATAACAAAAATATCAACAACATAATACCTTCCATAATGACAAGGCTAGCATCCATTGTAGTAACAAAAATATCGACAACAGACTACGTTCCATAATGACAAGGCTACCCTCCATTGGAGTAACAAAAATCTCCACAACTGACTATGTTCCATAATGAAAAGGCTACCATCCATTGGAGTAACAAAAATATCGACAACAAACTACCTTTCATAATGACAAGGCTACCATCCATTGGAGTAACAAAAATATCGACAACATACTATGGTCCATAATGACAAGGCTACCATCCATTGGAGTAATAAAAATATCGACAACAGACTACATTCCATAGTGATAAGGCTACCATCCATTATAGTAACAAAAATATCAACAATAAACTACCTTCCATAATGACAAGGCTACCATCCATTGGAGTAACAAAAATCTAGATAACAGACTACGTTCCATAATGACAAGGCTACCATCCATTAGAGTAACAAAAATCTCGATAACAGACTACGTTCCTTAATGATAAGGCTACCATCCATTAGAGTAACAAAAATCTCGACAACAGACTACCTTCTATAATGACAAGGTTACCATCAATTGGAATGAAGAAAATATCGACAACAAACTAGCTTCTATAATGACAAGGCTACCATCCAATGGAATAACTTAAATCTCGACAAAAGACTACCTTTCGTAATGAAAAGGCTTCCATCCATTGGAGTAACAAAAATATCGACAACAAATTATGTTCCAAAATGACAAGGCTACCATCCATTGGAGTAACAAAAATCTCGACAACAGACTACCTTCCATAATGACAAGGCTACCATCCATTGGAGTCACAGAAATCTCAACAACAGATTACCTTTAATAATGACAAGGCTACCATCCATTAAATATCGACAATAGATTACGTTCCATAAATACAAGGCTACCATCCATTGGAGTAACAAAAATCTCGATAAAAGACTACGTTCCTTATTGATAAGGCTACCATCCATTAGAGTAACAAAAATATCGACAACAGACTACCTTCCATAATGACAAGGTTACCATCAATTGGAATGAAAAAAATCTCGACAACAAACTAGATTCCATAATGACAAGGCTACCATCCAATGGAATAACTTAAATTACGACAAAAGACTACCTTTCTTAATGAAAAGGCTTCCATCCGTCGAAGTAACAAAAATATCGACAACAAACTATGTTCCAAAATGACAAAGGCTACCATCCATTGGAGTAACAAAAATCTTGACAACAAACTACCTTCCATAATGACAAGGCTACCATCCATTGGAGTAACAGAAATCTCAACAACAAACTAACTTCCATAATGACAAGGCTACCATCCATTGGAGTAACATAAATCTCAACGACAGTCTACCTTCCATAATGACAAGGCTATCATCCATTGGAATAACAAAAATATCAACAACATAATACCTTCCATAATGACAAGGCTAGCATCCATTGTAGTAACAAAAATATCGACAACAGACTACGTTCCATAATGACAAGGCTACCCTCCATTGGAGTAACAAAAATCTCCACAACTGACTATGTTCCATAATGAAAAGGCTACCATCCATTGGAGTAACAAAAATATCAACAACAAACTACCTTCCATAATGACAAGGCTACCATCCATTGGAGTAACAAAAATATCGACAACATACTATGTTCCATAATGACAAGGCTACCATCCATTGGAGTAATAAAAATATCGACAACAGACTACATTCCATAGTGATAAGGCTACCATCCATTATAGTAACAAAAATATCAACAATAAACTACCTTCCATAATGACAAGGCTACCATCCATTGGAGTAACAAAAATCTAGATAACAGACTACGTTCCATAATGACAAGGCTACCATCCATTAGAGTAACAAAAATCTCGATAACAGACTACGTTCCTTAATGATAAGGCTACCATCCATTAGAGTAACAAAAATCTCGACAACCGACTACCGTCTATAATGACAAGGTTACCATCAATTGGAATGAAAAAAATCTCGACAACAAACTAGCTTCCATAATGACAAGGCTACCATCCAATGGAATAACTTAAATTACGACAAAAGACTACCTTTCTTAATGAAAAGGCTTCCATCCGTCGGAGTAACAAAAATATCGACAACAAACTATGTTCCAAAATGACAAAGGCTACCATCCATTGGAGTAACAAAAATCTCGACAACAAACTACCTTCCATAATGACAAGGCTACCATCCATTGGAGTAACAGAAATCTCAACAACAGACTAACTTCCATAATGATAAGGCTACCATCCATTGGAGTAACATAAATCTCAACGACAGACTACCTTCCATAATGACAAGGCTATCATCCATTGGAGTAACAAAAATATCAACAACATAATACCTTCCATAATGACAAGGCTAGCATCCATTGTAGTAACAAAAATATCGACAACAGACTACGTTCCATAATGACAAGGCTACCCTCCATTGGAGTAACAAAAATCTCCACAACTGACTATGTTCCATAATGAAAAGGCTACCATCCATTGGAGTAACAAAAATATCGACAACAAACTACCTTCCATAATGACAAGGCTACCATCCATTGGAGTAACAAAAATATCGACAACATACTATGTTCCATAATGACAAGGCTACCATCCATTGGAGTAATAAAAATATCGACAACAGACTACATTCCATAGTGATAAGGCTACCATCCATTATAGTAACAAAAATATCAACAATAAACTACCTTCCATAATGACAAGGCTACCATCCATTGGAGTAACAAAAATCTAGATAACAGACTACGTTCCATAATGACAAGGCTACCATCCATTAGAGTAACAAAAATCTCGATAACAGACTACGTTCCTTAATGATAAGGCTACCATCCATTAGAGTAACAAAAATATCGTCAACCGACTACCTTCTATTATGACAAGGTTACCATCAATTGGAATGAAAAAAATCTCGACAACAAACTAGCTTCCATAATGACAAGGCTACCATCCAATGGAATAACTTAAATTATGACAAAAGACTACCTTTCTTAATGAAAAGGCTTCCATCCGTCGGAGTAACAAAAATATCGACAACAAACTATGTTCCAAAATGACAAAGGCTACCGTCCATTGGAGTAACAAAAATCTCGACAACAAACTACCTTCCATAATGACAAGGCTACCATCCATTGGAGTAACAGAAATCTCAACAACAGACTAACTTCCATAATGACAAGGCTACCATCCATTGGAGTAACATAAATCTCAACAACATAATACCTTCCATAATGACAAGGCTAGCATCCATTGTAGTAACAAAAATATAGACAACAGACTACGTTCCATAATGACAAGGCTACCCTCCATTGGAGTAACAAAAATCTCCACAACTGACTATGTTCCATAATGAAAAGGCTACCATCCATTGGAGTAACAAAAATATCGACAACAAACTACCTTCCATAATGACAAGGCTACCATCCATTGGAGTAACAAAAATATCGACAACATACTATGTTCCATAATGACAAGGCTACCATCCATTGGAGTAATAAAAATATCGACAACAGACTACATTCCATAGTGATAAGGCTACCATCCATTATAGTAACAAAAATATCAACAATAAACTACCTTCCATAATGACAAGGCTACCATCCATTGGAGTAACAAAAATCTAGATAACAGACTACGTTCCATAATGACAAGCCTACCATCCATTAGAGTAACAAAAATCTCGATAACAGACTACGTTCCTTAATGATAAGGCTACCATCCATTAGAGTAACAAAAATCTCGACAACAGACTACCTTCTATAATGACAAGGTTACCATCAATTGGAATGAAAAAAATATCGACAACAAACTAGCTTCCATAATGACAAGGCTACCATCCAATGGAATAACTTAAATCTCGACAAAAGACTACCTTTCGTAATGAAAAGGCTTCCATCCGTTGGAGTAACAAAAATATCGACAACAAATTATGTTCCAAAATGACAAGGCTACCATCCATTGGAGTAACAAAAATCTCGACAACAGACTACCTTCCTTAATGACAAGGCTACCATCCATTGGAGTAACAGAAATTTCAACAACAGATTACCTTTCATAATGACAAGGCTACCATCCATTAGAGTAACAAAAATATCGACAACAGATTACGTTCCATAATGACAAGGCTACCATCCATTAGAGTAACAAAAATCTCGATAACAGACTACGTTCCTTAATGATAAGGCTACCATCCATTAGAGTAACAAAAATATCGACAACAGACTACCTTCCATAATGACAAGGATAGCATCCATTGGAATGAAAAAAATCTCGACAACAAACTAGCTTCCATAATGACAAGGCTACCATCCAATGGAATAATTTAAATATCGACAAAAGACTACGTTTCTTAATGAAAAGGCTTCCATCCGTCGGAGTAACAAAAATATCGACAACAAACTATGTTCCAAAATGACAAAGGCTACCATCCATTGGAGTAACAAAAATATCGACAACATACTATGTTCCATAATGACAAGGCTACCATCCATTGGAGTAATAAAAATATCGACAACAGACTACATACCATAGTGATAAGGCTACCATCCATTATAGTAACAAAAATATCAACAATAAACTACCTTCCATAATGACAAGGCTACCATCCATTGGAGTAACAAAAATCTAGATAACAGACTACGTTCAATAATGACAAGGCTACCATCCATTAGAGTAACAAAAATCTCGATAACAGACTACGTTCCTTAATGATAAGGCTACCATCCATTAGAGTAACAAAAATCTCGACAACAGACTACCTTCTATAATGACAAGGTTACCATCAATTGGAATGAAAAAAATATCGACAACAAACTAGCTTCCATAATGACAAGGCTACCATCCAATGGAATAACTTAAATCTCGACAAAAGACTACCTTTCGTAATGAAAAGGCTTCCATCCGTTGGAGTAACAAAAATATCGACAACAAATTATGTTCCAAAATGACAAGGCTACCATCCATTGGAGTAACAAAAATCTCGACAACAGACTACCTTCCTTAATGACAAGGCTACCATCCATTGGAGTAACAGAAATCTCAACAACAGATTACCTTTCATAATGACAAGGCTACCATCCATTAGAGTAACAAAAATATCGACAACAGATTACGTTCCATAATGACAAGGCTACCATCCATTAGAGTAACAAAAATCTCGATAACAGACTACGTTCCTTAATGATAAGGCTACCATCCATTAGAGTAACAAAAATATCGACAACAGACTACCTTCCATAATGACAAGGTTAGCATCCATTGGAATGAAAAAAATCTCGACAATAAACTAGCTTCCATAATGACAAGGCTACCATCCAATGGAATAATTTAAATATCGACAAAAGACTACGTTTCTTAATGAAAAGGCTTCCATCCGTCGGAGTAACAAAAATATCGACAACAAACTATGTTCCAAAATGACAAAGGCTACCATCCATTGGAGTAACAAAAATCTCGACAACAAACTACCTTCCATAATGACAAGGCTACCATCCATTGGAGTAACAGAAATCTCAACAACAGACTAACTTCCATAATGACAAGGCTACCATCCATTGGAGTAACATAAATCTCAACAACATAATACCTTCCATAATGACAAGGCTAGCATCCATTGTAGTAACAAAAATATCGACAATAGACTACGTTCCATAATGACAAGGCTACCCTCCATTGGAGCAACAAAAATCTCCACAACTGACTATGTTCCATAATGAAAAGGCTACCATCCATTGGAGTAACAAAAATATCGACAACAAACTACCTTCCATAATGACAAGGCTACCATCCATTGGAGTAACAAAAATATCGACAACATACTATGTTCCATAATGACAAGGCTACCATCCATTGGAGTAATAAAAATATCGACAACAGACTACATTCCATAGTGATAAGGCTACCATCCATTATAGTAACAAAAATATCAACAATAAATTACCTTCCATAATGACAAGGCTACCATCCATTGGAGTAACAAAAATCTAGATAACAGACTACGTTCCATAATGACAAGCCTACCATCCATTAGAGTAACAAAAATCTCGATAACAGACTACGTTCCTTAATGATAAGGCTACCATCCATTAGAGTAACAAAAATCTCGACAACAGACTACCTTCTATAATGACAAGGTTACCATCAATTGGAATGAAAAAAATATCGACAACAAACTAGCTTCCATAATGACAAGGCTACCATCCAATGGAATAACTTAAATCTCGACAAAAGACTACCTTTCGTAATGAAAAGGCTTCCATCCGTTGGAGTAACAAAAATATCGACAACAAATTATGTTCCAAAATGACAAGGCTACCATCCATTGGAGTAACAAAAATCTCGACAACAGACTACCTTCCTTAATGACAAGGCTACCATCCATTGGAGTAACAGAAATCTCAACAACAGATTACCTTTCATAATGACAAGGCTACCATCCATTAGAGTAACAAAAATATCGACAACAGATTACGTTCCATAATGACAAGGCTACCATCCATTAGAGTAACAAAAATCTCGATAACAGACTATGTTCCTTAATGATAAGGCTACCATCCATTAGAGTAACAAAAATATCGACAACAGACTACCTTCCATAATGACAAGGTTAGCATCCATTGGAATGAAAAAAATATCGACAACAAACTAGCTTCCATAATGACAAGGCTACCATCCAATGGAATAATTTAAATATCGACAAAAGACTACGTTTCTTAATGAAAAGGCTTCCATCCGTCGGAGTAACAAAAATATCGACAACAAACTATGTTCCAAAATGACAAAGGCTACCATCCATTGGAGTAACAAAAATCATGACAACAAACTACCTTCCATAATGACAAGGCTACCATCCATTGGAGTAACAGAAATCTCAACAACAGACTAACTTCCATAATGACAAGGCTACCATCCAATGGAGTAACAGAAATCTCAACGACAATCTACCTTCCATAATGACAAGGCTACCATCCATTGGAGTAACATAAATCTCAACAACATAATACCTTCCATAATGACAAGGCTAGCATCCATTGTAGTAACAAAAATATCGACAACAGACTACGTTCCATAATGACAAGGCTACCCTCCATTGGAGTAACAAAAATCTCCACAACTGACTATGTTCCATAATGAAAAGGCTACCATCCATTGGAGTAACAAAAATATCGACAACAAACTACCTTCCATAATGACAAGGCTACCATCCATTGGAGTAACAAAAATATCGACAACATACTATGTTCCATAATGACAAGGCTACCATCCATTGGAGTAATAAAAATATCGACAACAGACTACATTCCATAGTGATAAGGCTACCATCCATTATAGTAACAAAAATATCAACAATAAACTACCTTCCATAATGACAAGGCTACCATCCATTGGAGTAACAAAAATCTAGATAACAGACTATGTTCCATAATGACAAGGCTACCATCCATTAGAGTAACAAAAATCTCGATAACAGACTACGTTCCTTAATGATAAGGCTACCATCCATTAGAGTAACAAAAATCTCGACAACCGACTACCTTCTATAATGACAAGGTTACCATCAATTGGAATGAAAAAAATCTCGACAACAAACTAGCTTCCATAATGACAAGGCTACCATCCAATGGAATAACTTAAATTACGACAAAAGACTACCTTTCTTAATGAAAAGGCTTCCATCCGTCGGAGTAACAAAAATATCGACAACAAACTATGTTCCAAAATGACAAAGGCTACCATCCATTGGAGTAACAAAAATCTCGACAACAAACTACCTTCCATAATGACAAGGCTACCATCCATTGGAGTAACAGAAATCTCAACAACAGACTAACTTCCATAATGACAAGGCTACCATCCATTGGAGTAACATAAATCTCAACGACAGACTACCTTCCATAATGACAAGGCTATCATCCATTGGAGTAACAAAAATATCAACAACATAATACCTTCCATAATGACAAGGCTAGCATCCATTGTAGTAACAAAAATATCGACAACAGACTACGTTCCATAATGACAAGGCTACCCTCCATTGGAGTAACAAAAATCTCCACAACTGACTATGTTCCATAATGAAAAGGCTACCATCCATTGGAGTAACAAAAATATCGACAACAAACTACCTTCCATAATGACAAGGCTACCATCCATTGGAGTAACAAAAATATCGACAACATACTATGTTCCATAATGACAAGGCTACCATCCATTGGAGTAATAAAAATATCGACAACAGACTACATTCCATAGTGATAAGGCTACCATCCATTATAGTAACAAAAATATCAACAATAAACTACCTTCCATAATGACAAGGCTACCATCCATTGGAGTAACAAAAATCTAGATAACAGACTACGTTCCATAATGACAAGGCTACCATCCATTAGAGTAACAAAAATCTCGATAACAGACTACGTTCCTTAATGATAAGGCTACCATCCATTAGAGTAACAAAAATATCGACAACAGACTACCTTCCATAATGACAAGGTTAGCATCCATTGGAATGAAAAAAATATCGACAACAAACTAGCTTCCATAATGACAAGGCTACCATCCAATGGAATAATTTAAATATCGACAAAAGACTACGTTTCTTAATGAAAAGGCTTCCATCCGTCGGAGTAACAAAAATATCGACAACAAACTATGTTCCAAAATGACAAAGGCTACCATCCATTGGAGTAACAAAAATCATGACAACAAACTACCTTCCATAATGACAAGGCTACCATCCATTGGAGTAACAGAAATCTCAACAACAGACTAACTTCCATAATGACAAGGCTACCATCCAATGGAGTAACAGAAATCTCAACGACAGTCTACCTTCCATAATGACAAGGCTACCATCCATTGGAGTAACATAAATCTCAACAACATAATACCTTCCATAATGACAAGGCTAGCATCCATTGTAGTAACAAAAATATCGACAACAGACTACGTTCCATAATGACAAGGCTACCCTCCATTGGAGTAACAAAAATCTCCACAACTGACTATGTTCCATAATGAAAAGGCTACCATCCATTGGAGTAACAAAAATATCGACAACAAACTACCTTCCATAATGACAAGGCTACCATCCATTGGAGTAACAAAAATATCGACAACATACTATGTTCCATAATGACAAGGCTACCATCCATTGGAGTAATAAAAATATCGACAACAGACTACATTCCATAGTGATAAGGCTACCATCCATTATAGTAACAAAAATATCAACAATAAACTACCTTCCATAATGACAAGGCTACCATCCATTGGAGTAACAAAAATCTAGATAACAGACTATGTTCCATAATGACAAGGCTACCATCCATTAGAGTAACAAAAATCTCGATAACAGACTACGTTCCTTAATGATAAGGCTACCATCCATTAGAGTAACAAAAATCTCGACAACCGACTACCTTCTATAATGACAAGGTTACCATCAATTGGAATGAAAAAAATCTCGACAACAAACTAGCTTCCATAATGACAAGGCTACCATCCAATGGAATAACTTAAATTACGACAAAAGACTACCTTTCTTAATGAAAAGGCTTCCATCCGTCGGAGTAACAAAAATATCGACAACAAACTATGTTCCAAAATGACAAAGGCTACCATCCATTGGAGTAACAAAAATCTCGACAACAAACTACCTTCCATAATGACAAGGCTACCATCCATTGGAGTAACAGAAATCTCAACAACAGACTAACTTCCATAATGACAAGGCTACCATCCATTGGAGTAACATAAATCTCAACGACAGACTACCTTCCATAATGACAAGGCTATCATCCATTGGAGTAACAAAAATATCAACAACATAATACCTTCCATAATGACAAGGCTAGCATCCATTGTAGTAACAAAAATATCGACAACAGACTACGTTCCATAATGACAAGGCTACCCTCCATTGGAGTAACAAAAATCTCCACAACTGACTATGTTCCATAATGAAAAGGCTACCATCCATTGGAGTAACAAAAATATCGACAACAAACTACCTTCCATAATGACAAGGCTACCATCCATTGGAGTAACAAAAATATCGACAACATACTATGTTCCATAATGACAAGGCTACCATCCATTGGAGTAATAAAAATATCGACAACAGACTACATTCCATAGTGATAAGGCTACCATCCATTATAGTAACAAAAATATCAACAATAAACTACCTTCCATAATGACAAGGCTACCATCCATTGGAGTAACAAAAATCTAGATAACAGACTACGTTCCATAATGACAAGGCTACCATCCATTAGAGTAACAAAAATCTCGATAACAGACTATGTTCCTTAATGATAAGGCTACCATCCATTAGAGTAACAAAAATATCGTCAACCGACTACCTTCTATTATGACAAGGTTACCATCAATTGGAATGAAAAAAATCTCGAAAACAAACTAGCTTCCATAATGACAAGGCTACCATCCAATGGAATAACTTAAATTACGACAAAAGACTACCTTTCTTAATGAAAAGGCTTCCATCCGTCGGAGTAACAAAAATATCGACAACAAACTATGTTCCAAAATGACAAAGGCTACCATCCATTGGAGTAACAAAAATCTCGACAACAAACTACCTTCCATAATGACAAGGCTACCATCCATTGGAGTAACAGAAATATCAACAACAGACTAACTTCCATAATGACAAGGCTACCATCCATTGGAGTAACATAAATCTCAACAACATAATACCTTCCATAATGACAAGGCTAGCATCCATTGTAGTAACAAAAATATCGACAACAGACTACGTTCCATAATGACAAGGCTACCCTCCATTGGAGTAACAAAAATCTCCACAACTGACTATGTTCCATAATGAAAAGGCTACCATCCATTGGAGTAACAAAAATATCGACAACAAACTACCTTCCATAATGACAAGGCTACCATCCATTGGAGTAACAAAAATATCGACAACATACTATGTTCCATAATGACAAGGCTACCATCCATTGGAGTAACAAAAATCTCGACAACAAACTACCTTCCATAATGACAAGGCTACCATCCATTGGAGTAACAGAAATCTCAACAACAGACTAACTTCCATAATGACAAGGCTACCATCCATTGGAGTAACATAAATCTCCACGACAGACTACCTTCCATAATGACAAGGCTATCATCAATTGGAGTAACAAAAATATCAACAACATAATACCTTCCATAATGACAAGGCTAGCATCCATTGTAGTAACAAAAATATCGACAACAGACTACATTCCATAATGACAAGGCTACCCTCCATTGGAGTAACAAAAATCTCCACAACTGACTATGTTCCATAATGAAAAGGCTACCATCCATTGGAGTAACAAAAATATCGACAACAAACTACCTTCCATAATGACAAGGCTACCATCCATTGGAGTAACAAAAATATCGACAACATACTATGTTCCATAATGACAAGGCTACCATCCATTGGAGTAATAAAAATATCGACAACAGACTACATTCCATAGTGATAAGGCTACCATCCATTATAGTAACAAAAATATCAACAATAAACTACCTTCCATAATGACAAGGCTACCATCCATTGGAGTAACAAAAATCTAGATAACAGACTACGTTCCATAATGACAAGGCTACCATCCATTAGAGTAACAAAAATCTCGATAACAGACTACGTTCCTTAATGATAAGGCTACCATCCATTAGAGTAACAAAAATCTCGACAACCGACTACCTTCTATAATGACAAGGTTACCATCAATTGGAATGAAAAAAATATCGACAACAAACTAGCTTCCATAATGACAAGGCTATCATCCAATGGAATAACTTAAATCTCGACAAAAGACTACCTTTCATAATGAAAAGGCTTCCATCCGTTGGAGTAACAAAAATATCGACAACAAATTATGTTCCAAAATGACAAGGCTACCATCCATTGGAGTAACAAAAATCTCGACAACAGACTACCTTCCATAATGACAAGGCTACCATCCATTGGAGTAACAGAAATCTCAACAACAGATTACCTTTCATAATGACAAGGCTACCATCCATTAGAGTAACAAAAATATCGACAACAGATTACGTTCCATAATGACAAGGCTACCATCCATTAGAGTAACAAAAATCTCGATAACAGACTACGTTCCTTAATGATAAGGCTACCATCCATTAGAGTAACAAAAATATCGACAACAGACTACCTTCCATAATGACAAGGTTACCATCAATTGGAATGAAAAAAATCTCGACAACAAACTAGCTTCCATAATGACAAGGCTACCATCCAATGGAATAACTTAAATTACGACAAAAGACTACCTTTCTTAATGAAAAGGCTTCCATCCTTCGGAGTAACAAAAATATCGACAACAAACTATGTTCCAAAATGACAAAGGCTACCATCCATTGGAGTAACAAAAATCTCGACAACAAACTACCTTCTATAATGACAAGGCTACCATCCATTGGAGTAACAGAAATCTCAACAACAGACTAACTTCCATAATGACAAGGCTACCATCCATTGGAGTAACATAAATCTCAACGACAGACTACCTTCCATAATGACAAGGCTATCATCCATTGGAGTAACAAAAATATCAACAACATAATACCTTCCATAATGACAAGGCTAGCATCCATTGTAGTAACAAAAATATAGACAACAGACTATGTTCCATAATGACAAGGCTAACCTCCATTGGAGTAACAAAAATCTCCACAACTGACAATGTTCCATAATGACAAGGCTACCATCCATTGGAGTAACAAAAATATCGACAACAGAATACCTTACAAAATGACAAGGCTACCATCCATTGGAGTAACAAAAATATCGACAACATACTACGTTCCATAATGACAAGGCTACCATCCATTGGAGTAACAAAAATATCGACAACAGACTACGTTCCATAGTGATAAGGCTACCATCCATTAGAGTAACAAAAATATCAACAATAAACTACCTTCCATAATGACAAGGCTACCATCCATTGGAGTAACAAAAATCTAGATAACAGACTATGTTCCATAATGACAAGGCTACCATCCATTAGAGTAACAAAAATCTCGATAACAGACTACGTTCCTTAATGATAAGGCTACCATCAATTAGAGTAACAAAAATCTCGACAATAGACTACCTTCCATAATGACAAGGCTACCATCCATTGGAGTAACAAAAATATCGACAACATATTACATTCCATAATGACAAGGCTACCATCCATTGGAGTAACAAAAATATCGACAATAGACTACGTTCCATAGTGATAAAGCTACCATCCATTAGAGTAACAAAAATATCAACAATAAACTACCTTCCATAATGACAAGGCTACCATCCATTGGAGTAACAAAAATCTAGATAACAGACTATGTTCCATAATGACAAGGCTACCATCCATTAGAGTAACAAAAATCTCGATAACAGACTACGTTCCTTAATGATAAGGCTACCATCCATTAGAGTAACAAAAATCTCGACAACAGACTACCTTCCATAATGACAACGTTACCATCCATTGGAAAGAAAAAAATATCGACAACAGACTAGCTTCCATAATGACAAGGCTACCATCCAATGGAATAACTTAAATCTCGACAAAAGACTACCTTTCGTAGTGAAAAGGCTTCCATCCGTTGGAGTAACAAAAATATCGACAACAAATTATGTTCCAAAATGACAAGGCTACCATCCATTGGAGTAACAAAAATCTCGACAACAGACTACCTTCCATAATGACAAGGCTATCATCCATTGGAGTAACAGAAATCTCAATAACATATTACGTTCCATAATGACAAGGCTACCATCCATTAGAATAACAAAAATATCGACAACAGATTACGTTCCATAATTACAAGGCTACCATCCATTAGAGTAACAAAAATATCGATAACAGACTACGTTCCTTAATGATAAGGCTACCATCCATTAGAGTAACAAAAATATCGACAACAGACTACCTTCCATAATGACAAGGTTACCTTCCATTGGAATGAAAAAAATCTCGACAACAAACAAGCTTCCATAATGACAAGGCTACCATCCAATGGAATAACTTAAATATCGACAAAAGACTACCTTTCTTAATGAAAAGGCTTCCATCCGTCCGAGTAACAAAAATATCGACAACAAACTATGTTCCAAAATGACAAAGGCTACCATCCATTGGAGTAACAAAAATCTCGACAACAAACTACCTTCCATAATGAAAAGGCTACCATCCATTGGAGTAACAGAAATCTCAACAACAGACTAACTTCCATAATGACAAGGCTACCATCCATTGGAGTAACATAAATCTCAACGACAGTCTACCTTCCATAATGACAAGGCTATCATCCATTGGAGTAACAAAAATATCAAAAACATAATACCTTCCATAATGATAAGGCTAGCATTCATTGTAGTAACAAAAATATCGACAACAGACTACATTCCATAATGACAAGGCTACCCTCCATTGGAGTAACATAAATCTCCACAACTGACTATGTTCCATAATGAAAAGGCTACCATCCATTGGAGTAACAAAAATATCGACAACAAACTACCTTCCATAATGACAAGGCTACCATCCATTGGAGTAACAAAAATATCGACAACATACTATGATCCATAATGACAAGGCTACCATCCATTGGAGTAATAAAAATATCGACAACAGACTACATTCCATAGTGATAAGGCTACCATCCATTATGGTAACAAAAATATCAACAATAAACTACCTTCCATAATGACAAGGCTACCATCCATTGGAGTAACAAAAATCTAGATAACAGACTACGTTCCATAATGACAAGGCTACCATCCATTAGAGTAACAAAAATCTCGATAACAGACTACGTTCCTTAATGATAAGGTTGCCATCCATTAGAGTAACAAAAATCTCGACAACAGACTACCTTCCATAATGACAAGGTTACCATCAATTGGAATGAAAAAAATATCGACAACAAACTAGCTTCCATAATGACAAGGCTACCATCCAATGGAATAACTTAAATCTCGACAAAAGACTACCTTTCGTAATGAAAAGGCTTCCATCCTTTGGAGTAACAAAAATATCGACAACAAATTATGTTTCAAAATGACAAGGCTACCATCCATTGGAGTAACAAAAATCTCGACAACAGACTACCTTCCATAATGACAAGGCTACCATCCATTGGAGTAACAGGAATCTCAACAACAGATTACCTTTCATAATGACAAGGCTACCATCCATTAGAGTAACAAAAATATCGACAACAGATTACGTTCCATAATGACAAGGCTACCATCCATTAGAGTAACAAAAATCTCGATAACAGACTACGTTCCTTAATGATAAGGCTACCATCCATTAGAGTAACAAAAATATCGACAACAGACTACCTTCCATAATGACAAGGTTACCATCAATCGGAATGAAAAAAATCTCGACAACAACCTAGCTTCCATAATGACAAGGCTACCATCCAATGGAATAACTTAAATATCGACAAAAGACTACCTTTCTTAATGAAAAGGCTTCCATCCGTCGGAGTAACAATAATATCGACAACAAACTATGTTCCAAAATGACAAAGGCTACCATCCATTGGAGTAACAAAAATCTCGACAACAAACTACCTTCCATAATGACAAGACTACCATCCATTGGAGTAAGAGAAATCTCAACAACAGACTAACTTCCATAATGACAAGGCTACCATCCATTGGAGTAACATAAATCTCAACGACAGACTACCTTCCATAATGACAAGGCTATCATCCATTGGAGTAACAAAAATATCAACAACATAATACCTTCCATAATGACAAGGCTAGCATCCATTGTAGTAACAAAAATATAGACAACAGACTATGTTCCATAATGACAAGGCTACCCTCCATTGGAGTAACAAAAATCTCCACAACTGACTATGTTCCATAATGACAAGGCTACCATCCATTGGAGTAACAAAAATATCTACAACAGACTACCTTACAATATGACAAGGCTACCATCCATTGGAGTAACAAAAATATCGACAACATACTACGTTCCATAATGACAAGTCTACCATCCATTGGAGTAACAAAAATATCGACAACAGACTACGTTCCATAGTGATAAGGCTACCATCCATTATAGTAACAAAAATACAAACAATAAACTACCTTCCATAATGACAAGGCTACCATCCATTGGAGTAACAAAAATCTAGATAACAGACTACGTTCCATAATGACAAGGCTACCATCTATTAGAGTAACAAAAATCTCGATAACAGACTACGTTCCTTAATGATAAGGCTACCATCCATTAGAGTAACAAAAATCTCGACAACAGACTACCTTCCATAATGACAAGGTTACCATCAATTGGAATGAAAAAAATATCGACAACAAACTAGCTTCCATAATGACAAGGCTACCATCCAATGGAATAACTTAAATCTCGACAAAAGACTACCTTTCATAATGAAAAGGCTTCCATCCGTTGGAGTAACAAAAATATCGACAACAAATTATGTTCCAAAATGACAAGGCTACCATCCATTGGAGTAACAAAAATCTCGACAACAGACTACCTTCCATAATGACAAGGCTACCATCCATTGGAGTAACAGGAATCTCAACAACAGATTACCTTTCATAATGACAAGGCTACCATCCATTAGAGTAAGAAAAATATCGACAACAGATTACGTTCCATAATGACAAGGCTACCATACATTAGAGTAACAAAAATCTCGATAACAGACTACGTTCCTTAATGATAAGGCTACCATCCATTAGAGTAACAAAAATATATACAACAGACTACCTTCCATAATGACAAGGTTACCATCAATTGGAATGAAAAAAACTCGACAACAAACTAGCTTCAATAATGACAAGGCTACCATCCAATGGAATAACATAAATATCGATAAAGACTACCTTTCTTAATGGAAAGGCTTCCATCCGTCGGAGTAACAAAAATATCGACAACAAACTATGTTCCAAAATGACAAAGGCTACCATCCATTGGAGTAACCAAAATCTCGACAACAAACTACCTTCCATAATGACAAGACTACCATCCATTGGAGTAATAGAAATCTCAACAACAGACTAACTTCCATAATGACAAGGCTACCATCCATTGGAGTAACATAAATCTCAACGACAGACTACCTTCCATAATGACAAGGCTATCATCCATTGGAGTAACAAAAATATCAACAACATAATACCTTCCATAATGACAAGGCTAGCATCCATTGTAGTAACAAAAATATAGACAACAGACTATGTTCCATAATGACAAGGCTACCCTCCATTGGAGTAACAAAAATCTCCACAACTGACTATGTTCTATAATGACAAGGCTACCATCCATTGGAGTAACAAAAATATCTACAACAGACTACCTTACAAAATGACAAGGCTACCATCCATTGGAGTAACAAAAATATCGACAACATACTACGTTCCATAATGACAAGTCTACCATCCATTGGAGTAACAAAAATATCGACAACAGACTACGTTCCATAGTGATAAGGCTACCATCCATTAGAGTAACAAAAATACCAACAATAAACTACCTTCCATAATGACAAGGCTACCATCCATTGGAGTAACAAAAATCTAGATAATAGACTACGTTCCATAATGACAAGGCTACCATCTATTAGAGTAACAAAAATCTCGATAACAGACTACGTTCCTTAATGATAAGGCTACCATCCATTAGAGTAACAAAAATCTCGACAACAGACTACCTTCCATAATGACAAGGTTACCATCAATTGGAATGAAAAAAATATCGACAACAAACTAGCTTCCATAATGACAAGGCTACCATCCAATGGAATAACATAAATCTCGACAAAAGACTACCTTTCATAATGAAAACGCTTCCATCCGTTGGAGTAACAAAAATATCGACAACAAATTATGTTCCAAAATGACAAGGCTACCATCCATTAGAGTAACAAAAATCTCGACAACAGACTACCTTCCATAATGACAAGGCTACCATCCATTGGAGTAACAGGAATCTCAACAACAGATTACCTTTCATAATGACAAGGCTACCATCCATTAGAGTAACAAAAATATCGACAACAGATTACGTTCCATAATGACAAGGCTACCATACATTAGAGTAACAAAAATCTCGATAACAGACTACGTTCCTTAATGATAAGGCTTCCATCCATTAGAGTAACAAAAATATCGACAACAGACTACCTTCCATAATGACAAGGTTACCATCAATTGGAATGAAAAAAACTCGACAACAAACTAGCTTCCATAATGACAAGGCTACCATCCAATGGAATAACTTAAATATCGATAAAAGACTACCTTTCTTAATGGAAAGGCTTCCATCCGTCGGAGTACCAAAAATATCAACAACAAACTATGTTCCAAAATGACAAAGGCTACCATCCATTGGAGTAACAAAAATCTCGACAACAAACTACCTTCCATAATGACAAGGCTACCATCCATTGGAGTAATAGAAATCTCAACAACAGACTAACTTCCATAATGACAAGGCCACCATCCATTGGAGTAACATAAATCTCAACGACAGACTACCTTCCATAATGACAAGGCTATCATCCATTGGAGTAACAAAAATATCAACAACATAATACCTTCCATAATGACAAGGCTAGCATCCATTGTAGTAACAAAAATATAGACAACAGACTATGTTCCTTAATGACAAGGCTACCCTCCATTGGAGTAACAAAAATCTCCACAACTGACTATGTTCCATAATGACAAGGCTACCATCCATTGGAGTAACAAAAATATCGACAACAGACTACCTTACAAAATGACAAGGCTACCATCCATTGGAGTAACAAAAATATCGATAACAGACTACCTTACAAAATGACAAGGCTACCATCCATTGGAGTAACAAAAATATCGACAACATACTACGTTCCATAATGACAAGGCTACCATCCATTGGAGTAACAAAAATATCAACAATAAACTACCTTCCATAATGACAAGGCTACCATCCATTGGAGTAACAAAAATCTAGATAACAGACTACATTCCATAATGACAAGGCTGCCATCCATTAGAGTAACAAAAATCTCGATAACAGACTACGTTCCTTAATGATAAGGCTACCATCCATTAGAATAACAAACATCTCGACAACAGACTACCTTCCATAATGACAAGGTTACCATCCATTGGAATGAAAAAAATATCGACAACAAACTAGCTTCCATATTGACAAGGCTACTATCCAATGGAATAACTTAAATCTCGACAAAAGACTACCTTTCGTAATGAAAAGGCTTCCATCCGTTGGAGTAACAAAAATATCGACAACAAATTATGTTCCAAAATGACAAGGCTACCATCCATTGGAGTAACAAAAATGTCGACAACAGACTACCTTCCATAATGACAAAGCTACCATCCATTGGAGTAATAGAAATCTCAACAATAGATTACGTTCCATAATGACAAGGCTACCATCCATTAGAGTAACAAAAATATCGACAACAGATTACGTTCCATAATGACAAGGCTACCATCCATTAGAGTAACAAAAATCTCGATAACAGACTACGTTCCTTAATGATAAGGCTACCATCCATTAGAGTAACAAAACTATCGACAACAGACTACCTTTCATAATGACAAGGTTACCATCCATTGGAATGAAAAAAATCTCGACAACAAACTAGCTTCCATAATGAAAAGGCTACCATCCAATGGAATAACTTAAATATCGATAAAAGACTACCTTTCTTAATGAAAAGGCTTCCATCCGTCAGAGTACCAAAAATATCGACAACAAACTATGTTCCAAAATGACAAAGGCTACTATCCATTGGAGTAACAAAAATCTCGACAACAAACTACCTTCCATAATGACAAGGCTACCATCCATTGGAGTAACATAAATCTCAACAACAGACTAACTTCCATAATGACAAGGCTACCATCCATTGGAGTAACATAAATCTCAACGACAGACTACCTTCCATAATGACAAGGCTATCATCCATTGGAGTAACAAAAATATCAACATAATAATACCTTCCATAATGACAAGGCTAGCATCCATTGTAGTAACAAAAATATAGACAACAGACTATGTTCCATAATGACAAGGCTACCCTCCATTGGAGTAACAAAAATCTCCACAACTGACTATGTTCCATAATGACAAGGCTACCATCCATTGGAGTAACAAAAATATCTACAACAGACTACCTTACAAAATGACAAGGCTACCATCCATTGGAGTAACAAAAATATCAACAACATACTACGTTCCATAATGACAAGTCTACCATCCATTGGAGTAACAAAAATATCGACAACAGACTACGTTCCATAGTGATAAGGCTACCATCCATTAGAGTAACAAAAATACCAACAATAAACTACCTTCCATAATGACAAGGCTACCATCCATTGGAGTAACAAAAATCTAGATAACAGATTACGTTCCATAATGACAAGGCTACCATCTATTAGAGTAACAAAAATCTCGATAACAGACTACGTTCCTTAATGATAAGGCTACCATCCATTAGAGTAACAAAAATCTAGACAACAGACTACCTTCCATAATGACAAGGTTACCATCAATTGGAATGAAAAAAATATCGACAACAAACTAGCTTCCATAATGACAAGGCTACCATCCAATGGAATAACTTAAATCTCGACAAAAGACTACCTTTCATAATGAAAAGGCTTCCATCCGTTGGAGTAACAAAAATATCGACAACAAATTATGTTCCAAAATGACAAGGCTACCATCCATTGGAGTAACAAAAATCTCGACAACAGACTACCTTCCATAATGACAAGGCTACCATCCATTGGAGTAACAGAAATCTCAACAACAGATTACGTTCCATAATGACAAGGCTACCATCCATTAGAGTAACAAAAATCTCGATAACAGACTACGTTCCTTAATGATAAGGCTACCATCCATTAGAGTAACAAAATTATCGACAACAGACTACCTTTCATAATGACAAGGTTACCATCCATTGGAATGAAAAAAATCTCGACAACAAACTAGCTTCCATAATGAAAAGGCTACCATCCAATGGAATAACTTAAATATCGATAAAAGACTACCTTTCTTAATGAAAAGGCTTCCATCCGTCAGAGTACCAAAAATATCGACAACAAACTATGTTCCAAAATGACAAAGGCTACTATCCATTGGAGTAACAAAAATCTCGACAACAAACTACCTTCCATAATGACAAGGCTACCATCCATTGGAGTAACAGAAATCTCAACAACAGACTAACTTCCATAATGACAAGGCTACCATCCATTGGAGTAACATAAATCTCAACGACAGACTACCTTCCATAATGACAAGGCTATCATCCATTGGAGTAACAAAAATATCAACAACATAATACCTTCCATAATGACAAGGCTAGCATCAATTGTAGTAACTAAAATATCGACAACAGACTACGTTCCATAATGACAAGGCTACCCTCCATTGGAGTAACAAAAAATCTCCACAACTGACTATGTTCCATAATGACAAGGCTACCATCCATTGGAGTAACAAAAATATCGACAACATACTACCTTCCATAATGACAAGGCTACCATCCATTGGAGTAACAAAGAAATCGACAATAGACTACCTTCAATAATGAAAAGGCTAACATCCATTGGTGTAACAAAATTTCTCGACAACAGACTACCTTCCATAATGACAAGGCTACGATCCATTAGAGTAACAAAAATCTTGACAACAGACTACCTTCCATAATTACCAGGCTACCATCCATTAGAGTAGTGAAAATATCAACAAGAGACTACCTTCCATAATGACAAGGCTACCATCCATTGGAGTAATGAAAATATCAACAAGAGACTACCTTCCATAATGACAAGGCTACCATCCATTGCAGTAATGAAAATATCAACAAGAGACTACCTTACATAATGACAAGGCTACCAACCATTGGAGTGACAAAAACCTCGACAACAGACTACCTTCCATAATGACAAGGCTACCATCCATTGGAGTAACAAAAATATCGACAACAGACTACCTTCCATAATGAAAAGCCTACCATCCATTGGAGTAACAAAAATCTCGACAACATAATGACTAGGCTACCTTCCATTGGAGTAAAAAACATATCGACAGTAGACTACCTTCCATAATGACAAGGCTACCATCCACTAGAGTGACAAAAATCTCGACAACAGACTACCTTCCATAATGACAATGCTACCATCCATTGGAGTAACAAAAATCTCGAAAACAGACTACCTTTCATAATGACAAGGCTAAAATCCATTGGAGTAACAAAAATCTCGACAAAGAACTACCTTTCATAATGACAAGGCCACCATCCATTGTAGTAACAAAAATATCAACAACAAACTGGTTTCCATAATGACAAGGCTACCATCCATTGGAGTAACAAAAATATCGACAGCAGACTACATTCCATAATGACAAGGCTACCATCCATTGGAGTAACAAAAATATCGACAACAGACTACCTTTCATGATGAAAACCCTGCCATCCATTGTAGTAAGAAAAATATCGACAACAAACTATGTTCCATAATGACGAGGCTACCATCCATTGGAGTAACAAAAATATCGACAACGGACTACCTTCCATAATGACAAGGCTACCATCCATTGGAGTAACAAAAATATCGACAACAGACTACCTTCCATAATGAAAAGCCTACCATCCATTGGAGTAACAAAAATCTCGACAACAGAATACCTTCCATAATGACTAGGCTACCTTCCATTGGAGTAACAAAGATATCGAAAATAGACTACCTTCCATAATGACAAGGCTACCATCCACTGGAGTGACAAAAATCTCGACAATAGACTACCTTCCATAATGATAAGGCTACCATCCATTGGAGTAACAAAAATCTCGAAAACAGACTACCTTCCATAATGACAAGGCTAAAATCCATTGGAGTAACAAAAATCTCGACAACAAACTACCTTCCATAATGACAAGGCTACCATTCATTGTAGTAACAAAAATATCGACAACAAACTAGTTTCCATAATGACAAGGCTACCATCAATTGGAGTAACAAAAATATCGACGGCAGACTACATTCCATAATGACAAGGCTACCATCCATTGGAGTAACAAAAATATCGACAACAGACTACCTTCCATGATGAAAAGCCTACAATCCATTGTAGTATGAAAAATATCGACAACAAACTATGTTCCATAATGACCAGGCTACCATCCATTGGAGTAACAAAAATATCGACAATGGACTACCTTCCATAATGAAAAGGCTACCATCCATTAGAGTAACAAAAATCTCGAAAACAGAATACCTTCCATAATGAAAAGCCTACAATCCATTGGAGTAACAAAAATCTCGACAACAGAATACCTTCCATAATGACTAGGCTACCTTCCATTGGAGTAACAAAGATATCGACAATAGACTACCTTCCATAATGACAATGCTACCATCCACTGGAGTGACAAAAATCTCGACAACAGACTACCTTCCATAATGAGAAGACTACCATCCATTGGAGTAACAAAAATCTCGAAAATAGACCACCTTCCATAATGACAAGGCTAAAATCCATTGGAGTAAAAAAATCTCGACAACAAACTACCTTCCATAATGACAAGGCTACCATCCATTGTAGTAACAAAAATATCGACAACAAACTATGTTCCATAATGACGAGGCTACCATCCATTGGAGTAACAAAAATATCGACAACATACTACCTTCCATAATGACAAGGCTACCATCCATTGGAGTAACAAAGAAATCGACAATAGACTACCTTCAATAATGAAAAGGCTAACATCCATTGGTGTAACAAAATTTCTCGACAACAGACTACCTTCCATAATGACAAGGCTACGATCCATTAGAGTAACAAAAATCTTGACAACAGACTACCTTCCATAATTACCAGGCTACCATCCATTAGAGTAGTGAAAATATCAACAAGAGACTACCTTCCATAATGACAAGGCTACCATCCATTGGAGTAATGAAAATATCAACAAGAGACTACCTTCCATAATGACAAGGCTACCATCCATTGCAGTAATGAAAATATCAACAAGAGACTACCTTACATAATGACAAGGCTACCAACCATTGGAGTGACAAAAACCTCGACAACAGACTACCTTCCATGATGACAAGGCTACCATCCATTGGAGTAACAAAAATATCGACAACAGACTACCTTCCATAATGAAAAGCCTACCATCCTTTGGAGTAACAAAAATCTCGACAACATAATGACTAGGCTACCTTCCATTGGAGTAAAAAACATATCGACAGTAGACTACCTTCCATAATGACAAGGCTACCATCCACTAGAGTGACAAAAATCTCGACAACAGACTACCTTCCATAATGACAATGCTACCATCCATTGGAGTAACAAAAATCTCGAAAACAGACTACCTTTCATAATGACAAGGCTAAAATCCATTGGAGTAACAAAAATCTCGACAAAGAACTACCTTTCATAATGACAAGGCCACCATCCATTGTAGTAACAAAAATATCAACAACAAACTGGTTTCCATAATGACAAGGCTACCATCCATTGGAGTAACAAAAATATCGACAGCAGACTACATTCCATAATGACAAGGCTACCATCCATTGGAGTAACAAAAATATCGACAACAGACTACCTTTCATGATGAAACCCCTGCCATCCATTGTAGTAAGAAAAATATCGACAACAAACTATGTTCCATAATGACGAGGCTACCATCCATTGGAGTAACAAAAATATCGACAACGGACTACCTTCCATAATGACAAGGCTACCATCCATTGGAGTAACAAAAATATCGACAACAAACTACCTTCCATAATGAAAAGCCTACCATCCATTGGAGTAACGAAAATCTCGACAACAGAATACCTTCCATAATGACTAGGCTACCTTCCATTGGAGTAACAAATATATCGACAATAGACTAGCTTCCATAATGATAATGCTACCATCCACTGGAGTGACAAAAATATAGACAACAGACTACCTTCCATAATGACAAGGCTACCATCCATTGGAGTAACAAAAATCTCGAAAACAGACTACCTTCCATAATGACGAGGCTAAAATCCATTGGAGTAACAAAAATCTCGACAACAAACTACCTTCCATAATGACAAGGCTACCATCCATTGTAGTAACAAAAATATCGACAACAAACTATGTTCCATAATGACGAGGCTACCATCCATTGGAGTAACAAAATATCTACAACAGACTACCTTCCATAAAGACAAGGCTACCATCCATTGGAGTAACAAAGAAATCGACAATAGACTACCTTCCATAATGACAAGGCTAACATCCATTAGTGTAACAAAATATCTCGACAACAGACTACCTTCCATAATGACAAGGCTATGATCCATTAGAGTAACAAAAATATCGACAACATACTACCTTCCATAATGACAAGGCTACCATCCATTGGAGTAACAAAGAAATCGACAATAGACTACCTTGAATAATGAAAAGGCTAACATCCATTGGTGTAACAAAAATTTCTCGACAACAGACTACCTTCCATAATGACAAGGCTACGATCCATTAGAGTAACAAAAATCTTGACAACAGACTACCTTCCATAATTACCAGGCTACCATCCATTAGAGTAGTGAAAATATCAACAAGAGACTACCTTCCATAATGACAAGGCTACCATCCATTGGAGTAATGAAAATATCAACAAGAGACTACCTTCCATAATGACAAGGCTACCATCCATTGCAGTAATGAAAATATCAACAAGAGACTACCTTACATAATGACAAGGCTACCAACCATTGGAGTGATAAAAACCTCGACAACAGACTACCTTCCATAATGACAAGGCTACCATCCATTGGAGTAACAAAAATATCGACAACAGACTACCTTCCATAATGAAAAGCCTACCATCCATTGGAGTAACAAAAATCTCGACAACATAATGACTAGGCTACCTTCCATTGGAGTAAAAAACATATCGACAATAGACTACCTTCCATAATGACAAGGCTACCATCCACTGGAGTGACAAAAATCTCGACAACAGACTACCTTCCATAATGACAATGCTACCATCCATTGGAGTAACAAAAATCTCGAAAACAGACTACCTTCCATAATGACAAGGCTAAAATCCATTGGAGTAACAAAAATCTCGACAACAAACTACCTTTCATAATGACAAGACCACCATCCATTGTAGTAACAAAAATATCAACAACAAACTTGTTTCCATAATGACAAGGCTACCATCCATTGGAGTAACAAAAATATCGACAACGGACTACCTTCCATAATGACAAGGCTACCATCCATTGGAGTAACAAAAATATCGACAACAAACTACCTTCCATAATGAAAAGCCTACCATCCATTGGAGTAACAAAAATCTCGACAACAGAATACCTTCCATAATGACTAGGCTACCTTCCATTGGAGTAACAAATATATCGACAATAGACTACCTTCCATAATGACAATGCTACCATCCACTGGAGTGACAAAAATATAGACAACAGACTACCTTCCATAATGACAAGGCTACCATCCATTGGAGTAACAAAAATCTCGAAAACAGACTACCTTCCATAATGACGAGGCTAAAATCCATTGGAGTAACAAAAATCTCGACAACAAACTACCTTCCATAATGACAAGGCTACCATCCATTGTAGTAACAAAAATATCGACAACAAACTACCTTCCATAATGAAAAGCCTACCATCCATTGGAGTAACAAAAATCTCGAAAACAGAATACCTTCCATAATGACTAGGCTACCATCCATTGGAGTAACAAAAATATTGACAATAGAGTACCTTCCATAATGAAAAGGCTACCATCCATTGGAGTGACAAAAATCTCGACAACAGACTACCTTCCATAAGGACAAGGCTACCATCCATTGGAGTAACAAAAATCTCAAAAACAGACTACCTTCCATAATGACAAGGCTAAAATCCATTTGAGTAACAAAAACCTCGACAACATACTACATTCCATAATGAAAAGCCTACCATCTATTGGAGTAACAAAAATCTCGAGAACAGAATGCCTTCCATAACGACTAGGCTACCATCCATTAGAGTAACAAAGATATCGACAACAGACTACCTTTTATAATGACAAGGCTACCATAAATTGTAATAACCAAAATCTGGACAACAGACTACCTTCCATAATGACAAGGCTACCATACATTGTAGTAACAAAAATCTCGACAGCAGACTACCTTCCAGAATGACAATGCTACCATCCATTGGAGTAACAAAAATCTCGACAATAGACTACCTTCCATAATAAAAAGGCTATCATCCATTGTAGTAACAAAAATATCGACAACAGAATACCTTCCATAATGACTAGGCTACCATCCATTGGAGTAACAAAGAAATCGACAATAGACTACCTTCCATAATGACAAGGCTAACATCCATTGGAGTAACAAAATTTCTCGACAACAGACTACCTTCCATAATGACAAGGCTACGATACATTAGAGTAACAAAAATCTGGACAAATGAATACCTTCCATAATGACAAGGCTACCATCCATTAGAGTAGTGAAAATATCAACAAGAGACTACCTTCCATAATAACAAGGCTACCATTCATTGGAGTAATGAAAATATCAACAAGAGACTACCTTCCATAATGACAAGGCTACCATCCATTACAGTAATGAAAATATCAACAAGAGACTACCTTACATAATGACAAGGCTACCAACCATTGCAGTGACAAAAACCTCGACAACAGACTACCTTCCATAATGACAAGGCTACCATCCATTGGAGTAACAAAAATATCGACAACAGACTACCTTCCATAATGAAAAGCCTACCATCCATTGGAGTAACAAAAATCTCGACAACAGAATACCTTCCATAATGACTAGGCTACCTTCCATTGGAGTAACAAAGATATCGAAAATAGACTACCTTCCATAATGACAAGGCTACCATCCACTGGAGTGACAAAAATCTCGACAATAGACTACCTTCCATAATGATAAGGCTACCATCCATTGGAGTAACAAAAATCTCGAAAACAGACTACCTTCCATAATGACAAGGCTAAAATCCATTGGAGTAACAAAAATCTCGACAACAAACTACCTTCCATAATGACAAGGCTACCATTCATTGTAGTAACAAAAATATCGACAACAAACTAGTTTCCATAATGACAAGGCTACCATCCATTGGAGTAACAAAAATATCGACGGCAGACTACATTCCATAATGACAAGGCTACCATCCATTGGAGTAACAAAAATATCGACAACGGACTACCTTCCATGATGAAAAGCCTACCATCCATTGTAGTATGAAAAATATCGACAACAAACTATGTTCCATAATGACGAGGCTACCATCCATTGGAGTAACAAAAATATCGACAATGGACTACCTTCCATAATGAAAAGGCTACCATCCATTGGAGTAACAAAAATCTCGAAAACAGAATACCCTCCATAATGAAAAGCCTACAATCCATTGGAGTAACAAAAATCTCGACAACAGAATACCTTCCATAATGACTAGGCTACCTTCCATTGGAGTAACAAAGATATCGACAATAGACTACCTTCCATAATGACAATGCTACCATCCACTGGAGTGACAAAAATCTCGACAACAGACTACCTTCCATAATGAGAAGACTACCATCCATTGGAGTAACAAAAATCTCGAAAATAGACCACCTTCCATAATGACAAGGCTAAAATCCATTGGAGTAAAAAAATCTCGACAACAAACTACCTTCCATAATGACAAGGCTACCATCCATTGTAGTAACAAAAATATCGACAACAAACTATGTTCCATAATGACGAGGCTACCATCCATTGGAGTAACAAAAATATCGACAACATACTACCTTCCATAATGACAAGGCTACCATCCATTGGAGTAACAAAGAAATCGACAATAGACTACCTTCAATAATGAAAAGGCTAACATCCATTGGTGTAACAAAATTTCTCGACAACAGACTACCTTCCATAATGACAAGGCTACGATCCATTAGAGTAACAAAAATCTTGACAACAGACTACCTTCCATAATTACCAGGCTACCATCCATTAGAGTAGTGAAAATATCAACAAGAGACTACCTTCCATAATGACAAGGCTACCATCCATTGGAGTAATGAAAATATCAACAAGAGACTACCTTCCATAATGACAAGGCTACCATCCATTGCAGTAATGAAAATATCAACAAGAGACTACCTTACATAATGACAAGGCTACCAACCATTGGAGTGACAAAAACCTCGACAACAGACTACCTTCCATAATGACAAGGCTACCATCCATTGGAGTAACAAAAATATCGACAACAGACTACCTTCCATAATGAAAAGCCTACCATCCATTGGAGTAACAAAAATCTCGACAACATAATGACTAGGCTACCTTCCATTGGAGTAAAACACATATCGACAGTAGACTACCTTCCATAATGACAAGGCTACCATCCACTAGAGTGACAAAAATCTCGACAACAGACTACCTTCCTTAATGACAATGCTACCATCCATTGGAGTAACAAAAACCTCGAAAATAGACTACCTTTCATAATGACAAGGCTAAAATCCATTGGAGTAACAAAAATCTCGACAAAGAACTACCTTCCATAATGACAAGGCCACCATCCATTGTAGTAACAAAAATATCAACAACAAACTGGTTTCCATAATGACAAGGCTACCATCCATTGGAGTAACAAAAATATCGACAGCAGACTACATTCCATAATGACAAGGCTACCATCCATTGGAGTAACAAAAATATCGACAACAGACTACCTTTCATGATGAAAACCCTTCCATCCATTGTAGTAAGAAAAATATCGACAACAAACTATGTTCCATAATGACGAGGCTACCATCCATTGGAGTAACAAAAATATCGACAACGGACTACCTTCCATAATGACAAGGCTACCATCCATTGGAGTAAAAAAAATATCGACAACAAACTACCTTCCATAATGAAAAGCCTACCATCCATTAGAGTAACAAAAATCTCGACAACAGAATACCTTCCATAATGACTAGGCTACCTTCCATTGGAGTAACAAATATATCGACAATAGACTACCTTCCATAATGACAATGCTACCATCCACTGGAGTGACAAAAATATAGACAACAGACTACCTTCCATAATGACAAGGCTACCATCCATTGGAGTAACAAAAATCTCGAAAACAGACTACCTTCCATAATGACGAGGCTAAAATCCATTGGAGTAACAAAAATCTCGACAACAAACTACCTTCCATAATGACAAGGCTACCATCCATTGTAGTAACAAAAATATCGACAACAAACTATGTTCCATAATGACGAGGCTACCATCCATTGGAGTAACAAAAATATCTACAACAGACTACCTTCCATAAAGACAAGGCTACCATCCATTGGAGTAACAAAGAAATCGACAATAGACTACCTTCCATAATGACAAGGCTAACATCCATTAGTGTAACAAAATATCTCGACAACAGACTACCTTCCATAATGACAAGGCTATGATCCATTAGAGTAACAAAAATATCGACAACATACTACCTTCCATAATGACAAGGCTACCATCCATTGGAGTAACAAAGAAATCGACAATAGACTACCTTCAATAATGAAAAGGCTAACATCCATTGGTGTAACAAAAATTTCTCGACAACAGACTACCTTCCATAATGACAAGGCTACGATCCATTAGAGTAACAAAAATCTTGACAACAGACTACCTTCCATAATTACCAGGCTACCATCCATTAGAGTAGTGAAAATATCAACAAGAGACTACCTTCCATAATGACAAGGCTACCATCCATTGGAGTAATGAAAATATCAACAAGAGACTTCCTTCCATAATGACAAGGCTACCATCCATTGCAGTAATGAAAATATCAACAAGAGACTACCTTACATAATGACAAGGCTACCAACCATTGGAGTGACAAAAACCTCGACAACAGACTACCTTCCATAATGACAAGGCTACCATCCATTGGAGTAACAAAAATATCGACAACAGACTACCTTCCATAATGAAAAGCCTACCATCCATTGGAGTAACAAAAATCTCGACAACATAATGACTAGGCTACCTTCCATTGGAGTAAAAAACATATCGACAATAGACTACCTTCCATAATGACAAGTCTACCATCCACTGGAGTGACAAAAATCTCGACAACAGACTACCTTCCATAATGACAATGCTACCATCCATTGGAGTAACAAAAATCTCGAAAACAGTCTACCTTCCATAATGACAAGGCTAAAATCCATTGGAGTAACAAAAATCTCGACAACAAACTACCTTTCATAATGACAAGACCACCATCCATTATAGTAACAAAAATATCAACAACAAACTTGTTTCCATAATGACAAGGCTACCATCCATTGGAGTAACAAAAATATCGACAGCAGACTACATTCCATAATGACAAGGCTACCATCCATTGGAGTAACAAAAATATCGACAACAGACTACCTTTCATGATGAAAACCCTGCCATCTATTGTAGTAAGAAAAATATCGACAACAAACTATGTTCCATAATGACGAGGCTACCATCCATTGGAGTAACAAAAATATCGACAACGGACTACCTTCCATAATGACAAGGCTACCATCCATTGGAGTAACAAAAATATCGACAACAAACTACCTTCCATAATGAAAAGCCTACCATCCATTGGAGTAACAAAAATCTCGACAACAGAATACCTTCCATAATGACTAGGCTACCTTCCATTGGAGTAACAAATATATCGACAATAGACTACCTTCCATAATGACAATGCTACCATCCACTGGAGTGACAAAAATATAGACAACATACTACCTTCCATAATGACAAGGCTACCATCCATTGGAGTAACAAAAATCTCGAAAACAGACTACCTTCCATAATGACGAGGCTAAAATCCATTGGAGTAACAAAAATCTCGACAACAAACTACCTTCCATAATGACAAGGCTACCATCCATTGTAGTAACAAAAATATCGACAACAAACTACCTTCCATAATGAAAAGCCTACCATCCATTGGAGTAACAAAAATCTCGAAAACAGAATACCTTCCATAATGACTAGGCTACCATCCATTGGAGTAACAAAAATATTGACAATAGACTACCTTCCATAATGAAAAGGCTACCATACATTGGAGTGACAAAAATCTCGACAACAGACTACCTTCCATAAGGACAAGGCTACCATCCATTGGAGTAACAAAAATCTCAAAAACAGACTACCTTCCATAATGACAAGGCTAAAATCCATTTGAGTAACAAAAACCTCGACAACATACTACATTCCATAATGAAAAGCCTACCATCTATTGGAGTAACAAAAATCTCGAGAACAGAATGCCTTCCATAACGACTAGGCTACCATCCATTAGAGTAACAAAGATATCGACAACAGACTACCTTTTATAATGACAAGGCTACCATACATTGTAATAGCCAAAATCTGGACAACAGACTACCTTCCATAATGACAAGGCTACCATACATTGTAGTAACAAAAATCTCGATAGCAGACTACCTTCCAGAATGACAATGCTACCATCCATTGGAGTAACAAAAATCTCGACAATAGCCTACCTTCCATAATAAAAAGGCTATCATCCATTGTAGTAACAAAAATCTCGACAACAGAATACCTTCCATAATGACTAGGCTACCATCCATTGGAGTAACAAAGAAATCGACAATAGACTACCTTCCATAATGACAAGGCTAACATCCATTGGAGTAACAAAATTTCTCGACAACAGACTACCTTCCATAATGACAAGGCTACGATACATTAGAGTAACAAAAATCTCGACAAATGAATACCTTCCATAATGACAAGGCTACCATCCATTAGAGTAGTGAAAATATCAACAAGAGACTACCTTCCATAATAACAAGGCTACCATTCATTGGAGTAATGAAAATATCAACAAGAGACTACCTTCCATAATGACAAGGCTACCATCCATTACAGTAATGAAAATATCAACAAGAGACTACCTTACATAATGACAAGGCTACCATCCATTACAGTAATGAAAATATCAACAAGAGACTACCTTACATAATGACAAGGCTACCAACCATTGCAGTGACAAAAACCTCGACAACAGACTACCTTCCATAATGACAAGGCTACCATCCATTGGAGTAACAAAAATATCGACAACAGACTACCTTCCATAATGAAAAGCCTACCATCCATTGGAGTAACAAAAATCTCGACAACAGAATACCTTCCATAATGACTAGGCTACCTTCCATTGGAGTAACAAAGATATCGAAAATAGACTACCTTCCATAATGACAAGGCTACCATCCACTGGAGTGACAAAAATCTCGACAATAGACTACCTTCCATAATGATAAGGCTACCATCCATTGGAGTAACAAAAATCTCGAAAACAGACTACCTTCCATAATGACAAGGCTAAAATCCATTGGAGTAACAAAAATCTCGACAACAAACTACCTTCCATAATGACAAGGCTACCATTCATTGTAGTAACAAAAATATCGACAACAAACTAGTTTCCATAATGACAAGGCTACCATCCATTGGAGTAACAAAAATATCGACGGCAGACTACATTCCATAATGACAAGGCTACCATCCATTGGAGTAACAAAAATATCGACAACAGACTACCTTCCATGATTAAAAGCCTACCATCCATTGTAGTATGAAAAATATCGACAACAAACTATGTTCCATAATGACGAGGCTACCATCCATTGGAGTAACAAAAATATCGACAATGGACTACCTTCCATAATGAAAAGGCTACCATCCATTGGAGTAACAAAAATCTCGAAAACAGAATACCTTCCATAATGAAAAGCCTACAATCCATTGGAGTAACAAAAATCTCGACAACAGAATACCTTCCATAATGACTAGGCTACCTTCCATTGGAGTAACAAAGATATCGACAATAGACTACCTTCCATAATGACAATGCTACCATCCACTGGAGTGACAAAAATCTCGACAACAGACTACCTTCCATAATGAGAAGACTACCATCCATTGGAGTAACAAAAATCTCGAAAATAGACCACCTTCCATAATGACAAGGCTAAAATCCATTGGAGTAAAAAAATCTCGACAACAAACTACCTTCCATAATGACAAGGCTACCATCCATTGTAGTAACAAAAATATCGACAACAAACTATGTTCCATAATGACGAGGCTACCATCCATTGGAGTAACAAAAATATCGACAACCTACTTCCTTCCATAATGACAAGGCTACCATCCATTGGAGTAACAAAGAAATCGATAATAGACTACCTTCAATAATGAAAAGGCTAACATCCATTGGTGTAACAAAATTTCTCGACAACAGACTACCTTCCATAATGACAAGGCTATGATCCATTAGAGTAACAAAAATCTTGACAACAGACTACCTTCCATAATTACCAGGCTACCATCCATTAGAGTAGTGAAAATATCAACAAGAGACTACCTTCCATAATGACAAGGCTACCATCCATTGGAGTAATGAAAATATCAACAAGAGACTACTTTCCATAATGACAAGGCTACCATCCATTGCAGTAATGAAAATATCAACAAGAGACTACCTTACATAATGACAAGGCTACCAACCATTGGAGTGACAAAAACCTCGACAACAGACTACCTTCCATAATGACAAGGCTACCATCCATTGGAGTAACAAACATATCGACAACAGACTACCTTCCATAATGAAAAGCCTACCATCCATTGGAGTAACAAGAATCTCGACAACATAATGACTAGGCTACCTTCCATTGGAGTAAAAAACATATCGACAGTAGACTACCTTCCATAATGACAAGGCTACCATCCACTAGAGTGACAAAAATCTCGACAACAGACTACCTTCCATAATGACAATGCTACCATCCATTGGAGTAACAAAAACCTCGAAAACAGACTACCTTTCATAATGACAAGGCTAAAATCCATTGGAGTAACAAAAATCTCGACAAAGAACTACCTTCCATAATGACAAGGCTACCATCCATTGGAGTAACAAAAATATCGACAGCAGACTACATTCCATAATGACAAGGCTACCATCCATTGGAGTAACAAAAATATCGACAACAGACTACCTTTCATGATGAAAACCCTTCCATCCATTGTAGTAAGAAAAATATCGACAACAAACTATGTTCCATAATGACGAGGCTACCATCCATTGGAGTAACAAAAATATCCACAACGGACTACCTTCCATAATGACAAGGCTACCATCCATTGGAGTAACAAAAATATCGACAACAAACTACCTTCCATAATGAAAAGCCTAGCATCCATTGGAGTAACAAAAATCTCGACAACAGAATACCTTCCATAATGACTAGGCTACCTTCCATTGGAGTAACAAATATATCGACAATAGACTACCTTCCATAATGACAATGCTACCATCCACTAGAGTGACAAAAATATAGACAACAGACTACCTTCCATAATGACAAGGCTACCATCCATTGGAGTAACAAAAATCTCGAAAACAGACTACCTTCCATAATGACGAGGCTAAAATCCATTTGAGTAACAAAAATCTCGACAACAAACTACCTTCCATAATGACAAGGCTACCATCCATTGTAGTAACAAAAATATCGACAACAAACTATGTTCCATAATGACGAGGCTACCATCCATTGGAGTAACAAAAATATCTACAACAGACTACCTTCCATGAAGACAAGGCTACCATCCATTGGAGTAACAAAGAAATCGACAATAGACTACCTTCCATAATGACAAGGCTAACATCCATTAGTGTAACAAAATATCTCGACAATAGACTACCTTCCATAATGACAAGGCTATGATCCATTAGAGTAACAAAAATCTTGACAACAAACTACTTTCCATAATGACAAGGCTACCATCAATTAGAGTAGTAAAAATATCAACAAGAGACTACCTTCCATAATGACAAGGCTACCATCCATTGGAGTAATGAAAATATCAACAAGAGACTACCTTCCATAATGACAAGGCTACCATCCATTGTAGTAATGAAAATATCAACAAGAGACTACCTTACATAATGACAAGGATACCAACCATTGGAGTGACAAAAACCTCAACAACAGACTACCTTCCATAATGACAAGGCTACCATCCATTGGAGTAACAAAAATATCGACAACAGACTACCTTCAATAATGAAAAGCCTACCATCCATTGGAGTAACAAAAATCTTGACAACAGAATACCTTCCATAATGACTAGGCTACCTTCCATTGTAGTAACAAAGATATCGACAATAGACTACCTTCCATAATGACAAGGCTACCATCCACTGGAGTGACAAAAATCTCGACAACAGACTACCTTCCATAATGACAAGGCTACCATCCATTGGAGTAATGAAAATATCAACAAGAGACTACCTTCCATAATGACAAGGCTACCATCCATTGTAGTAATGAAAATATCAACAAGAGACTACCTTACATAATGACAAGGCTACCAACCATTGGAGTGACAAAAACCTCAACAACAGACTACCTTCCATAATGACAAGGCTACCATCCATTGGAGTAACAAAAATATCGACAACAGACTACCTTCCATAATGAAAAGCCTACCATCCATTGGAGTAACAAAAATCTCGACAACAAAATACCTTCCATAATGACTAGGCTACCTTCCATTGGAGTAACAAAGATATCGACAATAGACTACCTTCCATAATGACAATGCTACCATCCACTGGAGTGACAAAAATCTTGACAACAGACTACCTTCCATAATGAGAAGACTACCATCCATTGAAGTAACAAAACTCTCGAAAATAGACCACCTTACATAATGACAAGGCTAAAATCCATTGGAGTAAAAAAATCTCGGCAACAAACTACCTTCCATAATGACAAGGCTACCATCCATTGTAGTAACAACAATATCGACAACAAACTATGTTCCATAATGACGAGGCTACCATCCATTGGAGTTATAAAAATATCGACAACATACTACCTTCCATAATGACAAGGATACCATCCATTGGAGTAACAAAGAAATCGACAATAGACTACCTTCAATAATGAAAAGGCTAACATCCATTGGTGTAACAAAATTTCTCGACAACAGACTACCTTCCATAATGAAAAGCCTACCATCCATTGGAGTAACAAAAATCTCGACAACATAATGACTAGGCTACCTTCCATTGGAGTAAAAAACATATCGACAATAGACTACCTTCCATAATGACAAGGCTACCATCCACTAGAGTGACAAAAATCTCGACAACAGACTACCTTCCATAATGACAATGCTACCATCCATTGGAGTAACAAAAATCTCGAAAACAGACTACCTTTCATAATGACAAGGCTAAAATCCATTGGAGTAACAAAAATCTCGACAAAGAACTACCTTCCATAATGACAAGGCCACCATCCATTGTAGTAACAAAAATATCAACAACAAACTGGTTTCCATAATGACAAGGCTACCATCCATTGGAGTAACAAAAATATCGACAACAGACTACATTCCATAATGACAAGGCTACCATCCATTGGAGTAACAAAAATATCGACAACAGACTACCTTTCATGATGAAAACCCTGCCATCCATTATAGTAAGAAAAATATCGACAACAAACTATGTTCCATAATGACGAGGCTACCATCCATTGGAGTAACAAAAATATCGACAACGGACTACCTTCCATAATGACAAGGCTACCATCCATTGGAGTAACAAAAATATCGACAACAAACTACCTTCCATAATGAAAAGCCTACCATCCATTGGAGTAACAAAAATCTCGACAACAGAATACCTTCCATAATGACTAGGCTACCTTCCATTGGAGTAACAAATATATCGACAATAGACTACCTTCCATAATGACAATGCTACCATCCACTGGAGTGACAAAAATATAGACAACAGACTACCTTCCATAATGACAAGGCTACCATCCATTGGAGTAACAAAAATCTCGAAAACAGACTACCTTCCATAATGACGAGGCTAAAATCCATTGGAGTAACAAAAATCTCGACAACAAACTACCTTCCATAATGACAAGGCTACCATCCATTGTAGTAACAAAAATATCGACAACAAACTATGTTCCATAATGACGAGGCTACCATCCATTGGAGTAACAAAAATATCTACAACAGACTACCTTCCATAAAGACAAGGCTACCATCCATTGGAGTAACAAAGAAATCGACAATAGACTACATTCCATAATGACAAGGCTAACATCCATTAGTGTAACAAAATATCTCGACAACAGACTACCTTCCATAATGACAAGGCTATGATCCATTAGAGTAACAAAAATCTTGACAACAAACTACTTTCCATAATGACAAGGCTACCATCAATTAGAGTAGTAAAAATATCAACAAGAGACTACCTTCCATAATGACAAGGCTACCATCCATTGGAGTAATGAAAATATCAACAAGAGACTACCTTCCATAATGACAAGGCTACCATCCATTGTAGTAATGAAAATATCAACAAGAGACTACCTTACATAATGACAAGGCTACCAACCATTGGAGTGACAAAAACCTCAACAACAGACTACCTTCCATAATGACAAGGCTACCATCCATTGGAGTAACAAAAATATCGACAACAGACTACCTTCCATAATGAAAAGCCTACCATCCATTGGAGTAACAAAAATCTTGACAACAGAATACCTTCCATAATGACTAGGCTACATTCCATTGTAGTAACAAAGATATCGACAATAGACTACCTTCCATAATGACAAGGCTACCATCCACTGGAGTGACAAAAATCTCGACAACAGACTACCTTCCATAATGACAAGGCTACCATCCATTGGAGTAATGAAAATATCAACAAGAGACTACCTTCCATAATGACAAGGCTACCATCCATTGCAGTCATGAAAATATCAACAAGAGACTACCTTACATAATGACAAGGCTACCAACCATTGGAGTGACAAAAACCTCAACAACAGACTACCTTCCATAATGACAAGGCTACCATCCATTGGAGTAACAAAAATATCGACAAAAGACTACCTTCCATAATGAAAAGCCTACCATCCATTGGAGTAACAAAAATCTCGACAACAGAATACCTTCCATAATGACTAGGCTACCTTCCATTGGAGTAATAAAGATATCGACAATAGACTACCTTTCATAATGACAATGCTACCATCCACTGGAGTGACAAAAATCTCGACAACAGACTACCTTCCATAATGAGAAGACTACCATCCATTGGAGTAACAAAAATCTCGAAAATAGACCACCTTACATAATGACAAGGCTAAAATCCATTGGAGTAAAAAAATCTCGGCAACAAACTACCTTCCATAATGACAAGGCTACCATCCATTGTAGTAACAAAAATATCGACAACAAACTATGTTCCATAATGACGAGGCTATCATCCATTGGAGTAATAAAAATATCGACAACATACTACCTTCCATAATGACAAGGATACCATCCATTGGAGTAACAAAGAAATCGACAATAGACTACCTTCAATAATGAAAAGGCTAACATCCATTGGTGTAACAAAATTTCTCGACAACAGACTACCTTCCATAATGACAAGGCTACGATCCATTAGAGTAACAAAAATCTTGACAACAGACTACCTTCCATAATTACCAGGCTACCATCCATTAGAGTAGTGAAAATATCAACAAGAGACTACCTTCCATAATGACAAGGCTACCATCCATTGGAGTAATGAAAATATCAACAAGAGACTACCTTCCATAATGACAAGGCTACCATCCATTGCAGTAATGAAAATATCAACAAGAGACTACCTTACATAATGACAAGGCTATCAACCATTGGAGTGACAAAAACCTCGACAACAGACTACCTTCCATAATGACAAGGCTACCATCCATTGGAGTAACAAAAATATCGACAACAGACTACCTTCCATAATGAAAAGCCTACCATCCATTGGAGTAACAAAAATCTCGACAACATAATGACTAGGCTACCTTCCATTGGAGTAAAAAACATATCGACAATAGACTACCTTCCATAATGACAAGGCTACCATCCACTGGAGTGACAAAAATCTCGACAAAAGACTACCTTCCATAATGACAATGCTACCATCCATTGGAGTAACAAAAATCTCAAAAACAGACTACCTTCCATAATGACAAGGCTAAAATCCATTGGAGTAAACAAAATCTCGACAACAAACTACCTTCCATAATGACAAGGCCACCATCCATTGTAGTAACAAAAATATCAACAACAAACTTGTTTCCATAATGACAAGGCTACCATCCATTGGAGTAACAAAAATATCGACAACAGACTACATTCCATAATGACAAGGCTACCATCCATTGGAGTAACAAAAATATCGACAACAGACTACCTTTCATGATGAAAACCCTGCCATCCATTGTAGTAAGAAAAATATCGACAACAAACTATGTTCCATAATGACGAGGCTACCATCCATTGGAGTAACAAAAATATCGACAACAGACTACCTTCCATAATGACAAGGCTACCATCCATTGGAGTAACAAAAATATCGACAACAAACTACCTTTCATAATGAAAAGCCTACCATCCATTGGAGTAACAAAAATCTCGACAACAGAATACCTTCCATAATGACTAGGCTACCTTCCATTGGAGTAACAAATATATCGACAATAGACTACCTTCCATAATGACAATACTACCATCCACTGGAGTGACAAAAATATAGACAACAGACTACCTTCCATAATGACAAGGCTACCAACCATTGGAGTAACAAAAATCTCGAAAACAGACTACCTTCCATAATGACGAGGCTAAAATCCATTGGAGTAACAAAAATCTCGACAACAAACTACCTTCCATAATGACAAGGCTACCATCCATTGTAGTAACAAAAATATCGACAACAAACTATGTTCCATAATGACGAGGCTTCCATCCATTGGAGTAACAAAAATATCGACAACAGACTACCTTCCATAATGAAAAGCCTACCATCCATTGGAGTAACAAAAATCTCGACAACAGAATACCTTCCATAATGACTAGGCTACCTTCCATTGGAGTAACAAATATATCGACAATAGACTACCTTCCATAATGACAATGCTACCATCCACTGGAGTGACAAAAATATAGACAACAGACTACCTTCCATAATGACAAGGCTACCATCCATTGGAGTAACAAAAATCTCGAAAACAGACTACCTTCCATAATGACGAGGCTAAAATCCATTGGAGTAACAAAAATCTCGACAACAAACTACCTTCCATAATGACAAGGCTACCATCCATTGTAGTAACAAAAATATCGACAACAAACTATGTTCCATAATGACGAGGCTACCATCCATTGGAGTAACAAAAATATCGACAACAGACTACCTTCCATAAAGACAAGGCTACCATCCATTGGAGTAACAAAGAAATCGACAATAGACTACCTTCCATAATGACAAGGCTAACATCCATTAGTGTAACAAAATATCTCGACAACAGACTACCTTCCATAATGACAAGGCTATGATCCATTAGAGTAACAAAAATCTTGACAACAAACTACTTTCCATAATGACAAGGCTACCATCAATTGGAGTAGTGAAAATATCAACAAGAGACTACCTTCCATAATGACAAGGCTACCATCCATTGGAGTAATGAAAATATCAACAAGAGACTACCTTCCATAATGACAAGGCTACCATCCATTGTAGTAATGAAAATATCAACAAGAGACTACCTTACATAATGACAAGGCTACCAACCATTGGAGTGACAAAAACCTCAACAATAGACTACCTTCCATAATGACAAGGCTACCATCCATTGGAGTAACAAAAATATCGACAACAGACTACCTTCCATAATGAAAAGCCTACCATCCATTGGAGTAACAAAAATCTTGACAACAGAATACCTTCCATAATGACTAGGCTACCTTCCATTGTAGTAACAAAGATATCGACAATAGACTACCTTCCATAATGACAAGGCTACCATCCACTGGAGTGACAAAAATCTCGACAACAGACTACCTTCCATAATGACAAGGCTACCATCCATTGAAGTAATGAAAATATTAACAAGAGACTACCTTCCATAATGACAAGGCTACCATCCATTGCAGTAATGAAAATATCAACAAGAGACTACCTTACATAATGACAAGGCTACCAACCATTGGAGTGACAAAAACCTCAACAACAGACTACCTTCCATAATGACAAGTCTACCATCCATTGGAGTAAAAAAAATATCGACAACAGACTACCTTCCATAATGAAAAGCCTACCATCCATTGGAGTAACAAAAATCTCGACAACAGAATACCTTCCATAATGACTAGGCTACCTTCCATTGGAGTAACAAAGATATCGACAATAGACTACCTTCCATAATGACAATGCTACCATCCACTGGACTGACAAAAATCTCGACAACAGACTACCTTCCATAATGAGAAGACTACCATCCATTGGAGTAACAAAAATCTCAAAAATAGACCACCTTACATAATGACAAGGCTAAAATCCATTGGAGTAAAAAAATCTCGACAACAAACTACCTTCCATAATGACAAGGCTACCATCCATTGTAGTAACAAAAATATCGACAACAAACTATGTTCCATAATGACGAGGCTACCATCCATTGGAGTAATAAAAATATCGACAACATACTACCTTCCATAATGACAAGGCTACCATCCATTGGAGTAACAAAGAAATCGACAATAGACTACCTTCAATAATGAAAAGGCTAACATCCATTGGTGTAACAAAATTTCTCGACAACAGACTACCTTCCATAATGACAAGGCTACGATCCATTAGAGTAACAAAAATCTTAACAACAGACTACCTTCCATAATTACCAGGCTACCATCCATTAGAGTAGTGAAAATATCAACAAGAGACTACCTTCCATAATGACAAGGCTACCATCCATTGGAGTAATGAAAATATCAACAAGAGACTACCTTCCATAATGACAAGGCTACCATCCATTGCAGTAATGAAAATATCAACAAGAGACTACCTTACAAAATGACAAGGCTACCAACCATTGGAGTGACAAAAACCTCGACAACAGACTACCTTCCATAATGACAAGGCTACCATCCATTGGAGTAACAAAAATATCGACAACAGACTACCTTCCATAATGAAAAGCCTACCATCCATTGGAGTAACAAAAATCTCGACAACATAATGACTTGGCTACCTTCCATTGGAGTAAAAAACATATCGACAATAGACTACCTTCCATAATGACAAGGCTACCATCCACTGGAGTGACAAAAATCTCGACAAGAGACTACCTTCCATAACGACAATGCTACCATCCATTGGAGTAACAAAAATCTCGAAAACAGACTACCTTCCATAATGACAAGGCTAAAATCCATTGGAGTAACAAAAATCTCGACAACAAACTACCTTCCATAATGACAAGGCCACCATCCATTGTAGTAACAAAAATATCAACAACAAACTTGTTTCCATAATGACAAGGCTACCATCCATTGGAGTAACAAAAATATCGACAGCAGACTACATTCCATAATGACAAGGCTACCATCCATTGGAGTAACAAAAATATCGACAACAGACTACCTTTCATGATGAAAACCCTGCCATCAATTGTAGTAAGAAAAATATCGACAACAAACTATGTTCCATAATGACGAGGCTACCATCCATTGGAGTAACAAAAATATCGACAACGGACTACCTTCCATAATGACAAGGCTACCATCCATTGGAGTAACAAAAATATCGACAACAAACTACCTTCCATAATGAAAAGCCTACCATCCATTGGAGTAACAAAAATCTCGACAACAGAATACCTTCCATAATGACTAGGCTACCTTCCATTGGAGTAACATATATATCGACAATAGACTACCTTCCATAATGACAATGCTACCATCCACTGGAGTGACAAAAATATAGACAACAGACTACCTTCCATAATGACAAGGCTACCAACCATTGGAGTAACAAAAATCTCGAAAACAGACTACCTTCCATAATGACGAGGCTAAAATCCATTCGAGTAACAAAAATCTCGACAACAAACTACCTTCCATAATGACAAGGCTACCATCCATTGTAGTAACAAAAATATCGACAACAAACTATGTTCCATAATGACGAGGCTACCATCCATTGGAGTAATAAAAATATCGACAACATACTACCTTCCATAATGACAAGGCTGCCATCCATTGGAGTAACAAAGAAATCGACAATAGACTACCTTCAATAATGAAAAGGCTAACATCCATTGGTGTAACAAAATTTCTCGACAACAGACTACCTTCCATAATGACAAGGCTACGATCCATTAGAGTAACAAAAATCTTGACAACAGACTACCTTCCATAATTACCAGGCTACCATCCATTAGAGTAGTGAAAATATCAACAAGAGACTACCTTCCATAATGACAAGGCTACCATCCATTGGAGTAATGAAAATATCAACAAGAGACTACCTTCCATAATGACAAGGCTACCATCCATTGCAGTAATGAAAATATCAACAAGAGACTACCTTACATAATGACAAGGCTACCAACCATTGGAGTGACAAAAACCTCGACAACAGACTACCTTCCATAATGACAAGGCTACCATCCATTGGAGTAACAAAAATATCGACAACAGACTACCTTCCATAATGAAAAGCCTACCATCCATTGGAGTAACAAAAATCTCGACAACATAATGACTAGGCTACCTTCCATTGGAGTAAAAAACATATCGACAATAGACTACCTTCCATAATGACAAGGCTACCATCCACTGGAGTGACAAAAATCTCGACAAGAGACTACCTTCCATAACGACAATGCTACCATCCATTGGAGTAACAAAAATATCAACAACAAACTTGTTTCCATAATGACAAGGCTACCATCCATTGGAGTAACAAAAATATCGACAACAGACTACCTTTCATGATGAAAACCCTGCCATCCATTGTAGTAAGAAAAATATCGACAACAAACTATGTTCCATAATGACGAGGCTACCATCCATTGGAGTAACAAAAATATCGACAACGGACTACCTTCCATAATGACAAGGCTACCATCCATTGGAGTAACAAAAATATCGACAACAAACTACCTTCCATAATGAAAAGCCTACCATCCATTGGAGTAACAAAAATCTCGACAACAGAATACCTTCCATAATGAATAGGCTACCTTCCATTGGAGTAACAAATATATCGACAATAAACTACCTTCCATAATGACAATGCTACCATCCACTGGAGTGACAAAAATATAGACAACAGACTACCTTCCATAATGACAAGGCTACCAACCATTGTAGTAACAAAAATCTCGAAAACAGACTACCTTCCATAATGACGAGGCTAAAATCCATTGGAGTAACAAAAATCTCGACAACAAACTACCTTCCATAATGACAAGGCTACCATCCATTGTAGTAACAAAAATATCGACAACAAACTATGTTCCATAATGACGAGGCTACCATCCATTGGAGTAACAAAAATATCGACAACAGACTACCTTCCATAAAGACAAGGCTACCATCCATTGGAGTAACAAAGAAATCGACAATAGACTACCTTCCATAATGACAAGGCTAACATCCATTAGTGTAACAAAATATCTCGACAACAGACTACCTTCCATAATGACAAGGCTAAGATCCATTAGAGTAACAAAAATCTTGACAACAAACTACTTTCCATAATGACAAGGCTACCATCAATTAGAGTAGTGAAAATATCAACAAGAGACTACCTTCCATAATGACAAGGCTACCATCCATTGGAGTAATGAAAATATCAACAAGAGACTACCTTCCATAATGACAAGGCTACCATCCATTGCAGTAATTAAAATATCAACAAGAGACTACCTTACATAATGACAAGGCTACCAACCATTGGAGTGACAAAAACCTCAACAACAGACTACCTTCCATAATGACAAGGCTACCATCCATTGGAGTAACAAAAATATCGACAACAGACTACCTTCCATAATGAAAAGCCTACCATCCATTGGAGTAACAAAAATCTCGACAACAGAATACCTTCCATAATGACTAGGCTACCTTCCATTGGAGTAACAAAGATATCGACAATAGACTACCTTCCATAATGACAATGCTACCATCCACTGGAGTGACAAAAATCTCGACAACAGACTACCTTCCATAATGAGAAGATTACCATCCATTGGAGTAACAAAAATCTCGAAAATAGACCACCTTCCATAATGACAAGGCTAAAATCAATTGGAGTAAAAAAATCTCGACAACAAACTACCTTCCATAATGACAAGGCTACCATCCATTGGAGTAACAAAAATATCGACAACAAACTATGTTCCATAATGACGAGGCTACCATCCATTGGAGTAACAAAAATATCGACAACATACTACCTTCCATAATGACAAGGCTACCGACCATTGGAGTAACAAAGAAATCGACAATAGACTACCTTCAATAATGAAAAGGCTAACATCCATTGGTGTAACAAAATTTCTCGACAACAGACTACCTTCCATAATGACAAGGCTAGTATCCATTAGAGTAACAAAAATCTTGACAACAGACTACCTTCCATAATTACCAGGCTACCATCCATTAGAGTAGTGAAAATATCAACAAGAGACTACCTTCAATAATGACAAGGCTACCATCCATTGGAGTAATGAAAATATCAACAAGAGACTACCTTCCATAATGACAAGGCTACCATCCATTGCAGTAATGAAAATATCAACAAGAGACTACCTTACATAATGACAAGGCTACCAACCATTGGAGTGACAAAAACCTCGACAACAGACTACCTTCCATAATGACAAGGCTACCATCCATTGGAGTAACAAAAATATCGACAACAGACTACCTTCCATAATGAAAAGCCTACCATCCATTGGAGTAACAAAAATCTCGACAACATAATGACTAGGCTACCTTCCATTGGAGTAAAAAACATATCGACAATAGACTACCTTCCATAATGACAAGGCTACCATCCACTGGAGTGACAAAAATCTCGACAAGAGACTACCTTCCATAACGACAATGCTACCATCCATTGGAGTAACAAAAACCTCGAAAACAGACTACCTTCCATAATGACAAGGCTAAAATCCATTGGAGTAACAAAAATCTCGACAACAAACTACCTTCCATAATGACAAGGCCACCATCCATTGTAGTAACAAAAATATCAACAACAAACTTGTTTCCATAATGACAAGGCTACCATCCATTGGAGTAACAAAAATATCGACAGCAGACTACATTCCAAAATGACAAGGCTACCATCCATTGGAGTAACAAAAATATCGACAACAGACTACCTTTCATGATGAAAACCCTGCCATCCATTGTAGTAAGAAAAATATCGACAACAAACTATGTTCCATAATGACGAGGCTACCATCCATTGGAGTAACAAAAATATCGACAACGGACTACCTTCCATAATGACAAGGCTACCATCCATTGGAGTAACAAAAATATCGACAACAAACAACCTTCCATAATGAAAAGCCTACCATCCATTGGAGTAACAAAAATCTCGACAACAGAATACCTTCCATAATGAATAGGCTACCTTCCATTGGAGTAACAAATATATCGACAATAGACTACCTTCCATAATGACAATGCTACCATCCACTGGAGTGACAAAAATATAGACAACAGACTACCTTCCATAATGACAAGGCTACCAACCATTGGAGTAACAAAAATCTCGAAAACAGAATACCTTCCATAATGACGAGGCTAAAATCCATTGGAGTAACAAAAATCTCGACAACAAACTACCTTCCATAATGACAAGGCTACCATCCATTGTAGTAACAAAAATATCGACAACAAACTATGTTCCATAATGACGAGGCTACCATCCATTGGAGTAACAAAAATATCGACAATAGACTACCTTCCATAAAGACAAGGCTACCATCCATTGGAGTAACAAAGAAATCGACAATAGACTACCTTCCATAATGACAAGGCTAACATCAATTAGTGTAACAAAATATCTCGACAACAGACTACCTTCCATAATGACAAGGCAAAGATCCATTAGAGTAACAAAAATCTTGACAACAAACTACTTTCCATAATGACAAGGCTACCATCAATTAGAGTAGTGAAAATATCAACAAGAGACTACCTACCATAATGACAAGGCTACCATCCATTGGAGTAATGAAAATATCAACAAGAGTCTACCTTCCATAATGACAAGGCTGCCATCCATTGCAGTAATGAAAATATCAACAAGAGACTGCCTTACATAATGACAAGGCTACCAACCATTGGAGTGACAAAAACCTCAACAACAGACTACCTTCCATAATGACAAGGATACCATCCATTGGAGTAACAAAAATATCGACAACAGACTACCTTCCATAATGAAAAGCCTACCATCCATTGGAGTAACAAAAATCTCGATAACAAAATACCTTCCATAATGACTAGGCTACCTTCCATTGTAGTAACAAAGATATCGACAATAGACTACCTTCCATAATGACAAGGCTACCATCCACTGGAGTGACAAAAATCTCGACAACAGACCACCTTCCATAATGACAAGGCTAAAATCCATTGGAGTAAAAAAATCTCGAAAACAAACTACCTTCCATAATGACAAGGCTACCATCCATTGGAGTAACAAAAATATCGACAACAAACTATGTTCCATAATGACGAGGCTACCATCCATTGGAGTAACAAAAATATCGACAACATACTACCTTCCATAATGACAAGGCTACCATCCATTGGAGTAACAAAGAAATCGACAATAGACTACCTTCAATAATGAAAAGGCTAACATCCATTGGTGTAACAAAATTTCTCGACAACAGACTACCTTCCATAATGACAAGGCTAGTATCCATTAGAGTAACAAAAATCTTGACAACAGACTACCTTCCATAATTACCAGGCTACCATCCATTAGAGTAGTGAAAATATCAACAAGAGACTACCTTCCATAATGACAAGGCTACCATCCATTGGAGTAATGAAAATATCAACAAGAGACTACCTTCCATAATGACAAGGCTACCATCCATTGCAGTAATGAAAATATCAACAAGAGACTACCTTACATAATGACAAGGCTACCAACCATTGGAGTGACAAAAACCTCGACAACAGACTACCTTCCATAATGACAAGGCTACCATCCATTGGAGTAACAAAAATATCGACAACAGACTACCTTCCATAATGAAAAGCCTACCATCCATTGGAGTAACAAAAATCTCGACAACATAATGACTAGGCTACCTTCCATTGGAGTAAAAAACATATCGACAATAGACTACCTTCCATAATGACAAGGCTACCATCCACTGGAGTGACAAAAATCTCGACAACAGACTACCTTCCATAATGACAATGCTACCATCTATTGGAGTAACAAAAATCTCGAAAACAGACTACCTTCCATAATGACAAGGCTAAAATCCATTGGAGTAACAAAAATCTCGACAACAAACTACCTTCCATAATGACAAGGCCACCATCCATTGTAGTAACAAAAATATCAACAACAAACTTGTTTCCATAATGACAAGGCTACCATCCATTGGAGTAACAAAAATATTGACAGCAGACTACATTCGATAATGACAAGGCTACCATCCATTGGAGTAACAAAAATATCGACAACAGACTACCTTTCATGATGAAAACCCTGCAATCCATTGTAGTAAGAAAAATATCGACAACAAACTATGTTCTATAATGACGAGGCTACCATGCATTGGAGTAACAAAAATATCGATAACGGACTACCTTCCATAATGAAAAGGCTACCATCCATTGGAGTAACAAAAATATCGACAACAGACTACCTTCCATAATGAAAAGCCTACCATCCATTGGAGTAACAAAAATCTCAACAACAGAATACCTTCCATAATGACTAGGCTACCTTCCATTGGAGTAACAAATATATCGACAATAGACTACCTTCCATAATGACAATGCTACCATCCACTGGAGTGACAAAAATCTAGACAACAGACTACCTTCCATAATGACAAGGCTACCATCCATTGGAGTAACAAAAATATCGAAAACAGACTACCTTCCATAATGACGAGGCTAAAATCCATTGGAGTAACAAAAATCTCGACAACAAACTACCTTCCATAATGACAAGGCTACCATCCATTGTAGTAACAAAAATATCGACAACAAACTATGTTCCATAATGACGAGGCTACCATCCATTGGAGTAACAAAAATATCGACAACAGACTACCTTCCATAATGAAAAGCCTACCATCCATTGGAGTAACAAAAATCTCGACAACAGAATACCTTCCATAATGACAAGGCTAACATCCATTAGTGTAACAAAATATCTCGACAACAGACTACCTTCCATAATGACAAGGCTATGATCCATTAGAGTAACAAAAATCTTGACAACAAACTACTTTCCAAAATGACAAGGCTACCATCCATTAGAGTAGTGAAAATATCAACAAGAGACTACCTTCCATAATGACAAGGCTACCATCCATTGGAGTAATGAAAATATCAACAAGAGACTGCCTTCCATAATGAAAAGGCTACCATCCATTGCAGTAATGAAAATATCAACAAGAGACTACCTTACATAATGACAAGGCTACCAACCATTGGAGTGACAAAAACCTCAACAACAGACTACCTTCCATAATGACAAGGCTACCATCCATTGGAGTAACAAAAATATCGACAACAGACTACCTTCCATAATGAAAAGCCTACCATCCATTGGAGTAACGAAAATCTCGACAACAGAATACCTTCCATAATGACTAGGCTACCTTCCATTGTAGTAACAAAGATATCGACAATAGACTACCTTCCATAATGACAAGGCTACCATCCACTGGAGTGACAAAAACCTCGACAACAGACTACCTTCCATAATGACAAGGCTACAATCCATTAGAGTAACAAAAATCTTGAAAACAGACTACCTTCCATAATGACAAGGCTAAAATACATTGGAGTAACAAAAATCTCGACAACAAACTACCTTCCATAATGACAAGGCCACCATCCATTGTAGTAACAAAAATATCAACAACAAACTTGTTTCCATAATGACAAGGCTACCATCCATTGGAGTAACAAAAATATCGACAGAAGACTACATTCCATAATGACAAGGCTACCATCCATTGGAGTAACAAAAATATCGACAACATACTACCTTTCATGATGAAAAGCCTGCCATCCATTGTAGTAAGAAAAATATCGACAACAATCTATGTTCCATAATGACGAGGCTACCATCCATTGGAGTAACAAAAATATCGACAACGGACTACCTTCCATAATGACAAGGCTACCATCAATTGGAGTAACAAAAATATCGACAACAGACTACCTTCCATAATGAAAAGCCTACCATCCATTGGAGTAACAAAAATCTCGACAACATAATACCTTCCATAATGACTAGGCTACCTTCCATTGGAGTAACAAAGATATCGACAATAGACTACCTTCCATAATGACAATGCTACCATCCACTGGAGTGACAAAAATCTAGACAACAGACTACCTTCCATAATGACAAGGCTACCATCCATTGGAGTAACAAAAATCTCGAAAACAGACTACCTTCCATAATGACAAGGCTAAAAACCATTGGAGTAACAAAAATCTCGACAACAAACTACCCTCCATAATGACAAGGCTACCATCCATTGTAGTAACAAAAATATCGACAACAAACTATGTTCCATAATGACGAGGCTACCATCCATTGGAGTAACAAAAATATCGACAACAGACTACCTTCCATAATGAAAAGCCTACCATCCATTGGAGTAACAAAAACTATCGATAACAGAATACCTTCCATAATGACAAGGCTACCATCCATTGGAGTAACAAAAATATTGACAACAGACTACCTTCCATAATGAAAAGCCTACCATCCATTGGAGTAACAAAAATATCGACAACAGAATACCTTCCATAATGACTAGGCTACCTTCCATTGGAGTAACAAATATATCGACAATAGACTACCTTCCATAATGACAATGCTACCATCCACTGGAGTGACAAAAATCTAGACAACAGACTACCTTCCATAATGACAAGGCTACCATCCATTGGAGTAACAAAAATATCGAAAACAGACTACCTTCCATAATGACGAGGCTAAAATCCATTGGAGTAACAAAAATCTCGACAACAAACTACCTTCCATAATGACAAGGCTACCATCCATTGTAGTAACAAAAATATCGACAACAAACTATGTTCCATAATGACGAGGCTACCATCCATTGGAGTAACAAAAATATCGACAACAGACTACCTTCCATAATGAAAAGCCTACCATCCATTGGAGTAACAAAAATCTCGACAACAGAATACCTTCCATAATGACAAGGCTAACATCCATTAGTGTAACAAAATATCTCGACAACAGACTACCTTCCATAATGACAAGGCTATGATCCATTAGAGTAACAAAAATCTTGACAACAAACTACTTTCCATAATGACAAGGCTACCATCCATTAGAGTAGTGAAAATATCAACAAGAGACTACCTTCCATAATGACAAGGCTACCATCCATTGGAGTAATGAAAATATCAACAAGAGACTACCTTCCATAATGAAAAGGCTACCATCCATTGCAGTAATGAAAATATCAACAAGAGACTACCTTACATAATGACAAGGCTACCAACCATTGGAGTGACAAAAACCTCAACAACAGACTACCTTCCATAATGACAAGGCTACCATCCATTGGAGTAACAAAAATATCGACAACAGACTACCTTCCATAATGAAAAGCCTACCATCCATTGGAGTAACAAAAATCTCGACAACAGAATACCTTCCATAATGACTAGGCTACCTTCCATTGTAGTAACAAAGATATCGACAATAGACTACCTTCCATAATGACAAGGCTACCATCCACTGGAGTGACAAAAACCTCGACAACAGACTACCTTCCATAATGACAAGGCTACCATCCATTAGAGTGACAAAAATCTTGAAAACAGACTACCTTCCATAATGACAAGGCTAAAATACATTGGAGTAACAAAAATCTCGACAACAAACTACCTTCCATAATGACAAGGCCACCATCCATTGTAGTAACAAAAATATCAACAACAAACTTGTTTCCATAATGACAAGGCTACCATCCATTAGAGTAACAAAAATATCGACAGAAGACTACATTCCATAATGACAAGGCTACCATCCATTGGAGTAACAAAAATATCGAGAATAGACTACCTTCCATGATGAAAAGCCTGCCATCCATTGTAGTAAGAAAAATATCGACAACAATCTATGTTCCATAATGACGAGGCTACCATCCATTGGAGTAACAAAAATATCGACAACGGACTACCTTCCATAATGACAAGGCTACCATCCATTGGAGTAACAAAGATATCGACAATAGACTACCTTCCATAATGACAATGCTACCATCCATTGGGATAACAAAGATATCGACAATAGACTACCTTCCATAATGACAATGCTACCATCCACTGGAGTGACAAAAATCTCGACAACAGACTACCTTCCATAATGACAAGGCTACCATCCATTGGAGCAACAAAAATCTCGAAAAAAGACCCCCCTTCCATAATGACAAGGCTAAAATCCATTGGAGTAACAAAAATATCGACAACAGAATACCTTCCATAATGACTAGGATACCTTCCATTGGAGTAACAAAGATATCGACAATAGACTACCTTCCATAATGACAAGGCTACCATCCACTGGAGGGACAAAAATCTCGACAACAGACTACCTTCCATAATGACAAGGCTACCATCCATTGGAGTAACAAAAATCTCGAAAACAGACTACCTTCCATAATGACAAGGCTAAAATACATTAGAGTAACAAAAATATCGACAACAGAATACCTTCCATAATGACTAGGCTACCTTCCATTGGAGTAACAAAAATATCGACAACAAACTATGTTCCATAATGACGAGGCTACCATCCATTGGAGTAACAAAAATATCGACAACAGACTACCTTCCATAATGACAAGGCTACCATCCATCGGAGTAACAAAGAAATCGACAATAGACTACCTTCCATAATGACAAGGCTAACATCCATTGGAGTAACAAAAATATCGACAACAGACTACCTTCAATAATGAAAATCCTACCATCCATTGGAGTAACAAAAATCTCGACAACAGAATACCTTCCATAATGACTAGGCTACCTTCCATTTGAGTAACAAAGATATCGACAATAGACTAACTTCCATAATGACAAGGCTACCATCCATTGGAGTAACAAAAATCTCGAAAACAAACTACCTTCCATAATGACAAGGCTAAAATCCATTGGAGTAACAAAAATCTCGACAACAAACTACCTTCCATAATGACAAGGCCACCATCCATTGTAGTAACAAAAATATCAACAACAAACTTGTTTCCATAATGACAAGGCTACCATCCATTGGAGTAACAAAAATATCGACAGCAGACTACATTCCATAATGACAAGGCTACCATCCATTGGAGTAACAAAAATATTGAGAAAAGACTACCTTCCGTGATGAAAAGCCTGCCATCCATTGTAGTAAGAAAAATATCGACAACAATCTATGTTCCATAATGACGAGGCTACCATCCATTGGAGTAACAAAAATATCGACAACAGACTACCTTCCATAATGACAAGGCTACCATCCATTGGAGTAACAAAGAAATCGACAATAAACTACCTTCCATAATGACAAGGCTAACATCCATTAGAGTAACAAAAATCTCGACAACAAAATACCTTCCATAATGACTAGGCTACCTTCCATTGGAGTAACAAAGATATCGACAATAGACTACCTTCCATAATGACAATGCTACCATCCACTGGAGTGACAAAAATCTAGCCAACAGACTACCTTCCATAATGACAAGGCTACCATCCATTGGAGTAACAAAAATCTCGAAAACAGACTACCTTCCATAATAACAAGGCTAAAATCCATTGGAGTAACAAAAATCTCGACAACAAACTACCCTCCATAATGACAAGGCTACCATCGATTGTAGTAACAAAAATATCGACAACAAACTATGTTCCATAATGACGAGGCTACCATCCATTGGAGTAACAAAAATATCGACAACATACTACATTCCATAATGACAAGGCTACCATCCATTGTAGTAACAAAAATATCGGCAACAGACTACCTTCCATGATGAAAAGCCTACCATCCATTGTAGTAAGAAAAATATCGACAACAAACTATAATCTATAATGACGAGGCTACCATCCATTGGAGTAACAAAAATATCGACAACAGACTACCTTCCATAATGACAAGGCTACCATCCATTGGAGTAACAAAAATATCGACAACAGACTACCTTCCATAATGAAAAGCTTACCATCCATTGGAGTAACAAAAATCTCGACAACAGAATAACTTCCATAATGACTAGGCTACCTTCCATTGGAGTAACAAAGATATCGACAATAGACTACCTTCCATAATGACAATGCTACCATCCACTGGAGTGACAAAAATCTCGACAACAGACTACCATCCATAATGACAAGGCTACCATCCATTGGAGTAACAAAAATCTCGAAAACAAACTAATTTCCATAATGACAAGGCTAAAATCCATTGGAGTAACAAAAATCTCGACAACAAACTACCTTCCATAATGACAAGGCCACCATCCATTGTAGTAACAAAAATATGAACAACAAACTTGTTTCCATAATGACAAGGCTACCATCCATTGGAGTAACAAAAATATCGACAGCAGACTACATTCCATAATGACAAGGCTACCATCCATTGGAGTAACAAAAATATTGAGAACAAACTACCTTCTGTGATGAAAAGCCTGCCATCCATTGTAGTAAGAAAAATATCGACAACAATCTATGTTCCATAATGACGAGGCTACCATCCATTGGAGTAACAAAAATATCGACAACGGATTACCTTCCAAAATGACAAGGCTACCATCCATTGGAGTAACAAAAATATCGACAACAGACTACCTTCCATAATGAAAAGCCTACCATCCATTAGAGTAACAAAAATCTCGACAACAGAATACCTTCCATAATGACTAGGCTACCTTCCATTGGAGTAACAAAGATATCGACAATAGACTACCTTCCATAATGACAATGCTACCATCCACTGGAGTGACAAAAATCTAGCCAACAGACTACCTTCCATAATGACAAGGCTACCATCCATTGGAGTAACAAAAATCTCGAAAACAGACTACCTTCCATAATGACAAGGCTAAAATCCATTGGAGTAACAAAAATCTCGACAACAAACTACCCTCCATAATGACAAGGCTACCATCGATTGTAGTAACAAAAATATCGACAACAAACTATGTTCCATAATGACGAGGCTACCATCCATTGGAGTAACAAAAATATCGACAACATACTACATTCCATAATGACAAGGCTACCATCCATCGGAGTAACAAAAATATCGACAACAGACTACCTTCAATAATGAAAAGCCTACCATCCATTGTAGTAAGAAAAATATCGACAACAAACTATGTTCCATAATGACGAGGCTACCATCAATTGGAGTAACAAAAATATCGACAACGGACTACCTTCCATAATGACAAGGCTACCATCCATTGGGATAACAAAGATATCGACAATAGACTACCTTCCATAATGACAATGCTACCATCCACTGGAGTGAAAAAAATCTCGACAACAGACTACCTTCCATAATGACAAGGCTACCATCCATTGGAGTAACAAAAATCTCGAAAAAAGACCCCCTTCCATAATGACAAGGCTAAAATCCATTGGAGTAACAAAAATATCGACAACAAACTACCTTCCATAATGACAAGGCTACCATCCATTGTAGTAACAAAAATATCGACAACAAACTATGTTCCATAATGACAAGGCTACCATCCATTGGAGTAACAAAAATATCGACAACAGACTACCTTCCATAATGACAAGGCTACCATCCATTGGAGTAACAAAGAAATCGACAATAAACTACCTTCCATAATGACAAGGCTAACATCCATTGGTGTAACAAAATTTCTCGACAACAGACTACCTTCCATAATGACAAGGCTACGATCCATTAGAGTAACAAAAATCTTGACAACAGACTACCTTCCATAATGACAAGGCTACCATCAATTAGAGTAGTGAAAATATCAACAAGAGACTACCTTCCATAATGACAAGGCTACCATCCATTGGAGTAATGAAAATATCAACAAGAGACTACCTTCCATAATGAAAAGGCTACCATCCATTGCATTAATGAAAATAATAACAAGAGACTACCTTACATAATGACAAGGTTACCAACCATTGGAGTGACAAAAACCTCGACAACAGACTACCTTCCATAATGACAAGGCTACCATCCATTGGAGTAACAAAAACATCGACAACAGACTACCTTCAATAATGAAAATCCTACCATCCATTGGAGTAACAAAAATCTCGACAACAGAATACCTTCCATAATGACTAGGCTACCTTCCATTGGAGTAACAAAGATATCGACAATAGACTACCTTCCATAATGACAAGGCTACCATCCACTGGAGTGACAAAAATCTCGACAACAGACTACCTTCCATAATGACAAGGCTACCATCCATTGGAGTAACTAAAATCTCGAAAACAGACTACCTTCCATAATGACAAGGCTAAAATCCATTGGAGTAACAAAAATCTCGACAACAAACTACCTTCCATAATGACAAGGCCACCATCCATTGTAGTAACAAAAATATCGCCAACAAACTAGTTTCCATAATGACAAGGCTACCATCCATTGGAGTAACAAAAATATCGACAGCAGACTACATTCCATAATGACAAGGCTACCATCCATTGGAGTAACAAAAATATTGAGAACAAACTACCTTCCGTGATGAAAAGCCTGCCATCCATTGTAGTAAGAAAAATATCGACAACAATCTATGTTCCATAATGACGAGGCTACCATCCATTGGAGTAACAAAAATATCGACAACGGATTACCTTCCAAAATGACAAGGCTACCATCCATTGGAGTAACAAAAATATCGACAACAGACTACCTTCCATAATGAAAAGCCTACCATCCATTAGAGTAACAAAAATCTCGACAACAGAATACCTTCCATAATGACTAGGCTACCTTCCATTGGAGTAACAAAGATATCGATAATAGACTACCTTCCATAATGACAATGCTACCATTCACTGGAGTGACAAAAATCTAGCCAACAGACTACCTTCCATAATGACAAGGCTACCATCCATTGGAGTAACAAAAATCTCGAAAACAGACTACCTTCCATAATGACAAGGCTAAAATCCATTGGAGTAACAAAAATCTCGACAACAAACTACCCTCCATAATGACAAGGCTACCATCGATTGTAGTAACAAAAATATCGACAACAAACTATGTTCCATAATGACGAGGCTACCATCCATTGGAGTAACAAAAATATCGACAACATACTACATTCCATAATGACAAGGCTACCATCCATCGGAGTAACAAAAATATCGACAACAGACTACCTTCAATAATGAAAAGCCTACCATCCATTGTAGTAAGAAAAATATCGACAACAAACTATGTTCCATAATGACGAGGCTACCATCAATTGGAGTAACAAAAATATCGATAACGGACTACCTTCCATAATGACAAGGCTACCATCCATTGGGATAACAAAGATATCGACAATAGACTACCTTCCATAATGACAATGCTACCATCCACTGGAGTGAAAAAAATCTCGACAACAGACTACCTTCCATAATGACAAGGCTACCATCCATTGGAGTAACAAAAATCTCGAAAAAAGACCCCCTTCCATAATGACAAGGCTAAAATCCATTGGAGTAACAAAAATATCGACAACAAACTACCTTCCATAATGACAAGGCTACCATCCATTGTAGTAACAAAAATATCGACAACAAACTATGTTCCATAATGACGAGGCTACCATCCATTGGAGTAACAAAAATATCGAAAACAGACTACCTTCCATAATGACAAGGCTACCATCCATTGGAGTAACAAAGAAATCGACAATAAACTACCTTCCATAATGACAAGGCTAACATCCATTGGTGTAACAAAATTTCTCGACAACAGACTACCTTCCATAATGACAAGGCTACGATCCATTAGAGTAACAAAAATCTTGACAACAGACTACCTTCCATAATGACAAGGCTACCATCAATTAGAGTAGTGAAAATATCAACAAGAGACTACCTTCCATAATGACAAGGCTACCATCCATTGGAGTAATGAAAATATCAACAAGAGACTACCTTCCATAATGAAAAGGCTTCCATCCATTGCATTAATGAAAATAATAACAAGAGACTACCTTACATAATGACAAGGTTACAAACCATTGGAGTGACAAAAACCTCGACAACAGACTACCTTCCATAATGACAAGGCTACCATCCATTGGAGTAACAAAAACATCGACAACAGACTACCTTCAATAATGAAAATCCTACCATCCATTGGAGTAACAAAAATCTCGACAACAGAATACCTTCCATAATGACAAGGCTACCTTCCATTGGAGTAACAAAGATATCGACAATAGACTACCTTCCATAATGACAAGGCTACCATCCACTGGAGTGACTAAAATCTCGACAACAGACTACCTTCCATAATGACAAGGCTACCATCCATTGGAGTAACTAAAATCTCGAAAACAGACTACCTTCCATAATGACAAGGCTAAAATCCATTGGAGTAACAAAAATCTCGACAACAAACTACCTTCCATAATGACAAGGCCACCATCCATTGTAGTAACAAAAATATCGCCAACAAACTAGTTTCCATAATGACAAGGCTACCATCCATTGGAGTAACAAAAATATCGACAACAGACTACATTCCATAATGACAAGGCTACCATCCATTGTAGTAACAAAAATATCGGCAACAGACTACCTTCCATGATGAAAAGCTTACTATCCATTGTAGTAAGAAAAATATCGACAACAAACTATGTTCCATAATGACGAGGCTACCATCCATTGGAGTAACAAAAATATCGACAACAGACTACCTTCCATAATGACAAGGCTACCATCCATTGGAGTAACAAAAATATCGACAACAGACTACCTTCCATAATGAAAAGCTTACCATCCATTGGAGTAACAAAAATCTCGACAACAAAATAACTTCCATAATGACTAGGCTACCTTCCATTGGAGTAACAAAGATATCGACAATAGACTACCTTCCATAATGACAATGCTACCATCCACTGGAGTGACAAAAATCTCGACAACACACTACCATCCATAATGACAAGGCTACCGTCCATTGGAGTAACAAAAATCTCGAAAACAAACTACCTTCCATAATGACAAGGCTAAAATCCATTGGAGTAACAAAAATCTCGACAATAAACTACCTTCCATAATGACAAGGGTACCATCCATTGTAGTAACAAAAATATCGACAACAAACTAGTTTCCATAATGACAAGGCTACCATCCATTAGAGTAACAAAAATATCGAGAGCAGACTACATTACATAATGACAAGGCTACCATCCATTGGAGTAACAAAAATATCGACAACAGACTACCTTCCATGATGAAAAGCCTACCATCCATTGTAGTAAGAAAAATATCGACAACAAACTATGTTCCATAATGATGAGGCTACCATCCATTGGAGTAACAAAAATATCGACAACGGACTACCTTCCATAATGACAAGGCTACCATCCATTGGGATAACAAAGATATCGACAATAAACTACCTTCCATAATGACAATGCTACCATCCACTGGAGTGAAAAAAATCTCGACAATAGACTACCTTCCATAATGACAAGGCTACCATCCATTGGAGTAACAAAAATCTCGAAAAAAGACCCCCTTCCATAATGACAAGGCTAAAATCCATTGGAGTAACAAAAATATCGACAACAAACTACCTTCCATAATGACAAGGCTACCATCCATTGTAGTAACAAAAATATCGACAACAAACTATGTTCCATAATGACGAGGCTACCATCCATTGGAGTAACAAAAATATCGACAACAGACTACCTTCCATAATGACAAGGCTACCATCCATTGGAGTAACAAAGAAATCGCCAATAAACTACCTTCCATAATGACAAGGCTAACATCCATTGGTGTAACAAAATTTCTCGACAACAGACTACCTTCCATTATGACAAGGCTACAATCCATTAGAGTAACAAAAATATTGACAACAGACTACCTTCCATAATGACAAGGCTACCATCATATAGAGTAGTGAAAATATCAACAAGAGACTACCTTCCATAATGACAAGGCTACCATCCATTGGAGTAATGAAAATATCAACAAGAGACTACCTTCCATAATGAAAAGGCTACCATCCATTGCATTAATGAAAATAATAACAAGAGACTAGCTTACATAATGACAAGGTTACCAACCATTGGAGTGACAAAAATCTCGACAACAGACTACCTTCCATAATGATAAGGCTACCATCCATTGGAGTAACAAAAATATCGACAACAGACTACCTTCAATAATGAAAATTCTACCATCCATTGGAGTAACAAAAATCTCGACAACAGAATACCTTCCATAATGACTAGGCTACCTTCCATTGGAGTAACAAAGATATCGACAATAGACTACCTTCCATAATGACAAGGCTACCATCCATTGGAGTGACAAAAATCTCGACAACAGACTACCTTCCATAATGACAAGGCTACCATCCATTGGAGTAACTAAAATCTCGAAAACAGACTACCTTCCATAATGACAAGGCTAAAATCCATTGGAGTAACAAAAATCTCGACAACAAACTACCTTCCATAAAGACAAGGCCACCATCCATTGTAGTAACAAAAATATCGCCAACAAACTAGTTTCCATAATGACAAGGCTACCATCCATTGGAGTAACAAATATAGCGACAGCAGACTACATTCCATATTGACAAGGCTACCATCCATTGTAGTAACAAAAATATCGGCAACAGACTACCTTCCATGATGAAAAGCCTACCATCCATTGTAGTAAGAAAAATATCGACAACAAACTACGTTCCATAATGACGAGGCTACCATCCATTGGAGTAACAAAAATATCGACAACAGACTACCTTCCATAATGACAAGGCTACCATCCATTGGAGTAACAAAAATATCGACAACAGACTACCTTCCATAATGAAAAGCTTACCATCCATTGGAGTAACAAAAATCTCGACAACAGAATAACTTCCATAATGACTAGGCTACCTTCCATTGGAGTAACAAAGATATCGACAATAGACTACATTCCATAATGACAATGCTACCATCCACTGGAGTGACAAAAATCTCGACAACACACTACCATCCATAATGACAAGGCTACCATCCATTGGAGTAACAAAAATCTCGAAAACAAACTACCTTCCATAATGACAAGGCTAAAATCCATTGGAGTAACAAAAATCTCGACAATAAACTACCTTCCATAATGACAAGGGTACCATCCATTGTAGTAACAAAAATATCGACAACAAACTAGTTTCCATAATGACAAGGCTACCATCCATTAGAGTAACAAAAATATCGAGAGCAGACTACATTACATAATGACAAGGCTACCATCCATTGGAGTAACAAAAATATCGACAACAGACTACCTTCCATGATGAAAAGCCTACCATCCATTGTAGTAAGAAAAATATCGACAACAAACTATGTTCCATAATGACGAGGCTACCATCCATTGGAGTAACAAAAATATCGACAACGGACTACCTTCCATAATGACAAGGCTACCATCCATTGGGATAACAAAGATATCGACAATAAACTACCTTCCATAATGACAATGCTACCATCCACTGGAGTGAAAAAAATCTCGACAATAGACTACCTTCCATAATGACAAGGCTACCATCCATTGGAGTAACAAAAATCTCGAAAAAAGACCCCCTTCCATAATGACAAGGCTAAAATCCATTGGAGTAACAAAAATATCGACAACAAACTACCTTCCATAATGACAAGGCTACCATCCATTGTAGTAACAAAAATATCGACAACAAACTATGTTCCATAATGACGAGGCTACCATCCATTGGAGTAACAAAAATATCGACAACAGACTACCTTCCATAATGACAAGGCTACCATCCATTGGAGTAACAAAGAAATTGACAATAAACTACCTTCCATAATGACAAGGCTAACATCCATTGGTGTAACAAAATTTCTTGACAACAGACTACCTTCCATAATGACAAGGCTACAATCCATTAGAGTAACAAAAATCTTGACAACAGACTACCTTCCATAATGACAAGGCTACCATCAATTAGAGTAGTGAAAATATCAACAAGAGACTACCTTCCATAATGACAAGGCTACCATCCATTGGAGTAATGAAAATATCAACAAGAGACTACCTTCCATAATGAAAAGGCTACCATCCATTGCATTAATGAAAATAATAACAAGAGACTAGCTTACATAATGACAAGGTTACCAACCATTGGAGTGACAAAAACCTCGACAACAAACTACCTTCCATAATGACAAGGCTACCATCCATTGGAGTAACAAAAATATCGACAACAGACTACCTTCAATAATGAAAATCCTACCATCCATTGGAGTAACAAAAATCTCGACAACAGAATACCTTCCATAATGACTAGGCTACCTTCCATTGGAGTAACAAAGATATCGACAATAGACTACCTTCCATAATGACAAGGCTACCATCCACTGGAGTGACAAAAATCTCGACAACAGACTACCTTCCATAATGACAAGGCTACCATCCATTGGAGTAACTAAAATCTCGAAAACAGACTACCTTCCATAATGACAAGGCTAAAATCCATTGGAGTAACAAAAATCTCGACAACAAACTACCTTCCATAATGACAAGGCCACCATCCATTGTAGTAACAAAAATATCGCCAACAAACTAGTTTCCATAATGACAAGGCTACCATCCATTGGAGTAACAAAAATATCGACAGCAGACTACATTCCATAATGACAAGGCTACCATCCATTGTAGTAACAAAAATATCGGCAACAGACTACCTTCCATGATTAAAAGCCTACCATCCATTGTAGTAAGAAAAATATCGACAACAAACTATGTTCCATAATGACGAGGCTACCATCCATTGGAGTAACAAAAATATCGACAATAGACTACCTTCCATAATGACAAGGCTACCATCCATTGGAGTAACAAAAATATCGACAACAGACTACCTTCCATAATGAAAAGCTTACCATCCATTGGAGTAACAAAAATCTCGACAACAGAATAACTTCCATAATGACTAGGCTACCTTCCATTGGAGTAACAAAGATATCGACAATAGACTACCTTCCATAATGACAATGCTACCATCCACTGGAGTGACAAAAATCTCGACAACAGACTACCATCCATAATGACAAGGCTACCATCCATTGGAGTAACAAAAATCTCGAAAACAAACTACCTTCCATAATGACAAGGCTAAAATCCATCGGAGTAACAAAAATCTCGACAATAAACTACCTTCCATAATGACAAGGGTACCATCCATTGTAGTAACAAAAATATCGACAACAAACTAGTTTCCATAATGACAAGGCTACCATCCATTAGAGTAACAAAAATATCGACAGCAGACTACATTACATAATGACAAGGCTACCATCCATTGGAGTAACAAAAATATCGACAACAGACTACCTTCCATGATGAAAAGCCTACCATCCATTGTAGTAAGAAAAATATCGACAACAAACTATGTTCCATAATGACGAGGCTACCATCCATTGGAGTAACAAAAATATCGACAACGGAACACCTTCCATAATGACAAGGCTACCATCCATTGGAGTAACAAAAATATCGACAACAGACTACCTTCCATAATGAAAAGCTTACCATCCATTGGAGTAACAAAAATCTCGACAACAGAATAACTTCCATAATGACTAGGCTACCTTCCATTGGAGTAACAAAGATATCGACAATAAACTACCTTCCATAATGACAATGCTACCATCCACTAGAGTGACAAAAATCTCGACAACAAACTACCATCCATAATGACAAGGCTACCATCCATTGGAGTAACAAAAATCTCGAAAACAAACTACCTTCCATAATGACAAGGCTAAAATCCATTGGAGTAACAAAAATCTCGACAATAAACTACCTTTCTTAATGACAAGGGTACCATCCATTGTAGTAACAAAAATATCGACAACAAACTAGTTTCCATAATGACAAGGCTACCATCCATTAGAGTAACAAAAATATCGACAGCAGAATACATTACATAATGACAAGGCTACCATCCATTGGAGTAACAAAAATATCGACAACAGACCACCTTGCATGATGAAAAGCCTACCATCCATTGTAGTAAGAAAAATATCGACAACAAACTATGTTCCATAATGACGAGGCTACCATCCATTGGAGTAACAAAAATATCGACAACGGAATACCTTCCATAATGACAAGGCTACCATCCATTGGAGTAACAAAAATATCGACAACAGACTACCTTCCATAATGAAAAGCTTACCATCCATTGGAGTAACAAAAATCTCGACAACAGAATAACTTCCATAATGACTAGGCTACCTTCCATTGGTGTAACAAAGATATCGACAATAGACTAACTTCCATAATGACAATGCTACCATCCACTGGAGTGACCAAAATCTCGACAACAGACTACCTTCCATAATGACAAGGCTTCCATCCATTGGAGTAACAAAAATCTCGAAAACAAACTACCTTCCATAATGACAAGGCTAAAATCCATTGGAGTAACAATAATCTCGACAATAAACTACCTTTCTTAATGACAAGGGTACCATCCATTGTAGTAACAAAAATATCGACAACAAACTAGTTTCCATAATGACAAGGCTACCATCCATTAGAGTAACAAAAATATCGACAGCAGAATACATTACATAATGACAAGGCTACCATCCATTGGAGTAACAAAAATATCGACAACAGACTACCTTCCATGATGAAAAGCCTACCATCCATTGTAGTAAGAAAAATATCGAGAACAAACTATGTTCCATAATGACGAGGCTACCATCCATTGGAGTATCAAAAATATCGACAACGAAATACCTTCCATAATGACAAGGCTACCATCCATTGGAGTAACAAAAATATCGAAAACAGACTACCTTCCATAATGAAAAGCTTACCATCCATTGGAGTAACAAAAATCTCGACAACAGAATAACTTCCATAATGACTAGGCTACCTTCCATTGGTGTAACAAAGATATCGACAATAGACTAACTTCCATAATGACAATGCTACCATCCACTGGAGTGACCAAAATCTCGACAACAGACTACCTTCCTTAATGACAAGGCTTCCATCCATTGGAGTAACAAAAATCTCGAAAACAAACTACCTTCCATAATGACAAGGCTAAAATCCATTGGAGTAACAAAAATCTCGACAATAAACTACCTTCCATAATGACAAGGGTACCATCTATTGTAGTAACAAAAATATCGACAACAAACTAGTTTCCATAATGACAAGGCTACCATCCATTGGAGTAACAAAAATATCGACAACAGACTACATTACATAATGACAAGGCTAACATCCATTTGAGTAACAAAAAAAATCGACAACAGACTACCTTCCATGATGAAAAGCCTACCATCCATTGTAGTAAGAAAAATATCGACAACAAACTATGTTCCATAATGACGAGGCTACCATCCATTTGAGTAACAAAAATATCGACAACAAACTACCTTCCATAATGACAAGGCTACCATCCATTGGAGTAACAAAAATATCGACAACAGACTACCTTCCATAATGAAAAGCCTACCATCCATTGGAGTAACAAAAATCTCGAAAACAGAATACCTTCCATAATGACTAGGCTACCTTCCATTGGAGTATCAAAGATATCGACAATAGACTACCTATCATAATGACAATGCTACCATCCACTGAAGTGACAAAAATCTCGACAACATACTACCTTCCATAATGACAAGGCTAAAATCCATTGGAGTAACAAAAATCTCGACAACAAACTACCTTCCATAATGACAAGGCTACCATCCATTGTAGTAACAAAAATATCGACAATAAACTACCTTCCATAATGACGAGGCTACCATCCATTGGAGTAACAAAAATATCAACAACAGACTACCTTCCATAATGACAAGGCTACCATCCATTAGAGTAACAAAGAAATCGACAATAGACTACCTTCCATAATGACAAGGCTATCATACATATGTGTAACAAAATTTCTCGACAACAGACTACCTTCCATAATGACAAGGCTACGATCCATTAGAGTAACAAAAATCATGACAACAAACTACCTTCCATAATGACAAGGCTACCATCCATTAGAGTAGTGAAATTATCAACAAGAGACTACCTTCCATAATGACAAGGCTACCATCCATTGGAGTAATGAAAATATCAACAAGAGACTACCTTCCATAATGACAAGGCTACCATCCATTGCAGTAATGAAAATATCAACAAGAGACTACCTTACATAATGGCAAGGCTACCACCCATTGGAGTGACAAAAACCTCGACAACATACTACCTTCCATAATGACAAGGCTACCATCCATTGGAGTAACAAAAATATCGAAAAAAGACCCCCTTCCATAATGACAAGGCTAAAATCCATTGGAGTAACAAAAATATCGACAACAAACTACCTTCCATAATGACAAGGCTACCATCCATTGTAGTAACAAAAATATCGACAACAAACTATGTACCATAATAACGAGGCTACCATCCATTGGAGTAACAAAAATATCGACAACAGACTACCTTCCATAATGACAAGGCTACCATCCATTGGAGTAACAAAGAAATCGACAATAAACTACCTTCCATAATGACAAGGCTAACATCCATTGGTGTAACAAAATTTCTCGACAACAGACTACCTTCCATAATGACAAGGCTACGATCCATTAGATTAACAAAAATCTTGACAACAGACTACCTTCCAAAATGACAAGGCTACCATCAATTAGAGTAGTGAAAATATCAACAAGAGACTACCTTCCATAATGACAAGGCTACCATCCATTGGAGTAATGAAAATATCAACAAGAGACTACCTTCGATAATGAAAAGGCTACCATCCATTGCATTAATGAAAATAATAACAAGAGACTACCTTACATAATGACAAGGCTACCAACCATTGGAGTGACAAAAACCTCGACAACAGACTACCTTACATAATGACAAGGCTACCATCCATTGGAGTAACAAAAATATCGACAACAGACTACCTTCCATAATGAAAAGCCTACCATCCATTGGAGTAACAAAAATCTCGACAATAGAATACCTTCCATAATGACTAGGCTACCTTCCATTGGAGTAACAAAGATATCGACAATAGACTACCTTCCATAATGACAAGGCTACCATCCACTGGAGTGACAAAAATCTCGACAACAAACTCATAATGACAAGGCTAAAATCCATTGGAGTAACAAAAATCTCGACAATAAACTACCTTCCATAATGACAAGGGTACCATCTATTGTAGTAACAAAAATATCGACAACAAACTAGTTTCCATAATGACAAGGCTACCATCCATTGGAGTAACAAAAATATCGACAGCAGACTACATTACATAATGACAAGGCTACCATCCATTGGAGTAACAAAAAAAATCGACAACAGACTACCTTCCATGATGAAAAGCCTACCATCCATTGTAGTAAGAAAAATATCGACAACAAACTATGATCCATAATGACGAGGCTACCATCCATTTGAGTAACAAAAATATCGACAACGAACTACCTTCCATAATGACAAGGCTACCATCCATTGGAGTAACAAAAATATCGACAACAGACTACCTTCCATAATGAAAAGCCTACCATCCATTGGAGTAACAAAAATCTCGAAAACAGAATACCTTCCATAATGACTAGGCTACCTTCCATTGGAGTATCAAAGATATCGACAATAGACTACCTTTCATAATGACAATGCTACCATCCACTGAAGTGACAAAAATCTCGACAACATACTACCTTCCATAATGACAAGGCTACCATCCATTGGAGTAACAAAAATCTCGAAAATAGACCACCTTCCATAATGACAAGGCTAAAATCCATTGGAGTAACAAAAATCTCGACAACAAACTACCTTCCATAATGACAAGGCTACCATCCATTGTAGTAACAAAAATATCGACAACAAACTATGTTCCATAATGACGAGGCTACCATCCATTGGAGTAACAAAAATATCAACAACAGACTACCTTCCATAATGACAAGGCTACCATCCATTGGAGTAACAAAGAAATCGACAATAGACTACCTTCCATAATGACAAGGCTATCATATATATGTGTAACAAAATTTCTCGACAACAGACTACCTTCCATAATGACAAGGCTACGATCCATTAGAGTAACAAAAATCATGACAACAAACTACCTTCCATAATGACAAGGCTACCATCCATTAGAGTAGTGAAATTATCAACAAGAGACTACCTTCCATAATGACAAGGCTACCATCCATTGGAGTAATGAAAATATCAACAAGAGACTACCTTCCATAATGACAAGGCTACCATCCATTGGAGTAACAAAAATATCGAAAAAAGACCCCCTTCCATAATGACAAGGCTAAAATCCATTGGAGTAACAAAAATATTGACAACAAAATACCTTCCATAATGACAAGGCTACCATCCATTGTAGTAACAAAAATATCGACAACAAACTATGTACCATAATAACGAGGCTACCATCCATTGGAGTAACAAAAATATCGACAACAGACTACCTTCCATAATGACAAGGCTACCATCCATTGGAGTAACAAAGAAATCGACAATAAACTACCTTCCATAATGACAAGGCTAACATCCATTGGTGTAACAAAATTTTCTCGACAACAGACTACCTTCCATAATGACAAGGCTACGATCCATTAGAGTAACAAAAATCTTGACAACAGACTACCTTCCATAATGACAAGGCTACCATCAATTAGAGTAGTGAAAATATCAACAAGAGACTACCTTCCATAATGACAAGGCTACCATCCATTGGAGTAATGAAAATATCAACAAGAGACTACCTTCGATAATGAAAAGGCTACCATCCATTGCATTAATGAAAATAATAACAAGAGACTACCTTACATAATGACAAGGCTACCAACCATTGGAGTGACAAAAACCTCGACAACAGACTACCTTACATAATGACAAGGCTACCATCCATTGGAGTAACAAAAATATCGACAACAGACTACCTTCCATAATGAAAAGCCTACCATCAATTAGAGTAACAAAAATCTCGACAACAGAATACCTTCCATAATGACTAGGCTACCTTCCATTGGAGTAACAAAGATATCGACAATAGACTACCTTCCATAATGACAAGGCTACCATCCACTGGAGTGACAAAAATCTCGACAAAAAACTACCTTCCATAATGACAAGGCTTCCATCCATTGGAGTAACAAAAATCTCTAAAACAGACTACCTTCCATAATGACAAGGCTAAAATCCATTGGAGTAACAAAAATTTCGACAACAAACTACCTTCCATAATGACAAGGCCACCATCCATTGTAGTAACAAAAATATCGCCAACAAACTAGTTTCCATAATGAAAAGGCTACCATCCTTTTGAGTAACAAAAATATCGACAGCAGACTACATTCCATAATGACAAGGCTACCATCCATTGTAGTAACAAAAATATCGACAACAGACTACCTTCCATGATGAAAAGCCTACCATCCATTGTAGTAAGAAAAATATCGACAACAAACTATGTTCCATAATGACGAGGCTACCATCCATTGGAGTAACAAAAATATCGACAACGAACTACCTTCGATAATGACAAGGCTACCATCCACTAGAGTAACAAAAATATCGACAACAGACTACCTTCCATAATGAAAAGCTTACCATCCATTGGAGTAACAAAAATATCGACAACAGAATACCTTCCATAACGACTAGGCTACCTTCCATTGGAGTAACAAAGATATCGACAATAGACTACCTTCCATAATGACAATGCTACCATCCACTGGAGTGACAAAAATCTCGACAACAGACTACCTTCCATAATGACAAGGCTACCATCCATTGGAGTAACAAAAATCTCGAAAACAAACTACCTTCCATAATGACAAGGTTAAATCCATTGGAGTAACAAAAATCTCGACAATAAACTATCTTCCATAATGACAAGGGTACCATCCATTGTAGTAACAAAAATATCGACAACAAACTAGTTTCCATAATGACAAGGCTACCATCCATTGGAGTAACAAAAATATCGACAGCAGACTACATTACATAATGACAAGGCTACCATCCATTGGAGTAACAAAAATATCGACAATAGACTACCTTCCATGATGAAAAGCCTACCATCCATTGTAGTAAGAAAAATATTGACAACAAACTATGTTCCATAATGACGAGGCTACCATCCATTGGAGTAACAAAAATATCGACAACGGAATACCTTCCATAATGGCTAGGCTACCATCCATTGGAGTAAAAAAAATATCGACAACAGACTACCTTCCATAATGAAAAGCTTACCATCCATTGGAGTAACAAAAATCTCGACAACAGAATACCTTCCATAACGACTAGGCTACCTTCCATTGGAGTAACAAAGATATCGATAATAGACTACCTTCCATAATGACAATGCTACCATCCACTGGAGTGACAAAAATCTCGACAACAGACTACCTTCCATAATGACAAGGCTATCATCCATTGGAGTAACAAAAATCTCGAAAACAAACTACCTTCCATAATGACAAGGCTAAAATCCATTGGAGTAACAAAAATCTCGACAATAAACTACCTTCCATAATGACAAGGGTACCATCTATTGTAGTAACAAAAATATCGACAACAAACTAGTTTCCATAATGACAAGGCTACCATCCATTGGAGTAACAAAAATATCGACAGCAGACTACATTACATAATGACAAGGCTACCATCCATTGGAGTAACAAAAATATCGACAACAGACTACCTTCCATGATGAAAAGCCTACCATCCATTGTAGTAAGATAAATATCGACAACAAACTATGTTCCATAATGACGAGGCTACCATCCATTGGAGTAACAAAAATATCGACAACGGAATACCTTCCATAATGGCAAGGCTACCATCCATTGGAGTAAAAAAATATCGACAACAGACTACCTTCCATAATGAAAAGCTTACCATCCATTGGAGTAACAAAAATCTCGACAACAGAATACCTTCCATAACGACTAGGCTACATTCCATTGGAGTAACAAAGATATCGATAATAGACTACCTTCCATAATGACAATGCTACCATCCACTGGAGTGACAAAAATCCCGACAACAGACTACCTTCCATAATGACAAGGCTACCATCCATTGGAGTAACAAAAATCTCGAAAACAAACTACCTTCCATAATGACAAGGCTAAAATCCATTGGAGTAACAAAAATCTCGACAATAAACTACCTTCCATAATGACAAGGGTACCATCTATTGTAGTAACAAAAATATCGACAACAAACTAGTTTCCATAATGACAAGGCTACCATCCATTGGAGTAACAAAAATATCGACAGCAGACTACATTACATAATGACAAGGCTACCATCCATTGGAGTAACAAAAATATCGACAACAGACTACCTTCCATGATGAAAAGCCTACCATCCATTGTAGTAAGAAAAATATCGACAACAAACTATGTTCCATAATGACGAGGCTACCATCCATTGGAGTAACAAAAATATCGACAACAGACTACCTTCCATAATGACAAGGCTACCATCCATTGGAGTAACAAAAATATCGACAACAGACTACCTTCCATAATGAAAAGCCTACCATCCATTGGAGTAACAAAAATCTTGACAACAGAATACCTTCCATAATGACTAGGCTACCTTCCTATGGAGTAACAAAGATATCGACAATAGACTACCTTTCATAATGACAATGCTACCATCCAATGAAGTGACAAAAATCTCGACAACATACTACCTTCCATAATGACAAGGCTACCATCCATTGGAGTAACAAAAATCTCGAAAACAGACCACCTTCCATAATGACAAGGCTAAAATCCATTGGAGTAACAAAAATCTCGACAACAAACTACCTTCTATAATGACAAGGCTACCTTCCATTGGAGTAACAAAAATATCGACAATAAACTATGTTCCATAATGACGAGGCTACCATCCATTGGAGTAACAAAAATATCAACAACAGAATACCTTCCATAACGACTAGGCTACCTTCCATTGGAGTAACAAAGATATCGACAATAGACTACCTTCCATAATGACAAGGCTACCATCCATTGGAGTAACAAAAATATCGACAACAGACTACCTTCCATAATGACAAGGCTACCATCCATTGGAGTAACAAAAATATCGACAACAGACTACCTTCCATTGGAGTAACAAAAATCTCGACAACAGACTACCTTCCTTAATGACAAGGCTACCATCCACTGGTGTGAAAAAAATATCGACAATAGACTACCTTCCATAATGACAAGGCTACCATCCACTGGTGTGACAAAAATCTCGACAACAAACTACCTTCCATAATGAAAAGGCTACCATCCATTGGAGTAACAAAAATCTCAAAAACAGACTACCTTCCATAATGACAAGGCTAAAATGCATTGGAGTAAAAAAAATCTGGACAACAAAATACCTTCCATAATGACAAGGCCACCATCCATTGTAGTAACAAAAATATCGATAGCAGACTATGTTCCATAATGACGAGGCTAACATCCATTGGAGTAACAAAAATCTCGACAACAGACTACCTTCCATAATGTCAATGCTACCATCCATTGGAGTAACAAAAATCTCGACAATAGACTACCTTCTATAATGACAAGGCTACCATCCATTGGGGTAACAAAAATATCGACAACAGACTACCTTCCATAATGAAAAGCCTACCATCCATTGGAGTAACAAAAATATCGACAACAGAATACCTTCCACAATGACTAGGCGACCTTCCATTGGAGTAACAAAGATATCGAGAATAGACTACCTTCCATAATGACAAGGATACCATCCACTGGAGTGACAAAAATCTCGACAACAGACTACCTTCCCTAATGACAAGGCTACCATCCATTGGTGTAACAAAAATCTCGAAAACAGACTACCTTCCATAATGACAAGGCTAAAATCCATTGGAGTATCAAAAATCTCGACAACAAACTACCTTCCATAATGACAAGGCTACCATACATTGTAGTAACAAAAATATCGAGAACAAACTACCTTCCATAATGACAAGGCTACCATCCATTGGAGTAACAAAAATATCGACAACAGACTACCTTCCATGATGAAAAGCCTACCATCCATTGTAGTAACAAAAATATCGACAACAAATTATGTTCCATAATGACGAGGCTACCATCCATTGGAGTAACAAAAATATCGACAACAGACTACCTTTTATAATGACAAGCCTACCATCCATTGGAGTAACAAAAATATCGACAACAAAATACCTTCCATAATGACTAGGCTACCTTCCATTGGAGTAACAAAGATATCGACAATAGACTACCTTCCATAATGACAAGGCTACCATCCACTGGAGTGACAAAAATCTCGACAACAGACTACCTTCCATAATGACAAGGCTAACATCCATTGGAGTAACAAAAATCTCGAAAACAGACTACCTTCCATAATGACAAGGCTAAAATCCATTAGAGTAACAAAAATATCGACAACAGACTACCTTCCATAATGACAAGGCTACCATCTATTGGAATAAAAAAAATCTCGAGAACATAATGCCTTCCATAATGACAAGGCTACCATCCAATGGAATAACAAAAATCTCGACAACATACTACCTTCCATAATGACAAGGCTACCATCAATTGTAGTAACCAAAATCTGGACAATAAACTACCTTCCATAATGACAAGGCTACCGTCCATTGTAGTAACAAAAATCTCGACAACAGACTACCTTCCATAATGTCAATGCTACCATCCATTGGATTAACAAAAATCTTGACAATAGACTACCTTCCATAATGACAAGGCTACCACCCATTGTAGTAACAAAAATATCGACAACAAACTATTTTCCATAATGACGAGGCTACCATCCATTGGAGTAACAAAAATATCGACAACAGACTACCTTCCATAATGACAAGGCTACCATCCATTGGACTAACAAAAATATCGACAACAGACTACCTTCCATAATGAAAAGCCTACCATCCATTGGAGTAACAAAAATCTCGAAAACAGAATACCTTCCATAATGACTAGGCTACCTTCCATTGGAGTAACAAAGATATCGACAATAGACTACCTTCCATAATGACAAGGCTACCATCCACTGGAGTGACAAAAATCTCGACAACAGACTACCTTCCATAATGACAAGGCTAACATCCATTGGAGTAACAAAAATCTCGAAAATAGACTACCTTCCATAATGACAAGGCTAAAATCCATTGTAGTAACAAAAATATCGACAACAAACTACCTTCCATAATGACAAGGCTACCATCTATTGGAATAAAAACAAATCTCGAGAACAGATTGCTTTCCATAATGACAAGGCTACCATCCAATGGAATAACAAAAATATCGATAACAGACTACCTTCCATAATGACAAGGCTACCGTCCATTGTAGTAACAAAAATCTCGACAACAGACTACCTTCCATAATGACAATGCTACAATCCATTGGAGTAACAAAAATCTCGACAACAGACTACCTTCCATAACGACAAGGCTACCATCCATTAGAGTAGTGAAAATATCCATAAGAGACTACCTTCCATAATGACAAGGCTACCATCCATTGGAGTAATGAAAATATCAACAAGAGACTACCTTCCATAATGACAAGGCTACCATCCATTGGAGTAATGAAAATATCAAAAAAAGACTACCTTACATAAGGACAAGGCTACCATCCATTGGAGTAACAAAAATATCGCCAAGAGTCTACCTTCCATAATGACAAGGCTACCATCCATTGGAGTAACAAAAATATCGACAATAGACTACCTTCCATAATGAAAAGCCTACCATCCATTGGAGTACAAAAATTTCGACATCAGAATACCTTCCATAATGACTAGGCAACCTTCCATTGGAGTAACAAAGATATCGACAATAGACTACCTTCCATAATGACCAGGCTACCATCCACTAGAGTGACAAAAATCTCGACAACAGACTACCTTCCCTAATGACAAGGCTACCATCCATTGGAGTAACAAAAATCTCGACAACGAACTACCTTTCATAATGACAAGGCCACCATACATTGTAGTAACAAAAATATCGGCAACCAACTACCTTCCATAATGACAAGGCTACCATCCATTGGAGTAACAAAAATATCGACAACAGACTACCTTCCATGACGAAAAGCCTACCATCCATTGTAGTAACAAAAATATCGACAACAAATTATGTTCCATAATGACGAGGCTACCATCCATTGGAGTAACAAAAATATCGACAACGAACTACCTTTTATAATGACAATGCTACCATCCATTGGAGTAACAAAAATATCGACAACAGACTACCTTCCATAATGAAAAGCCTACCATACATTGGAGTAACAAAAATATCGACAACAGAATACTTCTATAATGACTAGGCTACCTTCCATTGGAGTAACAAAGATATCGACATAAGACTACCTTCCATAATGACAAGGCTACCATCCACTGGAGTGACAAAAATCTCGACAACAGACTACCTTCCATAATGATAAGGCTAACATCCATTGGAGTAACAAAAATCTCGAAAACAGACAACCTTCCATAATGACAAGGCTAAAATCCATTGGAGTAACAAAAATATCGACAACAGACTACCTTCCATAATGACAAGGCTACCATCTATTGGAATAAAAAAAATCTCGAGGACAGAATTCCTTCCATAATGACAAGGCTACCATCCAATGGAATAACAAAAATCCCGACAAAATACTACCTTCCATAATGACTAGGCTACCTTCCATTGGAGTAACAAAGATATCGACAATAGACTACCTTCCATAATGACAAGGCTACCATCCATTGGAGTGACAAAAATCTCGACAACAGACTACCTTCCATAATGACAAGGCTACCATCCATTGGAGTAACTAAAATCTCGAAAACAGACTACCTTCCATAATGACAAGGCTAAAATCCATTGGAGTAACAAAAATCTCGACAACAAACTACCTTCCATAATGACAAGGCCACCATCCATTGTAGTAACAAAAATATCGCCAACAAACTAGTTTCCATAATGACAAGGCTACCATCAATTGGAGTAACAAAAATATCGACAACAGACTACATTCCATAATGACAAGGCTACCATCCATTGTAGTAACAAAAATATCGGCAACAGACTACCTTCCATGATGAAAAGCCTACCATCCATTGTAGTAAGAAAAATATCGACAACAAACTATGTTCCATAATGACGAGGCTACCATCCATTGGAGTAACAAAAATATCGACAACAGACTACCTTCCATAATGACAAGGCTACCATCCATTGGAGTAACAAAAATATCGACAACAGACTACCTTCCATAATGAAAAGCTTACCATCCATTGGAGTAACAAAAATCTCGACAACAGAATAACTTCCATAATGACTAGGCTACCTTCCATTGGAGTAACAAAGATATCGACAATAGACTACCTTCCATAATGACAATGCTACCATCCACTAGAGTGACAAAAATCTCGACAACACACTACCATCCATAATGACAAGGCTACCATCCATTGGAGTAACAAAAATCTCGAAAACAAACTACCTTCCATAATGACAAGGCTAAAATCCATTGGAGTAACAAAAATCTCGACAATAAACTACCTTCCATAATGACAAGGGTACCATCCATTGTAGTAACAAAAATATCGACAACAAACTAGTTTCCATAATGACAAGGCTACCATCCATTAGAGTAACAAAAATATCGAGAGCAGACTACATTACATAATGACAAGGCTACCATCCATTGGAGTAACAAAAATATCGACAACAGACTACCTTCCATGATGAAAAGCCTACCATCCATTGTAGTAAGAAAAATATCGACAACAAACTATGTTCCATAATGACGAGGCTACCATCCATTGGAGTAACAAAAATATCGACAACGGACTACCTTCCATAATGACAAGGCTACCATCCATTGGGATAACAAAGATATCGACAATAAACTACCTTCCATAATGACAATGCTACCATCCACTGGAGTGAAAAAAATCTCGACAATAGACTACCTTCCATAATGACAAGGCTACCATCCATTGGAGTAAGAAAAATCTCGAAAAAATACCCCCTTCCATAATGACAAGGCTAAAATCCATTGGAGTAACAAAAATATCGACAACAAACTACCTTCCATAATGACAAGGCTACCATCCATTGTAGTAACAAAAATATCGACAACAAACTATGTTCCATAATGACGAGGCTACCATCCATTGGAGTAACAAAAATATCGACAACAGACTACCTTCCATAATGACAAGGCTACCATCCATTGGAGTAACAAAGAAATTGACAATAAACTACCTTCCATAATGACAAGGCTAACATCCATTGGTGTAACAAAATTTCTCGACAACAGACTACCTTCCATAATGACAAGGCTACAATCCATTAGAGTAACAAAAATCTTGACAACAGACTACCTTCCATAATGACAAGGCTACCATCAATTAGAGTAGTGAAAATATCAACAAGAGACTACCTTCCATAATGACAAGGCTACCATCCATTGGAGTAATGAAAATATCAACAAGAGACTACCTTCCATAATGAAAAGGCTACCATCCATTGCATTAATGAAAATAATAACAAGAGACTAGCTTACATAATGACAAGGTTACCAACCATTGGAGTGACAAAAACCTCGACAACAAACTACCTTCCATAATGACAAGGCTACCATCCATTAGAGTAACAAAAATATCGACAACAGACTACCTTCAATAATGAAAATCCTACCATCCATTGGAGTAACAAAAATCTCAACAACAGAATACCTTCCATAATGACTAGGCTACCTTCCATTGGAGTAACAAAGATATCGACAATAGACTACCTTCCATAATGACAAGGCTACCATCCACTGGAGTGACAAAAATCTCGACAACAGACTACCTTCCATAATGACAAGGCTACCATCCATTGGAGTAACTAAAATCTCGAAAACAGACTACCTTCCATAATGACAAGGCTAAAATCCATTGGAGTAACAAAAATCTCGACAACAAACTACCTTCCATAATGACAAGGCCACCATCCATTGTAGTAACAAAAATATCGCCAACAAACTAGTTTCCATAATGACAAGGCTACCATCCATTGGAGTAACAAAAATATCGACAGCAGACTACATTCCATAATGACAAGGCTACCATCCATTGTAGTAACAAAAATATCGGCAACAGACTACCTTCCATGATGAAAAGCCTACCATCCATTGTAGTAAGAAAAATATCGACAACAAACTATGTTCCATAATGACGAGGCTACCATCCATTGGAGTAACAAAAATATCTACAACAGACTACCTTCCATAATGACAAGGCTACCATCCATTGGAGTAACAAAAATATCGACAACAGACTACCTTCCATAATGAAAAGCTTACCATCCATTGGAGTAACAAAAATCTCGACAACAGAATAACTTCCATAATGACTAGGCTACCTTCCATTGGAGTAACAAAGATATCGACAATAGACTACCTTCCATAATGACAATGCTACCATCCACTGGAGTGACAAAAATCTCGACAACAGACTACCATCCATAATGACAAGGCTACCATCCATTGGAGTAACAAAAATCTCGAAAACTAACTACCTTGCATAATGACAAGGCTAAAATCCATCGGAGTAACAAAAATCTCGACAATAAACTACCTTCCATAATGACAAGGGTACCATCCATTGTAGTAACAAAAATATCGACAACAAACTAGTTTCCATAATGACAAGGCTACCATCCATTAGAGTAACAAAAATATCGACAGCAGACTACATTACATAATGACAAGGCTACCATCCATTGGAGTAACAAAAATATCGACAACAGACTACCTTCCATGATGAAAAGCCTACCATCCATTGTAGTAAGAAAAATATCGACAACAAACTATGTTCATAATGACGAGGCTACCATCCATTGGAGTAACAAAAATATCGACAACGGAACACCTTCCATAATGACAAGGCTACCATCCATTGGAGTAACAAAAATATCGACAACAGACTACCTTCCATAATGAAAAGCTTACCATCCATTGGAGTAACAAAAATCTCGACAACAGAATAACTTCCATAATGACTAGGCTACCTTCCATTGGAGTAACAAAGATATCGATAATAAACTACCTTCCATAATGACAATGCTACCATCCACTAGAGTGACAAAAATCTCGACAACAAACTACCATCCATAATGACAAGGCTACCATCCATTGGAGTAACAAAAATCTCGAAAACAAACTACCTTCCATAATGACAAGGCTAAAATCCATTGGAGTAACAAAAATCTCGACAATAAACTACCTTTCTTAATGACAAGGGTACCATCCATTGTAGTAACAAAATTATCGACAACAAACTAGTTTCCATAATGACAAGGCTACCATCCATTAGAGTAACAAAAATATCGACAGCAGAATACATTACATAATGACAAGGCTACCATCCATTGGAGTAACAAAAATATCGACAACAGACTACCTTCCATGATGAAAAGCCTACCATCCATTGTAGTAAGAAAAATATCGACAACAAACTATGTTCCATAATGACGAGGCTACCATCCATTGGAGTAACAAAAATATCGACAACGGAATACCTTCCATAATGACAAGGCTACCATCCATTGGAGTAACAAAAATATCGACAACAGACTACCTTCCATAATGAAAAGCTTACCATCCATTGGAGTAACAAAAATCTCGACAACAGAATAACTTCCATAATGACTAGGCTACCTTCCATTGGTGTAACAAAGATATCGACAATAGACTAACTTCCATAATGACAATGCTACCATCCACTGGAGTGACCAAAATCTCGACAACAGACTACCTTCCATAATGACAAGGCTTCCATCCATTGGAGTAACAAAAATCTCGAAAACAAACTACCTTCCATAATGACAAGGCTAAAATCCATTGGAGTAACAAAAATCTCGACAATAAACTACCTTCCATAATGACAAGGGTACCATCTATTGTAGTAACAAAAATATCGACAACAAACTAGTTTCCATAAGGACAAGGCTACCATCCATTGGAGTAACAAAAATATCGACAGCAGACTACATTACATAATGACAAGGCTAACATCCATTTGAGTAACAAAAAAAATCGACAACAGACTACCTTCCATGATGAAAAGCCTACCATCCATTGTAGTAAGAAAAATATCGACAACAAACTATGTTCCATAATGACGAGGCTACCATCCATTTGAGTAACCAAAATATCGACAACAAACTACCTTCCATAATGACAAGGCTACCATCCATTGGAGTAACAAAAATATCGACAACAGACTACCTTCCATAATGAAAAGCCTACCATCCATTGGAGTAACAAAAATCTCGAAAACAGAATACCTTCCATAATGACTAGGCTACCTTCCATTGGAGTATCAAAGATATCGACAATAGACTACCTATCATAATGACAATGCTACCATTCACTGAAGTGACAAAAATCTCGACAACATACTACCTTCCATAATGACAAGGCTAAAATCCATTGGAGTAACAAAAATCTCGACAACAGACTACCTTCCATAATGACAAGGCTACCATCCATTGGAGTAACAAAGAAATCGACAATAAACTACCTTCCATAATGACAAGGCTAACATCCATTGGTGTAACAAAATTTCTCGACAACAGACTACCTTCCATAATGACAATGCTACAATCCATTAGAGTAACAAAAATCTTGACAACAGACTACCTTCCATAATGACAAGGCTACCATCAATTAGAGTAGTGAAAATATAAACAAGAGACTACCTTCCATAATGACAAGGCTACCATCCATTGGAGTAATGAAAATATCAACAAGAGACTACCTTCCATAATGAAAAGGCTACCATCCATTGCATTAATGAAAATAATAACAAGAGACTAGCTTACATAATGACAAGGTTACCAACCATTGGAGTGACAAAAACCTCGACAACAGACTACCTTCCATAATGACAAGGCTACCATCCATTGGAGTAACAAAAATATCGACAACAGACTACCTTCAATAATGAAAATCCTACCATCCATTGGAGTAACAAAAATCTCGACAACAGAATACCTTCCATAATGACTAGGCTACCTTCCATTGAAGTAACAAAGATATCGACAATAGACTACCTTCCATAATGACAAGGCTACCATCCACTGGAGTGACAAAAATCTCGACAACAGACTACCTTCCATAATGACAAGGCTACCATCCATTGGAGTAACTAAAATCTCGAAAACAGACTACCTTCCATAATGACAAGGCTAAAATCCATTGGAGTAACAAAAATCTCGACAATAAACTACCTTCCATAATGACAAGGGTACCATCCATTGTAGTAACAAAAATATCGACAACAAACTAGTTTCCATAATGACAAGGCTACCATCCATTAGAGTAACAAAAATATCGACAGCAGACTACATTACATAATGACAAGGCTACCATCCATTGGAGTAACAAAAATATCGACAACAGACTACCTTCCATGATGAAAAGCCTACCATCCATTGTAGTAAGAAAAATATCGACAACAAACTATGTTCATAATGACGAGGCTACCATCCATTGGAGTAACAAAAATATCGACAACGGAACACCTTCCATAATGACAAGGCTACCATCCATTGGAGTAACAAAAATATCGACAACAGACTACCTTCCATAATGAAAAGCTTACCATCCATTGGAGTAACAAAAATCTCGACAACAGAATAACTTCCATAATGACTAGGCTACCTTCCATTGGAGTAACAAAGATATCGACAATAGACTACCTTCCATAATGACAATGCTACCATCCACTGGAGTGACAAAAATCTCGACAACAGACTACCATCCATAATGACAAGGCTACCATCCATTGGAGTAACAAAAATCTCGAAAACTAACTACCTTGCATAATGACAAGGCTAAAATCCATCGGAGTAACAAAAATCTCGACAATAAACTACCTTCCATAATGACAAGGGTACCATCCATTGTAGTAACAAAAATATCGACAACAAACTAGTTTCCATAATGACAAGGCTACCATCCATTAGAGTAACAAAAATATCGACAGCAGACTACATTACATAATGACAAGGCTACCATCCATTGGAGTAACAAAAATATCGACAACAGACTACCTTCCATGATGAAAAGCCTACCATCCATTGTAGTAAGAAAAATATCGACAACAAACTATGTTCATAATGACGAGGCTACCATCCATTGGAGTAACAAAAATATCGACAACGGAACACCTTCCATAATGACAAGGCTACCATCCATTGGAGTAACAAAAATATCGACAACAGACTACCTTCCATAATGAAAAGCTTACCATCCATTGGAGTAACAAAAATCTCGACAACAGAATAACTTCCATAATGACTAGGCTACCTTCCATTGGAGTAACAAAGATATCGATAATAAACTACCTTCCATAATGACAATGCTACCATCCACTAGAGTGACAAAAATCTCGACAACAAACTACCATCCATAATGACAAGGCTACCATCCATTGGAGTAACAAAAATCTCGAAAACAAACTACCTTCCATAATGACAAGGCTAAAATCCATTGGAGTAACAAAAATCTCGACAATAAACTACCTTTCTTAATGACAAGGGTACCATCCATTGTAGTAACAAAATTATCGACAACAAACTAGTTTCCATAATGACAAGGCTACCATCCATTAGAGTAACAAAAATATCGACAGCAGAATACATTACATAATGACAAGGCTACCATCCATTGGAGTAACAAAAATATCGACAACAGACTACCTTCCATGATGAAAAGCCTACCATCCATTGTAGTAAGAAAAATATCGACAACAAACTATGTTCCATAATGACGAGGCTACCATCCATTGGAGTAACAAAAATATCGACAACGGAATACCTTCCATAATGACAAGGCTACCATCCATTGGAGTAACAAAAATATCGACAACAGACTACCTTCCATAATGAAAAGCTTACCATCCATTGGAGTAACAAAAATCTCGACAACAGAATAACTTCCATAATGACTAGGCTACCTTCCATTGGTGTAACAAAGATATCGACAATAGACTAACTTCCATAATGACAATGCTACCATCCACTGGAGTGACCAAAATCTCGACAACAGACTACCTTCCATAATGACAAGGCTTCCATCCATTGGAGTAACAAAAATCTCGAAAACAAACTACCTTCCATAATGACAAGGCTAAAATCCATTGGAGTAACAAAAATCTCGACAATAAACTACCTTCCATAATGACAAGGGTACCATCTATTGTAGTAACAAAAATATCGACAACAAACTAGTTTCCATAAGGACAAGGCTACCATCCATTGGAGTAACAAAAATATCGACAGCAGACTACATTACATAATGACAAGGCTAACATCCATTTGAGTAACAAAAAAAATCGACAACAGACTACCTTCCATGATGAAAAGCCTACCATCCATTGTAGTAAGAAAAATATCGACAACAAACTATGTTCCATAATGACGAGGCTACCATCCATTTGAGTAACCAAAATATCGACAACAAACTACCTTCCATAATGACAAGGCTACCATCCATTGGAGTAACAAAAATATCGACAACAGACTACCTTCCATAATGAAAAGCCTACCATCCATTGGAGTAACAAAAATCTCGAAAACAGAATACCTTCCATAATGACTAGGCTACCTTCCATTGGAGTATCAAAGATATCGACAATAGACTACCTATCATAATGACAATGCTACCATTCACTGAAGTGACAAAAATCTCGACAACATACTACCTTCCATAATGACAAGGCTAAAATCCATTGGAGTAACAAAAATCTCGACAACAGACTACCTTCCATAATGACAAGGCTACCATCCATTGGAGTAACAAAGAAATCGACAATAAACTACCTTCCATAATGACAAGGCTAACATCCATTGGTGTAACAAAATTTCTCGACAACAGACTACCTTCCATAATGACAATGCTACAATCCATTAGAGTAACAAAAATCTTGACAACAGACTACCTTCCATAATGACAAGGCTACCATCAATTAGAGTAGTGAAAATATAAACAAGAGACTACCTTCCATAATGACAAGGCTACCATCCATTGGAGTAATGAAAATATCAACAAGAGACTACCTTCCATAATGAAAAGGCTACCATCCATTGCATTAATGAAAATAATAACAAGAGACTAGCTTACATAATGACAAGGTTACCAACCATTGGAGTGACAAAAACCTCGACAACAGACTACCTTCCATAATGACAAGGCTACCATCCATTGGAGTAACAAAAATATCGACAACAGACTACCTTCAATAATGAAAATCCTACCATCCATTGGAGTAACAAAAATCTCGACAACAGAATACCTTCCATAATGACTAGGCTACCTTCCATTGAAGTAACAAAGATATCGACAATAGACTACCTTCCATAATGACAAGGCTACCATCCACTGGAGTGACAAAAATCTCGACAACAGACTACCTTCCATAATGACAAGGCTACCATCCATTGGAGTAACTAAAATCTCGAAAACAGACTACCTTCCATAATGACAAGGCTAAAATCCATTGGAGTAACAAAAATCTCGACAATAAACTACCTTCCATAATGACAAGGCCACCATCCATTGTAGTAACAAAAATATCGCCAATAAACTAGTTTCCGTAATGACAAGGCTACCATCCATTGGAGTAACAAAAATATCGACAGCAGACTACATTCCATAATGACAAGGCTACCATCCATTGTAGTAACAAAAATATCGGCAACAGACTACCTTCCATGATGAAAAGCCTACCATCCATTGTAGTAAGAAAAATATCGACAACAAACTATGTTCCATAATGACGAGGCTACCATCCATTGGAGTAACAAAAATATCGACAACAGACTACCTTCCATAATGACAAGGCTACCATCCATTGGAGTAACAAAAATATCGACAACAGACTACCTTCCATAATGAAAAGCTTACCATCCATTGGAGTAACAAAAATCTCGACAATAGAATAACTTCCATAATGACTAGGCTACCTTCCATTGGAGTAACAAAGATATCGACAATAGACTACCTTCCATAATGACAATGCTACCATCCACTGGAGTGACAAAAATCTCGAGAACAGACTACCATCCATAATGACAAGGCTACCATCCATTGGAGTAACAAAAATCTCGAAAACAAACTACCTTCCATAATGACAAGGCTAAAATCCATCGGAGTAACAAAAATCTCGACAATAAACTACCTTCCATAATGACAAGGGTACCATCCATTGTAGTAACAAAAATATCGACAACAAACTAGTTTCCATAATGACAAGGCTACCATCCATTAGAGTAACAAAAATATCGACAGCAGACTACATTACATAATGACAAGGCTACCATCCATTGGAGTAACAAAAATATCGACAACAGACTACCTTCCATGATGAAAAGCCTACCATCCATTGTAGTAAGAAAAATATCGACAACAAACTATGTTCATAATGACGAGGCTACCATCCATTGGAGTAACAAAAATATCGACAACGGAACACCTTCCATAATGACAAGGCTACCATCCATTGGAGTAACAAAAATATCGACAACAGACTACCTTCCATAATGAAAAGCTTACCATCCATTGGAGTAACAAAAATCTCGACAACAGAATAACTTCCATAATGACTAGGCTACCTTCCATTGGAGTAACAAAGATATCGACAATAAACTACCTTCCATAATGACAATGCTACCATCCACTAGAGTGACAAAAATCTCGACAACAAACTACCATCCATAATGACAAGGCTACCATCCATTGGAGTAACAAAAATCTCGAAAACAAACTACCTTCCATAATGACAAGGCTAAAATCCATCGGAGTAACAAAAATCTCGACAATAAACTACCTTTCTTAATGACAAGGGTACCATCCATTGTAGTAACAAAAATATCGACAACAAACTAGTTTCCATAATGACAAGGCTACCATCCATTAGAGTAACAAAAATATCGACAGCAGAATACATTACATAATGACAAGGCTACCATCTATTGGAATAAAAAAAATCTCGAGGACAGAATTCCTTCCATAATGACAAGGCTACCATCCAATGGAATAACAAAAATCCCGACAAAATACTACCTTCCATAATGACGAGGCTACCATCCATTGTAGTAACAAAAATCTCGACAACAGACTAACTTCCATAATTACAAGGCTACCATATGTTGAAGTAACAAATATCTCGACAAAAGACTACCTTCCATAATGACAAGGCTACCATCCATAGGAGTAATCAAAATATCGATAATAGACTACCTTCTATAATGACAACGCTAGCATCCATTGGAGTAACAAAACTCTCGACAACAAACTACCTTCCATAATGAAAAGGGTACCATCCATTGGAGTAACAAAAATATCGACAACAAACTACCTTCCATAATGACAAGGCTACCATCCATTGAAGTATCAAAAATATCGAAAACAAACTACCTTCCATAATTATAAGGCTACCATCCATTGGAGTAACAAAATTCTCGACAACAGACTACCTTCCATAATGACAAGGCTACCATCCATTGGAGTAACAAAAATCTCGAAAATAGACTACCTTACGTAATGAAAATGCTACCATCCATTGGCGTAACAAAAATATGGACAACACACTACGTTCCATAATGACAAGTCTACCATCCATTGGAGTAACAAAAATCTCGACAACAAACTACCTTCCATAATGACAAGGCTACCATCCATTAGACTATCAAAAATCTCGACAGCAGACTACCTTTCATAATGACAAGGCTACCATCCATTGGAGTAAGCAAAATTTTGACAATAGACTACCTTCCATAATGACAAGGTTACCATCCATTGGAATAACAAAAATCTCATCAACAGACAACCTTCCGTAATGACAAGGCTACCATCCAACGAAATAATAAAAATATCGAAAACAGATTACCTTCCATAATGAGAAGGCTACCATCCATTGAAGTAACAAAATTCTCGACAACAAACTACCTTCCATAATGAGAAGGCTACCATCCATTGGAGTAACAAAAATCTCGACAATAGACTACCTTACATAATGACAATGCTACCATCCATTGGAGTAACAAAAATATCGATAACACACTACGTTCCATAATGACAAGGCTACCATCCATTGGAATAACAAAAATCTCGACAACAGACTACCTTCAATAATGACAAGGCTACCCTCCATTAGACTAACAAAAATCTCGACAGCAAACTACGTTTCATAATGACAAGGCTACCATCCATTGGAGTAACAAAAATCTCGACAACAGACTAACTTCTATAATTACAAGGCTACCATCCATTGGAGTAACAAATATCTTGACAACAAACTACCTTCCATAATGATAAGGCTACCATACATTGGATTATCAAAATCCTCGACAACAAACTACCTTCCATAATGACAAGGCTACCATCCAATGGAATACCAAAAATCTCAACAACAGACTACCTTCCATAATGACAAGGCTACCATCTATTGGAGTAACAAAAATCTGAACTACAAAATACGTTCCATAATGACAACGCTACCATCCATTGGACTAACAAAAATCTCAACGAAAGACTACCTTCCATAATGACGAGGCTACCATCCATTGTAGTAACAAAAATCTCGACAACAGACTAACTTCCATAATTACAAGGCTACCATCTAATGAAGTAACAAATATCTCGACAAAAGACTACCTTCCATAATGACAAGGCTACCATCCATAGGAGTAACCAAGATATCGACAATAGACTACCTTCTATAATGACAACGCTAGCATCCATTGGAGTAACAAAACTCTCGACAACAAACTACCTTCCATAATGAAAATGGTACCATCCATTGGACTAACAAAAATATCGACAACAAACTACCTTCCATAATGGCAAGGCTACCATCCATTGAAGTATCAAAAATATCGACAACAAACTACCTTCCATAATTACAAGGCTACCATCCATTGGAGTAACAAAAACTCGACAACAGACTACCTTCCATAATGACAAGGTTACCATCCATTGGAATAACAAAAATCTCGACAACAGACTATCTTCCATAATGACAAGGCTACCTCCAACTAAATAACAAAAATCTCGACAATAGACTACCTTCCATAATGGGAAGGAAACCATCCATTGGAGTAACAAAATTCTCGACAATAGACTACCTTCAATAATGACAAGGCTACCATCCATTGGAGTAACAAAAATCTCGACAACAGACTACCTTACATAATGAAAATGCTACCATCCATTGGAGTAACAAAAATATGGACAACACACTACGTTCCATAATGACAAGTATACCATCCATTGCAGTAACAAAAATCTCGACAACAAACTACCTTCCATAATGACAAGGCTACAATCCATTAGACTATCCAAAATCTCGACTGCAGACTACCTTACATAATGACAAGGCTACCATCCATTGGAGTAACAAAAATCTCGACAACAGACAACTTTCCATAATGACAAGGCTAACGTCCAACGAAATAACAAAAATCTAGACAACAAACTACCTTCCATAATGACAAGGTTACCATCCATTGGAATAACAAAAAAATCGACAACAGACTACCTTCAATAATGACAAGTTTAACATCCATTAGAGTAACAAAAATATTGACAACAGACTACCTTCCATAATTACAAGGCTACCATCCATAGGAGTAACAAAAACTCGACAACAGACTACGTTCCATAATGACAAGGTTACTATCCATTGGAATAACAAAAATCTCGTCAACAGAAAACCTTCCATAAAGACAAGGCTACCATCCAACGAAATAACAAAAATATCGACAACAGACTACCTTACATAATGACAATGCTACCATCCATTAGACTATCAAAAATCTCGACAGCAAACTACCTTTCATAATGACAAGGCTACCATCCATTGGAGTAACAAAAATCTCGACAACAGACTAACTTCCATAATTACAAGGCTACCATCCATTGGAGTAACAAATATCTCAACAACAGACTACCTTCCATAATGATAAGGCTACCATACATTGGACTATCAAAATTCTCGCCAATACACTACCTTCCATAATGACAAGGGCTACCATCCAATGGAATACCAAAAATCTCAACAACAGACTACCTTCCATAATGACAAGGCTACCATCTATTGGAATAACAAAAATATGAACTACATACTACCTTCCATAATGACAAGGCTACCATCCATTGGACTAACAAAAATCTCAACGAATGACTACCTTCCATAATGACAAGGTTACCATCCATTGGAGTAACAAAAATCTTGACAACAAACAAACTTCCATAATTACAAGGCTACCATCCATTGAAGTAACAAATATCTCGATAAAAGACTACCTTCCATAATGACAAGGCTACCATCCATTGGAGTAACAAAAACTCGACAACATACTACCTTCCATAATGACAAGGTTACCATCCATTGGAATAACAAAAATCTCGACAACAAACTACCTTCCATATGACAAGGCTACCATCCAACGAAATAACAAAAATCTCGACAACAGACTACCTTCCATAATGAGAAAGAAAACCATCCATTGGAGTAACAAATTTCCCGACAACAGACTACCTTCCATAATGACAAGGCTACCATCCATTGGAGTAACAAAAATCTCGACAATAGACTACCTTACATAATGACAATGCTACCATCCATTGGAGTAACAAAAATATTAACAACACACTACGTTCCATAATGACAAGGCTACCATCCATTGGAGTAACAAAAATCTCGACAACAGACAACATTCCATAATGACAAGGCTACCATCCATTGGAGTAACAAAAATCTGAACTACAGACTACCTTCAATAATGACAACGCTACCATCCATTGGACTAACAAAAATCTCAATGAAAGACTACCTTGCATAATGACAAGGCTACCAACCATTGGAGTAACAAAAATCACGACAACAGACTAACTTCCATAATTACAAGGCTACCATCCATTGAAGTAACAAATATCTCGACAAAAGACTACCTTCCATAGTGACAAGGCTCCCATCCATAGGAGTAACCAAAATAGCGAAAATAGACTACCTTCTATAGCGACAAGGCTAGCATCCATTGGAGTAACAAAAACATCGACAACAAACTACCTTCCATAATGACAAAACTACCATCCATTGAAGTATCAAAAATATCGATAAAAAACTACCTTCCATAATTACAAGGCTACCGTCCATTGGAGTAACAAAAACTCGACAACAAACTACCTTCCATAATGACAAGGTTACCATCCATTGGAATAACAAAAATCTCGACAACAAACTACCTTCCATAATGATAAGGCTACCATCCAACGAAATAACAAAAATCTCGACAATAGACTACCTTCCATAATAAGAAGGAAACCATCCATTGGAGTAACAAAAACTCGACAACATACTACCTTCCATAATGACAAGGTTACCATCCATTGGAATAACAAAAATCTCGACAACAGACTACCTTCCATAATGACAAGGCTACCATCCAAAGAAATAACAAAAATCTCGACAACAGACTACCTTCCATAATGAGAAGGAAACCATCCATTGGAGTAACAAAAATCACGACAACAGACTACCTTACATAATGACAATGCTACCATCCATTGGAGTAACAAAAATATCGACAACACACTACGTTCCATAATGACAAGTCTACCATCCATTGGAGTAACAAAAATCTCGACAACAGAATACCTTCAATAAGGACAAGGCTTTCATCCATTAGACTATCAAAAATCTCCACAGCAGACTACCTTTCATAATGACAAGGTTATCATCCATTGGAGTAACAAAAATCTCGACAATAGACAACATTGAATAATGACAAGGCTAACATCCAACGAAATAACAAAAATCTAGACAACAGACTACCTTCCATAATGACAAGGCCACCATCCAATGGAATACCAAAAATCTCAACAACAGACTACCTTCCATAATGACAAGGCTACCATCCATTGGAGTAACAAAAATCTGAACTACAGACTACCTTCAATAATGACAACGCTACCATCCATTGGACTAACAAAAATATCGACAACACACTATGTTCCATAATGACAAGGCTACCATCCATTGGAGTAACAAAAATCTCGACAACAGACTACCTTCCATAATGACAAGGCTACCTTCCATTAGACTATCAAAAATCTCGACAACAGACTAACTTCCATAATTACAAGGCTACCATCCATTGGAGTAACAAATATCTCAACAACAGACTACCTTTCATAATAATAAGGCTACCATCCATTGGACAATCAAAATCCTCGACAACAGACTACCTTCCATAATGACAAGGCTACCATCGAATGGAATACCAAAAATCTCAACAACAGACTACTTCCATAATGACAAGGCTACCATCCATTGGAGTAACAAAAATTTGAACTACAGACTACCTTCCATAATGACAAGGCTACCATCCATTGAGTAACAAAAACCTCGACAATAGACTAACTTCCATAATTACAAGGCTACCATCCATTGGAGTAACAAATATCTCGACAAAAGACTACCTTCTATAATGACAAGGCTACCATCCATTGGAGTAACAAAAATATGGACAATAGACTACCTTCTATAATGACAAGGCTAGCAACCATTGGAGTAACAAAAATCTTGACAACAAACTACCTTCCATAATGAAAAGGGTACCCTCCATTGGAGTAACAAAAATATCGACAAGAAACTACCTTCCATATTGACAAGGCTACCATCCATTGGAGTATGAAAAATATCGACAACAAACTAGCTTCCATAATTACAAGGCTACCATCCATTGGAGTAACAAAAACTCGACAACAGACTACTTTCCATAATGACAAGGTTACCATCCATTGGAATAACAAAAATCTCGACAACAGACTACCTTCCATAATGACAAGGCTACCATCCAACGAAATAACAAAAATCTCGACAACAGATTACCTTCCATAATGAGAAGGCTACCATCCCTTGGAGTAAAAAAATTCTTGACAACAGACTACCTTCCATAATGACAAGGTTACCATCCAATGAAATACCAAAAATCTCAACAACAGACTACCTTCCATAATGACATGGCTACCATCCATTGGAATAACAAAAATCTCGACAACAAACTACCTTCCATAATGACAAGGCTACCATCCATTGGACTAACAAAAATCTCAACGAATGACTACCTTCCATAATGACAAGGTTACCATCCATTGGAGTAACAAAAATCTTGACAACAGACAAACTTCCATAATTACACGGCTACCATCCATTGAAGTAACAAATATCTCGATAAAAGACTACCTTCCATAATGACAAGGCTACCATCCATTGGAGTAACCAAAATATCGACAATAGACTACGTTCTATCATGACAAGGCTAGCATCCATTGGAATAACAAAACTCTCGACAAGAAACTACCTTCCATAATGAAAAGGGTACCATCCATTGGAGTAACAAAAATATCGAAAACAAACTACCTTCCATAATTACAAGGCTACCATCCATTGGAGTAACAAAAACTCCACAATATACTACCTTCCATAATGACAAGGTTACCATCCATTGGAATAACAAAAATATCGACAACAAACTACCTTCCATATGACAAGGCTACCATCCAACGAAATAACAAAAATCTCGACAACAGACTACCTTCCATAATGAGAAGGAAACCATCCATTGGAGTAACAAATTTCCCGACAACAGACTACCTTCCATAATTGCAAGGCTACCATCCATTGGAGTAACAAAAATCTCGACAATAGACTACCTTACATAATGACAATGCTACCATCCATTGGAGTAACAAAAATATCAACAACACACTACGTTCCATAATGACAAGTCTACCATCCATTAGGGTAACAAAAATCTCGACAACAGACTACCTTCCATAATGACAAGGCTACCGTCCATTAGACTATCAAAAATCGCGACAGCAGACTACCTTTCATAATGAGAAGACTACCATCCATTGGAGTAACAAAAATCTCGACAACAGACAACATTCCATAATGACAAGGCTACCATCCATTGGAGTAACAAAAATCTAAACTACCATCCATAATGACAAGGCTACCATCCATTGGAGTAACATTCTCAATGAAAGACTACCTTGCATAATGACAAGGATACCAACCATTGGAGTAACAAAAATCACGACAACAGACTAACTTCCATAATTACAAGGCTACCATCCATTGAAGTAACAAATATCTCGACAAAAGACTACCTTCCATAATGACAAGGCTCCCATCCATAGGAGTAACCAAAATAGCGAAAATAGACTACCTTCTATAGCGACAAGGCTAGCATCCATTGGAGTAACAAAACTCTCGACAACAAACTACCTTCCATATTGAAAAGGGTACCATCCATTGGAGTAACAAAAATATCGACAACAAACTACCTTCCATAATGACAATGCTACCATCCATTGAAGTATCAAAAATATCGATAACAAACTACCTTCCATAATTACAAGGCTACCATCCATTGGAGTAACAAAAACTCGACAACAGACTACCTTCCATAATGACAAGGTTACCATCCATTGGAATAAAAAAAATATCGACAACAAACTACCTTCCATAATGATAAGGCTACCATCCAACGAAATAACAAAAATCTCGACAATAGACTACCTTCCATAATAAGAAGGAAACCATCCATTGGAGTAACAAAAACTCGACAACATACTACCTTCCATAATGACAAGGTTACCACCCATTGGAATAACAAAAATCTCGACAACAGACTACCTTCCATAATGACATGGCTAACATCCAACGAAATAACAAAAATCTCGACAACAGACTACCTTCCATAATGAGAAGGAAACCATCCATTGGAGTAACAAAATTCCCGACAACAGACTACCTTCCATAATGACAAGGCTACCATCCATTGGAGTAACAAAAATCTCGAAAACAGACTACCTTACATAATGACAATGCTACCATCCATTGGAGTAACAAAAATATCGACAACACACTATGTTCCATAATGACAAGTCTACCATCCATTGGAGTAACAAAAATCTCGACAACAGACTACCTTCAATAATGACAAGGCTTTCATCCATTAGACTATCAAAAATATCGACAGCAGACTACCTTTCATAATGACAAGTCTACCATCCATTGGAGTAACAAAAATCTCGACAACAGACTACCTTCAATAATGACAAGGCTACCATCCATTAGACTATCAAAAATCTCGACAGCAGACTACCTTTCATAATGACAAGACTACCATCCATTGGAGTAACAAAAATCTCGATAACAGATTAACTTCCATAATTACAAGGCTACCATCCATTGGAGTAACAAACATCTCGACAACATACTACCTTTCATAATAATAAGGCTACCATCCATTGGACAATCAAAATCCTCGACAACAGACTACCTTCCATAATGACAAGGCTACCATCGAATGGAATACCAAAAATCTCAACAACAGACTACTTCCATAATGACAAGGCTACCATCCATTGGAGTAACAAAAATTTGAACTACAGACTACCTTCCATAATGACAAGGCTACCATCCATTGAGTAACAAAAACCTCGACAATAGACTAACTTCCATAATTACAAGGCTACCATCCATTGGAGTAACAAATATCTCGAAAAAAGACTACCTTCTATAATGACAAGGCTACCATCCATTGGAGTAACAAAAATATGGACAATAGACTACCTTCTATAATGACAAGGCTAGCAACCATTGGAGTAACAAAAATCTTGACAACAAACTACCTTCCATAATGAAAAGGGTACCCTCCATTGGAGTAACAAAAATATCGACAAGAAACTACCTTCCATAATGACAAGGCTACCATCCATTGGAGTATGAAAAATATCGACACCAAACTACCTTCCATAATTACAAGGCTACCATCCATTGGAGTAACAAAAACTCGACAACAGACTACTTTCCATAATGACAAGGTTACCATCCATTGGAATAACAAAAATCTCGACAACAGACTACCTTCCATAATGACAAGGCTACCATCCAACGAAATAACAAAAATCTCGACAACAGATTACCTTCCATAATGAGAAGGCTACCATCCATTGGAGTAAAAAAATTCTCGACAACAGACTACCTTCCATAATGACAAGGTTACCATCCAATGGAATACCAAAAATCTCAACAACAGACTACCTTCCATAATGACATGGCTACCATCCATTGGAATAACAAAAATCTCGACAACAAACTACCTTCCATAATGACAAGGCTACCATCCATTGGACTAAAAAAATCTCAACGAATGACTACCTTCCATAATGACAAGGTTACCATCCATTGGAGTAACAAAAATCTTGACAACAGACAAACTTCCATAATTACACGGCTACCATCCATTGAAGTAACAAATATCTCGATAAAAGACTACCTTCCATAATGACAAGGCTACCATCCATTGGAGTAACCAAAATATCGACAATAGACTACGTTCTATCATGACAAGGCTAGCATCCATTGGAATAACAAAACTCTCGACAAGAAACTACCTTCCATAATGATAAGGGTACCATCCATTGAAGTAACAAAAATATCGAAAACAAACTACCTTCCATAATTACAAGGCTACCATCCATTGGAGTAACAAAAACTCCACAATATGCTACCTTCCATAATGACAAGGTTACCATCCATTGGAATAACAAAAATCTCGACAACAAACTACCTTCCATATGACAAGGCTACCATCCAACAAAATAACAAAAATCTCGACAACAGACTACCTTCCATAATGAGAAGGAAACCATCCATTGGAGTAACAAATTTCCCGACAACAGACTACCTTCCATAATTGCAAGGCTACCATCCATTGGAGTAACAAAAATCTCGACAATAGACTACCTTACATAATGACAATGCTACCATCCATTGGAGTAATAAAAATATCAACAACACACTACGTTCCATAATGACAAGTCTACCATCCATTAGGGTAACAAAAATCTCGACAACAGACTACCTTCCATAATGACAAGGCTACCGTCCATTAGACTATCAAAAATCTCGACAGCAGACTACCTTTCATAATGAGAAGACTACCATCCATTGGAGTAACAAAAATCTCGACAACAGACAACATTCCATAATGACAAGGCTACCATCCATTGGAGTAACAAAAATCTAAACTACCATGCATAATGACAAGGCTACCATCCATTGGAGTAACATTCTCAATGAAAGACTACCTTGCATAATGACAAGGATACCAACCATTGGAGTAACAAAAATCACGACAACAGACTAACTTCCATAATTACAAGGCTACCATCCATTGAAGTAACAAATATCTCGACAAAAGACTACCTTCCATAATGACAAGGCTCCCATCCATAGGAGTAACCAAAATAGCGAAAATAGACTACCTTCTAGAGCGACAAGGCTAGCATCCATTGGAGTAACAAAACTCTCGACAACAAACTACCTTCCATATTGAAAAGGGTACCATCCATTGGAGTAACAAAAATATCGACAACAAACTACCTTCCATAATGACAATGCTACCATCCATTGAAGTATCAAAAATATCGATAACAAACTACCTTCCATAATTACAAGGCTACCATCCATTGGAGTAACAAAAACTCGACAATAGACTACCTTCCATAATGACAATGTTACCATCCATTGGAATAAAAAAAATCTCGACAACAAACTACCTTCCATAATGATAAGGCTACCATCCAACGAAATAACAAAAATCTCGACAATAGACTACCTTCCATAATAAGAAGGAAACCATCCATTGGAGTAACAAAAACTCGACAACATACTACCTTCCATAATGACAAGGTTACCACCCATTGGAATAACAAAAATCTCGACAACAAACTACCTTCCATAATGACATGGCTAACATCAAACGAAATAACAAAAATCTCGACAACAGACTACCTTCCATAATGAGAAGGAAACAATCCATTGGAGTAACAAAATTCCCGACAACAGACTACCTTCCATAATGACAAGGCTACCATCCATTGGAGTAACAAAAATCTCGAAAATAGACTACCTTACATAATGACAATGCTACCATCCATTGGAGTAACAAAAATATCAACAACACACTATGTTCCATAATGACAAGTCTACCATCCATTGGAGTAACAAAAATCTCGACAACAGACTACCTTCAATAATGACAAGGCTTTCATCCATTAGACTATCAAAAATCTCGACATCAGACTACCTTTCATAATGACAAGGCTACCATCCATTAGAGTAACAAAAATCTCGACAACAGACTACCTTCCATAATGACAAGGCTACCATCCATTAGACTATCAAAAATCTCGACAGCAGACTACCTTTCATAATGACAAGACTACCATCCATTGGAGTAACAAAAATCTCGATAACAGACTAACTTCCATAATTACAAGGCTACCATCCATTGGAGTAACAAATATCTCGTAAATAGACTACCTTCCATAATGATAAGGCTACCATACATTGGACTATCAAAATCCTCGACAATAGACTACCTTCCCTAATGACAAGGCTACCATCCAATGGAATACCAAATATCTCAACAACAGACTACCTTCCATAATGACAAGGCTACCATCCATTGGAGTAACAAAAATCTGAACTATAGACTACCTTCCATAATGACAAGGCTATTATCCATTGGACTAACAAAAATCACAACGAAAGAATACCTTCCATAATGACAAGGTTACCATCTGTTGGAGTAACAAAAATCACGACAACAGACAAACTTCCATAATTACTAGGCTACCATCCAATGGAATACCAAAAATCTCAACAACAGACTACCTTCCATAATGACAAGGCTACCATCCATTGGAGTAACAAAAATCTGAACTACAGACTACCTTCCATAATGACAAGGCTACCATCCATTGGACTAAAAAAAACCTCAACGAAAGACTACCTTCCATAATGTCAAGGCTACCATCCATTGGAGTAACAAAAATCACAACAACAGACAAAGTTCCATAATTACAAGGCTACCATCCATTGAAGTAACAAATATCTCGACAAAAGACTACCTTCCATAATGACAAGGCTACCATCCATTGGAGTACCCAAAATATCGACAATAGACTACCTTCTATAATGACAAGGCTAGCATCCATTGGAATAACAAAACTCTCGACAACAAACTACCTTCCATAATGAAAAGGGTACCATCCATTCGAGTAATAAAAATATCGACAACAAACTACCTTCCATAATTACAAGGCTACCATCCATTGGAATAACAAAAATCTCGACAACAGACTACCTTCCATAATGACAAGGCTACCATCCAAGGAAATAACAAAAATCATGACAACAAACTACCTTCTATAATGAGAAGGAAACCATCCATTGGAGTAACAAAATTCTCTACAACAGAATACCTTCCATAATGACAAGGCTAACATCCATTGGAGTAACAAATATCTCGACAAGGGACTACCTTCCATTATGTTAAGGCTACCATACATTGGACTATCAAAATCTTCGACAATAGACTACCTTCCATAATGACAAGGCTACCATCCAATGGAATACCAAAAATCTCAACAACAGACTACCTTCCCTAATGACAAGGCTACCATCCATTGGAGTAACAAAAATCTGAACTATAGACTACCTTCCATAATGACAAGGCTACTATCCATTGGAGTAACAAAAATCACGACAACAAACAAACTTCCATAATTACAAGGCTACCATCCAATAGAAATACCAAAAATCTCAACAACATATTACCTTCCATAATGACAAGGCTACCATCCATAGGAGTAACCAAAATAGCGACAATAGACTACCTTCTATAATGACAAGGATACCATCCATTGGAATAACAAAAATCTCGACAACAGACTACCTTCCATAATGACAAGGATACCATCCATTGGAATAACAAAAATCTCGACAACAGACTACCTTCCATAATGAAAAGGCTACCATCCAACGAAATAACAAAAATCTCGACAACAGACTACCTTCCATAATGAGAAGGAAACCATCCATTGGAGTAACAAAATTCTCGACAACATACTACCTTACATAATGACAATGCTACCATCCATTGGAGTAACAAAAATATCAACAACACACTATGTTCCATAATGACAAGTCTACCATCCATTGGAGTAACAAAAATATTGACAACAAAATACCTTCCATAATGACAAGGCTACCATTCATTAAACTATCAAAAATCTCGACAACAGACTACCTTTCATAATGACAAGCCTACCATCCATTAGAGTAACAAAAATCTCGACAACAGACAACTTTCCATAATGACAAGGCTAACATCCAATGAAATAACAAAAATCTAGACAACAAACTACCTTCCATAATGACAAGGTTACCATCCATTGGAATAACAAAAAAATCGACAACAGACTACCTTCCATAATGAAAAGGTTAACATCCATTGGAGTAACAAAAATATCGACAACAGACTACCTTCCATAATTACAAGGCTACCATCCATAGGAGTAACAAAAACTCGACAACCGACTACCTTCCATAATGACAAGGTTACCATCCATTGGAATAACAAAAATCTCGTCTACAGACAACCTTCCATAATGACAAGGCTACCATCCAACGAAATAACAAAAATCTCGACAACAGACTACCTTCCATAATGATTAGGCTATAATCCATTGGAGTAACAAATATCTCGACAACAAACTACCTTCCATAATGAGAAGGCTACCATCCATTGGAGTAACAAAAATCTCGACAACAAACTACCTTACATAATGACAATGCTACCATCCATTGGAGTAACAAAAATATCGACAACACACTACGTTCCATAATGACAAGGCTACCATCCATTGGAGTATTAAAAATCTCGACAACAGACTACCTTCCATAATGACAATGCTACCATCCATTAGACTATAAAAAATCTCGATAGGAAACTACCTTTCGTAATGACAAGGTTACCATCCATTGGAGTAACAAAAATATCGACAACAGACTACCTTCCATAATGATAAGGCTACCATCCATTGGACTATCAAAATCCTCGACAACAGACTACCTTCCATAATGACAAGGCTACCATCCAACGGAATACCAAAAATCTCAACAACAGACTACCTTCAATAATGACAAGGCTACCATCCATTGGAGTAACAAAAATCTGAACTATAGACAACCTTCCATAATGACAAGGCTACCATCCATTGGACTAACAAAAATCTCAACAAAAGACTACCTTTCATAATGACAAGGATGCCATCCTTTGGAGTAACAAAAATCACGACAACAGTCAAACTTCCATAATTACAAGGCTACCATCCATTGAAGTAACAAATATCTCGACAAAAGACTACCTTCCATAATGACAAGGCTACCATCCATAGGAGTAACCAAAATAGCAACAATAGACTTCCTTCTATAATGACAAGGCTAGCCTCCATTGGAGTAACAAAACTCTCGACAACAAACTACCTTCCATAATGAAAAGGGTAACATCCATTGGAGTAACAAAAATATCGACAACAAACTACCTTCCATAATGACAAGGCTACCATCCATTGAAGTATCAAAAATATCGACATCAAACTACCTTCCATAATTACAAGGCTACCATCCATTGGAGTAACAATAACTCGACAACAGACTACCTTCAATAATGATAAGGTTACCATCCAATGAAATAACAAAAATCTCGACAACAGACTACCTTCCATAATGAGAAGGCTACCATCCATTGGAGTAACAAAAATCTTGACAAAAAACTACCTTCCATAATGACAATGCTACCATCCATTGGAGTAACAAAAATATCGACAACACACTACGTTCCATAATGACAAGGCTACCATTCATTAGAGTAACAAACATCTCGACAATAGACTACCTTCCATAATGACAAGGCTACCATCCATTAGACTATCAAAAATCTCGATAGGAAACTACCTTTCATAATGACAAGGCTACCATCCATTGGAGTAACAAAAATCTCGACAACAGACTAACTTCCATAATTACAAGGCTACCATCCATTGGAGTAACAAATATCTCGACAACAGACTACCTTCCATAATGATAAGGCTACCATACATTGGACTATCCAAATCCTCGACAACAGACTACCTTCCATAATGATCAGACTACCATACAATGGAATACTAAAAATCTCAACAACATACTACCTTCCATAATGACAAGGCTACCATCCATTGGAGTAACAAAAATCTGAACTACAGACTACCTTCCATAATGACAAGGCTACCATCCATTGGACTAAAAAAAACCTCAACGAAAGACTACCTTCCATAATGTCAAGGCTACCATCCATTGGAGTAACAAAAATCACAACAACAGACAAAGTTCCATAATTACAAGGCTACCATCCATTGAAGTAACAAATATCTCGACAAAAGACTACCTTCCATAATGACAAGGCTACCATCCATTGGAGTACCCAAAATATCGACAATAGACTACCTTCTATAATGACAAGGCTAGCATCCATTGGAATAACAAAACTCTCGACAACAAACTACCTTCCATAATGAAAAGGGTACCATCCATTCGAGTAATAAAAATATCGACAACAAACTACCTTCCATAATTACAAGGCTACCATCCATTGGAATAACAAAAATCTCGACAACAGACTACCTTCCATAATGACAAGGCTACCATCCAAGGAAATAACAAAAATCATGACAACAAACTACCTTCCATAATGAGAAGGAAACCATCCATTGGAGTAACAAAATTCTCTACAACAGAATACCTTCCATAATGACAAGGCTAACATCCATTGGAGTAACAAATATCTCGACAAGGGACTACCTTCCATTATGTTAAGGCTACCATACATTGGACTATCAAAATCTTCGACAATAGACTACCTTCCATAATGACAAGGCTACCATCCAATGGAATACCAAAAATCTCAACAACAGACTACCTTCCCTAATGACAAGGCTACCATCCATTGGAGTAACAAAAATCTGAACTATAGACTACCTTCCATAATGACAGGGCTACTATCCATTGGACTAACAAAAATCTCAATGAAAGACTACCTTCCATAATGACAAGGATACCATCCATTGGAGTAACAAAAATCACGACAACAAACAAACTTCCATAATTACAAGGCTACCATCCAATAGAAATACCAAAAATCTCAACAACATATTACCTTCCATAATGACAAGGCTACCATCCATAGGAGTAACCAAAATAGCGACAATAGACTACCTTCTATAATGACAAGGATACCATCCATTGGAATAACAAAAATCTCGACAACAGACTACCTTCCATAATGACAAGGATACCATCCATTGGAATAACAAAAATCTCGACAACAGACTACCTTCCATAATGAAAAGGCTACCATCCAACGAAATAACAAAAATCTCGACAACAGACTACCTTCCATAATGAGAAGGAAACCATCCATTGGAGTAACAAAATTCTCGACAACATACTACCTTACATAATGACAATGCTACCATCCATTGGAGTAACAAAAATATCGACAACACACTATGTTCCATAATGACAAGTCTACCATCCATTGGAGTAACAAAAATATTGACAACAAAATACCTTCCATAATGACAAGGCTACCATTCATTAAACTATCAAAAATCTCGACAACAGACTACCTTTCATAATGACAAGCCTACCATCCATTAGAGTAACAAAAATCTCGACAACAGACAACTTTCCATAATGACAAGGCTAACATCCAATGAAATAACAAAAATCTAGACAACAAACTACCTTCCATAATGACAAGGTTACCATCCATTGGAATAACAAAAAAATCGACAACAGACTACCTTCCATAATGAAAAGGTTAACATCCATTGGAGTAACAAAAATATCGACAACAGACTACCTTCCATAATTACAAGGCTACCATCCATAGGAGTAACAAAAACTCGACAACCGACTACCTTCCATAATGACAAGGTTACCATCCATTGGAATAACAAAAATCTCGTCTACAGACAACCTTCCATAATGACAAGGCTACCATCCAACGAAATAACAAAAATCTCGACAACAGACTACCTTCCATAATGATTAGGCTATAATCCATTGGAGTAACAAATATCTCGACAACAAACTACCTTCCATAATGAGAAGGCTACCATCCATTGGAGTAACAAAAATCTCGACAACAAACTACCTTACATAATGACAATGCTACCATCCATTGGAGTAACAAAAATATCGACAACACACTACGTTCCATAATGACAAGGCTACCATCCATTGGAGTATTAAAAATCTCGACAACAGACTACCTTCCATAATGACAATGCTACCATCCATTAGACTATAAAAAATCTCGATAGGAAACTACCTTTCGTAATGACAAGGTTACCATCCATTGGAGTAACAAAAATATCGACAACAAACTAACTTCCATAATTACAAGGCTACCATCCATTGGAGTAACAAATATCTCGACAACAGACTACCTTCCATAATGATAAGGCTACCATCCATTGGACTATCAAAATCCTCGACAACAGACTACCTTCCATAATGACAAGGCTACCATCCAACGGAATACCAAAAATCTCAACAACAGACTACCTTCAATAATGACAAGGCTACCATCCATTGGAGTAACAAAAATCTGAACTATAGACAACCTTCCATAATGACAAGGCTACCATCCATTGGACTAACAAAAATCTCAACAAAAGACTACCTTCCATAATGACAAGGATGCCATCCTTTGGAGTAACAAAAATCACGACAACAGTCAAACTTCCATAATTACAAGGCTACCATCCATTGAAGTAACAAATATCTCGACAAAAGACTACCTTCCATAATGACAAGGCTACCATCCATAGGAGTAACCAAAATAGCAACAATAGACTTCCTTCTATAATGACAAGGCTAGCCTCCATTGGAGTAACAAAACTCTCGACAACAAACTACCTTCCATAATGAAAAGGGTAACATCCATTGGAGTAACAAAAATATCGACAACAAACTACCTTCCATAATGACAAGGCTACCATCCATTGAAGTATCAAAAATATCGACAACAAACTACCTTCCATAATTACAAGGCTACCATCCATTGGAGTAACAATAACTCGACAACAGACTACCTTCAATAATGATAAGGTTACCATCCAATGAAATAACAAAAATCTCGACAACAGACTACCTTCCATAATGAGAAGGCTACCATCCATTGGAGTAACAAAAATCTTGACAAAAAACTACCTTCCATAATGACAATGCTACCATCCATTGGAGTAACAAAAATATCGACAACACACTACGTTCCATAATGACAAGGCTACCATTCATTAGAGTAACAAACATCTCGACAATAGACTACCTTCCATAATGACAAGGCTACCATCCATTAGACTATCAAAAATCTCAATAGGAAACTACCTTTCATAATGACAAGGCTACCATCCATTGGAGTAACAAAAATCTCGACAACAGACTAACTTCCATAATTACAAGGCTACCATCCATTGGAGTAACAAATATCTCGACAACAGACTACCTTCCATAATGATAAGGCTACCATACATTGGACTATCCAAATCCTCGACAACAGACTACCTTCCATAATGATCAGACTACCATACAATGGAATACTAAAAATCTCAACAACATACTACCTTCCATAATGACAAGGCTACCATCCATTGGAGTAACAAAAATCTGAACTATAGACTACCTTCCATAATGACAAGGCTACCATCCATTGGACTAACAAAAATCTCAATGAAAGACTACCTTCAATAATGACAAGGATACCATCCATTGGAGTAACAAAAATCACGACAACAGACAAACTTCCATAATTACAAGGCTACCATCCAAAGGAATACCAAAAATCTCAACAACAGATTACCTTCCATAATGACAAGGCTACCATCCATAGGAGTAACCAAAATAGCGACAATAGACTACCTTCTATAATGACAAGGCTAGCATCCTTTGGAGTAACAAAACTCTCGACAACAAACTACTTTCCATAATGAAAAGGGTACCATCCATTGGAGTAACAAAAATATCGATAACAAACTACCTTCCATAATGACAAGGCTACCATCCATTGAAGTATCAAAAATATCGACAACAAATTACCTTCCATAATTACAAGGATACCATCCATTGGAGTACCAAAAAATCGACAACAGACTACCTTCCATAATGAGAAGGCTACCATCCATTGGAGTAACAAAATTCTCGACAACAAACTACCTTCCATAATGAGAAGGCTACCATCCATTGGAGTAACAAAAATCTCGACAACAAACTACCTTACATAATGACAATGCTACCATCCATTGGAGTAACAAAAATATCGACAACACACTACGTTCCATAATGACAAGGCTACCATTCATTGGAGTAACAAAAATCTCGACAATAGACTACCTTCCATAATGACAAGGCTACCATCCATTAGACTATCAAAAATCTCGATAGGAAACTACCTTTCATAATGACAAGGCTACCATCCATTGGAGTAACAAAAATCTCGACAACAGACTAACTTCCATAATTACAAGGCTACCATCCATTGGAGTAACAAATATCTCGACAATAGACTACCTTCCATAATGATAAGGCTACCATACATTGGACTATCAAAATCCTCGACAACAGACTACCTTCTATAATGATAAGGCTACCATACAATGGAATACCAAAAATCTCAACAACAGACTACCTTCCATAATGACAAGGCTACCATCCATTGGAGTAACAAAAATCTGAACTATAGACTACCTTCCATAATGACAAGGCTACCATCCATTTGACTAACAAAAATCTCAATGAAAGACTACCTTCCATAATGACAAGGATACCATCCATTGGAGTAACAAAAATCACGACAACAGAAAAACTTCCATAATTACAAGGCTACCATCCAATGGAATACCAAAAATCTCAACAACAGATTACCTTCCATAATGACAAGGCTACCATCCATAGGAGTAACCAAAATAGCGAAAATAGACTACCTTCTATAATGACAAGGCTAGCATCCTTTGGAGTAACAAAACTCTCGACAACAAACTACTTTCCCTAATGAAAAGGGTACCATCCATTAGAGTAACAAAAATATCGATAACAAACTACCTTCCATAATGACAAGGCTACCATCCATTGAAGTATCAAAATATCGACAACAAATTACCTTCCATAATTACAAGGATACCATCCATTGGAGTACCAAAAAATCGACAACATACTACCTTCCATAATGACAAGGTTACCATCCATTGGAATAACAAAAATCTTGACAAAAGACTACCTTCCATAATGAAAAGGCTACCATCCAACGAAATAACAAAAATCTCGACAACAGACTACCTTCCATAATGAGAAGGAAACCATCCATTGGAGTAACAAAATTCTCGACAACATACTACCTTACATAATGAAAAGGCTACCATCCATTGGAGTACCAAAAATATCGACAACAGACTACCTTACATAATGACAATGCTACCATCCATTGGAGTAACAAAAATATCGACAACACACTATGTTCCATAATGACAAGTCTACCATCCATTGGAGTAACAAAAATATCGACAACAAAATACCTTCCATAATGACAAGGCTACCATCCACTAAACTATCAAAAAATTTCGACAACAGACTACCTTTCATAATGACAAGCCTACCATCCATTGGAGTAACAAAAATCTCGACAACAGACAACTTTCCATAATGACAAGGCTAACATCCAACGAAATAACAAAAATCTAGACAACAAACTACCTTCCATAATGACAAGGTTACCATCCATTGGAATAACAAAAAAATCGACAACAGACTACCTTCCATAATGACAAGGTTAACATCCATTGGAGTAACAAAAATATCGACAACAGACTACCTTCCATAATTACAAGGTTACCATCCATAGGAGTAACAAAAACTCGACAACCGACTACCTTCCAAAATTACAAGGTTACCATCCATTGGAATAACAAAAATCTCGTCTACAGACAACCTTCCATAATGACAAGGCTACCATCCAACGAAATAACAAAAATCTCGACAACAGACTACCTTCCGTAATGATTAGGCTACCATCCATTGGAGTAACAAAATTCTCGACAACAAACTACCTTCCATAATGAGAAGGCTACCATCCATTGGAGTAACAAAAATCTCGACAACACACTACATTCCATAATGACAAGGCTACCATTCATTGGAGTAACAAAAATCTCGACAATAGACTACCTTCCATAATGACAAGGCTACCATCCACTAGACTATCAAAAATCTCGATAGGAAACTACCTTTCATAATGACAAGGCTACCATCCATTGGAGTAAAAAAAATCTCGACAACAGAGTAACTTCCATAATTACAAGGCTACCATCCATTGGAGTAACAAATATCTCGACAACAGACTACCTTCCATAATGATAAGGCTATCATACATTGGACTATCAAAATCCTCGACAACAGACTACCTTCCATAATGATAAGACTACCATACAATGGAATACCAAAAATCTCAACAACATACTACCTTCCATAATGACAAGGCTACCATCCATTGGAGTAACAAAAATCTGAACGATAGACTACCTTCCATAATGACAAGGCTACCATCCATTGGACTAACAAAAATCTCAATGAAAGACTACCTTCCATAATGACGAGGATACCATCCATTGGAGTAACAAAAATCACGACAATAGACAAACTTCCATAATTACAAAGTTACCATCCAATGGAATACCAAAAATCTCAACAACAGATTACCTTCCATAATGACAAGGCTACCATCCATAGGAGTAACCAAAATAGCGACAATAGACTACCTTCTATAATGACAAGGCTAGCATCCTTTGGAGTAACAAAACTCTCGACAACAAACTACTTTCCATAATGAAAAGGGTACCATCCATTAGAGTAACAAAAATATCGATAACAAACTACCTTCCATAATGACAAGGCTACCATCCATTGAAGTATCAAAATATCGACAACAAATTACCTTCCATAATTACAAGGATACCATCCATTGGAGTACCAAAAAATCGACAACATACTACCTTCCATAATGACAAGGTTACCATCCATTGGAATAAAATAATTTTTGACAACAAACTACCTTCCATAATGAAAAGGCTACCATCCAACGAAATAACAAAAATCTCGACAACAGACTACCTTCCATAATGAGAAGGAAACCATCCATTGGAGTAACAAAATTCTCGACAACATACTACCTTACATAATGAAAAGGCTACCATCCATTGGAGTACCAAAAATATCGACAACAGACTACCTTACATAATGACAATGCTACCATCCATTGGAGTAACAAAAATATCGACAACACACTATATTCCATAATGACAAGTCTACCATCCATTGGAGTAACAAAAATATCGACAACAAAATACCTTCCATAATGACAAGGCTACCATCCACTAAACTATCAAAAATGTCGACAACAGACTACCTTTCATAATGACAAGCCTACCATCCATTGGAGTAACAAAAATCTCGACAACAGACAACTTTTCATAATGACAAGGCTAACATCCAACGAAATAACAAAAATCTAGACAACAAACTACCTTCCATAATGACAAGGTTACCATCCATTGGAATAACAAAAAAATCGACAACAGACTACCTTCCATAATGACAAGGTTAACATCCATTGGAGTAACAAAAATATCGACAACAGACTACCTTCCATAATTACAAGGCTACCATCCATAGGTGTAACAAAAACTCGACAACCGACTACCTTCCAAAATGACAAGGTTACCATCCATTGGAATAACAAAAATCTCGTCTACAGACAACCTTCCATAATGACAAGGCTACCATCCAACGAAATAACAAAAATCTCGACAACAGACTACCTTCCGTAATGATTAGGCTACCATCCATTGGAGTAACAAAATTCTCGACAACAAACTACCTTCCATAATGAGAAGGCTACCATCCATTGGAGTAACAAAAATCTCGACAACACACTACGTTCCATAATGACAAGGCTACCATTCATTGGAGTAACAAAAATCTCGACAATAGACTACCTTCCATAATGACAAGGCTACCATCCATTAGACTATCAAAAATCTCGATAGGAAACAACCTTTCATAATGACAAGGCTACCATCCATTGGAGTAAAAAAAATCTCGACAACAGACTAACTTCCATAATTACAAGGCTACCATCCATTGGAGTAACAAATATCTCGACAACAGACTACCTTCCATAATGATAAGGCTATCATACATTGGACTATCAAAATCCTCGACAACAGACTACCTTCCATAATGATAAGACTACCATACAATGGAATACCAAAAATCTCAACAACATACTACCTTCCATAATGACAAGGCTACCATCCATTGGAGTAACAAAAATCTGAACTATAGACTACCTTCCATAATGACAAGGCTACCATCCATTGGACTAACAAAAATCTCAATGAAAGACTACCTTCCATAATGACAAGGATACCATCCATTGGAGTAACAAAAATCACGACAACAGATAAACTTCCATAATTACAAGGCTACCATCCAATGGAATACCAAAAATCTCAACAACAGATTACCTTCCATAATGACAAGGCTACCATCCATAGGAGTAACCAAAATAGCGACAATAGACAACCTTCTATAATGACAAGGCTAGCATCCTTTGGAGTAACAAAACTCTCGACAACAAACTACTTTCCATAATGAAAAGGGTACCATCCATTGGAGTAACAAAAATATCGATAACAAACTACCTTCCATAATGACAAGGCTACCATCCATTGAAGTATCAAAAATATTGACAACAAATTACCTTCCATAATTACAAGGATACCATCCATTGGAGTAATAAAAAATCGACAACAGACTACCTTCCATAATGAGAAGGCTAACATCCATTGGAGTAACAAAATTCTCGACAACAAACTACCTTCCATAATGAGAAGGCTACCAACCATTGGAGTAACAAAAATCTCGACAACAAACTACCTTACATAATGACAATGCTACCATCCATTGGAGTAACAAAAATATCGACAACACACTACGTTCCATAATGACAAGGCTACCATTCATTGGAGTAACAAAAATCTCGACAATAGACTACCTTCCATAATGACAAGGCTACCATCCATTAGACTATCAAAAATCTCGATAGGAAACTACCTTTCATAATGACAAGGCTACCATCCATTGGAGTAACAAAAGTCTCGACAACAGACTAACTTCCATAATTACAAGGCTACCATCCATTGGAGTAACAAATATCTCGACAACAGACTACCTTCCATAATGATAAGGCTACCATACATTGGACTATCAAAATCCTCGACAACAGACTACCTTCCATAATGATAAGGCTACCATACAATGGAATACTAAAAATCTCAACAACAGACTACCTTCCATAATGACAAGGCTACCATCCATTGGAGTAACAAAAATCTGAACTATAGACTACCTTCCATAATGACAAGGCTACCATCCATTGGACTAACAAAAATCTCAATGAAAGACTACCTTCCATAATGACAAGGACACCATCCATTGGAGTAACAAAAATCACGACAACATACAAACTTCCATAATTACAAGGCTACCATCCAATGGAATACCAAAAATCTCAACAACAGATTACCTTCCATAATGACAAGGCTACCATCCATAGGAGTAACCAAAATAGCGACAATAGACTACCTTCTATAATGACAAGGCTAGCATCCTTTGGAGTAACAAAACTCTCGACAACAAACTACTTTCCATAATGAAAAGGGTACCATCCATTAGAGTAACAAAAATATCGATAACAAACTACCTTCCATAAAGACAAGGCTACCATCCATTGAAGTATCAAAATATCGACAACAAATTACCTTCCATAATTGCAAGGATACCATCCATTGGAGTACCAAAAAATCGACAACATACTACCTTCCATAATGACAAGGTTACCATCCATTGGAATAACAAAATTTTTGACAACAGACTACCTTCCATAATGAAAAGGCTACCATCCAACGAAATAACAAAAATCTCGACAACAGACTACCTTCCATAATGAGAAGGAAACCATCCATTGGAGTAACAAAATTCTCGACAACATACTACCTTACATAATGAAAAGGCTACCATCCATTGGAGTACCAAAAATATCGACAACAGACTACCTTACATAATGACAATGCTACCATCCATTGGAGTAACAAAAATATCGACAACACACTATGTTCCATAATGACAAGTCTACCATCCATTGGAGTAACAAAAATATCGACAACAAAATACCTTCCATAATGACAAGGCTACCATCCACTAAACTATCAAAAATGTCGACAACAGACTACCTTTCATAATGACAAGCCTACCATCCATTGGAGTAACAAAAATCTCGACAACAGACAACTTTCCATAATGACAAGGCTAACATCCAACGAAATAACAAAAATCTAGACAACAAACTACCTTCCATAATGACAAGGTTACCATCCATTGGAATAACAAAAAAATCGACAACAGACTACCTTCCATAATGACAAGGTTAACATCCATTGGAGTAACAAAAATATCGACTACAGACTACCTTCCATAATTACAAGTCTACCATCCATAGGAGTAACAAAAACTCGACAACCGACTACCTTCCAAAATGACAAGGTTACCATCCATTGGAATAACAAAAATCTCGTCTACAGACAACCTTCCATAATGACAAGGCTACCATCCAACGAAATAACAAAAATCTCGACAACAGACTACCTTCCGTAATGATTAGGCTACCATCCATTGGAGTAACAAAATTCTCGACAACAAACTACCTTCCATAATGAGAAGGCTACCATCCATTGGAGTAACAAAAATCTCGATAAGAAACTACCTTACATAATGACAATGCTACCATCCAATGGAGTAACAAAAATATCGACAACACACTACGTTCCATAATGACAAGGCTACCATCCATTAGAGTAACAAAAATCTCGACAACAGACTACCTTCCATAATGACAAGGCTACCATCCATTAGACTATAAAAATTCTCGATAGGAAACTACCTTTCATAATGACAAGGCTACCATCCATTGGAGTAACAAAAATATCGACAACAAACTAACTTCCATAATTACAAGGCTACCATCCACTGGAGTAACAAATATCTCGAGAACAGACTACCTTCCATAATGATAAGTCTACCATCCACTGGACTATCAAAATCCTCGACAACAGACTACCTTCCATAATGACAAGGCTACCATCCAACGGAATACCAAAAATCTCAACAACAAACTACCTTCCATAATGACAAGCCTACCATCCATTGGAGTAACAAAAATCTGAACTATAGACAACCTTCCATAATGACAAGGCTACCATCCATTGGACTAACAAAAATCTCAACAAAAGACTACCTTCCATAATGACAAGGATGCCATCCTTTGGAGTAACAAAAATCACGACAACAGTCAAACTTCCATAATTACAAGGCTACCATCCATTGAAGTAACAAATATCTCGACAACAGACTACCTTTCATAATGACAAGGCTACCATCCAACGAAATAACAAAAATCTCGACAACAGACTACCTTCCATAATGAGAAGGCTACCATCCATAGGAGTAACAAAATTCTCGACAACAAACTACCTTCCATAATGAGAAGGCTACCATCCATTGGAGTAACAAAAATCTCGACAACAAACTGCCTTACATAATGACAATGCTACCATCCATTGGAGTAACAAAAATATCGACAACACACTACGTTCCATAATGACAAGGCTATCATTCATTAGTGTAAAAAAAATCTCGACAATAGACTACCTTCCATAATGACAAGGCTACCATCCATTAGACTATCAAAAATCTCGATAGGAAACTACCTTTCATAATGACAAGGCTACCATCCATTGGAGTAACAAAAATCTCGACAACAGACTAACTTCCATAATTACAAGGCTACCATCCATTGGAGTAACAAATATCTCGACAACAGACTACCTTCCATAATGATAAGGCTACCATCCATTGGACTATCAAAATCCTCGACAACAGACTACCTTCGATAATGACAAGGCTACCATCCAACGGAATACCAAAAATCTCAACAACAGACTACCTTCCATAATGACAAGGCTACCATCCATTGGAGTAACAAAAATCTGAACTATAGACAACCTTCCATAATGACAAGGCTACCATCCATTGGACTAACAAAAATATTAACGAAAGACTACCTTCCATAATGACAAGGCTACCATCCATTGGAGTAACAAAAATCACGACAACAGATAAACTTCCATAATTACAAGGCTACCATCCATTGAAGTAACAAATATCTCGACAAAAGACTACCTTCCATAATGACAAGTCTACCATCCATAGGAGTAACCAAAATAGCGACAACAGACTACCTTCTATAATGACAAGGCTAGCATCTATTGGAGTAACAAAACTCTCGACAACAAACTACCTTCCATAATGAAAAGGGTACCATCCATTGGAGTAACAAAAATATCGACAACAAACTACCTTCCATAATGACAAGGCTACCATCCATTGAAGTATCAAAAATATCGACAACAAACTACCTTCCATAATGACAAGGTTACCATCCATTGGAATAACAAAAAAATCGACAACAGACTACCTTCCATAATGACAATGCTACCATCCATTAGAGTAACAAAAATCTCGAAAACAAACAACTTTCCATAATGACAAGGCTAACATCCAACGAAATAACAAAAATCTAGACAACAAACTACCTTCCATAATGACAAGGTTACCATCCATTGGAATAACAAAAAAATCGACAACAGACTACCTTCTATAATGACAAGGTTAACATCCATTGGAGTAACAAAAATATCGACAACAGACTACCTTCCATAATTACAAGGCTACCATCCATAGGAGTAACAAAAACTCGACAACAGACTACCTTCCATAATGACAAGGTTACCATCCATTGGAATAACAAAAATCTCTTTAACATACAACCTTCCATAATGACAAGGCTACCATCCAACGAAATAACAAAAATATCGACAACACACTATGATCCATAATGACAAGTCTACCATCCATTGGAGTAACAAAATTCTCGACAACAAAATACCTTCAATAATGACAAGGCTACCGTCCATTGGAGTAACAAAAATCTCGACAACAGACTACCTTACATAATGAGAATACTACCATCCATTGGAGTACCAAAAATATCGACAACACACTACGATCCATAATGACAAGGCTACCATCCATTGGAGTAACAAAAATCTTGACAACATACTACCTTCCATAATGACAAGGCTAGCATCCATTAGACTTTCAAAAATCTCGATAGCAAACTACCTTTCATAATGACAAGGCTACCAACCATTGGAGTAACGAAAATCTCGACAACAGACTAACTTACATAATTACAAGGCTACCATCCATTGGAGTAACAAATATCTCGACAACAGACTACCTTCCATAATGATAAGGCTACCATACATTGGACAATCAAAAATCCTCGACAACAGACTACCTTCCATAATGACAAGGCTACCATCCAACGGAATACCAAAAATCTCAACAAAAGACTACCTTCCATAATTACAAGGCTACCATCCATTGGAGTAACAAAAATTTGAACTACAGACTACCTTCCATAATGACAAAGTTACCATCCATTGGACTAACAAAAATCTCAACGAAAGACTACCTTCCATAATGATAAGGCTACCATCCACTAAAGTAACAAAAATCATGACAACTGACAAACTTCCATTATTACAAGGCTACCATCCATTGAAGTAACAAATATCTCGACAAAAGAATACCTTCCATAATGACAAGGCTACCATCCATTGGAGTAACAAAAATATCGACAAAAACTACCTTCCATAATTACAAGGCTACCATCCATTGGAATAACAAAAATCTTGACAACAGACTACCTTTCATAATGACAAGGCTACCATCCAACGAAATAACAAAAATCTCGACAACAGACTACCTTCCATAATGAGAAGGCTACCATACATTGGAGTAACAAAATTCTCGACAACAAACTACCTTCCATAATGAGAAGGCTACCATCCATTGGAGTAACAAAAATCTCGACAACAAACTACCTTACGTAATGACAATTCTACCATCCATTGGAGTAACAAAAATATCGACAACACACTATGTTACATAATGACAAGGCTACCATCCATTGGAGTAACAAAAATCTCGACAACAGACTACCTTCCATAATGACAAGGCTACCATCCATTACAGTATCAAAAATCTCGATAGGAAACTACCTTTCATAATGACAAGGCTACCATCCATTGGAGTAACAAAAATCTCGATAAGAGACTAACTTCCATAATTACAAGGCTACCATCCATTGGAGTAACAAATATCTCGACAACAGACTACCTTCCATAATGATAAGGCTACCATCCATTGGACTATCAAAATCCTCGACAACAGACTACCTTCCATAATGACAAGGCTACCATCCAACGGAATACCAAAAATCTCAACAACAGACTACCTTCCATAATGACAAGGCTACCATCCATTGGAGAAACAAAAATCACGACAACAGACAACCTTCCATAATGACAAGGCTACCATCCATTGGAATAACAAAAATCTCAACGAAAGACTACCTTCCATAATGACAAGTCTACCATCCAAAGGAGTAACCAAAATAGCGACAATAGACTACCTTCTATAATGGCAAGGCTAGCATCCATTGGAGTAACAAAACTCTCGACAACAAACTACCTTCCATAATGAAAAGGGTACCATCCATTGGAGTAACAAAAATATCGACAACAAACTACCTTCCATAATAACAAGGCTACCATCCTTTGAAGTATCAAAAATATCGACAACAAACTACCTTCCATAATTACAAGGCTACCATCCATTGGAGTAACAAAAACTCGACAACAGACTACCTTCCATAATGATAAGGCAACCATCCATTGAAGTAAGAAAAATCTCGACAACAGACTACCTTACATAATGACAATGCTACCATCCATTGGAGTAACAAAAATATCGACAACACACTACGTTCCATAATGACAAGTCTACCATCCGTTGGAGTAACAAAAATCTCGACAACAAAATACCTTCCATAATGACAAGGCTACCATCCATTGGAGTAACAAAAATCTCGACAATAGACTACCTTACATAATGACAATGCTACCATCCATTAGAGTAACAAAAATATCGACAACACACTACGATCCATAATGACAAGTCTACCATCCATTGGAGTAACAAAAATCTCGACAACAAAATACCTTCCATAATGACAAGGCTACCATCCATTCGACTAATAAAAATCTCGACAGCAGACTACCTTTCATAATGACAAGGCTGCCATCCATTAGAGTAACAAAAATCTCGACAACAGACAACTTTCCATAATGACAAGGCTAACATCCAACGAAATAACAAAAATCTAGACAACAAACTACCTTCCATAATGACAAGGTTACCATTCATTGGAATAACAAGAAAAATCGACAACAGACTACCTTCCACAATGACAAGGTTAACATCCATTGGAGTAACAAAAATATCGACAACAGACTACCTTCCATAGTTACAAGGCTACCATCCATAGGAGTAACAAAAACTCGACAACAGACTACCTTCCATAATGACAAGGTTACCATCCATTGGAATAACAAAAATCTCTTTAACATACAACCTTCCATAATGACAAGGCTACCATCCAACGAAATAACAAAAATCTCGACAACAGAATACCTTCCATAATGATTAGGCTACAATCCATTGGAGTAACAAAATTCTCGACAACAAACTACCTTCCATAATGAGAAGGCTACCATCCATTGGAGTAACAAAAATCTCGACAACAAACTACCTTACATAATGACAATGCTACCATCCATTGGAGTAACAAAAATATCGACAACACACTACGTTCCATAATGACAAGGCTACCATCCATTGGAGTAACAAAAATCTCGACAAAAGACTACCTTCCATAATGACAAGGCTAGCATCCATTAGACTATCAGAAATCTCGATAGAAAACTACCTTTCATAATGACAAGGCTACCAACCAATGGAGTAACAAAAATCTCGACAACAGACTAACTTCCATAATTACAAGGCTACCATCCATTGGAGTAACAAATATCTCGACAACAGACTACCTTCCATAATGATAAGGCTACCATACATTGGACTATCAAAATCCTCGACAACAGACTACCTTCCCTAATGACAAGGCTACCATCCAATGGAATACTAAAAATCTCAACAATAGACTACCTTCCATAATGACAAGGCTACCATCCATTGGAGTAACAAAAATTTGAACTACAGACTACCTTCCATAATGACAAGGCTACCATCCATTGGACTAAAAAAAATCTCAACGAAAGACTACCTTCCATAATGACAAGGCTACAATCCATTGGAGTAACAAAAATCATGACAACTGACAAAATTCCATAATTAGAAGGCTACCATCCATTGAAGTAACAAATTTCTCGACAAAAGACTACCTTCCATATTGACAAGGCTACCATCCATTGGAGTAACCAATATATCGACAATATACTACCTTCTATAATAATAAGGCTAGCATCCATTGGAATAACAAACCTCTCGACAACAAACTACCTTCCATAATGAAAAGGGTACCATCCATTCGAGTAACAAAAATATCGACAAAAAACTACCTTCCATAATTACAAGGCTTTCATCCATTGGAGTAACAAAAACTTGACAACAGACTACCTTCCATAATGACAAGGTTACCATCCATTGGAATAACAAAAATCTGGACAACAGACTACCTTCCATAATGACAAGGCTACCATCCAACGAAATAACAAAAATCTTGACAATAGACTACCTTCCATAATGAAAAGGAAACCATCCATTGGAGTAACAAAATTCTCGACAACAGACTACCTTCCATAATGACAAGGCTACCATCCATTGAAGTAACAAAAATCTTGATAACAAATTACCTTACATAATGACAATGCTACCATCCATTGGAGTAACAAAAATATCGACAACATACTATGTTCCATAATGACAAGTCTACCATCCATTGGAGTAACAAAAATCTCGACAACAAAATACCTTCCATAATGACAAGGCTACCATCCATTAGACAATCAAAAATCTCGACAGTAGACTACCTTTCATAATGACAAGGCTACCATCCATTGGAGTAACAAAATTCTCGACAACAGACTACCTTCCATAATTACAAGGCTACCATCCATTGAAGTAACAAAAATCTCGACAACAAACTACCTTCCATAATGACAAGGCTACCATCCATTAGACTATCAAAAATCTCGATAGGAAACTACCTTTCATAATGACAAGGCTACCATCCATTGGACTATCAAAATCCTCGACAACAGACTACCTTCCATAATGACAAGGCTACCATCCAACGGAATACCAAAAATCTCAACAACAGACTACCTTCCGAAATGACAAGGCTACCATCCATTGGAGTAACAAAAATCTGAACTATAGACAACCTTCCATAATGACAAGGCTACCATCCATCGGACTAACAAAAATCTCAATTAAAGACTACCTTCCATAATGACAAGGCTACCATCCATTGGAGTAACAAAAATCACGACAACAGACAAACTTCCATAATTACAAGGCTACCATCCATTGAAGTAACAAATATCTCGACAAAAGACTACCTTCCATAATGACAAGTCTACCATCCATAGGAGTAACCAAAATAGTGACAACAGACTACCTTCTATAATGACAAGGCTAGCATCCATTGGAGTAACAAAACTCTCGACAACACACTACCTTCCATAATGAAAAGGGTACCATCCATTGGAGTAACAAAAATATTGACAACAAACTACCTTTCATAATGACAAGGCTACCATCCATTGAAGTATCAAAAATATCGACAACAAACTACCTTCCATAATTACAAGGCTAACATCCATTGGAGTAACAAAAACTCGACAACAGACTACCTTACATAATGACAATTCTACCATCCATTGGAGTAACAAAAATATCGACAACACACTACGTTCCATACTGACAAGTCTACCATCCGTTGGAGTAACAAAAATCTCGACAACAAAATACCTTCCATAATGACAAGGCTACCATCCATTGGAGTAACAAAAATCTCGACAATAGACTACCTTATATAATGACAATGCTACCATCCATTAGAGTAACAAAAATATCGACAACACACTACGATCCATAATGACAAGTCTACCATCCATTGGAGTAACAAAAATCTCGACAACAAAATACCTTCCATAATGACAAGGCTACCATCCATTCGACTAATAAAAATCTCGACAGCAGACTACCTTTCAAAATGACAAGGCTGCCATCCATTAGAGTAAAAAAAATCTCGACAACAGAAAACTTTCCATAATGACAAGGCTAACATCCAACGAAATAACAAAAATCTAGACAACAAACTACCTTCCATAATGACAAGGTTACCATTCATTGGAATAACAAGAAAAATCGACAACAGACTACCTTCCACAATGACAAGGTTAACATCCATTGGAGTAACAAAAATATCGACAACAGACTACCTTCCATAATTACAAGGCTACCATCCATAGGAGTAACAAAAACTCGACAACAGACAACCTTCCATAATGACAAGGTTACCATTCATTGGAATAACAAAAATCTCTTTAACATACAACCTTCCATAATGACAAGGCTACCATCCAACGAAATAACAAAAATCTCGACAACAGAATACCTTCCATAATAATTAGGCTACCATCCATTGGAGTAACAAAATTCTCGACAACAAACTACCTTCCATAATGAGAAGGCTACCATCCATTGGAGTAACAAAAATCTCGACAACAAACTACCTTACATAATGACAATGCTACCATCCATTGGAGTAACAAAAATATCGACAACACACTACCTTCCATAATGACAAGGCTACCATCCATTGGAGTAACAAAAATCTCGACAACATACTACCTTCCATAATGACAAGGCTACCATCCATTGAAGTAACAAATATCTCGACAAAAGACTACCTTCCATAATGACAAGGCTACCATCCAAAGGAGCAACCAAAATAGCGACAATAGACTACCTTCTATAATGACAAGGCTAGCATCCATTGGAGTAACAAAACTCTCGACAACAAACTACCTTCCATAATGAAAATGGTACCATCCATTGGAGTAACAAAAATATCGACAACAAACTACATTCCATAATGACAAGGCTACCATTCATTGAAGTATCAAAAATATCGACAACAAACTACCTTCCATACTTACAAGGCTACCATCCATTGGAGTAACAAAAACTCGACAACAGACTACCTTCCATAATGACAAGGCTACCATCCAACGAAATAACAAAAATCTCGACAACAGACTACCTTCCATAATGAGAAGGAAACCATCCATTGGAGTAACAAAATTCTCGACAACAGACTACCTTCCATAATGAAAAGGCTACCATCCATTGGAGTAACAAAAATCTCGACAACAGACTACCTTACATAATGACAATGCTACCATCCATTGGAGTAACAAAAATATCAACAACACACTTCGTTCCATAATGACAAGTCTACCATCCATTGGAGCAACAAAAATCTCGACAACAAAATACCTTCCATAATGACAAGGCTACCATCCATTAGACTATCAAAAATCACGACATAAGACTACCTTTCATAATGACAAGGCTAATATCACTTGGAGTAATAAAAATGTCGACAACAGACAACTTTCCATAATGACAAGGCAAACATCCATTAGACTCTCAAAAATCTCGACAGCAGACTACCTTTCATAATGACAAGGCTACCATCCATTGGAGTAACAAAAATCTCGACAATAGACTAACTTCCATAATTACAAGGCTACCATCCATTGGAGTAACAAATATCTCAACAACAGACTACCTTCCATAATGATAAGGCTACCATACGTTGGACTATCAAAATCCTCGACAACAGACTACCATCCATAATGACAAGGCTACCGTCCATTGGAGTAACAAAAATCTGAACTATAGACTACCTTCCATAATGACAAGGCTACCATACATTGGACTAACAAAAATCTCAATGAAAGACTACCTTCCATAATTACAAGGCTACCATCCATTGGAGTAACAAAAATCACGACAATAGACAAACTTCCATAATTACAAGGCTACCATCCATTGAAGTAACAAATATCTTGACAAAAGACTACCTTCCATAATGACAAGTCTACCATCCATAGGAGTAACCAAAATAGTGACAACAGACTACCTTCTATAATGACAAGGCTAGCATCCATTGGAGTAACAAAACTCTCGACAACAAACTACCTTCCATAATGAAAAGGGTACCATCCATTGGAGTAACAAAAATATCGACAACAAACTACCTTCCATAATGACAAGGCTACCATCCATTGAAGTATCAAAAATATCGACAACAAACTACCTTCCATAATTACAAGGCTACCATCCATTGGAGTAACAAAAACTCGACAACAGACTACCTTCCATAATGATAAGGCAACCATCCATTGTAGTAATAAAAATCTCGACAACAGACTACCTTACATAATGACAAATCTATCATCCATTGGAGTAACAAAAATATCGACAACACACTACGTTCCATACTGACAAGTCTACCATCCGTTGGAGTAACAAAAATCTCGACAACAAAATACCTTCCATAATGACAAGGCTACCATCCATTGGAGTAACAAAAATCTCGACAATAGACTACCTTATATAATGACAATGCTACCATCCATTAGAGTAACAAAAATATCGACAACACACTACGATCCATAATGACAAGTCTACCATCCATTGGAGTAACAAAAATCTCGACAACAAAATACCTTCCATAATGACAAGGCTACCATCCATTAGACTATTAAAAATATCGACAGCAGACTACCTTTCATAATGACAAGGCTGCCATCCATTAGAGTAACAAAAATCTCGACAACAGACAACTTTCCATAATGACAAGGCTAACATCCAACGAAATAACAAAAATCCAGACAACAAACTACCTTCCATAATGACAAGGTTACCATCCATTGGAATAAAAAAAAATCGACAACAGACTACCTTCCACAATGACAAGGTTAACATCCATTGGAGTAACAAAAATATCGACAACAGACTACCTTCCATAATTACAAGGCTACCATCCATAGGAGTAACAAAAACTCGACAACAGACTACCTTCCATAATGACAAGGTTACCATCCATTGGAATAACAAAAATCTCTTTAACATACAACCTTCCATAATGACAAGGCTACCATCCAACGAAATAACAAAAATCTCGACAACAGAATACCTTCCATAATGATTAGGCTACCATCCATTGGAGTAACAAAATTCTCGACAACAAACTACCTTCCATAATGAGAAGGCTACCATCCATTGGAGTAACAAAAATCTCGACAACAAACTACCTTACATAATGACAATGCTACCATCCATTGGAGTAACAAAAATATCGACAACACACTACCTTCCATAATGACAAGGCTACCATCCGTTGGAGTAACAAAAATCTCGACAACATACTACCTTCCATAATGACAAGGCTACCATCCATTGAAGTAACAAATATCTCGACAAAAGACTACCTTCCATAATGACAAGGCTACCATCCAAAGGAGTAACCAAAATAGCGACAATAGACTACCTTCTATAATGACAAGGCTAGCATCCATTGGAGTAACAAAACTCTCGACAACAAACTACCTTCCATAATGAAAAGGGTACCATCCATTGGAGTAACAAAAATATCGACAACAAACTACATTCCATAATGACAAGGCTACCATTCATTGAAGTATCAAAAATATCGACAACAAACTACCTTCCATACTTACAAGGCTACCATCCATTGGAGTAACAAAAACTCGACAACAGACTACCTTCCATAATGACAAGGTTACCATCCATTGGAATAACAAAAATCTCGACAACAGACTACCTTCCATAATGACAAGGCTACCATCCAACGAAATAACAAAAATCTCGACAGCAGACTACCTTCCATAATAAGAAGGAAACCATCCATTGGAGTAACAAAATTCTCGACAACAGACTACCTTCCATAATGACAAGGCTACCATCCATTGGAGTAACAAAAATCTCGACAACAGACTACCTTACATAATGACAATGCTACCATCCATTGGAGTAACAAAAATATCGACAACACACTTCGTTCCATAATGACAAGTCTACCATCCATTGGAGCAAAAAAAATCTCGACAACAAAATACCTTCCATAATGACAAGGCTACCATCCATTAGACTATCAAAAATCACGACATAAGACTACCTTTCATAATGACAAGGCTAATATCCATTGGAGTAACAAAAATCTCGACAACAGACAACTTTCCATAATGACAAGGCAAACATCCAACGAAATAACAAAAATCTAGACAACAAACTACCTTCCATAATGACAAGGTTACCATCCATTGGAATAACAAAAAAATCAACAACAGACTACCTTCCATAATAACAAGGTTAACATCTGTTGGATTAACAAAAATATCGACAACAGACTACCTTCCATAATTACAAGGCTACCATCCATAGGAGTAACAAAAACTCGATAACAAACTACCTTCCATAATGACAAGGATACCATCCAACGAAATAACAAAAATCTTAACAATAGACTACCTTCCATAATGAGAAGGAAACCATCCATTGGAGTAATAAAATTCTCGACAACAGACTACCTTCCATAACGACAAGGCTACCATCCATTGAAGTAACAAAAATCTCGACAACAGACTACCTTACATAATGAAAATGCTACCATCCATTAGAGTAACAAAAATATCGACAACACACTACGTTCCATAATGACAAGTCTACCATCCATTGGAGTAACAAAAATCTCGACAACAAAATACTTTCCATAATGACAAGGCTACCATCCATTAGACTCTCAAAAATCTCGACAGCAGACTACCTTTCGTAATGACAAGGCTACCATCCATTGGAGTAACAAAAATCTCGACAATAGACTAACTTCCATAATTACAAGGCTACCATCCATTGGAGTAACAAATATCTCAACAACAGACTACCTTCCATAATGATAAGGCTACCATACGTTGGACTATCAAAATCCTCGACAACAGACTACCATCCATAATGACAAGGCTACCGTCCATTGGAGTAACAATAATATGAACTATAGACTACCTTCCATAATGACAAGGCTACCATACATTTGACTAACAAAAATCTCAAAGAAAGACTACCTTCCATAATGACAAGGCTACCATCCATTGGAGTAACAAAAATCACGACAACAGACAAACTTCCGTAATTACAAGGCTAACATCCATTGAAGTAACCAATATCTCGACAAAAGACTACCTTCCATAATGACAAGGCTACCATCCATAGGAGTAACCAAAATAGCGACAATAGACTACCTTCTATAAAGACAAGGCTAGCATCCATTGGAGTAACAAAACTCTCGACAACAAACTACCTTCCATAATGAAAAGGGTACCATCCATTGGAGTAAAAAAAATATCGACAACAAACTACCTTCCATAATGACAAGGCTACAATCCATTGAAGTATCAAAAATATCGACAACAAACTACCTTCCATAATTGCAAGGCTACCATCCATTGGAGTAACAAAAACTCGACAACAGACTACCTTCCATAATGACAAGGTTACCATCCATAGGAATAACAAAAATCTTGACAACATACTACATTCCATAATGAGAAGGAAACCATCCATTGGAGTAACCAAATTCTCGACAACAGACTACCTTCCATAACGACAAGGCTACCATCCATTAAAGTAACAAAAATCTCGACAACAGACTACCTTACATAATGACAATGCTACCATCCATTGGAGTAACAAAAATATCGATAACACACTACGTTCCATAATGACAAGTCTACCATCCATTGGAGTAACAAAAATATCAACAACAATATACCTTCCATAATGACAAGGCTACCATCCATTAGACTATCAAAAATCTCGACAGCAGACTACCTTTCATAATGACAAGGCTACCATCCATTGGAGTAACAAAAATCTCGACAACAGACTAACTTCCATAATTACAAGTCTACCATCCATTGGAGTAACAAATTTCTTGACAACAGACTACCTTCCATAATGATAAGACTACCATACATTGGACTATCAAAATGCTCGACAACAAACTACCTTCCATAATGACAAGGCTACCATCCAATGGAATACCAAAAATCTCAACAACAGACTACCTTCCATAATGATAAGGCTACCATCCATTGAAGTAACAAAAATCTGAACTATATACTACCTTCCATAATGACAAGGCTACCATCCATTGGACTAACAAAAATCTCAACGAAAGACTACCTTCCATAATGACAAGGCTACCATCCATTGGAGTAACAAAAATCATGACAACAGACAAACTTCCATAATTACAAGGCTACCATCCATTGAAGTAACAAATATCTCGACAAAAGTCTACCTTCCATAATGACAAGGCTACCATCCAAAGGAGTAACCAAAATAGCGACAATAGACTACCTTCTATAATGACAAGGCTAGCATCCATTGGAGTAACAAAACTCTCGACAACAAACTACCTTCCATAATGAAAAGGGTACCATCCATTGGAGTAACAAAAATATCGACAACAAACTACATTCCATAATGACAAGGCTACCATCCATTGAAGTATCAAAAATATCGACAACAAACTACCTTCCATAATTACAAGGCTACCATCCATTGGAGTAACAAAAACTCGACAACAGACTACCTTCCATAATGACAAGGTTACCATCCATTGGAATAACAAAAATCTCGACAACAGACTACCTTCCATAATGACAAGGCTACCATCCAATGAAATAACAAAAATCACGACAACAGACTACGTTCCATAATGAGAAGGAAACCATCCATTGGACTAACAAAATTCTCGACATCAGACTACCTTCCATAATGACAAGGCAACCATCCATTGGAGTAACAAAAATCTCGACAACAGACTACCTTACATAATGACAATGCTACCATCCATTGGAGTAACAAAAATATCGACAACACACTTCGTTCCATAATGACAAGTCTACCATCCATTGGAGTAACAAAAATCTCGACAACAAAATACCTTCCATAATGACAAGTCTACCATCCATTAGACTATCAAAAATCACGACATAAGACTACCTTTCATAATGACAAGGCTACTATCCATTGGAGTAACAAAAATATCGACAACAGACAACTTTCCATAATGACAAGGCTAACATCCAACGAAATAACAAAAATCTAGACAACAAACTACCTTCCATAATGACAAGGTTACCATCCATTGGAATAACAAAAAAATCGACAACAGACTACCTTCCATAATAACAAGGTTAACATCCATTGGAATAACAAAAATATCGACAACAAACTACCTTCCATAATTACAAGGCTACCATCCATAGGAGTAATAAAAACTCGACAACAAACTACCTTCCATAATGACAAGGTTACCATCCATTGGAATAACAAAAATCTCGTCACCAGACAACCTTCCATAATGACAAGCCTACCATCCAACGAAATAACAAAAATATCGACAAGAGACTACCTTCCATAATGATTAGGCTACCATCCATTGGAGTAACAAAATTCTCGACAACAAACTACCCTCCATAATGAGAAGGCTACCATCCATTGGAGTACCAAAAATCTCAACAACAAACTACCTTACATAATGACAATTCTACCATCCATTGGAGTAACAAAAATATCGACAACACACTATGTTACATAATGACAAGGCTACCATCCATTGGAGTAACAAAAATCTCGACAACAGACTACCTTCCATAATGACAAGGTTACCATCCATTAGACTATCAAAAATCTAGATAGCAAACTACCTTTCATAATGACAAGGCTACCATCCATTGGAGTAACAAAAATCTCGACAACAGACTAACTTCCATAATGACAAGGCTACCATCCAATGGAATACCAAATAACCCGACAACAGACTACCTTCCATAATGACAAGGCTACCATCCATTGGAGTAACAAAAATCTGAACAACAGACTACCTTCCATAATGACAAGGCTACCATCCATTGGACTAACAAAAATCTCAATGAAAGACTACCTTCTATAATGACAAGGCTACCATCCACTGGAGTAACAAAAATCACGACAAAAGACTACCTTCCATAATGACAAGGCTACCATCCATTGGAGTAAACAAAATATCGACAATAGACTACCTTCTATAATGACAAGGCTAGCATCCATTGGAATAACAAAACTCTCGACAACAAACTACCTTCCATAATGAAAAGGATACCATCTATTCGAGTAACAAAAATATTGACAACAAACTACCTTTCATAATGATAAGGCAACCATCCATAGGATTAACCAAAATAACGACAATAGACTACCTTCTATAATGACAAGGCTAGCATCCATTGGAGTAACTAAACTCTCGACAACAAACTACCTTCCATAATGAAAAGTGTACAATCCATTGGAGTAACAAAAATATCGAAAACAAACTACCTTCCATAATGACAAGGCTACCAGCCATTGGAGTAACAAAAACTCGACAACAGACTACCTTCCATAATGACAAGGCTACCATCCAATGAAATAACAAAAATCTCGACAATAGACTACCTTCCATAATGAGAAGGAAACCATCCATTGGAGTAACAAAATTCTCGACAACAGACTACCTTCCATAATGACAAGGCTACCATCCATTAAAGTAACAAAAATATCGACAACATACTACCTTACATAATGACAATGCTACCATCCATTGGAGTAACAAAAATATCGACAACACACTACGTTCCATAATGACAAGTCTACCATCCATTGGAGTAACAAAAATATCAACAACAAAATACCTTCCATAATGACAAGGCTACCATCCATTAGACTATCAAAAATCTCGACAGCAGACTACCTTTCATAAAGACAAGGCTACCATCCATTGGAGTAACAAAAATCTCGACAACAGACTAACTTCCATAATTACAAGTCTACCATCCATTGGAGTAACAAATATCTTGACAACAGACTACCTTCCATAATGATTAGGCTACCATCCATTGGACTATAAAAATCCTCGACAACAGACTACCATCCATAATGACAAGGCTACCATCCATTGGAGTAACAAAAATCTGAACTATAGACTACCTTCCATAATGACAAGGCTACCATCCATTGGACTAACAAAAATCTCAACGAAAGACTACCTTCCATAATGACAAGGCTACCATCCATTGGAGTAACAAAAATCACGACAACAGACAAACTTCCATAATTACAAGGCTACCATCCATTGAAGTAACAAATATCTCGACAAAAGACTACCTTCCATAATGACAAGGCTATCATCCATAGGAGTAACCAAAATAGCGACAATGGACTACCTTCTATAATGACAAGGCTAGCATCAACTGGAGTAACAAAACTCTCGACAACAAACTACCTTCCATAATGAAAAGGGTACCATCCATTGGAGTAAAAAAAATATCGACAACAAACTACCTTCCATAATGACAAGGCTACCATCCATTGAAGTATTGAAAATATCGACAACAAACTACCTTCCATAATTACAAGGCTACCATCCATTGGAGTAACAAAAACTCGACAATAGACTACCTTCCATAATGACAAGGTTACCATCCATTGGAATAACAAAAATCTCAACAACAGACTACCTTCCATAATGACAAGGCTACCATCCAACGAAATAACAAAAATCTTGACAACAGACTACCTTCCATAATGAGAAGGAAACCATCCATTGGAGAAACAAAATTCTCGACAACAGACTACCTTACATAATGACAATGCTACCATCCATTGGAGTAACAAAAATATCGACAACACACTACGTTCCATAATGACAAGTCTACCATCCATTGGAGTAACAAAAATATCAACAACAAAATACCTTCCATAATGACAAGGCTACCATCCATTAGACTATCAAAAATCTCGACAGCAGACTACCTTTCATAATGACAAGGCTACCATCCATTGGAGTAACAAAAAACTCGACAACAGACTAACTTCCATAATGACAAGGCTACCATCCATTGGAGTAACAAATATCTCGACAACAGACTACCTTCTATAATGATAAGGCTACCATACATTGGACTATCAAAAACCTCGACAACAGACTACCTTCCATAATGACAAGGCTACCATCCAATGGAATACCAAAAAACGCAACAACAGACTACCTTCCATAATGACAAGGCTACCATCCATTGGAGTAGCAAAAATCTGAACTATATGCTATCTTCGATAATGACAAGGCTACCATCCATTGGACTAACAAAAATCTCAACGAAAGACTACCTTCCATAATGACAAGGCTACCATCCATTGGAGTAACAAAAATCACGACAACAGACAAACTTCCATATTTACAAGGCTACCATCAATTGAAGTAACAAATATCTCGACAAAAGACTACCTTCCATAATGACAAGGCTACCATCCAAAGGAGTAACCAAAATAGCCACAATAGACTACCTTCTATAATGACAAGGCTAGCATCCATTGGAGTAACAAAACTCTCGACAACAAACTACCTTCCATAATGAAAAGGGTACCATCCATTGGAGTAACAAAACTCTCGACAACAAACTACCTTCCATAATGACAAGGCTACCATCCATTGAAGTATCAAAAATATCGACAACAAACTACCTTCCCTAATTACAAGGCTACCATCCATTGGAGTAACAAAAACTCGACAACAGACTACCTTCCATAATGACAAGGTTACCATCCATTGGAATAACAAAAATCTCGACAACAGACTACCTTCCATAATGACAAGGCTACCATCCAACGAAATAACAAAAATCTCGACAACAGACTACCTTCCATAATGAGAAGGAAACCATCCATTGGAGTAACAAAATTCTCGACAACAGACTACCTTCCATAATTACAAGGCTACCATCCATTGGAGTAACAAAAATCTCGACAACAGACTACCTTACATAATGACAATGCTACCATCCATTGGAGTAACAAAAACATCGACAACACACTATGTTACATAATGACAAGGCTACCATCCATTGGAGTAACAAAAATCTCGACAACAGACTACCTTCCATAATGACAAGGTTACCATCCATTAGACTATCAAAAATCTAGATAGCAAACTACCTTTCATAATGACAAGGCTACCATCCATTGGAGTAACAAAAATCTCGACAACAGACTAACTTCCATAATGACAAGGCTACCATCCAATGGAATACCAAATAACCCGACAACAGACTACCTTCCATAATGACAAGGCTACCATCCATTGGAGTAACAAAAATCTGAACAACAGACTACCTTCCATAATGACAAGGCTACCATCCATTGGACTAACAAAAATCTCAATGAAAGACTACCTTCTATAATGACAAGGCTACCATCCACTGGAGTAACAAAAATCACGACAAAAGACTACCTTCCATAATGACAAGGCTACCATCCATTGGAGTAAACAAAATATCGACAATAGACTACCTTCTATAATGACAAGGCTAGCATCCATTGGAATAACAAAACTCTCGACAACAAACTACCTTCCATAATGAAAAGGATACCATCTATTCGAGTAACAAAAATATTGACAACAAACTACCTTTCATAATGATAAGGCAACCATCCATAGGATTAACCAAAATAACGACAATAGACTACCTTCTATAATGACAAGGCTAGCATCCATTGGAGTAACTAAACTCTCGACAACAAACTACCTTCCATAATGAAAAGTGTACAATCCATTGGAGTAACAAAAATATCGAAAACAAACTACCTTCCATAATGACAAGGCTACCAGCCATTGGAGTAACAAAAACTCGACAACAGACTACCTTCCATAATGACAAGGCTACCATCCAATGAAATAACAAAAATCTCGACAATAGACTACCTTCCATAATGAGAAGGAAACCATCCATTGGAGTAACAAAATTCTCGACAACAGACTACCTTCCATAATGACAAGGCTACCATCCATTAAAGTAACAAAAATATCGACAACATACTACCTTACATAATGACAATGCTACCATCCATTGGAGTAACAAAAATATCGACAACACACTACGTTCCATAATGACAAGTCTACCATCCATTGGAGTAACAAAAATATCAACAACAAAATACCTTCCATAATGACAAGGCTACCATCCATTAGACTATCAAAAATCTCGACAGCAGACTACCTTTCATAAAGACAAGGCTACCATCCATTGGAGTAACAAAAATCTCGACAACAGACTAACTTCCATAATTACAAGTCTACCATCCATTGGAGTAACAAATATCTTGACAACAGACTACCTTCCATAATGATTAGGCTACCATCCATTGGACTATAAAAATCCTCGACAACAGACTACCATCCATAATGACAAGGCTACCATCCATTGGAGTAACAAAAATCTGAACTATAGACTACCTTCCATAATGACAAGGCTACCATCCATTGGACTAACAAAAATCTCAACGAAAGACTACCTTCCATAATGACAAGGCTACCATCCATTGGAGTAACAAAAATCACGACAACAGACAAACTTCCATAATTACAAGGCTACCATCCATTGAAGTAACAAATATCTCGACAAAAGACTACCTTCCATAATGACAAGGCTATCATCCATAGGAGTAACCAAAATAGCGACAATGGACTACCTTCTATAATGACAAGGCTAGCATCAACTGGAGTAACAAAACTCTCGACAACAAACTACCTTCCATAATGAAAAGGGTACCATCCATTGGAGTAAAAAAAATATCGACAACAAACTACCTTCCATAATGACAAGGCTACCATCCATTGAAGTATTGAAAATATCGACAACAAACTACCTTCCATAATTACAAGGCTACCATCCATTGGAGTAACAAAAACTCGACAATAGACTACCTTCCATAATGACAAGGTTACCATCCATTGGAATAACAAAAATCTCAACAACAGACTACCTTCCATAATGACAAGGCTACCATCCAACGAAATAACAAAAATCTTGACAACAGACTACCTTCCATAATGAGAAGGAAACCATCCATTGGAGAAACAAAATTCTCGACAACAGACTACCTTACATAATGACAATGCTACCATCCATTGGAGTAACAAAAATATCGACAACACACTACGTTCCATAATGACAAGTCTACCATCCATTGGAGTAACAAAAATATCAACAACAAAATACCTTCCATAATGACAAGGCTACCATCCATTAGACTATCAAAAATCTCGACAGCAGACTACCTTTCATAATGACAAGGCTACCATCCATTGGAGTAACAAAAAACTCGACAACAGACTAACTTCCATAATGACAAGGCTACCATCCATTGGAGTAACAAATATCTCGACAACAGACTACCTTCTATAATGATAAGGCTACCATACATTGGACTATCAAAAACCTCGACAACAGACTACCTTCCATAATGACAAGGCTACCATCCAATGGAATACCAAAAAACGCAACAACAGACTACCTTCCATAATGACAAGGCTACCATCCATTGGAGTAGCAAAAATCTGAACTATATGCTATCTTCGATAATGACAAGGCTACCATCCATTGGACTAACAAAAATCTCAACGAAAGACTACCTTCCATAATGACAAGGCTACCATCCATTGGAGTAACAAAAATCACGACAACAGACAAACTTCCATATTTACAAGGCTACCATCAATTGAAGTAACAAATATCTCGACAAAAGACTACCTTCCATAATGACAAGGCTACCATCCAAAGGAGTAACCAAAATAGCCACAATAGACTACCTTCTATAATGACAAGGCTAGCATCCATTGGAGTAACAAAACTCTCGACAACAAACTACCTTCCATAATGAAAAGGGTACCATCCATTGGAGTAACAAAACTCTCGACAACAAACTACCTTCCATAATGACAAGGCTACCATCCATTGAAGTATCAAAAATATCGACAACAAACTACCTTCCCTAATTACAAGGCTACCATCCATTGGAGTAACAAAAACTCGACAACAGACTACCTTCCATAATGACAAGGTTACCATCCATTGGAATAACAAAAATCTCGACAACAGACTACCTTCCATAATGACAAGGCTACCATCCATTAGACTATCAAAAATCTCGACAGTAGACTACCTTTCATAATGACAAGGCTACCATCCATTGGAGTAAGAAAAATCTCGACAACAGACAACTTTCCATAATGACAAGGCTAACATCCAACGAAATAACAAAAATTTAGACAACAAACTACCTTCCATAATGACAAGGTTACCATCCATTAGAATAATAAAAAAATCGACAAGAGACTACCTTCCATAATGAAAAGGTTAACATCCATTAGAGTAACAAAAATATCAACAATAGACTACCTTCCATAATTACAAGGCTACCATCAATAGGAGTAACAAAAACTCGACAACAGACTACCTTCCATAATGACAAGGCTACCATCCAACAAAAATAACAGAAATCTCGACAACAGACTACCTTCCATAATGATTAGGCTGCCATCCATTGGACTATCAAAATCCTCGACAACAGACAACCTTCCATAATGAAAAGGCTATCATCCAATGGAATACCAAAAATCTCAACAACAGACTACCTTCCATAATTACAAGGCTACCATCCATTGGACTAACAAAAATATCAATGAAAGACTACCTTCCAAAATGACAAGGCTACCATCCGTTGGAGTAACAAAAATCACGACAATAGACAAACTTCCATAATTACAAGGCTACCATCCATTGAAGTAACAAATATCTCGACAAAAGACTACCTTCCATAATGACAAGGCTACCATCCATTGGAGTAACCAAAATATCGACAATAGACTACCTTCTATAATGACAAGGCTAGCATCCATTGGAATAACAAAACTCTCGACAACAAACTACCTTCCATAATGAAAAGGGTACCATCCATTCAAGTAACAAAAATATCGACAACAAACTACCTTCCATAATTACAAGGTTACCATCCATTGGAATAACAAAAATATCGACAACAGACTACCTTCCATAATGACAAGGCTACCATCCAACGAAATAACAAAAATCTTGACAACAGACTACCTTCCATAATGAGAAGGAAACCATCCATTGGAGTAACAAAATTCTCGACAACAGACTACCTTCCATAATGGCAAGGCTACCATCCATTGGAGTAACAAAAATCTCGACAATAGACTACCTTACATAATGACAATTCTACCATCCATTGGAGTAACAAAAATATCGACAACACACTACGTTCCATAATGACAAGGCTACCATCCAATGGAATAACAAAAATCTCAACAACAGACTACCTTCCATAATGACAAGGCTACTATCCATTGGAGTAACAAAAATCTGGACAACAGACAACTTTCCATAATGACAAGGCTAACATCCAACGAAATAACAAAAATCTAGACAACAAACTACCTTCCATAATGACAAGGTTACCATCCATTGGAATAACAAAAAAATCGACAACAGACTACCTTCCATAATGACAAGGTTAAAATCCATTGGAGTAACAAAAATATCGACAATAGACTACCTTCCATAATTACAAGACTACCATCCATAGGAGTAACAAAAACTCGACAACAAACTACCTTCCATAATGACAAGGCTACCATCCATTGGAGTAACAAAAATCTCGACAACAGACTACCTTCCATAATGGCAAGGCTACCATCCATTGGAGTAACAAAAATCTCGACAATAGACTACCTTACATAATGACAATTCTACCATCCATTGGAGTAACAAAAATATCGACAACACACTACGTTCCATAATGACAAGGCTACCATCCAATGGAATAACAAAAATCTCAACAACAGACTACCTTCCATAATGACAAGGCTACTATCCATTGGAGTAACAAAAATCTGGACAACAGACAACTTTCCATAATGACAAGGCTAACATCCAACGAAATAACAAAAATCTAGACAACAAACTACCTTCCATAATGACAAGGTTACCATCCATTGGAATAACAAAAAAATCGACAACAAACTACCTTCCATAATGACAAGGTTAAAATCCATTGGAGTAACAAAAATATCGACAATAGACTACCTTCCATAATTACAAGACTACCATCCATTGGAGTAACAAAATTCTCGACAACAAACTACCCTCCAAAATGAGAAGGCTACCATCCATTGGAGTAACAAAAATCTCGACAACAAACTACCTTACATAATGAAAATGCTACAATCGATTGGACTATCAAAAATATTGACAACACACTACGTTACATAATGACAAGGCTACCATCCATTAGAGTAACAAAAATCTCGAAAACAGACTACCTTCCATAATGACAATGTTACCATCAATTAGACTATCAAAAATCTAGATAGCAAACTACCTTTCATAATGACAAGGCTACCATCCATTGGAGTAACAAAAATCTCGACAACAGACTACCTTCCATAATGATAAGGCTACCATACATTGGACTATCAAAATCCTTGACAACAGACTACATTCCATAATGACAAGGCTACCATCCATTGGAGTATCAAAAACCTGAACAACAGACTACCTTCCATAATGACAAGGCTACCATCCATTGGACTAACAAAAATCTCAACGAAAGACTACCTTCCATAATGACAAGGCTACCATCCATTGGAGTAATAAAAATCACGACAACAGACAAACTTCCATAATTACAAGGCTACAATCCATTGAAGTAACAAATATCTCGACAAAAGACTACCTTCCATAATGATAAGGCTACCATCCATTGGAGTAAAAAAAATATCGACAATAGACTACCTTCTATAATGACAAGGCTAGCATCCATTGGAATAACAAAACTCTCGACAACAAAATACCTTCCATAATGAAAAGGGTACCATCCATTCGAGTAACAAAAATATTGACAACAAACTACCTTCCATAATGAAAAGGCTACCATCCATAGGAGTAACCAAAATAGCGACAATAGACTACCTTCTATAATGACAAGGCTAGCATCCATTGGAGTAACAAAACTCTCGACAACAAACTACCTTCCATAATGAAAATGGTACAATCCATTGGAGTAACAAAAATATCGACAACAAACTACCTTCCATAATGACAAGGCTACCATCCATTGAAGTATCAAAAATATGGACAACAAACTACCTTCCATAATTACAAGGCTACCATCCATTGGAGTAACAAAAACTCGACAACAGACTACCTTCCATAATGACAAGGTTACCATCCATTGGAATAACAAAAATCTCGACAACAGACTACCTTCCATAATGACAAGGCTACCATCCAACGAAATAACAAAAATCTCGACAATAGACTACCTTCCATAATGAGAAGGAAACCATCCATTGGAGTAACAAAATTCTCGACAACAGACTACCTTCCATAATGACAAGGCTACCATCCATTAAAAGTAACAAAAATCTCGACAACAGACTACCTTACATAATGACAATGCTATCATTCATTGGAGTAACAAAAATATCGACAACACACTACGTTCCATAATGACAAGTCTACCATCCATTGGAGTAACAAAAATCTCGACAACAAAATACCTTCCATAATGACAAGGCTACCATCCATTAGACTATCAAAAATCTCGACAGTAGACTACCTTTCATAATGTCAAGGCTACCATCCATTGGAGTAAGAAAAATCTCGACAACAGACAACTTTCCATAATGACAAGGCTAACATCCAACGAAATAACAAAAATTTAGACAACAAACTACCTTCCATAATGACAAGGTTACCATCCATTAGAATAATAAAAAAATCGACAAGAGACTACCTTCCATAATGAAAAGGTTAACATCCATTAGAGTAACAAAAATATCAACAATAGACTACCTTCCATAATTACAAGGCTACCATCAATAGGAGTAACAAAAACTCGACAACAGACTACCTTCCATAATGACAAGGCTACCATCCAACAAAAATAACAGAAATCTCGACAACAGACTACCTTCCATAATGATTAGGCTGCCATCCATTGGACTATCAAAATCCTCGACAACAGACAACCTTCCATAATGAAAAGGCTATCATCCAATGGAATACCAAAAATCTCAACAACAGACTACCTTCCATAATTACAAGGCTACCATCCATTGGACTAACAAAAATATCAATGAAAGACTACCTTCCAAAATGACAAGGCTACCATCCGTTGGAGTAACAAAAATCACGACAATAGACAAACTTCCATAATTACAAGGCTACCATCCATTGAAGTAACAAATATCTCGACAAAAGACTACCTTCCATAATGACAAGGCTACCATCCATTGGAGTAACCAAAATATCGACAATAGACTACCTTCTATAATGACAAGGCTAGCATCCATTGGAATAACAAAACTCTCGACAACAAACTACCTTCCAGAATGAAAAGGGTACCATCCATTCAAGTAACAAAAATATCGACAACAAACTACCTTCCATAATTACAAGGTTACCATCCATTGGAATAACAAAAATATCGACAACAGACTACCTTCCATAATGACAAGGCTACCATCCAACGAAATAACAAAAATCTTGACAACAGACTACCTTCCATAATGAGAAGGAAACCATCCATTGGAGTAACAAAATTCTCGACAACAGACTACCTTCCATAATGGCAAGGCTACCATCCATTGGAGTAACAAAAATCTCGACAATAGACTACCTTACATAATGACAATTCTACCATCCATTGGAGTAACAAAAATATCGACAACACACTACGTTCCATAATGACAAGGCTACCATCCAATGGAATAACAAAAATCTCAACAACAGACTACCTTCCATAATGACAAGGCTACTATCCATTGGAGTAACAAAAATCTGGACAACAGACAACTTTCCATAATGACAAGGCTAACATCCAACGAAATAACAAAAATCTAGACAACAAACTACCTTCCATAATGACAAGGTTACCATCCATTGGAATAACAAAAAAATCGACAACAGACTACCTTCCATAATGACAAGGTTAAAATCCATTGGAGTAACAAAAATATCGACAATAGACTACCTTCCATAATTACAAGACTACCATCCATAGGAGTAACAAAAACTCGACAACAAACTACCTTCCATAATGACAAGGCTACCATCCATTGGAGTAACAAAAATCTCGACAACAGACTACCTTCCATAATGATAAGGCTACCATACATTGGACTATCAAAATCCTTGACAACAGACTACATTCCATAATGACAAGGCTACCATCCATTGGAGTATCAAAAACCTGAACAACAGACTACCTTCCATAATGACAAGGCTACCATCCATTGGACTAACAAAAATCTCAACGAAAGACTACCTTCCATAATGACAAGGCTACCATCCATTGGAGTAATAAAAATCACGACAACAGACAAACTTCCATAATTAGAAGGCTACAATCCATTGAAGTAACAAATATCTCGACAAAAGACTACCTTCCATAATGATAAGGCTACCATCCATTGGAGTAAAAAAAATATCGACAATAGACTACCTTCTATAATGACAAGGCTAGCATCCATTGGAATAACAAAACTCTCGACAACAAAATACCTTCCATAATGAAAAGGGTACCATCCATTCGAGTAACAAAAATATTGACAACAAACTACCTTCCATAATGAAAAGGCTACCATCCATAGGAGTAACCAAAATAGCGACAATAGACTACCTTCTATAATGACAAGGCTAGCATCCATTGGAGTAACAAAACTCTCGACAACAAACTACCTTCCATAATGAAAATGGTACAATCCATTGGAGTAACAAAAATATCGACAACAAACTACCTTCCATAATGACAAGGCTACCATCCATTGAAGTATCAAAAATATGGACAACAAACTACCTTCCATAATTACAAGGCTACCATCCATTGGAGTAACAAAAACTCGACAACAGACTACCTTCCATAATGACAAGGTTACCATCCATTGGAATAACAAAAATCTCGACAACAGACTACCTTCCATAATGACAAGGCTACCATCCAACGAAATAACAAAAATCTCGACAATAGACTACCTTCCATAATGAGAAGGAAACCATCCATTGGAGTAACAAAATTCTCGACAACAGACTACCTTCCATAATGACAAGGCTACCATCCATTAAAAGTAACAAAAATCTCGACAACAGACTACCTTACATAATGACAATGCTATCATTCATTGGAGTAACAAAAATATCGACAACACACTACGTTCCATAATGACAAGTCTACCATCCATTGGAGTAACAAAAATCTCGACAACAAAATACCTTCCATAATGACAAGGCTACCATCCATTAGACTATCAAAAATCTCGACAGTAGACTACCTTTCATAATGACAAGGCTACCATCCATTGGAGTAAGAAAAATCTCGACAACAGACAACTTTCCATAATGACAAGGCTAACATCCAACGAAATAACAAAAATTTAGACAACAAACTACCTTCCATAATGACAAGGTTACCATCCATTAGAATAATAAAAAAATCGACAAGAGACTACCTTCCATAATGAAAAGGTTAACATCCATTAGAGTAACAAAAATATCAACAATAGACTACCTTCCATAATTACAAGGCTACCATCAATAGGAGTAACAAAAACTCGACAACAGACTACCTTCCATAATGACAAGGCTACCATCCAACAAAAATAACAGAAATCTCGACAACAGACTACCTTCCATAATGATTAGGCTGCCATCCATTGGACTATCAAAATCCTCGACAACAGACAACCTTCCATAATGAAAAGGCTATCATCCAATGGAATACCAAAAATCTCAACAACAGACTACCTTCCATAATTACAAGGCTACCATCCATTGGACTAACAAAAATATCAATGAAAGACTACCTTCCAAAATGACAAGGCTACCATCCGTTGGAGTAACAAAAATCACGACAATAGACAAACTTTCATAATTACAAGGCTACCATCCATTGAAGTAACAAATATCTCGACAAAAGACTACCTTCCATAATGACAAGGCTACCATCCATTGGAGTAACCAAAATATCGACAATAGACTACCTTCTATAATGACAAGGCTAGCATCCATTGGAATAACAAAACTCTCGACAACAAACTACCTTCCATAATGAAAAGGGTACCATCCATTCAAGTAACAAAAATATCGACAACAAACTACCTTCCATAATTACAAGGTTACCATCCATTGGAATAACAAAAATATCGACAACAGACTACCTTCCATAATGACAAGGCTACCATCCAACGAAATAACAAAAATCTTGACAACAGACTACCTTCCATAATGAGAAGGAAACCATCCATTGGAGTAACAAAATTCTCGACAACAGACTACCTTCCATAATGGCAAGGCTACCATCCATTGGAGTAACAAAAATCTCGACAATAGACTACCTTACATAATGACAATTCTACCATCCATTGGAGTAACAAAAATATCGACAACACACTACGTTCCATAATGACAAGGCTACCATCCAATGGAATAACAAAAATCTCAACAACAGACTACCTTCCATAATGACAAGGCTACTATCCATTGGAGTAACAAAAATCTGGACAACAGACAACTTTCCATAATGACAAGGCTAACATCCAACGAAATAACAAAAATCTAGACAACAAACTACCTTCCATAATGACAAGGTTACCATCCATTGGAATAACAAAAAAATCGACAACAGACTACCTTCCATAATGACAAGGTTAAAATCCATTGGAGTAACAAAAATATCGACAATAGACTACCTTCCATAATTACAAGACTACCATCCATAGGAGTAACAAAAACTCGACAACAAACTACCTTCCATAATGACAAGGTTACCATCCATTGGAATAACAAAAATCTCGTCAACAGACAACCTTCCATAATGACAAGGCTACCATCCAACGAAATAACAAAAATATCGACAACAGACTACCTTCCATAATGATTAGGCTACCATCCATTGGAGTAACAAAATTCTCGACAACAAACTACCCTCCATAATGAGAAGGGTACCATCCATTGGAGTAACAAAAATCTCGACAACAAACTACCTTACATAATGACAATGCTACAATCCATTGGACTATCAAAAATATCGACAACACACTACGTTACATAATGACAAGGCTACCATCCATTAGAGTAACAAAAATCTCGAAAACATACTACCTTCCATAATGACAATGTTACCATCCATTAGACTATCAAAAATCTATATAGCAAACTACCTTTCATAATGACAAGGCTACCATCCATTGGAGTAACAAAAATCTCGACAACAGACTACCTTCCATAATGATAAGGCTACCATACATTGGACTATCAAAATCCTTGACAATAGACTACCTTCCATAATGACAAGGCTACCATCCATTGGAGTATCAAAAACCTGAACAATAGACTACCTTCCATAATGACAAGGCTACCATCCATTGGACTAACAAAAATCTCAACGAAAGACTACCTTCCATAATGACAAGGCTACCATCCATTGGAGTAACAAAAATCAAGACAACAGACAAACTTCCATAATTACAAGGCTACAATCCATTGAAGTAACAAATATCTCGACAAAAGACTACCTTCCATAATGATAAGGCTACCATCCATTGGAGTAAAAAAATATCGACAATAGACTACCTTCTATAATGACAAGGCTAGCATCCATTGGAATAACAAAACTCTCGACAACAAACTACCTTCCATAATGAAAAGGGTACCATCCATTCGAGTAACAAAAATATTGACAACAAACTACCTTCCATAATGACAAGGCTACCATCCATAGGAGTAACCAAAATAGCGACAATAGACTACCTTCTATAATGACAAGGCTAGCATCCATTGGAGTAACAAAACTCTCGACAACAAACTACCTTCCATAATGAAAAGGGTACAATCCATTGGAGTAACAAAAATATCGACAACAAACTACCTTCCATAATTACAAGGCTACCATCCATTGAAGTATCAAAAATATGGACAACAAACTACCTTCCATAATTACAAGGCTACCATCCATTGGAGTAACAAAAACTCGACAACAGACTACCTTCCATAATGACAAGGTTACCATCCATTGGAATAACAAAAATCTCGACAACAGACTACCTTCCATAATGACAAGGCTACCATCCAACGAAATAACAAAAATCTCGACAACAGACTACCTTCCATAATGAGAAGGAAACCATCCATTGGAGTAACAAAATTCTCGACAACAGACTACCTTCCATAATGACAAGGCTACCATCCATTAAAAGTAACAAAAATCTCGACAACAGACTACCTTACATAATGACAATGCTATCATTCATTGGAGTAACAAAAATATCGACAACACACTACGTTCCATAATGACAAGTCTACCATCCATTGGAGTAACAAAAATCTCGACAACAAAATACCTTCCATAATGACAAGGCTACCATCCATTAGACTATCAAAAATCTCGACAGTAGACTACCTTTCATAATGACAAGGCTACCATCCATTGGAGTAAGAAAAATCTCGACAAAAGACAACTTTCCATAATGACAAGGCTAACATCCAACGAAATAACAAAAATTTAGACAACAAACTACCTTCCATAATGACAAGGTTACCATCCATTAGAATAATAAAAAAATCGACAAGAGACTACCTTCCATAATGAAAAGGTTAACATCCATTAGAGTAACAAAAATATCAACAATAGACTACCTTCCATAATTACAAGGCTACCATCAATAGGAGTAACAAAAACTCGACAACAGACTACCTTCCATAATGACAAGGCTACCATCCAACAAAAATAACAGAAATCTCGACAACAGACTACCTTCCATAATGATTAGGCTGCCATCCATTGGACTATCAAAATCCTCGACAACAGACAACCTTCCATAATGAAAAGGCTATCATCCAATGGAATACCAAAAATCTCAACAACAGACTACCTTCCATAATTACAAGGCTACCATCCATTGGACTAACAAAAATATCAATGAAAGACTACCTTCCAAAATGACAAGGCTACCATCCATTGAAGTAACAAAAATCACGACAATAGACAAACTTCCATAATTACAAGGCTACCATCCATTGAAGTAACAAATATCTCGACAAAAGACTACCTTCCATAATGACAAGGCTACCATCCATTGGAGTAACCAAAATATCGACAATAGACTACCTTCTATAATGACAAGGCTAGTATCCATTGGAATAACAAAATTCTCGAGAACAAACTACCTTCCATAATGAAAAGGGTACCATCCATTCAAGTAACAAAAATATCAACAACAAACTACCTTCCATAATTACAAGGTTACCATCCATTGGAATAACAAAAATATCGACAACAGACTACCTTCCATAATGACAAGGCTACCATCCAACGAAATAACAAAAATCTTGACAACAGACTACCTTCCATAATGAGAAGGAAACCATCCATTGGAGTAACAAAATTCTCGACAACAGACTACCTTCCATAATGGCAAGGCTACCATCCATTGGAGTAACAAAAATCTAGACAATAAAATACCTTTCATAATGACAATGCTACCATCCATTAGACTATCAAAAATCTCGACAACAAAATACCTTTCATAATGACAAGGCTACCATCCATTGGAGTAACAAAATCCTCGACAACATACTACCTTCCATAATGACAAGGCTACCATCCATTGGAGTAACAAAAATATGAACTATAGACTACCTTCCATATTGACAAGGCTACCATCCATTGGACTAACAAAAATCTCAACGAAAGACTACCTTCCATAATGCCAAGTCTACCATCCATTGGTGTAACAAAAATCACGACAATAGACAAACTTCCATAATTACAAGGCTACCATCCATGGAAGTAACAAATATCTCGACAAAAGACTACCTTCCATAATGACAAGGCTACCATCCATAGGAGTAACCAAAATAGCGACAATAGACTAGCTTCTATAATGACAAGGCTAGCATCCATTGGAGTAAGAAAACTCTCGACAACAAACTACCTTCCATAATGAGATGGGTACCATCCATTAGAGTAACAAAAATATCGAAAACAAACTACCATCCATAATGACAAGGCTACCATCCATTGAAGTATCAAAAATATCGACAACAAACTACCTTCCATAATTACAAGGCTACCATCCATTGGAGTAACAAAAACTCGACAACAGACTACCTTCCATAATGACAAGGTTACCATCCATTAGAATAACAAAAATCTTGACAACATACTACCTTCCATAATGACAAGGCTAACATCCAACGAAATAATAAAAATCTCGACAAAAGACTACCTTCCATAATGAGAAGGAAACCATCCATTGGAGTAACAAATTTCTCGACAACAGACTACCTTCCATAATGAAAAGGCTACCATCCATTGGAGTAACAAAAATCTCGACAACAGACTACCTTACATAATGACAATGCTACCATCCATTGGAGTAAAAAAAATATCGACAACACTCTACGTTCCATAATGACAAGTCTACCATCCATTGGAGTAACAAAAATCTAGACAACAAAATACCTTTAATAATGACAACGCTACCATCCATTAGACTATCAAAAATCTCGACAGCAGACTACCTTTCATAATGACAAGGCTACCATCCATTGGAGTAACAAAAATCTCGACAACAGACTAACTTCCATAACTACAAGGCTACCATCCATTGGAGTAACAAATATCTCGACAACAAACTACCTTCCATAATGATAAGGCTACCATACATTGTACTATCAAAATCCTCGACAACATACTACCTTCTATAATGACAAGGCTACCATCCATTGGAGTAACAAAAATCTTAACTATAGACTACCTTCCATAATGACAAGGCTACCATCCATTGGACTTACAAAAATCTCAACGAAAGACTACCTTCCCGAAGGAAAATTGCGATAAAAAATGCAGCCGAATATAAAATTTTCCTTTAGAGATCCTTACGAATGAGCATGATCAGTGATAGAAATATTTACCTCTTGTGGCGATTCAAACCTTTGATGTCGTGATCACGAGCGTTGATGAAGAACAACGCCTCTACTCAGTCCACACGAAGAGATCGCTTCCGGTCACAGTGCTAGCTGATCACGAACGGAAACCTTGAGTGAGAGAGAGAATCAAAAACGAAATTGCATCAAGTGAAATTGCTTCATCACAAGGGATCTATTTATAGAATCACTCGTGTGGGCTACAATCTAAAAGCCCAATTAAGGCTATAAGCTAAAAGCCTAATTAAGCTTATGGACATCATACCTTATGATATACCATATATCACATATCCACGTGGTACCTTACCACTTTCCGTATTACACTTAAGTGCACCGTACCTTACGGTGTTCCTTATTTATTCTATCTCTCATCAACCTGTCCTTATGTGTGTGACCCTGTAGGTTTTTGCGACGTTGGCAATTATATTAAATCACACATTTAATATAATAAACAGTGAGTGGTATCTAGCAACACATCACTATTACCCAAGTCACGAAAATGTCATGTGATCTGACCAAACCTTTTCGTGATAATATTTGTGTTGTACAATTACCCTTTTGCCCTCATGTCTATATTGAACACAAGGCATACACTGTGTCACCCTTGTCCAGTTTAATATAGGGCCCTTAGACATTTATCCTGTTATGCAGGATGAGCAAATTCCATCTAGGTCACTTATGTCCCTTAGCATGCTTTGTGAAGTACCCATAAACCGTCTTTATAGTCATCCAGTTACGAATGACGTTTGATCAGCAATAAAGTACTTGATTCTACATCTAGGGTCCATAGTGGTTTCAGGTCGAAGGGTGGTATACACCATTATCATCATGAGAATAACTTATGACACTTTGCATAACATTCTATGTAGTATTCTAATAGTGGGTCAATCCAGTATAAATATTACTCCTAATATTCATACCTATGTCAAGACTTGATAACTCCTTATCTATGATCCATGAGATGTGATCATCAATCTATCTTCATAATAATATTAATGCTTTAATGTTATCCCACTTCACATTAAAGCTTGACTACGGATACTTTAAGAATAGTTTCTTATGTTTAATGGGATCTCATGATTAAGTCACACTTAACATTTCATTAAACCAATAAACCATTCTAGGCACTTTATTATTTTGGAAAGCAAACATAATAAAGAAATGCCTTTTATTATTAATAAATAATTCGATACAAGTACCAAAAGTATTGGCCTCTAGGGCTTACACCAACACTTCCATAATGCCAAGGCTACCATCCATTGGTGTAACAAAAATCACGACAATAGACAAAGTTCCATAATTACAAGGCTACCATCCATTGAAGTAACAAATATCTCAACAAAAGACTACCTTCCATAATGACAAGACTACCATCCATAGGAGTAGCCAAAATAGCGACAATAGACTAGCTTCTATAATGACAAGGCTAGCATCCATTCGAGTAAGAAAACTCTCGACAACAAACTACCTTCCATAATAAAATGGGTACCATCCATTGGAGTAACAAAAATATCGACAACAAACTACCATCCATAATGACAAGGCTACCATCCATTGAAGTATCAAAAATATCGACAACAAACTACCTTCCATAATTACAAGGCTACCATCCATTGGAGTAACAAAAACTCGACAACAGACTACCTTCCATAATGACAAGGTTACCATCCATTGGAATAACAAAAATCGTGACAACAGACTACCTTCCATAATGACAAGGCTAACATCCAACGAAATAATAAAATCTCGACAACAGACTACCTTCCATAATGAGATGGAAACCATCCATTGGAGTAACAAAATTCTCGACAACAGACTACCTTCCATAATGAAAAGACTACCATCCATTGGAGAAACAAAAATCTCGACAACAGACTACCTTACATAATGACAATGCTACCATCCATTGGAGTAACAAAAATATCGACAACACTCTACGTTCCATAATGACAAGTCTACCATCCATTGGAGTAACAAAAATCTCGACAAAAAAATACCTTCCATAATGACAAGACTACCATCCATTAGTCTATCAAAAATCTCGACAACAGACTACCTTTCATAATGACAAGGCTACCATCCATTGGAGTAACAAAAATATCGACAACAAACAACTTTCCATAATGACAAGGCTAACATCCAACGAAATAACAAAAATCTATACAACAAACTACCTTCCATAATGACAAGGTTACCATCCATTGGAATACCAAAAAAATCGACAACAGACTACCTTCCATAATGACAAGGTTACCATCCATTGGAATAACAAAAATCTCGTCAACAGACAACCTTCCATAATGACAAGGCTACCATCCAACGAAATAACAAAAATCTCGACAACAGACTACCTTCCATAATAATTAGGCTACCATCCATTGGAGTAACAAAATTATCGACAACAAACTACCTTCTATAATGAGAAGGCTACCATCCATTGGAGTAACAAAAATCTCGACAGCAAATTACCTTACATAATGACAATGCTACCATCCATTGGAGTAACAAAAATATCGACAACACACTACGTTCCATAATGACAAGGCTATCATCCATTGGAGTAACAAAAATCTCGACAATAGACTACCTTCCATAATGACAAGGCTACCATCCATTAGACTATCAAAAATCTCGATAGCAAACTACCTTTCATAATGACAAGGCTACCATCCGTTGGAGTAACAAAAATCTCGACAACAAACTAACTTTCATAATTACAAGGCTACCATCCATTGGAGTAACAAATATCTCGACAATAGACTACCTTCAATAATGATAATGCTACCATACATTGGACTATCAAAATCCTCGACAACAAACTACCTTTCATAATGACAAGGCTATCATCCAATGGAATACCGAAAATCTCAACAATAGACTACCTTCCATAAATACAAGGCTACCATCCATTGGAGTAACAAAAATATGAACTACAGACTACCTTCCATAATGACAAGGCTACCATCCATTGGACTAACAAAAATCTCCACGAAAGACTACCTTCCATAATGACAAGGCTACCATCCATTGGAGTAAAAAAAATCACGACAACAGACAAACTTCCATAATTACAAGGCTACCATCCATTGAAGTAACAAATATCTTGACAAAAGACTACCTTCAATAATGACAAGGCTACCATCCATTGGAGTAACCAAAATATCGATAATAGACTACCTTCTATAATGACAAGGCTAGCATCCATTGGAATAACAAAACTCTCAACAACAAACTACCTTCCATAATGAAAAGGGTACCATCCATTCGAGTAACAAAAATATCGACAACAAACTACCTTCCATAATTACAAGGCTACCATCCATTGGAGTAACAAAAACTCTACAACAGACTTCCTTCCATAATGACAAGGTTACCATCCATTGGAATAACAAAAATCTCGACAACAAACTACCTTCCATAATGACAAGGCTACCATCCAACGAAATAACAAAAATCTCGACAACAGACTACCTTCTATAATGAGAAGGAAACCATCCATTGGAGTAACAAAATTCTCGACAACAGACTGCCTACCATAATGACAAGGCTACCATCCATTGGAGTAACAAAAATCTCGGCAACAAACTACCTTACATAATGACAATGCTACCATCCATTGGAGTAACAAAAATATCAACAACACACTATGTTCCATAATGACAAGTCTACTATCCATTGGAGTAACAAAATTCTCGACAACAGACTACCTTCCATAATGACAAGGCTACCATCCATTATACTATCAAAAATATCGATAGCAGACTACCTTTCATAATGACAAGGCTACCATCCATTGGAGTAACAAAAATCTTGACAACATACTACTTTCCATAATTACAAGGCTAACATCACACGAAATAACAAAAATCTCGACAACAAACTACCTTCCATAATGACAAGGTTACCATCCATTAGAATAACAAAAAACTCGACAATAGACTACCTTCCATAATGACAAGGTTAACATCCATTGGAGTAACAAAAATATCGACAACACACTACCTTCCATAATTACAAGGCTACCATCCATTGGAGTAACAAAAACTCAACAACAGACTACCTTCCATAATGACAAGGTTACCATGCATTGGAATAACAAAAATCTCGACAACATACTACCTTCCATAATGACAAGGCTATCCTCCAACGAAATAACAAAAATGTCGACAACAGACTACCTTCCATAATGAGAAGGCAACAATCCATTGGAGTAACAAAATTCTCGACAACAGACTACCTTTTATAATGACAAGGCTACCATCCATTGGAGTAACAAAAATCTCGACAACAAACTACCTTACATAATGACAATGCTACCATCCATTGGAGTAACAAAAATATCGAGAACACACTACGTTCCATAATGACAAGACTAAGTAACAAAAATCTCTACAACTGACTAACTTCCCTAATGACAATGCTACCATCCATTAGACTATCAAAAATATCGATAGCAGACTACCTTTCATAATGACAAGGCTAACATCCATTGGAGTAACAAAAATCTGGACAACAGACTACTTTCCATAATGACAAGGCTAACATCCAACAAAATAAAAAAAATCTCGACAACAAACTACCTTCCATAATGACAAGGTTATCATCCATTAGAATAACAAAAAACTCGTCAACAGACTACCTTCCATATTGACAAGGTTAACATGCATTGGAGAAACAAAAATATCTACAACAGACTACCTTCCATAATTACAAGGCTACCATCCATTGGAGTAACAAAAACTCGACAACAGACTACCTTCCATAATTACAAGGTTACCATCCATTGGAATAACAAAAATATCGACAACAGACAACCTTCCATAATGACAAGGCTACCATCTAACAAAATAAAAAAAAATACGACAATAGACTATCTTCCATAATGAGAAGGCTACCATCCATTGGAGTAACAAAATTCTCGACAACAGACTACCTTCCATAATGATAAGGCTACCATCCATTGGAGTAACAAAAATCTCGACAACAGACTACCTTACATAATGACATTGCTACCATCCATTGGAGTAACATAAATATCGATAACACACTATGTTTCATAATGACAAGGCTACCATCCATTGGAGTAACAAAAATCCCGACAACAGACTACCTTCCATAATGAAAAGGCTACCATTCATTAGACCATCAAAAATCTCGACAGCAGACTACCTTTCATAATGACAAGGCTACCATCCATTGGAGTAACAAAAATCTCGACAACAGACTAACTTCCATAATTACATGGCTACCATCCATTGGAGTAACAAATATCTCGAAAAAAGAGTAACTTCCATAATGATAAGGCTACCATCCATTGGACTATCAAAAATCTCGACAACAGACTACCTTCCATAATGAGAAGGCAACAATCCATTGGAGTAACAAAATTCTCGACAACAGACTACCTTCCATAATGACAAGGCTACCATCCATTGGAGTAACAAAAATCTCGACAACAAACTACCTTACATAATGACAATGCTACCATCCATTGGAGTAACAAAAATATCGAGAACACACTACGTTCCATAATGACAAGACTAAGTAACAAAAATCTCTACAACTGACTAACTTCCCTAATGACAATGCTACCATCCATTAGACTATCAAAAATATCGATAGCAAACTACCTTTCATAATGACAAGGCTAACATCCATTGGAGTAACAAAAATCTGGACAACAGACTACTTTCCATAATGACAAGGCTAACATCCAACGAAATAAAAAAAATCTCGACAACAAACTACCTTCCATAATGACAAGGTTATCATCCATTAGAATAACAAAAAACTCGACAACAGACTACCTTCCATATTGACAAGGTTAACATGCATTGGAGAAACAAAAATATCTACAACAGACTACCTTCCATAATTACAAGGCTACCATCCATTGGAGTAACAAAAACTCGACAACAGACTACCTTCCATAATTACTTGGTTACCATCCATTGGAATAACAAAAATATCGACAACAGACAACCTTCCATAATGACAAGGCTACCATCTAACAAAATAAAAAAAAATCTCGACAATAGACTATCTTCCATAATGAGAAGGCTACCATCCATTGGAGTAACAAAATTCTCGACAACAGACTACCTTCCATAATGATAAGGCTACCATCCATTGGAGTAACAAAAATCTCGACAACAGACTACCTTACATAATGACATTGCTACCATCCATTGGAGTAACATAAATATCGATAACACACTATGTTTCATAATGACAAGGCTACCATCCATTGGAGTAACAAAAATCCCGACAACAGACTACCTTCCATAATGAAAAGGCTACCATTCATTAGACCATCAAAAATCTCGACAGCAGACTACCTTTCATAATGACAAGGCTACCATCCATTGGAGTAACAAAAATCTCGACAACAGACTAACTTCCATAATTACATGGCTACCATCCATTGGAGTAACAAATATCTCGAAAAAAGAGTAACTTCCATAATGATAATGCTACCATCCATTGGACTATCAAAATTCTCGACAACAGACTACCTTCCATGATGACAAGGCTACCATCCAATGGAATACTAAAAATCTCAACAACAAACTACCTTCCATAATGACAAGGCTACCATCCATTGAAGTAACAAAAATCTGAACTACAGAGTACCTTCCATAATGACAACGCTATTATCCATTGGAGTAACAAAAATCTGAACTACAGACTACCTTCCATAATGACAAGGCTACCATCCATTAGACTAACAAAAATCTCCACGAAAGACTACCTTCCATAATGACAAGGCTACCATCCATTGGAGTAAAAAAAATCACGACAACAGACAAACTTCCATAATTACAAGGCTACCATCCATTGAAGTAACAAATATCTTGACAAAAGACTACCTTCAATAATGACAAGGCTACCATCCATTGGAGTAACCAAAATATCGATAATGGACTACCTTCTATAATGACAAGGCTAGCATCCATTGGAATAACAAAACTCTCGACAACAAACTACCTTCCATAATGAAAAGGGTACCATCCATTCGAGTAACAAAAATATCGACAACAAACTACCTTCCATAATTACAAGGCTACCATCCATTGGAGTAACAAAAACTCGACAACAGACTTCCTTCCATAATGACAAGGTTACCATCCATTGGAATAACAAAAATCTCGACAACAAACTACCTTCCGTAATGACAAGGCTACCATCCAACGAAATAACAAAAATCTCGACAACAGACTACCTTCCATAATGAGAAGGAAACCATCCATTGGAGTAACAAAATTCTCGACAACAGACTGCCTACCATAATGACAAGGCTACCATCCATTGGAGTAACAAAAATCTCGGCAACAAACTACCTTACATAATGACAATGCTACCATCCATTGGAGTAACAAAAATATCAACAACACACTATGTTCCATAATGACAAGTCTACTATCCATTGGAGTAACAAAATTCTCGACAACAGACTACCTTCCATAATGACAAGGCTACCATCCATTATACTATCAAAAATATCGATAGCAGACTACCTTTCATAATGACAAGGCTACCATCCATTGGAGTAACAAAAATCTTGACAACATACTACTTTCCATAATGACAAGGCTAACATCACACGAAATAACAAAAATCTCGACAACAAACTACCTTCCATAATGACAAGGTTACCATCCATTAGAATAACAAAAAACTCGACAATAGACTACCTTCCATAATGACAAGGTTAACATCCATTGGAGTAACAAAAATATCGACAACACACTACCTTCCATAATTACAAGGCTACCATCCATTGGAGTAACAAAAACTCAACAACAGACTACCTTCCATAATGACAAGGTTACCATGCATTGGAATAACAAAAATGTCGACAACATACTACCTTCCATAATGACAAGGCTATCCTCCAACGAAATAAAAAAAATCTCGACAACAGACTACCTTCCATAATGAGAAGGCAACAATCCATTGGAGTAACAAAATTCTCGACAACAGACTACCTTCCATAATGACAAGGCTACCATCCATTGGAGTAACAAAAGTCTCGACAACAAACTACCTTACATAATGACAATGCTACCATCCATTGGAGTAACAAAAATATCGAGAACACACTACGTTCCATAATGACAAGACTAAGTAACAAAAATCTCTACAACTGACTAACTTCCCTAATGACAATGCTACCATCCATTAGACTATCAAAAATATCGATAGCAGACTACCTTTCATAATGACAAGGCTAACATCCATTGGAGTAACAAAAATCTGGACAACAGACTACTTTCCATAATGACAAGGCTAACATCCAACGAAATAAAAAAAATCTCGACACCAAACTACCTTCCATAATGACAAGGTTACCATCCATTAGAATAACAAAAAACTCGACAACAGACTACCTTCCATATTGACAAGGTTAACATGCATTGGAGAAACAAAAATATCTACAACAGACTACCTTCCATAATTACAAGGCTACCATCCATTGGAGTAACAAAAACTCGACAACAGACTACCTTCCATAATTACAAGGTTACCATCCATTGGAATAACAAAAATATCGACAACAGACAACCTTCCATAATGACAAGGCTACCATCTAACAAAATAAAAAAAATCTCGACAATAGACTATCTTCCATAATGAGAAGGCTACCATCCATTGGAGTAACAAAATTCTCGACAACAGACTACCTTCCATAATGAAAAGGCTACCATCCATTGGAGTAACAAAAATCTCGACAACAGACTACCTTACATAATGGCATTGCTACCATCCATTGGAGTAACATAAATATCGATAACACACTATGTTTCATAATGACAAGGCTACCATCCATTGGAGTAACAAAAATCCCGACAACAGACTACCTTCCATAATGAAAAGGCTACCATTCATTAGACCATCAAAAATCTCGACAGCAGACTACCTTTCATAATGACAAGGCTACCATCCATTGGAGTAACAAAAATCTCGACAACAGACTAACTTCCATAATTACATGGCTACCATCCATTGGAGTAACAAATATCTCGAAAAAAGAGTAACTTCCATAATGATAAGGCTACCATCCATTGGACTATCAAAATTCTCGACAACAGACTACCTTCCATAATGACAAAGCTACCATCCAATGGAATACCAAAAATCTCAACAACAGACTACCTTCCATAATGACAAGGCTATTATCCATTGGAGTAACAAAAATCTCATTGAAAGACTACCTTCCATAATGACAAGGCTACCATCCATTGGAGTAACAAAAATCACGACAACAAACAAACTTCCATAATTACAAGGCTACCATCCATTGAAGTAACAAATATCTCGACAAAAGACTACCTTCTATAATGACAAGGCTACCATCCATTGGAGTAACCAAAATATCGACAATAGACTACCTTCTATAATGACAAGGCTAGCATCCATTACAATAACAAAACTCTCGACAACAAACTACCTTCCATAATGAAAAGGGTACCATCCATCCAAGTAACAAAAATATTGACAACAAACTACCTTCCATAATTACAAGGCTACCATCCATTGGAGTAACAAAAACTCGACAACAGACTTCCTACCATAATGACAAGGTTACCATCCATTGGAATAACAAAAATCTCGACAACAGACTACCTTCCATAATGACAAGGCTACCATCCAACGAAATAACAAAAATCTCGACAACAGACTACCTTCCATAATGAGAAGGAAACCATCCATTGGAGTAACAAAATTCTCGACAACAGACTGCCTACCATAATGGCAAGGCTACCATCCATTGGAGTAACAAAAATCTCGGCAACAGACTACCTTACATAATGACAATGCTACCATCCATTGGAGTAACAAAAATATCAACAACACACTATGTTCCATAATGACAAGTCTACCATCCATTGGAGTAACAAAATTCTCGACAACAGACTACCTTCCATAATGACAAGGTTACCATCCATTATACTATCAAAAATATCGATAGCAGACTACCTTTCATAATTACAAGGCTACCATCCATTGGAGTAACAAAAATCTTGACAACATACTACTTTCCATAATGACAAAGCTAACATCCAACGAAATAACAAAAATCTCGACAACAAACTACCTTCCATAATGACAAGGTTACCATCCATTGGAATAACAAAAAACTCGACAATTGACTACCTTCCATAATGACAAGGCTACCATCCATTGGAGTAACAAAAATCTAGACTACAGACTACCTTCCATAATGACAAGGCTACCATCCATTGGACTAACAAAAATCTCAACGAAAAACTACCTTCCATAATGACAAGGCTACTATCCATTGGAGTAACAAAAATCACGACAACAGACAAACTTCCATAATTACAAGGCTAACATCCATTGAAGTAACAAATATCTCGACAAAAGACTACCTTCCATAATGACAAGGCTACCATCCATTGGAGTAACCAAAATATCGACAATAGACTACCTTCTATAATGACAAGGCTAACATCCATTGGAATAACAAAACTCTCGACAACAAACTACCTTCCATAATGAAAAGGGTACCATCCATTCGAGTAATAAAAATATCGATAACAAACTACCTTCCATAATTACAAGGCTACCATCCATTGGAGTAACAAAAACTCGACAACAGACTTCCTTCCATAATGACAAGGTTACCATCCATTGGAATAACAAAAATCTTGACAATAGACTACCTTCCATAATGAGAAGGAAACCATGCATTAGAGTAACAAAATTCTCGACAACAGACTACCTTCCATAATGACAAGGCTAATATCCATTGGAGTAACAAAAATATGGACAACAGACTACTTTCCATAATGTCAAGGCTAACATCCAACGAAATAAAAAAAACCTTGACAACAAACTACCTTCCATAATGACAAGGTTACCATCCATTAGAATAACAAAAAACTCGACAACAAACTACCTTCCATATTGACAAGGTTAACATGCATTTGAGTAACAAAAATATCGACAACAGACTACCTTCCATAATTACAAGGCTACCATCCATTGGAGTAACAAAAACTCGACAACAGACTACCTTCCATAATTACAAGGTTAACATCCATTGGAATAACAAAAATCTCGACAACAGACAACCTTCCATAATGACAAGGCTACCATCTAACAAAATAATAAAAAATCTCGACAATAGACTATCTTCCATAATGAGAAGGCTACCATCCATTGGAGTAACAAAATTCTCGACAACAGACTACCTTCCATAATGACAAGGCCACCATCCATTGGAGTAACAAAAATCTCGACAACAGACTACCTTACATAATGACAATGCTAGCATCCATTGGAGTAACATAAATATCGACAACACACTATGTTTCATAATGACAAGGCTACTATCCATTGGAGTAACAAAAATCTCGACAACAGACTACCTTCCATAATGACAAGGCTACCATTCATTAGACCATCAAAATACTCGACAGCAGACTACCTTTCATAATGACAAGGCTACCATCCATTGGAGTAACAAAAATCTCGACAATAGACTAACTTCCATAATTACATGGCTACCATCCATTGGAGTAACAAATATCTCAACAACAGACTACCTTCCATAATGATAAGGCTACAATCCATTAGAGTAACAAAATTCTCGACGACAGACTACCTTCAATAATGACAATGCTACCATCCATTGGAGTAACAAAAATCTCGACAGCAGACTACCTTTCATAATGACAAGGCTACCATCCATTGGAGTAACAAAAATCTCGACAACAGACTACATTCCATAATGACAAGGCTACCATCCATTGGAGTAACAAAAATCTCGACAACAGACTACATTCCATAATGACAAGGCTACCATCAATTAGACCATCAGAAATCTCGACATCAGACTACCTTTCATAATGACAAGGCTACCATCCATTGGAGTAACAAAAATCTCGACAACAGACTAACTTCCATAATGATAAGGCTACCATCCATTGGACTATCAAAATCCTCGACAACAGACTACCTTCCATAATGAAAAGGCTACCATCAAATGGAATACCAAAAATCTCAACAATAGACTACCTTCCATAATGACAAGGCTACCATCCATTAGAGTAACAAAAATATGAACTACAGACTACCTTCCATAATGACAACACTACCATCCATTGGACTAACAAAAATCTCAACAAAAGACTACCTTCCATAATGACAAGGCTACCATCCATTGGAGTAACAAAAATCTCGACAACAGACTAACTTCCATAATTACAAGGCTACCATCCATTGGAGTAATAAAAACTCGACAATAGACTACCTTCCATAATGACAAGGCTACCATCCAACGAAATAACAAAAATCTCGACAACAGACTACCTTCCATAATCAGAAAGCTACCATCCATTGGAGTAACAAAATTCTCGACAACAGACTACCGTCCATAATGACAAGGCTATCATCGATTGGAGTAACAAAAATCTCGACAACAAACTACCTTACAAAATGACAATGCTACCATCCATTGGAGTAACAAAAATATTGACAACACACTATGTTTCATAATGACAAGGCTACCATCCATTGGAGTAACAAAAATCTTGACAACAGACTACCTTCCATAATGACATGGCTACCATCCATTAGACTATCAAAAATCTCGACAGCAGACTACCTTTCATAATGACAAGGCTACCATTCCATTGGAGCAACAAAAATCTCGACAAAAGACTAACTTCCATAATTACAAGGCTACCATCCATTGTAGTAACAAATATCTCAACAACAGACTACCTTCCATAATGATAAGGCTACAATCCATTGGAGTAACAAAATTCTCGACAACAGACTACCTTCAATAATGACAATGCTACCATCCATTGGAGTAACAAAAATCTCGACAGCAGACTACCTTTCATAATGACAAGGCTACCATCCATTGGAGTAACAAAAATCTCTACAACAGACTAACTTCCATAATTACAAGGCTACCATCCATTGGAGTAACAAATATCTCGACAACAGACTACATTCCATAATGACAAGGCTACCATCCATTGGAGTAACAAAAATCTCGACAACAGACTACCTTCCATAATGACAAGGCTACCATCAATTAGACCATCAAAAATCTCGACAACAGACTACCTTTCATAATGACAAGGCTACCATCCATTGGAGTAACAAAAATCTCGACAACAAACTAACTTCCATAATTATAAGGCTACCATCCATTGGAGTAACAAATATCTCGACAACAGACTAACTTCCATAATGATAAGGCTACCATCCATTGGACTATCAAAATCCTCGACAACAGACTACCTTCCAGAATGAAAAGGCTACCATCAAATGGAATACCAAAAATCTCAACAATAGACTATGTTCCATAATGACAAGGCTACCATCCATTAGAGTAACAAAAATCTGAACTACAGACTACCTTCCATAATGACAACACTACCATCCATTGGACTAACAAAAATCTCAACAAAAGACTACCTTCCATAATGACAAGGCTACCATCCATTGGAGTAACAAAAATCTCGACAACAGACTAACTTCCATAATTACAAGGCTACCATCCATTGGAGTAACAAAAACTCGACAATAGACTACCTTCCATAATTACAAGGCTACCATCCATTGTAGTAACAAATATCTCAACAACAGACTACCTTCCATAATGATAAGGCTACAATCCATTGGAGTAACAAAATTCTCGACAACAGACTACCTTCAATAATGACAATGCTACCATCCATTGGAGTAACAAAAATCTCGACAGCAGACTACCTTTGATAATGACAAGGCTACCATCCATTGGAGTAACAAAAATCTCTACAACAGACTAACTTCCATAATTACAAGGCTACCATCCATTGGAGTAACAAATATCTCGACAACAGACTACATTCCATAATGACAAGGCTACCATCCATTGGAGTAACAAAAATCTCGACAACAGACTACCTTCCATAATGACAAGGCTACCATCAATTAGACCATCAAAAATCTCGACATCAGACTACCTTTCATAATGACAAGGCTACCATCCATTGGAGTAACAAAAATCTCGACAACAGACTAACTTCCATAATTATAAGGCTACCATCCATTGGAGTAACAAATATCTCGACAACAGACTAACTTCCATAATGATAAGGCTACCATCCATTGGACTATCAAAATCCTCGACAACAGACTACCTTCCATAATGAAAAGGCTACCATCAAATGGAATACCAAAAATCTCAACAATAGACTACGTTCCATAATGACAAGGCTACCATCCATTAGAGTAACAAAAATCTGAACTACAGACTACCTTCCATAATGACAACGCTACCATCCATTGGACTAACAAAAATCTCAACAAAAGACTACCTTCCATAATGACAAGGCTACCATCCATTGGAGTAACAAAAATCTTGACAACAGACTAACTTCCATAATTACAAGGCTACCATCCATTGGAGTAACAAAAACTCGACAATAGACTACCTTCCATAATTACAAGGCTACCATGCATTGTAGTAACAAATATCTCAACAACAGACTACCTTCCATAATGATAAGGCTACAATCCATTGGAGTAACAAAATTCTCGACAACAGACTACCTTCAATAATGACAATGCTACCATCCATTGGAGTAACAAAAATCTCGACAGCAGACTACCTTTGATAATGACAAGGCTACCATCCATTGGAGTAACAAAAATCTCTACAACAGACTAACTTCCATAATTACAAGGCTACCATCCATTGGAGTAACAAATATCTCGACAACAGACTACATTCCATAATGACAAGGCTACCATCCATTGGAGTAACAAAAATCTCGACAACAGACTACCTTCCATAATGACAAGGCTACCATCAATTAGACCATCAAAATTCTCGACATCAGACTACCTTTCATAATGACAAGGCTACCATCCATTGGAGTAACAAAAATCTCGACAACAGACTAACTTCCATAATTATAAGGCTACCATCCATTGGAGTAACAAATATCTCGACAACAGACTAACTTCCATAATGATAAGGCTACCATCCATTGGACTATCAAAATCCTCGACAACAGACTACCTTCCATAATGAAAAGGCTACCATCAAATGGAATACCAAAAATCTCAACAATAGACTACGTTCCATAATGACAAGGCTACCATCCATTAGAGTAACAAAAATCTGAACTACAGACTACCTTCCATAATGACAACGCTACCATCCATTGGACTAACAAAAATCTCAACAAAAGACTACCTTCCATAATGACAAGGCTACCATCCATTGGAGTAACAAAAATCTTGACAACAGACTAACTTCCATAATTACAAGGCTACCATCCATTGGAGTAACAAAAACTCGACAATAGACTACCTTCCATAATTACAAGGCTACCATCCATTGTAGTAACAAATATCTCAACAACAGACTACCTTCCATAATGATAAGGCTACAATCCATTGGAGTAACAAAATTCTCGACAACAGACTACCTTCAATAATGACAATGCTACCATCCATTGGAGTAACAAAAATCTCGACAGCAGACTACCTTTGATAATGACAAGGCTACCATCCATTGGAGTAACAAAAATCTCTACAACAAACTAACTTCCATAATTACAAGGCTACCATCCATTGGAGTAACAAATATCTCGACAACAGACTACATTCCATAATGACAAGGCTACCATCCATTGGAGTAACAAAAATCTCGACAACATACTACCTTCCATAATGACAAGGCTACCATCAATTAGACCATCAAAAATCTCGACATCAGACTACCTTTCATAATGACAAGGCTACCATCCATTGGAGTAACAAAAATCTCGACAACAGACTAACTTCCATAATTATAAGGCTACCATCCATTGGAGTAACAAATATCTCGACAACAGACTAACTTCCATAATGATAAGGCTACCATCCATTGGACTATCAAAATCCTCGACAACAGACTACCTTCCATAATGAAAAGGCTACCATCAAATGGAATACCAAAAATCTCAACAATAGACTACGTTCCATAATGACAAGGCTACCATCCATTAGAGTAACAAAAATCTGAACTACAGACTACCTTCCATAATGACAACGCTACCATCCATTGGACTAACAAAAATCTCAACAAAAGACTACCTTCCATAATGACAAGGCTACCATCCATTGGAGTAACAAAAATCTTGACAACAGACTAACTTCCATAATTACAAGGCTACCATCCATTGGAGTAACAAAAACTCGACAATAGACTACCTTCCATAATTACAAGGCTACCATGCATTGTAGTAACAAATATCTCAACAACAGACTACCTTCCATAATGATAAGGCTACAATCCATTGGAGTAACAAAATTCTCGACAACAGACTACCTTCAATAATGACAATGCTACCATCCATTGGAGTAACAAAAATCTCGACAGCAGACTACCTTTGATAATGACAAGGCTACCATCCATTGGAGTAACAAAAATCTCTACAACAGACTAACTTCCATAATTACAAGGCTACCATCCATTGGAGTAACAAATATCTCGACAACAGACTACATTCCATAATGACAAGGCTACCATCCATTGGAGTAACAAAAATCTCGACAACAGACTACCTTCCATAATGACAAGGCTACCATCAATTAGACCATCAAAAATCTCGACATCAGACTACCTTTCATAATGACAAGGCTACCATCCATTGGAGTAACAAAAATCTCGACAACAGACTAACTTCCATAATTATAAGGCTACCATCCATTGGAGTAACAAATATCTCGACAACAGACTAACTTCCATAATGATAAGGCTACCATCCATTGGACTATCAAAATCCTCGACAACAGACTACCTTCCATAATGAAAAGGCTACCATCAAATGGAATACCAAAAATCTCAACAATAGACTACGTTCCATAATGACAAGGCTACCATCCATTAGAGTAACAAAAATCTGAACTACAGACTACCTTCCATAATGACAACGCTACCATCCATTGGACTAACAAAAATCTCAACAAAAGACTACCTTCCATAATGACAAGGCTACCATCCATTGGAGTAACAAAAATCTTGACAACAGACTAACTTCCATAATTACAAGGCTACCATCCATTGGAGTAACAAAAACTCGACAATAGACTACCTTCCATAATTACAAGGCTACCATCCATTGTAGTAACAAATATCTCAACAACAGACTACCTTCCATAATGATAAGGCTACAATCCATTGGAGTAACAAAATTCTCGACAACAGACTACCTTCAATAATGACAATGCTACCATCCATTGGAGTAACAAAAATCTCGACAGCAGACTACCTTTGATAATGACAAGGCTACCATCCATTGGAGTAACAAAAATCTCTACAACAGACTAACTTCCATAATTACAAGGCTACCATCCATTGGAGTAACAAATATCTCGACAACAGACTACATTCCATAATGACAAGGCTACCATCCATTGGAGTAACAAAAATCTCGACAACAGACTACCTTCCATAATGACAAGGCTACCATCAATTAGACCATCAAAAATCTCGACATCAGACTACCTTTCATAATGACAAGGCTACCATCCATTGGAGTAACAAAAATCTCGACAACAGACTAACTTCCATAATTATAAGGCTACCATCCATTGGAGTAACAAATATCTCGACAACAGACTAACTTCCATAATGATAAGGCTACCATCCATTGGACTATCAAAATCCTCGACAACAGACTACCTTCCATAATGAAAAGGCTACCATCAAATGGAATACCAAAAATCTCAACAATAGACTACGTTCCATAATGACAAGGCTACCATCCATTAGAGTAACAAAAATCTGAACTACAGACTACCTTCCATAATGACAACGCTACCATCCATTGGACTAACAAAAATCTCAACAAAAGACTACCTTCCATAATGACAAGGCTACCATCCATTGGAGTAACAAAAATCTTGACAACAGACTAACTTCCATAATTACAAGGCTACCATCCATTGGAGTAACAAAAACTCGACAATAGACTACCTTCCATAATTACAAGGCTACCATCCATTGTAGTAACAAATATCTCAACAACAGACTACCTTCCATAATGATAAGGCTACAATCCATTGGAGTAACAAAATTCTCGACAACAGACTACCTTCAATAATGACAATGCTACCATCCATTGGAGTAACAAAAATCTCGACAGCAGACTACCTTTGATAATGACAAGGCTACCATCCATTGGAGTAACAAAAATCTCTACAACAGACTAACTTCCATAATTACAAGGCTACCATCCATTGGAGTAACAAATATCTCGACAACAGACTACATTCCATAATGACAAGGCTACCATCCATTGGAGTAACAAAAATCTCGACAACAGACTACCTTCCATAATGACAAGGCTACCATCAATTAGACCATCAAAAATCTCGACATCAGACTACCTTTCATAATGACAAGGCTACCATCCATTGGAGTAACAAAAATCTCGACAACAGACTAACTTCCATAATTATAAGGCTACCATCCATTGGAGTAACAAATATCTCGACAACAGACTAACTTCCATAATGATAAGGCTACCATCCATTGGACTATCAAAATCCTCGACAACAGACTACCTTCCATAATGAAAAGGCTACCATCAAATGGAATACCAAAAATCTCAACAATAGACTACGTTCCATAATGACAAGGCTACCATCCATTAGAGTAACAAAAATCTGAACTACACACTACCTTCCATAATGACAACGCTACCATCCATTGGACTAACAAAAATCTCAACAAAAGACTACCTTCCATAATGACAAGGCTACCATCCATTGGAGTAACAAAAATCTTGACAACAGACTAACTTCCATAATTACAAGGCTACCATCCATTGGAGTAACAAAAACTCGACAATAGACTACCTTCCATAATTACAAGGCTACCATCCATTGTAGTAACAAATATCTCAACAACAGACTACCTTCCATAATGATAAGGCTACAATCCATTGGAGTAACAAAATTCTCGACAACAGACTACCTTCAATAATGACAATGCTACCATCCATTGGAGTAACAAAAATCTCGACAGCAGACTACCTTTGATAATGACAAGGCTACCATCCATTGGAGTAACAAAAATCTCTACAACAGACTAACTTCCATAATTACAAGGCTACCATCCATTGGAGTAACAAATATCTCGACAACAGACTACATTCCATATTGACAAGGCTACCATCCATTGGAGTAACAAAAATCTCGACAACAGACTACCTTCCATAATGACAAGGCTACCATCAATTAGACCATCAAAAATCTCGACATCAGACTACCTTTCATAATGACAAGGCTACCATCCATTGGAGTAACAAAAATCTCGACAACAGACTAACTTCCATAATTATAAGGCTACCATCCATTGGAGTAACAAATATCTCGACAACAGACTAACTTCCATAATGATAAGGCTACCATCCATTGGACTATCAAAATCCTCGACAACAGACTACCTTCCATAATGAAAAGGCTACCATCAAATGGAATACCAAAAATCTCAACAATAGACTACGTTCCATAATGACAAGGCTACCATCCATTAGAGTAACAAAAATCTGAACTACAGACTACCTTCCATAATGACAACGCTACCATCCATTGGACTAACAAAAATCTCAACAAAAGACTACCTTCCATAATGACAAGGCTACCATCCATTGGAGTAACAAAAATCTTGACAACAGACTAACTTCCATAATTACAAGGCTACCATCCATTGGAGTAACAAAAACTCGACAATAGACTACCTTCCATAATTACAAGGCTACCATCCATTGTAGTAACAAATATCTCAACAACAGACTACCTTCCATAATGATAAGGCTACAATCCATTGGAGTAACAAAATTCTCGACAACAGACTACCTTCAATAATGACAATGCTACCATCCATTGGAGTAACAAAAATCTCGACAGCAGACTACCTTTGATAATGACAAGGCTACCATCCATTGGAGTAACAAAAATCTCTACAACAGACTAACTTCCATAATTACAAGGCTACCATCCATTGGAGTAACAAATATCTCGACAACAGACTACATTCCATAATGACAAGGCTACCATCCATTGGAGTAACAAAAATCTCGACAACAGACTACCTTCCATAATGACAAGGCTACCATCAATTAGACCATCAAAAATCTCGACATCAGACTACCTTTCATAATGACAAGGCTACCATCCATTGGAGTAACAAAAATCTCGACAACAGACTAACTTCCATAATTATAAGGCTACCATCCATTGGAGTAACAAATATCTCGACAACAGACTAACTTCCATAATGATAAGGCTACCATCCATTGGACTATCAAAATCCTCGACAACAGACTACCTTCCATAATGAAAAGGCTACCATCAAATGGAATACCAAAAATCTCAACAATAGACTACGTTCCATAATGACAAGGCTACCATCCATTAGAGTAACAAAAATCTGAACTACACACTACCTTCCATAATGACAACGCTACCATCCATTGGACTAACAAAAATCTCAACAAAAGACTACCTTCCATAATGACAAGGCTACCATCCATTGGAGTAACAAAAATCTTGACAACAGACTAACTTCCATAATTACAAGGCTACCATCCATTGGAGTAACAAAAACTCGACAATAGACTACCTTCCATAATTACAAGGCTACCATCCATTGTAGTAACAAATATCTCAACAACAGACTACCTTCCATAATGATAAGGCTACAATCCATTGGAGTAACAAAATTCTCGACAACAGACTACCTTCAATAATGACAATGCTACCATCCATTGGAGTAACAAAAATCTCGACAGCAGACTACCTTTGATAATGACAAGGCTACCATCCATTGGAGTAACAAAAATCTCTACAACAGACTAACTTCCATAATTACAAGGCTACCATCCATTGGAGTAACAAATATCTCGACAACAGACTACATTCCATAATGACAAGGCTACCATCCATTGGAGTAACAAAAATCTCGACAACAGACTACCTTCCATAATGACAAGGCTACCATCAATTAGACCATCAAAAATCTCGACATCAGACTACCTTTCATAATGACAAGGCTACCATCCATTGGAGTAACAAAAATCTCGACAACAGACTAACTTCCATAATTATAAGGCTACCATCCATTGGAGTAACAAATATCTCGACAACAGACTAACTTCCATAATGATAAGGCTACCATCCATTGGACTATCAAAATCCTCGACAACAGACTACCTTCCATAATGAAAAGGCTACCATCAAATGGAATACCAAAAATCTCAACAATAGACTACGTTCCATAATGACAAGGCTACCATCCATTAGAGTAACAAAAATCGGAACTACACACTACCTTCCATAATGACAACGCTACCATCCATTGGACTAACAAAAATCTCAACAAAAGACTACCTTCCATAATGACAAGGCTACCATCCATTGGAGTAACAAAAATCTTGACAACAGACTAACTTCCATAATTACAAGGCTACCATCCATTGGAGTAACAAAAACTCGACAATAGACTACCTTCCATAATTACAAGGCTACCATCCATTGTAGTAACAAATATCTCAACAACAGACTACCTTCCATAATGATAAGGCTACAATCCATTGGAGTAACAAAATTCTCGACAACAGACTACCTTCAATAATGACAATGCTACCATCCATTGGAGTAACAAAAATCTCGAAAGCAGACTACCTTTGATAATGACAAGGCTACCATCCATTGGAGTAACAAAAATCTCTACAACAGACTAACTTCCATAATTACAAGGCTACCATCCATTGGAGTAACAAATATCTCGACAACAGACTACATTCCATAATGACAAGGCTACCATCCATTGGAGTAACAAAAATCTCGACAACAGACTACCTTCCATAATGACAAGGCTACCATCAATTAGACCATCAAAAATCTCGACATCAGACTACCTTTCATAATGACAAGGCTACCATCCATTGGAGTAACAAAAATCTCGACAACAGACTAACTTCCATAATTATAAGGCTACCATCCATTGGAGTAACAAATATCTCGACAACAGACTAACTTCCATAATGATAAGGCTACCATCCATTGGACTATCAAAATCCTCGACAACAGACTACCTTCCATAATGAAAAGGCTACCATCAAATGGAATACCAAAAATCTCAACAATAGACTACGTTCCATAATGACAAGGCTACCATCCATTAGAGTAACAAAAATCTGAACTACACACTACCTTCCATAATGACAACGCTACCATCCATTGGACTAACAAAAATCTCAACAAAAGACTACCTTCCATAATGACAAGGCTACCATCCATTGGAGTAACAAAAATCTCGACAACAGACTACCTTCCATAATGACAAGGCTACCATCAATTAGACCATCAAAAATCTCGACATCAGACTACCTTTCATAATGACAAGGCTACCATCCATTGGAGTAACAAAAATCTCGACAACAGACTAACTTCCATAATTATAAGGCTACCATCCATTGGAGTAACAAATATCTCGACAACAGACTAACTTCCATAATGATAAGGCTACCATCCATTGGACTATCAAAATCCTCGACAACAGACTACCTTCCATAATGAAAAGGCTACCATCAAATGGAATACCAAAAATCTCAACAATAGACTACGTTCCATAATGACAAGGCTACCATCCATTAGAGTAACAAAAATCTGAACTACAGACTACCTTCCATAATGACAAGGCTACCATCCATTGGAGTAACAAAAATCTTGACAACAGACTAACTTCCATAATTACAAGGCTACCATCCATTGGAGTAACAAAAACTCGACAATAGACTACCTTCCATAATTACAAGGCTACCATCCATTGTAGTAAAAAATATCTCAACAACAGACTACCTTCCATAATGATAAGGCTACAATCCATTGGAGTAACAAAATTCTCGACAACAGACTACCTTCAATAATGACAATGCTACCATCCATTGGAGTAACAAAAATCTCGACAGCAGACTACCTTTGATAATGACAAGGCTACCGTCCATTGGAGTAACAAAAATCTCTACAACAGACTAACTTCCATAATTACAAGGCTACCATCCATTGGAGTAACAAATATCTCGACAACAGACTCCATTCCATAATGACAAGGCTACCATCCATTGGAGTAACAAAAATCTCGACAACAGACTACCTTCCATAATGACAAGGCTACCATCAATTAGACCATCAAAAATCTCGACATCAGACTACCTTTCATAATGACAAGGCTACCATCCATTGGAGTAACAAAAATCTCGACAACAGAATAACTTCCATAATTATAAGGCTACCATCCATTGGAGTAACAAATATCTCGACAACAGACTAACTTCCATAATGATAAGGCTACCATCCATTGGACTATCAAAATCCTCCACAACAGACTACCTTCCATAATGAAAAGGCTACCATCAAATGGAATACCAAAAATCTCAACAATAGACTACGTTCCATAATGACAAGGCTACCATCCATTAGAGTAACAAAAATCTGAACTACAGACTACCTTCCATAATGACAACGCTACCATCCATTGGAATAACAAAAATCTCGACAACAGACGACCTTCCATAATGACAAGGCTACCATCTAACAAAATAAAAAAAAATCTCGACAATAGACTATCTTCCATAATGAGAAGGCTACCATCCATTGGAGTAACAAAATTCTCGACAACAGACTACCTTCCATAATGACAAGGCTACCATCCATTGGAGTAACAAAAATCTCGACAACAGACTACCTTACATAATGACAATGCTACCATCCATTGGAGTAACATAAATATCGACAACACACTATGTTTCATAATGACAAGGCTACTATCCATTGGAGTAACAAAAATCTCGACAACAGACTACCTTCCATAATGACAAGGCTACCATTAATTAGACCATCAAAAATCTCGACAGCAGACTACCTTTCATAATGACAAGGCTACCATCCATTGGAGTAACAAAAATCTCGACAATAGACTAACTTCCATAATTACATGGCTACCATCCATTGGAGTAACAAATATCTCAACAACAGACTACCTTCCATAATGATAAGGCTACAATCCATTAGAGTAACAAAATTCTCGACGACAGACTACCTTCAATAATGACAATGCTACCATCCATTGGAGTAACAAAAATCTCGACAACAGACTACCTTTCATAATGACAAGGCTACCATCCATTGGAGTAACAAAAATCTCGACAACAGACTACATTCCATAATGACAAGGCTACCATCCATTGGAGTAACAAAAATCTCGACAACAGACTACATTCCATAATGACAAGGCTACCATCAATTAGACCATCAGAAATCTCGACCTCAGACTACCTTACATAATGACAAGGCTACCATCCATTGGAGTAACAAAAATCTCGACAACAGACTAACTTCCATAATGATAAGGCTACCATCCATTGGACTATCAAAATCCTCGACAACAAACCACCTTCCATAATGAAAAGGCTACCATCAAATGGAATACCAAAAATCTCAACAATAGACTACCTTCCATAATGACAAGGCTACCATCCATTAGAGTAACAAAAATCTGAACTATAGACTACCTTCCATAATGACAACACTACCATCCATTGGGCTAACAAAAATCTCAACAAAAGACTACCTTCCATAATGACAAGGCTACCATCCATTGGAGTAACAAAAATCTCGACAACAGACTAACTTCCATAATTACAAGGCTACCATCCATTGGAGTAATAAAAACTCGACAATAGACTACCTTCCATAATGACAAGGCTACCATCCAACGAAATAACAAAAATCTCGACAACAGACTACCTTCCATAATCTGAAAGCTACCATCCATTGGAGTAACAAAATTCTCGACAACAGACTACCTTCCATAATGACATGGCTACCATCCATTAGACTATCAAAAATCTCGACAGCAGACTACCTTTCATAATGACAAGGCTACCATTCCATTGGAGTAACAAAAATCTCGACAACAGACTACCTTCCATAATTACAAGGCTACCATCCATTGTAGTAACAAATATCTCAACAACAGACTACCTTCCATAATGATAAGGCTACAATCCATTGGAGTAACAAAATTCTCGACAACAGACTACCTTCAATAATGACAATGCTACCATCCATTGGAGTAACAAAAATCTCGACAGCAAACTACCTTTGATAATGACAAGGCTACCATCCATTGGAGTAACAAAAATCTCTACAACAGACTAACTTCCATAATTACAAGGCTACCATCCATTGGAGTAACAAATATTTCGACAACAGACTACATTCCATAATGACAAGGCTACCATCCATTGGAGTAACAAAAATCTCGACAACAGACTACCTTCCATAATGACAAGGCTACCATCAATTAGACCATCAAAAATCTCGACATCAGACTACCTTTCATAATGACAAGGCTACCATCCATTGGAGTAACAAAAATCTCGACAACAGACTAACTTCCATAATTATAAGGCTACCATCCATTGGAGTAACAAATATCTCGACAACAGACTAACTTCCATAATGATAAGGCTACCATCCATTGGACTATCAAAATCCTCGACAACAGACTACCTTCCATAATGAAAAGGCTACCATCAAATGGAATACCAAAAATCTCAACAATAGACTACGTTCCATAATGACAAGGCTACCATCCATTAGAGTAACAAAAATCTGAACTACAGACTACCTTCCATAATGACAACGCTACCATCCATTGGACTAACAAAAATCTCAACAAAAGACTACCTTCCATAATGACAAGGCTACCATCCATTGGAGTAACAAAAATCTTGACAACAGACTAACTTCCATAATTACAAGGCTACCATCCATTGGAGTAACAAAAACTCGACAATAGACTACCTTCCATAATTACAAGGCTACCATCCATTGTAGTAAAAAATATCTCAACAACAGACTACCTTCCATAATGATAAGGCTACAATCCATTGGAGTAACAAAATTCTCGACAACAGACTACCTTCAATAATGACAATGCTACCATCCATTGGAGTAACAAAAATCTCGACAGCAGACTACCTTTGATAATGACAAGGCTACCGTCCATTGGAGTAACAAAAATCTCTACAACAGACTAACTTCCATAATTACAAGGCTACCATCCATTGGAGTAACAAATATCTCGACAACAGACTCCATTCCATAATGACAAGGCTACCATCCATTGGAGTAACAAAAATCTCGACAACAGACTACCTTCCATAATGACAAGGCTACCATCAATTAGACCATCAAAAATCTCGACATCAGACTACCTTTCATAATGACAAGGCTACCATCCATTGGAGTAACAAAAATCTCGACAACAGAATAACTTCCATAATTATAAGGCTACCATCCATTGGAGTAACAAATATCTCGACAACAGACTAACTTCCATAATGATAAGGCTACCATCCATTGGACTATCAAAATCCTCCACAACAGACTACCTTCCATAATGAAAAGGCTACCATCAAATGGAATACCAAAAATCTCAACAATAGACTACGTTCCATAATGACAAGGCTACCATCCATTAGAGTAACAAAAATCTGAACTACAGACTACCTTCCATAATGACAACGCTACCATCCATTGGAATAACAAAAATCTCGACAACAGACGACCTTCCATAATGACAAGGCTACCATCTAACAAAATAAAAAAAAAATCTCGACAATAGACTATCTTCCATAATGAGAAGGCTACCATCCATTGGAGTAACAAAATTCTCGACAACAGACTACCTTCCATAATGACAAGGCTACCATCCATTGGAGTAACAAAAATCTCGACAACAGACTACCTTACATAATGACAATGCTACCATCCATTGGAGTAACATAAATATCGACAACACACTATGTTTCATAATGACAAGTCTACTATCCATTGGAGTAACAAAAATCTCGACAACAGACTACCTTCCATAATGACAAGGCTACCATTAATTAGACCATCAAAAATCTCGACAGCAGACTACCTTTCATAATGACAAGGCTACCATCCATTGGAGTAACAAAAATCTCGACAATAGACTAACTTCCATAATTACATGGCTACCATCCATTGGAGTAACAAATATCTCAACAACAGACTACCTTCCATAATGATAAGGCTACAATCCATTAGAGTAACAAAATTCTCGAAGACAGACTACCTTCAATAATGACAATGCTACCATCCATTGGAGTAACAAAAATCTCGACAACAGACTACCTTTCATAATGACAAGGCTACCATCCATTGGAGTAACAAAAATCTCGACAACAGACTACATTCCATAATGACAAGGCTACCATCCATTGGAGTAACAAAAATCTCGACAACAGACTACATTCCATAATGACAAGGCTACCATCAATTAGACCATCAGAAATCTCGACCTCAGACTACCTTACATAATGACAAGGCTACCATCCATTGGAGTAACAAAAATCTCGACAACAGACTAACTTCCATAATGATAAGGCTACCATCCATTGGACTATCAAAATCCTCGACAACAAACCACCTTCCATAATGAAAAGGCTACCATCAAATGGAATACCAAAAATCTCAACAATAGACTACCTTCCATAATGACAAGGCTACCATCCATTAGAGTAACAAAAATCTGAACTATAGACTACCTTCCATAATGACAACACTACCATCCATTGGGCTAACAAAAATCTCAACAAAAGACTACCTTCCATAATGACAAGGCTACCATCCATTGGAGTAACAAAAATCTCGACAACAGACTAACTTCCATAATTACAAGGCTACCATCCATTGGAGTAATAAAAACTCGACAATAGACTACCTTCCATAATGACAAGGCTACCATCCAACGAAATAACAAAAATCTCGACAACAGACTACCTTCCATAATCTGAAAGCTACCATCCATTGGAGTAACAAAATTCTCGACAACAGACTACCTTCCATAATGACATGGCTACCATCCATTAGACTATCAAAAATCTCGACAGCAGACTACCTTTCATAATGACAAGGCTACCATTCCATTGGAGTAACAAAAATCTCGACAACAGACTACCTTCCATAATTACAAGGCTACCATCCATTGTAGTAACAAATATCTCAACAACAGACTACCTTCCATAATGATAAGGCTACAATCCATTGGAGTAACAAAATTCTCGACAACAGACTACCTTCAATAATGACAATGCTACCATCCATTGGAGTAACAAAAATCTCGACAGCAAACTACCTTTGATAATGACAAGGCTACCATCCATTGGAGTAACAAAAATCTCTACAACAGACTAACTTCCATAATTACAAGGCTACCATCCATTGGAGTAACAAATATTTCGACAACAGACTACATTCCATAATGACAAGGCTACCATCCATTGGAGTAACAAAAATCTCGACAACAGACTACCTTCCATAATGACAAGGCTACCATCAATTAGACCATCAAAAATCTCGACATCAGACTACCTTTCATAATGACAAGGCTACCATCCATTGGAGTAACAAAAATCTCGACAACAGAATAACTTCCATAATTATAAGGCTACCATCCATTGGAGTAACAAATATCTCGACAACAGACTAACTTCCATAATGATAAGGCTACCATCCATTGGACTATCAAAATCCTCCACAACAGACTACCTTCCATAATGAAAAGGCTACCATCAAATGGAATACCAAAAATCTCAACAATAGACTACGTTCCATAATGACAAGGCTACCATCCATTAGAGTAACAAAAATCTGAACTACAGACTACCTTCCATAATGACAACGCTACCATCCATTGGAATAACAAAAATCTCGACAACAGACGACCTTCCATAATGACAAGGCTACCATCTAACAAAATAAAAAAAAAATCTCGACAATAGACTATCTTCCATAATGAGAAGGCTACCATCCATTGGAGTAACAAAATTCTCGACAACAGACTACCTTCCATAATGACAAGGCTACCATCCATTGGAGTAACAAAAATCTCGACAACAGACTACCTTACATAATGACAATGCTACCATTCATTGGAGTAACATAAATATCGACAACACACTATGTTTCATAATGACAAGGCTACTATCCATTGGAGTAACAAAAATCTCGACAACAGACTACCTTCCATAATGACAAGGCTACCATTAATTAGACCATCAAAAATCTCGACAGCAGACTACCTTTCATAATGACAAGGCTACCATCCATTGGAGTAACAAAAATCTCGACAATAGACTAACTTCCATAATTACATGGCTACCATCCATTGGAGTAACAAATATCTCAACAACAGACTACCTTCCATAATGATAAGGCTACAATCCATTAGAGTAACAAAATTCTCGACGACAGACTACCTTCAATAATGACAATGCTACCATCCATTGGAGTAACAAAAATCTCGACAACAGACTACCTTTCATAATGACAAGGCTACCATCCATTGGAGTAACAAAAATCTCGACAACAGACTACATTCCATAATGACAAGGCTACCATCCATTGGAGTAACAAAAATCTCGACAACAGACTACATTCCATAATGACAAGGCTACCATCAATTAGACCATCAGAAATCTCGACCTCAGACTACCTTACATAATGACAAGGCTACCGTCCATTGGAGTAACAAAAATCTCGACAACAGACTAACTTCCATAATGATAAGGATACCATCCATTGGACTATCAAAATCCTCGACAACAGACCACCTTCCATAATGAAAAGGCTACCATCAAATGGAATACCAAAAATCTCAACAATAGACTACCTTCCATAATGACAAGGCTACCATCCATTAGAGTAACAAAAATCTGAACTATAGACTACCTTCCATAATGACAACACTATCATCCATTGGGCTAACAAAAATCTCAACAAAAGACTACCTTCCATAATGACAAGGCTACCATCCATTGGAGTAACAAAAATCTCGACAACAGACTAACTTCCATAATTACAAGGCTACCATCCATTGGAGTAATAAAAACTCGACAATAGACTACCTTCCATAATGACAAGGCTACCATCCAACGAAATAACAAAAATCTCGACAACAGACTACCTTCCATAATCTGAAAGCTACCATCCATTGGAGTAACAAAATTCTCGACAACAGACTACCTTCCATAATGACATGGCTACCATCCATTAGACTATCAAAAATCTCGACAGCAGACTACCTTTCATAATGACAAGGCTACCATTCCATTGGAGTAACAAAAATCTCGACAACAGACTACCTTCCATAATTACAAGGCTACCATCCATTGTAGTAACAAATATCTCAACAACAGACTACCTTCCATAATGATAAGGCTACAATCCATTGGAGTAACAAAATTCTCGACAACAGACTACCTTCAATAATGACAATGCTACCATCCATTGGAGTAACAAAAATCTCGACAGCAAACTACCTTTGATAATGACAAGGCTACCATCCATTGGAGTAACAAAAATCTCTACAACAGACTAACTTCCATAATTACAAGGCTACCATCCATTGGAGTAACAAATATTTCGACAACAGACTACATTCCATAATGACAAGGCTACCATCCATTGGAGTAACAAAAATCTCGACAACAGACTACCGTCCATAATGACAAGGCTACCATCAATTAGACCATCAAAAATCTCGACATCAGACTACCTTTCATAATGACAAGGCTACCATCCATTGGAGTAACAAAAATCTCGACAACAGACTAACTTCCATAATGATAAGGCTACCATCCATTGGACTATCAAAATCCTCGACAACAGACTACCTTCCATAATGAAAAGGCTACCATCCATTGGACTAACAAAAATCTCAACAAAAGACTACCTTCCATAATGACAAGGCTACCATCCATTGGAGTAACAAAAATCTTGACAACAGACTAACTTCCATAATTACCAGGCTACCATCCATTGGAGTAACAAAAACTCGACAATAGACTACCTTCCATAATGACAAGGTTACCATCCATTGGACTAAAAAAAATCTCGACAATAGACTACCTTCCATAATGACAAGGCTACCATCCAACGAAATAACAAAAATCTTGACAACAAACTACATTCCATAATCAGAAAGCTACCATCCATTGGAGTAACAAAATTCTCGACAATAGACTACCTTCCATAATGACAAGGCTAACATCCATTGGAGTAACAAAAATCTAGACAACAGACTACCTTACAAAATGACAATGCTACCATCCATTGGAGTAACAAAAAAATCGACAACACACTATGTTTCATAATGACAAGGCTACCATCCATTGGAGTAACAAAAATCTCGACAATAGACTACCTTCCATAATGACATGGCTACCATCCATTAGACTATCAAAAATCTCGACAACAGACTACCTTTCATAATAACAAGGCTACCATTCCATTGGAGTAACAAAAATCTCGACAACAGACTAACTTCCATAATTACAAGGCTACCATCCATTGTAGTAACAAATATCTCAACAACAGACTACCTTCCATAATGATAAGGCTACCATCCATTGGAGTAACAAAATTCTCGACAACAGACTACCTTCAATAATGACAATGCTACCATCCATTGGAGTAACAAAATTCTAGACATCAGACTACCTTACATAATGACAATGCTACCATCCATCGGAGTAACAAAAATATCGACAACAAACTACGTTCTGTAATGACAAGGCTAACATCCATTGGAGTAACAAAAATCTCGACAACAAACTACCTTCCATAATGACAAGGCTACCATCCATTAGACCATTAAAAATCTCGACAGCAGACTACCTTTCATAATGACAAAGCTACCATCCATTGGAGTAACAAAAATCTCGACAACAGACTAACTTCCATAATTACAAGGCTACCATCCATTGGAGTAAGAAATATCTCGACAAAAGACTACCTTCCATAATGACAAGGCTACCATCCATTGGAGTAACCAAATTATCGACAATAGACTACCTTCTATAATGACAAGGCTAGCATCCATTGGAGTAACAAAAATCTCGACAACAAACTACCATCCATAATGAAAAGGGTACCATCCATTGGAGTAACAAAAATATCGACAACAAACTACCTTCCATAATGACAATGCTACCATCCATGGAGTATTAAAAATATCGACAACAAACTGCCTTCCATAATTTCAAGGCTACCATCCATTGGAGTAACAAAAACTCGACAATAGACTACCTTACATAATGACAAGGTTACCATCCTTTGGAATAACAAAAATCTCGACAACAGACTACCTTCCATAATGACAAGGCTACCATCCAACGAAATAACAAAAATATCGACAACAGACTACCTTTCATAAAGAGAAGGCTACCATCCATTGGAGTAACAAAATTCTCGACAACAGACTACCTTCAATAATGACAATGCTACCATCCCTTGGAGTAACAAAAATCTAGACATCAGACTACCTTACATAATGACAATGCTACCATCCATTGGAGTAACAAAAATATCGACAACAAACTACATTCTGTAATGACAAGGCTACCATCCATTGGAGTAACAAAAATCTCGACAACAAACTACCTTGCATAATGACAAGGCTACCATCCATTAGACCATTAAAAATATCGATAGCAGACTACCTTTCATAATGACAAGGCTATCATCCATTGGAGTAACAAAAATCTCGACAACAGACTAACTTCCATAATTACAAGGCTACCATCTATTGGAGTAAGAAATATCTCGACAAAAGACTACCTTCCATAATGACAAGGCTACCATCCATTGGAGTAACCAAAATATCGACAATAGACTACCTTTTATAATGACAAGGCTAGCATCCATTGGAGTAACAAAAATCTCTACAACAAACTACCTTCCATAATGAAAAGGGCACCATCCATTGGAGTAACAAAAATATCGACAACAAACTACCTTCCATAATGACAAGGCTACCATCCATTGGAGTATTAAAAATATCGACAACAAACTGCCTTCCATAATTTCAAGGCTACCATCCATTGGAGTAACAAAAACTCGACAATAGACTACCTTACATAATGACAAGGTTACCATCCTTTGGAATAACAAAAATCTCGGCAACAGACTACCTTCCATAATGACAAGGCTACCATCCAACAAAATAACAAAATCTCGACAACAGACTACCTTCCATAAAGAGAAGGCTACCATCCATTGGAGTAACAAAATTCTCGACAACAGACTACCTTCAATAATGACAATGCTACCATCCATTGGAGTAACAAAAATCTAGACATCAGACTACTTTACATAATGAAATTGCTACCATCCATTGGAGTAACAAAAATATCGACAACAAACTACGTTCCATAATGACAAGGCTACCATCAATTGGAGTAACAAAAATCTCGACAACAGAATAACTTCCATAATTACAAGGCTACCATCCATTGGAGTAAGAAATATCTCGACAAAAGACTACCTTCCATAATGACAAGGCTACCATCCATTGGAGTAACCAAAATATCGACAATAGACTACCTTCTATAATGACAAGGCTAGCATCCATTGGAGTAACAAAAATCTCGACAACAAACTACCTTCCATAATGAAAAGGGTACCATCCATTGGAGTAACAAAAATATCGACAACAAACTACCTTCCATAATGACAAGGCTACCATCCATTGGAGTATTAAAAATATCGACAACAAACTGCCTTCCATAATTTTAAGGCTACCATCCATTGGAGTAACAAAAACTCGACAACAGACTACCTGCCATTATGACAAGTCTACCATCCAACGAAATAACAAAAATCTCGACAACAGACTACCTTCCATAATGAGAAGGCTACCATCCCTTCGAGTAACAAAAATCTCGACAATTGACTACCTTACATAATGACAATGCTACCATCCATTGGAGTAACAAAAATATCGACAACAAACTATGTTCCATAATGACAAGGCTACCATCCATTGGAGTAACAAAAATCTCGACAATAGACTACCTTCAATAATGACAAGGCTACCATCCATTAGACTATCAAAAATCTCGACAGCAGACTACCTTTCAAAATGACAAGGCTACCATCCATTGGAGTAACAAAAATCTCGATAACAGACTAACTTCCATAATTACAAGGCTACCATCCATTGGAGTAACAAAATTCTCGACAAAAGACTACCTTCAATAATGACAAGGCTACAATCCATTGGAGTAACAAAAATCTCGATAACAGACTACCTTACATAATTACAAGGCTACCATCCATTGGAGTAACAAAAATATCGACAACAAACAACCTTCCATAATGATAAGGCTATCCATCCATTGGAGTAACAAAATTCTCGACAACAGACTACCTTCAATAATGACAAGGCTACAATCCATTGGAGTAACAAAAATCTCGAAAACATACTACCTTAAATAATGACAATGCTACCATCCATTGGAGTGACAAAAATATCGACAACAAACTACGTTCATAATGACAAGGCTACCATCCATTGGAGTAACAAAAATCTCGACAACAGACTACCTGCCATTATGACAAGGCTACCATCCAACGAAATAACAAAAATCTCGACAACAGACTACCTTCCATAATGAGAAGGCTACCATCCATTGGAGTAACAAAAATCTCGACAATAGACTACCTTACATAATGACAATGCTACCATCCATTGGAGTAACAAAAATATCGACAACAAACTATGTTCCATAATGACAAGGCTACCATCCATTGGAGTAACAAAAATCTCGACAATAGACTACCTTCAATAATGACAAGGCTACCATCCATTAGACTATCAAAAATCTCGACAGCAGACTACCTTTCAAAATGACAAGGCTACCATCCATTGGAGTAACAAAAATCTCGATAACAGACTAACTTCCATAATTACAAGGCTACCATCCATTGGAGTAACAAAATTCTCGACAAAAGACTACCTTCAATAATGACAAGGCTACAATCCATTGGAGTAACAAAAATCTCGATAACAGACTACCTTACATAATTACAAGGCTACCATCCATTGGAGTAACAAAAATATCGACAACAAACTACCTTCCATAATGATAAGGCTATCCATCCATTGGAGTAACAAAATTCTCGACAACAGACTACCTTCAATAATGACAAGGCTACAATCCATTGGAGTAACAAAAATCTCGAAATCATACTACCTTAAATAATGACAATGCTACCATCCATTGGAGTGACAAAAATATCGACAAAAAACTACGTTCATAATGACAAGGCTACCATCCATTGGAGTAACAAAAATCTCGACAATAGACTACCTGCCATTATGACAAGGCTACCATCCAACGAAATAACAAAAATCTCGACAACAGACTACCTTCCATAATGAGAAGGCTACCATCCATTGGAGTAACAAAAATCTCGACAATAGACTACCTTACATAATGACAATGCTACCATCCATTGGAGTAACAAAAATATCGACAACAAACTATGTTCCATAATGACAAGGCTACCATCCATTGGAGTAACAAAAATCTCGACAATAGACTACCTTCAATAATGACAAGGCTACCATCCATTAGACTATCAAAAATCTCGACAGCAGACTACCTTTCAAAATGACAAGGCTACCATCCATTGGAGTAACAAAAATCTCGATAACAGACTAACTTCCATAATTACAAGGCTACCATCCATTGGAGTAACAAAATTCTCGACAAAAGACTACCTTCAATAATGACAAGGCTACAATCCATTGGAGTAACAAAAATCTCGATAACAGACTACCTTACATAATTACAAGGCTACCATCCATTGGAGTAACAAAAATATCGACAACAAACTACCTTCCATAATGATAAGGATATCCATCCATTGGAGTAACAAAATTCTCGACAACAGACTACCTTCAATAATGACAAGGCTACAATCCATTGGAGTAATAAAAATCTCGAAAACATACTACCTTACATAATGACAATGCTACCATCCATTGGAGTGACAAAAATATTGACAACAAACTACGTTCATAATGACAAGGCTACCATCCATTGGAGTAACAAAAATCTCGACAACAGACTACCTTCCATAATGACAAGGCTACCATCCATTAGACCATCAAAAATCTCGACATCAGACTACCTTTCATAATGACAAGGCTACCATCCATTGGAGTAACGAAAATCTCGACAACAGACTAACTTCCATAATTATAAGGCTACCATCCATTGGAGTAACAAATATCTCGACAACAGACTAACTTCCATAATGATAAGGCTACCATCCATTGGACTATCAAAATCCTCAACAACAAACTACCTTCCATAATGACAAGGCTACCATCCAATGGAATACCAAAAATCTCAACAATAGACTACCTTCCATAATGACAAGGTTACCATCCATTGGAATAACAAAAATCTCGGCAATAGACTACCTTCCATAATGACAAGGCTACCATCCAACGAAATAACCAAAATCTCGACAACAGACTACCTTCCATACTCAGAAAGCTACCATCCATTGGAGTAACAAAATTCTCGACAACAGACTACCTTCCATAATGACAAGGCTAACATCCATTGGAGTAACAAAAATATCGACAACAAACTACCTTCCATGATGACAAGGCTACCATCCATTGGAGTAACAAAAATATCGACAACACACTATGTTTCATAATGACAAGGCTACCATCCATTGGAGTAACAAAAATCTCGACAACAGACTACCTTCCATAATGACATGGCTACCATCCATTAGACTATCAAAAATCTCGACAGCAGACTACCTTTCATAATGACAAGGCTACCATTCCATTGGAGTAACAAAAATCTCGACAACAGACTAACTTCCATAATTACAAGGCTACCATCCACTGTGGTAACAAATATCTCAACAACAGACAACCTTCCATAATGATAAGGCTACCATCTATTGGAGTAACAAAATTCTCGACAACAGACTACCTTCAATAATGACAATGCTACCATCCATTGGAGTAACAAAAATCTAGACAGCAGACTACCTTACATAATGACAATGCTACCATCCATTGGAGTAACAAAAATATCGACAACAAACTATGTTCCGTAATGACAAGGCTACCATCCATTGGAGTAACAAAAATCTCGACAACAAACTACCTTCCATAATGACAAGGCTACCATCCATTGGAGTAAGAAATATCTCGACAAAAGACTACCTTCCACAATGACAAGGCTACCATCCATTGGAGTAACCAAATTATCGATAATAGACTACCTTCTATAATGACAAGGCTAGCATCCATTGGAGTAACAAAAATCTCGACAATAAACTACCTTCCATAATGAAAAGGGTACCATCCATTGGAGTAACAAAAATATCGACAACAAACTACCTTCCATAATGACAAGGCTACCATCCATTGGAGTATTAAAAATATCGACAACAAACTGCCTTCCATAATTTCAAGGCTACCATCCATTGGAGTAACAAAAACTCGACAATAGACTACCTTACATAATGACAAGGTTACCATACTTTGGAATAACAAAAATCTCGACAACAGACTACCTTCCATAATGACAAGGCTACCATCCAACGAAATAACAAAAATCTCGACAACAGACTACCTTCCATAAAGAGAAGGCTACCATCCATTGGAGTAACAAAATTCTCGACAATAGACTACCTTCAATAATGACAATGCTACCATCCATTGGAGTAACAAAAATCTAGACATCAGACTACCTTACATAATGACAATGCTACCATCCATTGGAGTAACAAAAATATCGACAACAAACTACGTTCCGTAATGACAAGGCTACCATCCATTGGAGTAACAAAAATCTCGACAACAAACTACCTTCCATAATGACAAGTTTACCATCCATTAGACCATTAAAAATCTCGATAGCAGACTACCTTTCATAATGACAAGGCTACCATCCATTGGAGTAACAAAAATCTCGACAACAGACTAACTTCCATAATTACAAGGCTACCATCTATTGGAGTAAGAAATATCTCGACAAAAGACTACCTTCCATAATGACAAGGATACCATCCATTGGAGTAACCAAAATATCGACAATAGACTACCTTCCATAATGACAAGGCTAGCATCCATTGGAGTAACAAAAATCTCGACTACAAACTACCTTCCATAATGAAAAGGGCCCCATCCATTGGAGTAACAAAAATATCGACAACAAACTACCTTCCATAATGACAAGGCTACCATCCATTGGAGTATTAAAAATATCGACAACAAACTGCCTTCCATAATTTCAAGGCTACCATCCATTGGAGTAACAAAAACTCGACAATAGACTACCTTACATAATGACAAGGTTACCATCCTTTGGAATAACAAAAATCTCGGCAACAGACTACCTTCCATAATGACAAGGCTACCATCCAAAGAAATAACAAAAATCTCGACAACAGACTACCTTCCATAAAGAGAAGGCTACCATCCATTGGAGTAACAAAATTCTCGACAACAGACTACCTTCAATAATGACAATGCTACCATCCATTGGAGTAACAAAAATCTAGACATCAAACTACTTTACATAATGACATTGCTACCATCCATTGGAGTAACAAAAATATCGACAACAAACTACATTCCATAATGACAAGGCTACCATCAATTGGAGTAACAAAAATCTCGACAACAGACTAACTTCCATAATTACAAGGCTACCATCCATTGGAGTAAGAAATATCTCGACAAAAGACTACCTTCCATAATGACAAGCCTACCATCCATTGGAGTAACCAAAATATCGACAATCGACTACCTTCTACAATGACAAGGCTAGCATCCATTGGAGTAACAAAAATCTCGACAACAAACTACCTTCCATAATGACAAGGCTACCATCCATTGGAGTAACAAAAATCTCGACAACAGACTAACTTCCATAATTACAAGGCTACCATCCGTTGGAGTAACAAAAACTCGACCATAGACTACCTTCCATAATGACAAGGTTACCATCAATTGGAATAACAAAAATCTCGACAACAGACTACCTTCCATAATGACAAGGCTACCATCCATTGGAGTAACAAAATTCTCGACAACAAACTACCTTCCATAATGACAAGGCTACCATCCCTTGGAGTAACAAAAATCTCGACAATAGACTACCTTACATAATGACAATGCTACCTTCCATTGGAGTAACAAAAATATCGACAACAAACTATGTTCCATAATGACAAGGCTACCATCCATTGGAGTAACAAAAATCTCGACAATAGATTACCTTCTTTAATGACAAGGCTACCATCCATTAGACTATCAAAAATCTCGACAACAGACTACCTTTCAAAATGACAAGGCTACCATCCATTGGAGTAACAAAAATCTCGATAACGAACTAACTACCATAATTACAAGGCTACCATCCATTGGAGTAACAAATATCTTGACAATAGACTACCTTCCATAATGATAAGGCTATCCATCCATTGGAGTAACAAAATTCTCGACAATAGACTACCTTCCATAATGACAAGGCTACCATCCATTGGAGTATTAAAAATATCGACAACAAACTGCCTTCCATAATTTCAAGGCTACCATCCATTGGAGTAACAAAAACTCGACAATAGACTACCTTACATAATGACAAGGTTACCATCCTTTGGAATAACAAAAATCTCGGCAACAGACTACCTTCCATAATGACAAGGCTACCATCCAAAGAAATAACAAAAATCTCGACAACAGACTACCTTCCATAAAGAGAAGGCTACCATCCATTGGAGTAACAAAATTCTCGACAACAGACTACCTTCAATAATGACAATGCTACCATCCATTGGAGTAACAAAAATCTAGACATCAGACTACTTTACATAATGACATTGCTACCATCCATTGGAGTAACAAAAAAATCGATAACAAACTATATTCCATAATGACAAGGCTACCTCAATTGGAGTAACAAAAATCTCGACAACAGACTAACTTCCATAATTACAAGGCTACCATCCATTGGAGTAAGAAATATCTCGACAAAAGACTACCTTCCATAATGACAAGGCTACCATCCATTGGAGTAACCAAAATATCAACAATCGACTACCTTCTACAATGACAAGGCTAGCATCCATTGGAGTAACAAAAATCTCGACAACAAACTACCTTCCATAATGACAAGGCTACCATCCATTGGAGTAATAAAAATCTCGAAAACATACTACCTTAAATAATGACAATGCTACCATCCATTGGAGTGACAAAAATATCGACAACAAACTACGTTCATAATGACAAGGCTACCATCCATTGGAGTAACAAAAATCTCGACAATAGACTACCTGCCATTATGACAAGGCTACCATCCAACGAAATAACAAAAATCTCGACAACATACTACCTTCCATAATGAGAAGGCTACCATCCATTGGAGTAACAAAAATCTCGACAATAGACTACCTTACATAATGACAATGCTACCATCCATTGGAGTAACAAAAATATCGACAACAAACTATGTTCCATAATGACAAGGCTACCATCCATTGGAGTAACAAAAATCTCGACAATAGACTACCTTCAATAATGACAAGGCTACCATCCATTAGACTATCAAAAATCTCGACAGCAGACTACCTTTCAAAATGACAAGGCTACCATCCATTGGAGTAACAAAAATCTCGATAACAGACTAACTTCCATAATTACAAGGCTACCATCCATTGGAGTAACAAAATTCTTGACAAAAGACTACCTTCAATAATGACAAGGCTACAATCCATTGGAGTAACAAAAATCTCGATAACAGACTACCTTACATAATTACAAGGCTACAATCCATTGGAGTAACAAAAATATCGACAACAAACTACCTTCCATAATGATAAGGCTATCCATCCATTGGAGTAACAAAATTCTCGACAACAGACTACCTTCAATAATGACAAGGCTACAATCCATTGGAGTAATAAAAATCTCGAAAACATACTACCTTACATAATGACAATGCTACCATCCATTGGAGTGACAAAAATATCGACAACAAACTACGTTCATAATGACAAGGCTACCATCCATTGGAGTAACAAAAATCTCGACAACAGACTACCTTCCATAATGACAAGGCTACCATCCATTAGACCATCAAAAATCTCGACATCAGACTACCTTTCATAATGACAAGGCTACCATCCATTGGAGTAACGAAAATCTCGACAACAGACTAACTTCCATAATTATAAGGCTACCATCCATTGGAGTAACAAATATCTCGACAACAGACTAACTTCCATAATGATAAGGCTACCATCCATTGGACTATCAAAATCCTCGACAACAAACTACCTTCCATAATGACAAGGCTACCATCCAATGGAATACCAAAAATCTCAACAATAGACTACCTTCCATAATGACAAGGTTACCATCCATTGGAATAACAAAAATCTCGGCAATAGACTACCTTCCATAATGACAAGGCTACCATCCAACGAAATAACAAAAATCTCGACAACAGACTACCTTCCATACTCAGAAAGCTACCATCCATTGGAGTAACAAAATTCTCGACAACAGACTACCTTCCATAATGACAAGGCTAACATCCATTGGAGTAACAAAAATATCGACAACAAACTACCTTCCCTGATGACAAGGCTACCATCCATTGGAGTAACAAAAATATCGACAACACACTATGTTTCATAATGACAAGGCTACCATCCATTGGAGTTCCAAAAATCTCGACAACAGACTACCTTCCATAATGACATGGCTACCATCCATTAGACTATCAAAAATCTCGACAGCAGACTACCTTTCATAATGACAAGGCTACCATTCCATTGGAGTAACAAAAATCTCGACAACAGACTAACTTCCATAATTACAAGGCTACCATCCACTGTGGTAACAAATATCTCAACAACAGACAACCTTCCATAATGATAAGGCTACCATCTATTGGAGTAACAAAATTCTCGACAACAGACTACCTTCAATAATGACAATGCTACCATCCATTGGAGTAACAAAAATCTAGACAGCAGACTACCTTACATAATGACAATGCTACCATCCATTGGAGTAACAAAAATATCGACAACAAACTACATTCCGTAATGACAAGGCTACCATCCATTGGAGTAACAAAAATCTCGACAACAAACTACCTTCCATAATGACAAGGCTACCATCCATTAGACCATTAAAAATCTCGATAGCAGACTACCTTTCATAATGACAAAGCTACCATCCATTGGAGTAACAAAAATCTCGACAACAGACTAACTTCCATAATTACAAGGCTACCATCCATTGGAGTAAGAAATATCTCGACAAAAGACTACCTTCCACAATGACAAGGCTACCATCCATTGGAGTAACCAAATTATCAATAATAGACTACCTTCTATAATGACAAGGCTAGCATTCATTGGAGTAACAAAAATCTCGACAATAAACTACCTTCCATAATGAAAAGGGTACCATCCATTGGAGTAACAAAAATATCGACAACAAACTACCTTCCATAATGACAAGGCTACCATCCATTGGATTATTAAAAATATCGACAACAAACTGCCTTCCATAATTTCAAGGCTACCATCCATTGGAGTAACAAAAACTCGACAATAGACTACCTTACATAATGACAAGGTTACCATACTTTGGAATAACAAAAATCTCGACAACAGACTACCTTCCATAATGACAAGGCTACCATCCAACGAAATAACAAAAATCTCGACAACAGACTACCTTCCATAAAGAGAAGGCTACCATCCATTGGAGTAACAAAATTCTCGACAATAGACTACCTTCAATAATGACAATGCTACCATCCATTGGAGTAACAAAAATCTAGACATCAGACTACCTTACATAATGACAATGCTACCATCCATTGGAGTAACAAAAATATCGACAACAAACTACGTTCCGTAATGACAAGGCTACCATCCATTGGAGTAACAAAAATCTCGACAACAAACTACCTTCCATAATGACAAGTTTACCATCCATTAGACCATTAAAAATCTCGATAGCAGACTACCTTTCATAATGACAAGGCTACCATCCATTGGAGTAACAAAAATCTCGACAACAGACTAACTTCCATAATTACAAGGCTACCATCTATTGGAGTAAGAAATATCTCGACAAAAGACTACCTTCCATAATGACAAGGATACCATCCATTGGAGTAACCAAAATATCGACAATAGACTACCTTCCATAATGACAAGGCTAGCATCCATTGGAGTAACAAAAATCTCGACTACAAACTACCTTCCATAATGAAAAGGGCCCCATCCATTGGAGTAACAAAAATATCGACAACAAACTACCTTCCATAATGACAAGGCTACCATCCATTGGAGTATTAAAAATATCGACAACAAACTGCCTTCCATAATTTCAAGGCTACCATCCATTGGAGTAACAAAAACTCGACAATAGACTACCTTACATAATGACAAGGTTACCATCCTTTGGAATAACAAAAATCTCGGCAACAGACTACCTTCCATAATGACAAGGCTACCATCCAAAGAAATAACAAAAATCTCGACAACAGACTACCTTCCATAAAGAGAAGGCTACCATCCATTGGAGTAACAAAATTCTCGACAACAGACTACCTTCAATAATGACAATGCTACCATCCATTGGAGTAACAAAAATCTAGACATCAGACTACTTTACATAATGACATTGCTACCATCCATTGGAGTAACAAAAATATCGACAACAAACTACATTCCATAATGACAAGGCTACCATCAATTGGAGTAACAAAAATCTCGACAACAGACTAACTTCCATAATTACAAGGCTACCATCCATTGGAGTAAGAAATATCTCGACAAAAGACTACCTTCCATAATGACAAGGCTACCATCCATTGGAGTAACCAAAATATCGACAATCGACTACCTTCTACAATGACAAGGCTAGCATCCATTGGAGTAACAAAAATCTCGACAACAAACTACCTTCCATAATGACAAGGCTACCATCCATTGGAGTAACAAAAATCTCGACAACAGACTAACTTCCATAATTACAAGGCTACCATCCGTTGGAGTAACAAAAACTCGACAGTAGACTACCTTCCATAATGACAAGGTTACCATCAATTGGAATAACAAAAATCTCGACAACAGACTACCTTCCATAATGACAAGGCTACCATCCAACGAAATAACAAAAATCTCGACAACAGACTACCTTCCATAATGAGAAGGCTACCATCCATTGGAGTAACAAAATTCTCGACAACAAACTACCTTCCATAATGACAAGGCTACCATCCCTTGGAGTAACAAAAATCTCGACAATAGACTACCTTACATAATGACAATGCTACCTTCCATTGGAGTAACAAAAATATCGACAACAAACTATGTTCCATAATGACAAGGCTACCATCCATTGGAGTAACAAAAATCTCGACAATAGATTACCTTCTTTAATGACAAGGCTACCATCCATTAGACTATCAAAAATCTCGACAACAGACTACCTTTCAAAATGACAAGGCTACCATCCATTGGAGTAACAAAAATCTCGATAACAAACTAACTACCATAATTACAAGGCTACCATCCATTGGAGTAACAAATATCTTGACAATAGACTACCTTCCATAATGATAAGGCTATCCATCCATTGGAGTAACAAAATTCTCGACAATAGACTACCTTCCATAATGACAAGGCTACCATCCATTGGAGTATTAAAAATATCGACAACAAACTGCCTTCCATAATTTCAAGGCTACCATCCATTGGAGTAACAAAAACTCGACAATAGACTACCTTACATAATGACAAGGTTACCATCCTTTGGAATAACAAAAATCTCGGCAACAGACTACCTTCCATAATGACAAGGCTACCATCCAAAGAAATAACAAAAATCTCGACAACAGACTACCTTCCATAAAGAGAAGGCTACCATCCATTGGAGTAACAAAATTCTCGACAACAGACTACCTTCAATAATGACAATGCTACCATCCATTGGAGTAACAAAAATCTAGACATCAGACTACTTTACATAATGACATTGCTACCATCCATTGGAGTAACAAAAAAATCGACAACAAACTATATTCCATAATGACAAGGCTACCTCAATTGGAGTAACAAAAATCTCGACAACAGACTAACTTCCATAATTACAAGGCTACCATCCATTGGAGTAAGAAATATCTCGACAAAAGACTACCTTCCATAATGACAAGGCTACCATCCATTGGAGTAACCAAAATATCAACAATCGACTACCTTCTACAATGACAAGGCTAGCATCCATTGGAGTAACAAAAATCTAGACAAATAACTACCTTCCATAATGACAAGGCTACCATCCATTGGAGTAACAAAAATCTCGACAACAGACTAACTTCCATAATTACAAGGCTACCATCCGTTGGAGTAACAAAAACTCGACAGTAGACTACCTTCCATAATGACAAGGTTACCATCCATTGGAATAACAAAAATCTAGACAACAGACTACCTTCCATAATGACAAGGCTACCATCCAACGAAATAACAAAAATCTCGACAACAGACTACCTTCCATAATGAGAAGGCTACCATCCATTGGAGTAACAAAATTCTCGACAACAAACTACCTTCCATAATGACAAGGCTACCATCCCTTGGAGTAACAAAAATATCGACAATAGACTACCTTACATAATGACAATGCTACCTTCCATTGGAGTAACAAAAATATCGACAACAAACTATGTTCCATAATGACAAGGCTACCATCCATTGGAGTAACAAAAATCTCGACAATAGATTACCTTCTTTAATGACAAGGCTACCATCCATTAGACTATCAAAAATCTCGACAACAGACTACCTTTCAAAATGACAAGGCTACCATCCATTGGAGTAACAAAAATCTCGATAACAAACTAACTACCATAATTACAAGGCTACCATCCATTGGAGTAACAAATATCTTGACAATAGACTACCTTCCATAATGATAAGGCTATCCATCCATTAGAGTAACAAAATTCTCGACAATAGACTACCTTCCATAATGACAAGGCTACCATCCATTGGAGTATTAAAAATATCGACAACAAACTGCCTTCCATAATTTCAAGGCTACCATCCATTGGAGTAACAAAAACTCGACAATAGACTACCTTACATAATGACAAGGTTACCATCCTTTGGAATAACAAAAATCTCGGCAACAGACTACCTTCCATAATGACAAGGCTACCATCCAAAGAAATAACAAAAATCTCGACAACAGACTACCTTCCATAAAGAGAAGGCTACCATCCATTGGAGTAACAAAATTCTCGACAACAGACTACCTTCAATAATGACAATGCTACCATCCATTGGAGTAACAAAAATCTAGACATCAGACTACTTTACATAATGACATTGCTACCATCCATTGGAGTAACAAAAATATCGACAACAAACTACATTACATAATGACAAGGCTACCATCAATTGGAGTAACAAAAATCTCGACAACAGACTAACTTCCATAATTACAAGGCTACCATCCATTGGAGTAAGAAATATCTCGACAAAAGACTACCTTCCATAATGACAAGGCTACCATCCATTGGAGTAACCAAAATATCGACAATCGACTACCTTCTACAATGACAAGGCTAGCATCCATTGGAGTAACAAAAATCTCGACAACAAACTACCTTCCATAATGACAAGGCTACCATCCATTGGAGTAACAAAAATCTCGACAACAGACTAACTTCCATAATTACAAGGCTACCATCCGTTGGAGTAACAAAAACTCGACAGTAGACTACCTTCCATAATGACAAGGTTACCATCCATTGGAATAACAAAAATCTCGACAACAGACTACCTTCCATAATGACAAGGCTACCATCCAACGAAATAACAAAAATCTCGACAACAGACTACCTTCCATAATGAGAAGGCTACCATCCATTGGAGTAACAAAATTCTCGACAACAAACTACCTTCCATAATGACAAGGCTACCATCCCTTGGAGTAACAAAAATCTCGACAATAGACTACCTTACATAATGACAATGCTACCATCCATTGGAGTAACAAAAATATCGACAACAAACTATGTTCCATAATGACAAGGCTACCATCCATTGGAGTAACAAAAATCTCGACAATAGATTACCTTCTTTAATGACAAGGCTACCATCCATTAGACTATCAAAAATCTCGACAACAGACTACCTTTCAAAATGACAAGGCTACCATCCATTGGAGTAATAAAAATCTCGATAACAAACTAACTACGATAATTACAAGGCTACCATCCATTGGAGTAACAAATATCTTGACAATAGACTACCTTCCATAATGATAAGGTTATCCATCCATTGGAGTAACTAAATTCTCGACAATAGACTACCTTCCATAATGACAAGGCTACCATCCATTGGAGTATTAAAAATATCGACAACAAACTGCCTTCCATAATTTCAAGGCTACCATCCATTGGAGTAACAAAAATATCGACAACAAACTACGTTCCATAATGACAAGGCTACCATCCATTGGAGTGACAAAAATCTCTACAACAGACTACCTTCCATAATGACAAGTCTACCATCCATTAGACCATCAAAAATCTCGACATCAGACTACCTTTCATAATGATAAGGCTACCATCCATTGGAGTAACGAAAATCTCGACAACAGACTAACTTCCATAATTATAAGGCTACCATCCATTGGAGTAACAAATATCTCGACAACAGACTAACTTCCATAATGATAAGGCTACCATCCATTGGACTATCAAAATCCTCGACAACAGACTACCTTCCATAATGACAAGGCTACCATCCCATGTAATACCAAAAATCTCAACAATAGACTACCTTCCATAATGACAAGGCTACCATCCATTAGAATAACAAAAATATGTACTTCAGACTACCTTCCATAATGACAACGCTACCATCCATTGGACTAACAAAAATCTCAACAAAAGACTACCTTCCATAATGACAAGGCTACCATCCATTGGAGTAACAAAAATCTCGACAACAGACTAACTTCCATAATTACAAGGCTACCATCCATTGGAATAACAAAAACTCGACAATAGACTACCTTCCATAATGACAAGGTTACCATCCATTGGAATAACAAAAATCTCGACAATAGACTACCTTCCATAATGCCAAGGCTACCATCCAACGAAATAACAAAAATCTCGACAACAGACTACCTTCCATAATCAGAAGGCTAACATCCATTGGAGTAACAAAAATATCGACAACAGACTACCTTACAAAATGACAATGCTACCATCCATTGGAGTAACAAAAATATCGACAACACACTATGTTTCAAAATGACAAGGCTACCATCCATTGGAGTAACAAAAATCTCGACAATAGACTAACTTCCATAATTACAAGGCTACCATCCATTGGAGTAAGAAATATCTCGACAATAGACTAACTTCCATAATTACAAGGCTACCATCCATTGGAGTAACAAATATCTCGACAAAAGACTACCTTCCATAATGACAAGGCTACCATCCATTGGAGTAACCAAAATATCGACAATAGACTACCTTCTATAATGACAAGGCTAGCATCCATTGGAGTAACAAAAATCTCGACGACAAACTACCTTCCATAATAAAAAGGGTACCATCCATTGGAGTAACAAAAATATCGACAACAAACTACCTTCCATAACGACAAGGCTACAATCCATTGGAGTATTAAAAATATCGACAACAAACTACCTTCCATAATTTCAAAGCTACCATCCATTGGAGTAACAAAAACTCGACAATAGACTACCTTCCATAATGTAAAGGTTACCATCCATTGGAATAACAAAAATCTCGACAACAGACTACCTTCCATAGTGACAAGGATACCATCCAACGAAATAACAAAAATCTCGACAACATACTACCTTTCATAATGAGAAGGCTACCATCCATTGGAGTAACAAAATTCCCGACAACAGACTACCTTCCATAATGACAAGGCTACCATCCATTGGAGTAACAAAAATCTTGGCAATAGACTACCTTACATAATGAGAATGCTACCATCCATTGGAGTAACAAAAATATCGACAACACACTACGTTCCATAATGACAAGGCTACCATCCATTGGAGTACCAAAAATCTCGACAACAGACTACCTTCCATAATGACAAGGCTACCACCCATTAGACCATTAAAAATCTCGATAGCAGACTACCTTTCATAATGACAAGGCTACCATCCATTGGAGTAACGAAAATCTCGACAACAGACTAACTTCCATAATTATAAGGCTACCATCCATTGGAGTAACAAATATCTCGACAACAGACTAACTTCCATAATGACAAGGCTACCATCCATTGGACTATCAAAATCCTCCACAACAGACTACCTTCCATAATGACAAGGCTACCATCCAATGGAATACCAAAAATCTCAACAATAGACTACCTTCCATAATGACAAGGCTACCATCCATTAGAGTAACAAAAATATGAACTTCAGACTACCTTCCATAATGACAACGCTACCATCCATTGGACTAACAAAAATCTCAACAAAAGACTACCTTCCATAATGACAAGGCTACCATCCATTGGAGTAACAAAAATCTCGACAACAGACTAACTTCCATAATTACAAGGCTACCATCCATTGGAGTAACAAAAACTCGACAATAGACTACCTTCCATAATGACAATGTTACCATCCATTGGAATAACAAAAATCTCGACAATAGACTACCTTCCATAATGCCAAGGCTACCATCCAACGAAATAACAAAAATCTCGACAACAGACTACCTTCCATAATCAGAAGGCTAACATCCATTGGAGTAACAAAAATATCGACAACAGACTACCTTACAAAATGACAATGCTACCATCCATTGGAGTAACAAAAATATCGACAACACACTATGTTTCAAAATGACAAGGCTACCATCCATTGGAGTAACAAAAATCTCGACAATAGACTAACTTCCATAATTACAAGGCTACCATCCATTGGAGTAAGAAATATCTCGACAATAGACTAACTTCCATAATTACAAGGCTACCATCCATTGGAGTAACAAATATCTCGACAAAAGACTACCTTCCATAATGACAAGGCTACCATCCATTGGAGTAACCAAAATATCGACAATAGACTACCTTCTATAATGACAAGGCTAGCATCCATTGGAGTAACAAAAATCTCGACGACAAACTACCTTCCATAATAAAAAGGGTACCATCCATTGGAGTAACAAAAATATCGACAACAAACTACCTTCCATAATGACAAGGCTACAATCCATTGGAGTATTAAAAATATCGACAACAAACTACCTTCCATAATTTCAAAGCTACCATCCATTGGAGTAACAAAAACTCGACAATAGACTACCTTCCATAATGTAAAGGTTACCATCCATTGGAATAACAAAAATCTCGACAACAGACTACCTTCCATAGTGACAAGGATACCATCCAACGAAATAACAAAAATCTCGACAACATACTACCTTTCATAATGAGAAGGCTACCATCCATTGGAGTAACAAAATTCCCGACAACAGACTACCTTCCATAATGACAAGGCTACCATCCATTGGAGTAACAAAAATCTTGGCAATAGACTACCTTACATAATGAGAATGCTACCATCCATTGGAGTAACAAAAATATCGACAACACACTACGTTCCATAATGACAAGGCTACCATCCATTGGAGTACCAAAAATCTCGACAACAGACTACCTTCCATAATGACAAGGCTACCACCCATTAAACCATTAAAAATCTCGACAGCAGACTACCTTTCATAATGACAAGGCTACCATCCATTGGAGTAACGAAAATCTCGACAACAGACTAACTTCCATAATTATAAGGCTACCATCCATTGGAGTAACAAATATCTCGACAACAGACTAACTTCCATAATGACAAGGCTACCATCCATTGGACTATCAAAATCCTCCACAACAGACTACCTTCCATAATGACAAGGCTACCATCCAATGGAATACCAAAAATCTCAACAATAGACTACCTTCCATAATGACAAGGCTACCATCCATTAGAGTAACAAAAATATGAACTTCAGACTACCTTCCATAATGACAACGCTACCATCCATTGGACTAACAAAAATCTCAACAAAAGACTACCTTCCATAATGACAAGGCTACCATCCATTGGAGTAACAAAAATCTCGACAACAGACTAACTTCCATAATTACAAGGCTACCATCCATTGGAGTAACAAAAACTCGACAATAGACTACCTTCCATAATGACAAGGTTACCATCCATTGGAATAACAAAAATCTCGACAATAGACTACCTTCCATAATGCCAAGGCTACCATCCAACGAAATAACAAAAATCTCGACAACAGACTACCTTCCATAATCAGAAGGCTAACATCCATTGGAGTAACAAAAATATCGACAACAGACTACCTTACAAAATGACAATGCTACCATCCATTGGAGTAACAAAAATATCGACAACACACTATGTTTCAAAATGACAAGGCTACCATCCATTGGAGTAACAAAAATCTCGACAATAGACTAACTTCCATAATTACAAGGCTACCATCCATTGGAGTAAGAAATATCTCGACAATATACTAACTTCCATAATTACAAGGCTACCATCCATTGGAGTAACAAATATCTCGACAAAAGACTACCTTCCATAATGACAAGGCTACCATCCATTGGAGTAACCAAAATATCGACAATAGACTACCTTCTATAATGACAAGGCTAGCATCCATTGGAGTAACAAAAATCTCGACGACAAACTACCTTCCATAATAAAAAGGGTACCATCCATTGGAGTAACAAAAATATCGACAACAAACTACCTTCCATAATGACAAGGCTACAATCCATTGGAGTATTAAAAATATCGACAACAAACTACCTTCCATAATTTCAAAGCTACCATCCATTGGAGTAACAAAAACTCGACAATAGACTACCTTCCATAATGTAAAGGTTACCATCCATTGGAATAACAAAAATCTCGACAACAGACTACCTTCCATAGTGACAAGGATACCATCCAACGAAATAACAAAAATCTCGACAACATACTACCTTCCATAATGAGAAGGCTACCATCCATTGGAGTAACAAAATTCTCGACAACAGACTACCTTCCATAATGACAAGGCTACAATCCATTGGAGTAACAAAAATCTTGGCAATAGACTACCTTACATAATGAGAATGCTACCATCCATTGGAGTAACAAAAATATCGACAACACACTACGTTCCATAATGACAAGGCTACCATCCATTGGAGTAACAAAAATCTCGACAACAGACTACCTTCCATAATGACAAGGCTACCACCCATTAGACTATTAAAAATCTCGACAGCAGACTACCTTTCATAATGACAAGGCTACCATCCATTGGAGTAACAAAAATCTCGACAACAGACTAACTTCCATAATTACAAGGCTACCATCCATTGGAGTAAGAAATATCTCGACAAAAGACTACCTTCCATAATGACAAGGCTACCATCCATTGGAGTAACCAAAATATCGACAATAGACTACCTTCTATAATGACAAGGCTAGCATCCATTGGAGTAACAAAAATCTCGACAACAAACTACCTTCCATAATGAAAAGGGTACCATCCATTAGAGTAACAAAAATATCGACAACAAACTACCTTCCATAATGACAAGGCTACCATCCATTGGAGTATTAAAAAATATCGACAACAAACTGCCTTCCATAATTTCAGGGCTACCATCCATTGGAGTAACAAAAACTCGACAACAGACTACCTTCCATAATGACAAGGCTACCATCCAACGAAATAACAAAAATCTCGACAACAGACTACCTTCCATAATGAGAAGGCTACCATCCCTTGGAGTAACAAAAATCTTGACAATAGACTACCTTACATAATGACAATGCTACCATCCATTGGAGTAACAAAAATATCGATAACACACTATGTTCCATAATGACAAGGATACCATCCATTGGAGTAACAAAAATCTCGACAACAGACTACCTTTCATAATGACAAGGCTACCATCCATTAGACTATCAAAAATCTCGACAGCAGACTACCTTTCAAAATGACAAGGCTACCATCCATTGGAGTAACAAAAATTTCGATAACAGACTAACTTCCATAATTACAAGGCTACAATCCATTGGAGTAACAAATATCTTGACAATAGACTACCTTGCATAATGATAAGGCTATCCATCCATTGGAGTAACAAAATTCTCGACAACAGACTACCTTCAATAATGACAAGGCTACAATCCATTGGAGTAACAAAAATCTCGAAAACATACTACCTTACATAATGACAATGCTACCATCCATTGGAGTAACAAAAATATCGACAACAAACTACGTTCCATAATGACAAGGCTACCATCCATTGGAGTAACAAAAATCTCGACAACAGACTACCTTCCATAATGACAAGGCTACCATCCATTAGACCATCAAAAATCTCGACATCAGACTACCTTTCATAATGACAAGGCTACCATCCATTGGAGTAAAAAAAATCTCGACAACAAACTAACTTCCATAGTTATAGGGCTACCATCCATTGGAGTAACAAATATCTCGACAACAGACTAACTTCCATAATGATAAGGCTACCATCCATTGGACTATCAAAATCCTTGACAACAGACTACCTTCCATAATGACAAGGCTACCATCCAATGGAATACCAAAAATATCAACAATAGACTACCTTCCATAATGACAAGGCTACAATCCATTAAAGTAACAAAAATCTAAACTACAGACTACCTTCCATAAGGACAACGCTACCATCCATTGGACTAACAAAAATCTCAATGAAAGACTACCTTCCATAATGACAAGGCTACCATCCATTGGAGTAACAAAAATCTCGACAATAGACTAACATCCATAATTACAAGGCTACCATCCATTGGACTATCAAAAATCTCGACAGCATACTACCTTCCATAATGACAAGGCTACCATCCATTTGAGTATCAAAAATATCAACAACAAACTACCTTCCATAATGACAAGGCTACCATCCATTGGAGTAACAAAAATCTCGACAACAGACTACCTTCCATAATGACATGGCTACCATCCATTAGACTATCAAAAATCTCGACAACAGACTACCTTTCATAATGACAAGGCTACCATCCATTGGAGTAACAAAAATATCGAAAACAAACTAACTTCCATAATTACAAGGCTACCATCCATTGGAATAACAAATATCTCAACAATACACTACTTTCCATAATGATAAAGCTACCATCCATTGGAGTACCAAAATTCTCGACAACAGACTACCTTCAATAATGGCAAGGCTACCATCCATTGGAGTAACAAAAATCTCGACATCAGACTACCTTACATAATGACAATGCTACCATCCATTGGAGTAACAAAAATATCGATAACAAACTACGTTTTGTAATGACAAGGCTACCATCCATTGGAGTAACAAAAATCTCGACAACAGACTACCTTCTATAATGATAAGGCTACCATCCATTAAACCATTAAAAATCTTGATAGCAGACTACCTTTCATAATGACAAGGCTACCATCCATTGGAGTAACAAAAATCTCGACAACAGACTAACTTCCATAATTACAAGGCTACCATCCATTGGAGTAACAAATATCTCGACAAAAGACTACCTTCCATAATGACAAGGCTACCATCCATTGGAGTAACCAAAATATCGACAATAGACTACCTTCTATAATGACAAGGCTAGCATCCATTGGAGTAACAAAAATCTCGACGACAAACTACCTTCCATAATAAAAAGGGTACCATCCATTGGAGTAACAAAAATATCGACAACAAACTACCTTCCATAATGACAAGGCTACAATCCATTGGAGTATCACAAATATCGACAACAAACTACCTTCCATAATTTCAAAGCTACCATCCATTGGAGTAACAAGAACTCGACAATAGACTACCTTCCATAATGTAAAGGTTACCATCCATTGGAATAACAAAAATCTCGACAACAGACTACCTTCCATAGTGACAAGGATACCATCCAACGAAATAACAAAAATCTCGACAACAGACTACCTTCCATAATGAGAAGGCTACCATCCATTGGAGTAACAAAATTCTCGACAACAGACTACCTTCCATAATGACAAGGCTACCATCCATTGGAGCAACAAAAATCTTGGCAATAGACTACCTTACATAATGAGAATGCTACCATCCATTGGAGTAACAAAAATATCGACAATAGACTACCTTCCATAATAACAAGGCTAACATCCATTGGAATAACAAAAATCTCGACAACAAATTACGTTCCATAATGACAAGGCTACCATCCATTGGAGTAACAAAAATCTCGACAACAGACTACCTTCCATAATGACAAGGCTACCATCCATTAGACCATCAAAAATCTCGACATCAGACTACCTTTCATAATGACAAGGCTACCATCCATTGGAGTAACAAAAATCTCGACAACAAACTAACTTCCATAGTTATAAGGCTACCATCCATTGGAGTAACAAATATCTGGACAACAGACTAACTTCCATAATGATAAGGCTACCATCCATTGGACTATCAAAATCCTTGACAACAGACTACCTTCCATAATGACAAGGCTACCATCCAATGGAATACCAAAAATATCAACAATAGACTACCTTCCATAATGACAAGGCTACAATCCATTAAAGTGACAAAAATGTAAACTACAGACTACCTTCCATAATGACAACGCTACCATCCATTGGACTAACAAAAATCTCAATGAAAGACTACCTTCCATAATGACAAGGCTACCATCCAATGGAGTAACAAAAATCTCGACAACAGACTAACTTCCATAATTACAAGGCTACCATCCATTGGACTATCAAAAATCTCGACAGCATACTACCTTCCATAATGACAAGGCTACCATCCATTTGAGTATCAAAAATATCAACAACAAACTACCTTCCATAATGACAAGGCTACCATCCATTGGAGTAACAAAAATCTCGACAACAGACTACCTTCCATAATGACATGGCTACCATCCATTAGACTATCAAAAATCTCGACAACAGACTACCTTTCATAATGACAAGGCTACCATCCATTGGAGTAACAAAAATATCGAAAACAAACTAACTTCCATAATTACAAGGCAACCATCCATTGGAATAACAAATATCTCAACAATAGACTACTTTCCATAATGATAAAGCTACCATCCATTGGAGTACCAAAATTCTCGACAACAGACTACCTTCAATAATGGCAAGGCTACCATCCATTGGAGTAACAAAAATCTCGACATCAGACTACCTTACATAATGACAATGCTACCATCCATTGGAGTAACAAAAATATCGATAACAAACTACGTTTTGTAATGACAAGGCTACCATCCATTGGAGTAACAAAAATCTCGACAACAGACTACCTTCTATAATGATAAGGCTACCATCCATTAAACCATTAAAAATCTTGATAGCAGACTACCTTTCATAATGACAAGGCTACCATCCATTGGAGTAACAAAAATCTCGACAACAGACTAACTTCCATAATTACAAGGCTACCATCCATTGGAGTAACAAATATCTCGACAAAAGACTACCTTCCATAATGACAAGGCTACCATCCATTGGAGTAACCAAAATATCGACAATAGACTACCTTCTATAATGACAAGGCTAGCATCCATTGGAGTAGCAAAAATCTCGACGACAAACTACCTTCCATAATAAAAAGGGTACCATCCATTGGAGTAACAAAAATATCGACAACAAACTACCTTCCATAATGACAAGGCTACAATCCATTGGAGTATCACAAATATCGACAACAAACTACCTTCCATAATTTCAAAGCTACCATCCATTGGAGTAACAAGAACTCGACAATAGACTACCTTCCATAATGTAAAGGTTACCATCCATTGGAATAACAAAAATCTCGACAACAGACTACCTTCCATAGTGACAAGGATACCATCCAACGAAATAACAAAAATCTCGACAACAGACTACCTTCCATAATGAGAAGGCTACCATCCATTGGAGTAACAAAATTCTCGACAACAGACTACCTTCCATAATGACAAGGCTACCATCCATTGGAGCAACAAAAATCTTGGCAATAGACTACCTTACATAATGAGAATGCTACCATCCATTGGAGTAACAAAAATATCGACAATAGACTACCTTCCATAATAACAAGGCTAACATGCATTGGAATAACAAAAATCTCGACAACAAACTACGTTCCATAATGACAAGGCTACCATCCATTGGAGTAACAAAAATCTCGACAACAGACTACCTTCCATAATGACAAGGCTACCACCCATTAGACTATCAAAAATCTCGACAGCAGACTACCTTTTAAAATGACAAGGCTACCATCCATTGGAGTAACAAACATCTCGACAATAGACTAACTTCCATAATTATAAGGCTACCATCCATTGGAGTAACAAATATCTCAACAACAGACTACCTTCCATAATGATAAGGCTATCCATCCATTGGAGTAACAAAATTCTCGACAACAGACTACCTTCAATAATGACAAGGCTACAATCGATTGGAGTAACAAAAATCTCAAAAACATACTACCTTACATAATGACAATGCTACCATCCATTGGAGTAACAAAAATCTCGACAACAAACTACATTCCATAATGACAAGGCTACCATCCATTGGAGTAACAAAAATCTCGACAATAGACTACCTTCCATAATGACATGGCTACCATCCATTAGACTATCAAAAATCTCGACAACAGACTAACTTCCATAATTACAAGGCTACCATCCATTGGAGTAACAAAAACTCGACAATAGACTACCTTCCATAATGACAAGGTTACCATCCATTGGAATAACAAAAATCTCGACAATAGACTACCTTCCATAATGCCAAGGCTACCATCCAACAAAATAACAAAAATCTCGACAACAGACTACCTTCCATAATCAGAAGGCTAACATCCATTGGAGTAACAAAAATATCGACAACAGACTACCTTACAAAATGACAATGCTACCATCCATTGGAGTAACAAAAATATCGACAACACACTATGTTTCAAAATGACAAGGCTACCATCCATTGGAGTAACAAAAATCTCGACAATAGACTAACTTCCATAATTACAAGGCTACCATCCATTGGAGTAAGAAATATCTCGACAATTGACTAACTTCCATAATTACAAGGCTACCATCCATTGGAGGAACAAATATCTCGACAAAAGACTACCTTCCATAATGACAAGGCTACCATCCATTGGAGTAACCAAAATATCGACAATAGACTACCTTCTATAATGACAAGGCTAGCATCCATTGGAGTACCAAAAATCTCGACGACAAACTACCTTCCATAATAAAAAGGGTACCATCCATTGGAGTAACAAAAATATCGACAACAAACTACCTTCCATAATGACAAGGCTACAATCCATTGGAGTATTAAAAATATCGACAACAAACTACCTTCCATAATTTCAAAGCTACCATCCATTGGAGTAACAAAAAATCGACAATAGACTACCTTCCATAATGTAAAGGTTACCATCCATTGGAATAACAAAAATCTCGACAACAGACTACCTTCCATAGTGACAAGGATACCATCCAACGAAATAACAAAAATCTCGACAACATACTACCTTCCATAATGAGAAGGCTACCATCCATTGGAGTAACAAAATTCTCGACAACAGACTACCTTCCATAATGACAAGGCTACCATCCATTGGAGTAACAAAAATCTTGGCAATAGACTACCTTACATAATGAGAATGCTACCATCCATTGGAGTAACAAAAATATCGACAACACACTACGTTCCATAATGACAAGGCTACCATCCATTGGAGTAACAAAAATCTCGACAACAGACTACCTTCCATAATGACAAGGCTACCACCCATTAGACCATTAAAAATCTCGACAACAGACTACCTTTCATAATGACAAGGCTACCATCCATTGGAGTAACGAAAATCTCGACAACAGACTAACTTCCATAATTATAAGGCTACCATCCATTGGAGTAACAAATATCTCGACAACAGACTAACTTCCATAATGACAAGGCTACCATCCATTGGCCTATCAAAATCCTCGACAACAGACTACCTTCCATAATGACAAGGCTACCATCCAATGGAATACCAAAAATCTCAACAATAGACTACCTTCCATAATGACAAGGCTACCATCCATTAGAGTAACAAAAATATGAACTTCAGACTACCTTCCATAATGACAACGCTACCATCCATTGGACTAACAAAAATCTCAACAAAAGACTACCTTCCATAATGACAAGGCTACCATCCATTGGAGTAACAAAAATCTCGACAACAGACTAACTTCCATAATTACAAGGCTACCATCCATTGGAGTAACAAAAACTCGACAATGGACTACCTTCCATAATGACAAGGTTACCATCCATTGGAATAACAAAAATCTCGACAATAGACTACCTTCCATAATGCCAAGGCTACCATCCAACGAAATAACAAAAATCTCGACAACAGACTACCTTCCATAATCAGAAGGCTAACATCCATTGGAGTAACAAAAATATCGACAAAAGACTACCTTACAAAATGACAATGCTACCATCCATTGGAGTAACAAAAATCTCGACAATAGACTAACTTCCATAATTACAAGGCTACCATCCATTGGAGTAAGAAATATCTCGACAATAGACTAACTTCCATAATGACAAGGCTACCATCCATTGGAGTAACAAAAATCTCGACAAAAGACTACCTTCCATAATGACAAGGCTACCATCCATTGGAGTAACCAAAATATCGACAATAGACTACCTTCTATAATGACAAGGCTAGCATCCATTGGAGTAACAAAAATCTCGACGACAAACTACCTTCCATAATAAAAAGGGTACCATCCATTGGAGTAACAAAAATATCGACAACAAACTACCTTCCATAATGACAAGGCTACAATCCATTGGAGTATTAAAAATATCGACAACAAACTACCTTCCATAATTTCAAAGCTACCATCCATTGGAGTAACAAAAACTCGACAATAGACTACGTTCCATAATGTAAAGGTTACCATCCATTGGAATAACAAAAATCTCGACAACAGACTACCTTCCATAGTGACAAGGATACCATCCAACGAAATAACAAAAATCTCGACAACATACTACCTTCCATAATGAGAAGGCTACCATCCATTGGAGTAACAAAATTCTCGACAACAGACTACCTTCCATAATGACAAGGCTACCATCCATTGGAGTAACAAAAATCTTGGCAATAGACTACCTTACATAATGAGAATGCTACCATCCATTGGAGTAACAAAAATATCGACAACACACTACGTTCCATAATGACAAGGCTACCATCCATTGGAGTAACAAAAATCTCGACAACAGACTACCTTCCATAATGACAAGGCTACCACCCATTAGACCATTAAAAATCTCGACAGCAGACTACCTTTCATAATGACAAGGCTACCATCCATTGGAGTAACAAAAATCTCGACAACAGACTAACTTCCATAATTACAAGGCTACCATCCATTGGAGTAAGAAATATCTCGACAAAAGACTACCTTCCATAATGACAAGGCTACCATCCATTGGAGTAACCAAAATATCGACAATAGACTACCTTCTATAATGACAAGGCTAGCATCCATTGGAGTAACAAAAATCTCGACAACAAACTACCTTCCATAATGAAAAGGGTACCATCCATTGGAGTAACAAAAATATCGACAACAAACTACCTTCCATAATGACAAGGCTACCATCCATTGGAGTATTAAAAAATATCGACAACAAACTGCCTTCCATAATTTCAGGGCTACCATCCATTGGAGTAACAAAAACTCGACAACAGACTACCTTCCATAATGACAAGGCTACCATCCAACGAAATAACAAAAATCTCGACAACAGACTACCTTCCATAATGAGAAGGCTACCATCCCTTGGAGTAACAAAAATCTTGACAATAGACTACCTTACATAATGACAATGCTACCATCCATTGGAGTAACAAAAATATCGATAACACACTATGTTCCATAATGACAAGGATACCATCCATTGGAGTAACAAAAATCTCGACAACAGACTACCTTTCATAATGACAAGGCTACCATCCATTAGACTATCAAAAATCTCGACAGCAGACTACCTTTCAAAATGACAAGGCTACCATCCATTGGAGTAACAAAAATTTCGATAACAGACTAACTTCCATAATTACAAGGCTACAATCCATTGGAGTAACAAATATCTTGACAATAGACTACCTTGCATAATGATAAGGCTATCCATCCATTGGAGTAACAAAATTCTCGACAACAGACTACCTTCAATAATGACAAGGCTACAATCCATTGGAGTAACAAAAATCTCGAAAACATACTACCTTACATAATGACAATGCTACCATCCATTGGAGTAACAAAAATATCGACAACAAACTACGTTCCATAATGACAAGGCTACCATCCATTGGAGTAACAAAAATCTCGACAACAGACTACCTTCCATAATGACAAGGCTACCATCCATTAGACCATCAAAAATCTCGACAGCAGACTACCTTTCATAATGACAAGGCTACCATCCATTGGAGTAACAAAAATCTCGACAACAGACTAACTTCCATAATTACAAGGCTACCATCCATTGGAGTAAGAAATATCTCGACAAAAGACTACCTTCCATAATGACAAGGCTACCATCCATTGGAGTAACCAAAATATCGACAATAGACTACCTTCTATAATGACAAGGCTAGCATCCATTGGAGTAACAAAAATCTCGACAACAAACTACCTTCCATAATGAAAAGGGTACCATCCATTGGAGTAACAAAAATATCGACAACAAACTACCTTCCATAATGACAAGGCTACCATCTATTGGAGTATTAAAAAATATCGACAACAAACTGCCTTCCATAATTTCAGGGCTACCATCCATTGGAGTAACAAAAACTCGACAACAGACTACCTTCCATAATGACAAGGCTACCATCCAACGAAATAACAAAAATCTCGACAACAGACTACCTTCCATAATGAGAAGGCTACCATCCCTTGGAGTAACAAAAATCTTGACAATAGACTACCTTACATAATGACAATGCTACCATCCATTGGAGTAACAAAAATATCGATAACACACTATGTTCCATAATGACAAGGATACCATCCATTGGAGTAACAAAAATCTCGACAACAGACTACCTTTCATAATGACAAGGCTACCATCCATTAGACTATCAAAAATCTCGACAACAGACTACCTTTCAAAATGACAAGGCTACCATCCATTGGAGTAATAAAAATTTCGATAACAGACTAACTTCCATAATTACAAGGCTACAATCCATTGGAGTAACAAATATCTTGACAATAGACTACCTTGCATAATGATAAGGCTATCCATCCATTGGAGTAACAAAATTCTCGACAACAGACTACCTTCAATAATGACAAGGCTACAATCCATTGGAGTAACAAAAATCTCGAAAACATACTACCTTACATAATGACAATGCTACCATCCATTGGAGTAACAAAAATATCGACAACAAACTACGTTCCATAATGACAAGGCTACCATCCATTGGAGTAACAAAAATCTCGACAACAGACTACCTTCCATAATGACAAGGCTACCATCCATTAGACCATCAAAAATCTCGACAGCAGACTACCTTTCATAATGACAAGGCTACCATCCATTGGAGTAACAAAAATCTCGACAACAGACTAACTTCCATAATTACAAGGCTACCATCCATTGGAGTAAGAAATATCTCGACAAAAGACTACCTTCCATAATGACAAGGCTACCATCCATTGGAGTAACCAAAATATCGACAATAGACTACCTTCTATAATGACAAGGCTAGCATCCATTGGAGTAACAAAAATCTCGACAACAAACTACCTTCCATAATGAAAAGGGTACCATCCATTGGAGTAACAAAAATATCGACAACAAACTACCTTCCATAATGACAAGGCTACCATCCATTGGAGTATTAAAAAATATCGACAACAAACTGCCTTCCATAATTTCAGGGCTACCATCCATTGGAGTAACAAAAACTCGACAACAGACTACCTTCCATAATGACAAGGCTACCATCCAACGAAATAACAAAAATCTCGACAACAGACTACCTTCCATAATGAGAAGGCTACCATCCCTTGGAGTAACAAAAATCTTGACAATAGACTACCTTACATAATGACAATGCTACCATCCATTGGAGTAACAAAAATATCGATAACACACTATGTTCCATAATGACAAGGATACCATCCATTGGAGTAACAAAAATCTCGACAACAGACTACCTTTCATAATGACAAGGCTACCATCCATTAGACTATCAAAAATCTCGACAGCAGACTACCTTTCAAAATGACAAGGCTACCATCCATTGGAGTAACAAAAATTTCGATAACAGACTAACTTCCATAATTACAAGGCTACAATCCATTGGAGTAACAAATATCTTGACAATAGACTACCTTGCATAATGATAAGGCTATCCATCCATTGGAGTAACAAAATTCTCGACAACAGACTACCTTCAATAATGACAAGGCTACAATCCATTGGAGTAACAAAAATCTCGAAAACATACTACCTTACATAATGACAATGCTACCATCCATTGGAGTAACAAAAATATCGACAACAAACTACGTTCCATAATGACAAGGCTACCATCCATTGGAGTAACAAAAATCTCGACAATAGACTACCTTCCATAATGACAAGGCTACCATCCATTAGACCATCAAAAATCTCGACATCAGACTACCTTTCATAATGACAAGGCTACCATCCATTGGAGTAACAAAAATCTCGACAACAAACTAACTTCCATAGTTATAGGGCTACCATCCATTGGAGTAACAAATATCTCGACAACAGACTAACTTCCATAATGATAAGGCTACCATCCATTGGACTATCAAAATCCTTGACAACAGACTACCTTCCATAATGACAAGGCTACCATCCAATGGAATACCAAAAATATCAACAATAGACTACCTTCCATAATGACAAGGCTACAATCCATTAAAGTAACAAAAATCTAAACTACAGACTACCTTCCATAATGACAACGCTACCATCCATTGGACTAACAAAAATCTCAATGAAAGACTACCTTCCATAATGACAAGGCTACCATCCATTGGACTATCAAAAATCTCGACAGCATACTACCTTCCATAATGACAAGGCTACCATCCATTTGAGTATCAAAAATATCAACAACAAACTACCTTCCATAATGACAAGGCTACCATCCATTGGAGTAACAAAAATCTCGACAACAGACTACCTTCCATAATGACATGGCTACCATCCATTAGACTATCAAAAATCTCGACAACAGACTACCTTTCATAATGACAAGGCTACCATCCATTGGAGTAACAAAAATATCGAAAACAAACTAACTTCCATAATTACAAGGCTACCATCCATTGGAATAACAAATATCTCAACAATAGACTACTTTCCATAATGATAAAGCTACCATCCATTGGAGTACCAAAATTCTCGACAACAGACTACCTTCAATAATGGCAAGGCTACCATCCATTGGAGTAACAAAAATCTCGACATCAGACTACCTTACATAATGACAATGGTACCATCCATTGGAGTAACAAAAATATCGATAACAAACTACGTTTTGTAATGACAAGGCTACCATCCATTGGAGTAACAAAAATCTCGACAACAGACTACCTTCTATAATGATAAGGCTACCATCCATTAAACCATTAAAAATCTTGATAGCATACTACCTTTCATAATGACAAGGCTACCATCCATTGGAGTAACAAAAATCTCGACAACAGACTAACTTCCATAATTACAAGGCTACCATCCATTGGAGTAACAAATATCTCGACAAAAGACTACCTTCCATAATGACAAGGCTACCATCCATTGGAGTAACCAAAATATCGACAATAGACTACCTTCTATAATGACAAGGCTAGCATCCATTGGAGTAACAAAAATCTCGACGACAAACTACCTTCCATAATAAAAAGGGTACCATCCATTGGAGTAACAAAAATATCGACAACAAACTACCTTCCATAATGACAAGGCTACAATCCATTGGAGTATCACAAATATCGACAACAAACTACCTTCCATAATTTCAAAGCTACCATCCATTGGAGTAACAAGAACTCGACAATAGACTACCTTCCATAATGTAAAGGTTACCATCCATTGGAATAACAAAAATCTCGACAACAGACTACCTTCCATAGTGACAAGGATACCATCCAACGAAATAACAAAAATCTCGACAACAGACTACCTTCCATAATGAGAAGGCTACCATCCATTGGAGTAACAAAATTCTCGACAACAGACTACCTTCCATAATGACAAGGCTACCATCCATTGGAGCAACAAAAATCTTGGCAATAGACTACCTTACATAATGAGAATGCTACCATCCATTGGAGTAACAAAAATATCGACAATAGACTACCTTCCATAATAACAAGGCTAACATCCATTGGAATAACAAAAATCTCGACAACAAACTACGTTCCATAATGACAAGGCTACCATCCATTGGAGTAACAAAAATCTCGACAACAGACTACCTTCCATAATGACAAGGCTACCACCCATTAGACTATCAAAAATCTCGACAGCAGACTACCTTTTAAAATGACAAGGCTACCATCCATTGGAGTAACAAACATATCGACAACAGACTAACTTCCATAATTATAAGGCTACCATCCATTGGAGTAACAAATATCTCAACAACAGACTACCTTCCATAATGATAAGGCTATCCATCCATTGGAGTAACAAAATTCTCGACAACAGACTACCTTCAATAATGACAAGGCTACAATCGATTGGAGTAACAAAAATCTCGAAAACATACTACCTTACATAATGACAATGCTACCATCCATTGGAGTAACAAAAATATCGACAACAAACTACATTCCATAATGACAAGGCTACCATCCATTGGAGTAACAAAAATCTCGACAATAGACTACCTTCCATAATGACATGGCTACCATCCATTAGACTATCAAAAATCTCGACAACAGACTACCTTTCATAATGACAAGGCTACCATCCATTGGAGTAACAAAAATATCGACAACAAACTAACTTCCATAATTACAAGGCTACCATCCATTGGAATAACAAATATCTCAACAATAGACTACTTTCCATAATGATAAAGCTACCATCCATTGGAGTACCAAAATTCTCGAAAAAACACTACCTTCAATAATGGCAAGGCTACCATCCATTGGAGTAACAAAAATCTCGACATCAGACTACCTTACATAATGACAATGCTACCATCCATTGGAGTAACAAAAATATCGATAACAAACTACGTTTTTTAATGACAAGGCTACCATCCATTGGAGTAACAAAAATCTCGACAACAGACTACCTTCTATAATGATAAGGCTACCATCCATTAAACCATTAAAAATCTTGACAGCAGACTACCTTTCATAATGACAAGGCTACCATCCATTGGAGTAACAAAAATCTCGACAACAGACTAACTTCCATAATTACAAGGCTACCATCCATTGGAGTAACAAATATCTCGACAAAAGACTACCTTCCATAATGACAAGGCTACCATCCATTGGAGTAACCAAAATATCGACAATAGACTACCTTATATAATGACAAGGCTAGCATCCATTGGAGTAACAAAAATCTCGACAACAAACTACCTTCCATAATAAAAAGGGTACCATCCATTGGAGTAACAAAAATATCGACAACAAACTACCTTCCATAATGACAAGGCTACAATCCATTGGAGTATCAAAAATATCGACAACAAACTACCTTCCATAATTTCAAGGCTACCATCCATTGCAGTAACAAAAACTCGACAATAGACTACCTTCCATAATGTAAAGGTTACCATCCATTGGAATAACAAAAATCTCGACAACAGACTACCTTCCATAGTGACAAGGATACCATCCAACGAAATAACAAAAATCTCGACAACAGACTACCTTCCATAATGAGAAGGCTACCATCCATTGGAGTAACAAAATTCTCGACAACAGACTACCTTCCATAATGACAAGGCTACCATCCATTGGAGCAACAAAAATCTTGGCAATAGACTACCTTACATAATGAGAATGCTACCATCCATTGGAGTAACAAAAATATCGACAATAGACTACCTTCCATAATAACAAGGCTAACATCCATTGGAATAACAAAAATCTCGACAACAAACTACGTTCCATAATGACAAGGCTACCATCCATTGGAGTAACAAAAATCTCGACAACAGGCTACCTTCCATAATGACAAGGCTACCACCCATTAGACTATCAAAAATCTCGACAGCAGACTACCTTTTAAAATGACAAGGCTACCATCCATTGGAGTAACAAACATCTCGACAACAGACTAACTTCCATAATTATAAGGCTACCATCCATTGGAGTAACAAATATCTCAACAACAGACTACCTTCCATAATGATAAGGCTATCCATCCATTGGAGTAACAAAATTCTCGACAACAGACTACCTTCAATAATGACAAGGCTACAATCGATTGGAGTAACAAAAATCTCGAAAACATACTACCTTACATAATGACAATGCTACCATCCATTGGAGTAACAAAAATATCGACAACAAACTACATTCCATAATGACAAGGCTATCATCCATTGGAGTAACAAAAATCTCGACAATAGACTACTTTCCATAATGACATGGCTACCATCCATTAGACTATCAAAAATCTCGACAACAGACTACCTTTCATAATGACAAGGCTACCATCCATTGGAGTAAAAAAAATATCGACAACAAACTAACTTCCATAATTACAAGGCTACCATCCATTGGAATAACAAATATCTCAACAATAGACTACTTTCCATAATGATAAAGCTACCATCCATTGGAGTACCAAAATTCTCGAAAAAACACTACCTTCAATAATGGCAAGGCTACCATCCATTGGAGTAACAAAAATCTCGACATCAGACTACCTTACATAATGACAATGCTACCATCCATTGGAGTAACAAAAATATCGATAACAAACTACGTTTTTTAATGACAAGGCTACCATCCATTGGAGTAACAAAAATCTCGACAACAGACTACCTTCTATAATGATAAGGCTACCATCCATTAAACCATTAAAAATCTTGACAGCAGACTACCTTCATAATGACAAGGCTACCATCCATTGGAGTAACAAAAATCTCGACAACAGACTAACTTCCATAATTACAGGGCTACCATCCATTGGAGTAACAAATATCTCGACAAAAGACTACCTTCCATAATGACAAGGCTACCATCCATTGGAGTAACCAAAATATCGACAATAGACTACCTTATATAATGACAAGGCTAGCATCCATTGGAGTAACAAAAATCTCGACAACAAACTACCTTCCATAATAAAAAGGGTACCATCCATTGGAGTAACAAAAATATCGACAACAAACTACCTTCCATAATGACAAGGCTACAATCCATTGGAGTATCAAAAATATCGACAACAAACTACCTTCCATAATTTCAAGGCTACCATCCATTGCAGTAACAAAAACTCGACAATAGACTACCTTCCATAATGTAAAGGTTACCATCCATTGGAATAACAAAAATCTCGACAACAGACTACCTTCCATAGTGACAAGGATACCATCCAACGAAATAACAAAAATCTCGACAACAGACTACCTTCCATAATGAGAAGGCTACCATCCATTGGAGTAACAAAATTCTCGACAACAGACTACCTTCCATAATGACAAGGCTACCATCCATTGGAGTATTAAAAATATCGACAACAAACTGCCTTCCATAATTTCAAGGCTACCATCCATTGGAGTAACAAAAACTCGACAATAGACTACCTTACATAATGACAAGGTTACCATCCTTTGGAATAACAAAAATCTCGACAATAGACTACCTTCCATAATGACAAGGCTACCATCCAACGAAATAACAAAAATCTCGACAACAGACTACCTTCCATAATGAGAAGGCTACCATCCATTGGAGTAACAAAATTCTCGACAACAGACTACCTTCAATAATGACAATGCTACCATCCATTGGAGTAACAAAAATCTCGACAACAAACTATCTTCCATAATGACAAGGCTACCATCCATTAGACCATTAAAAATCTCGACAGCAGACTACCTTTCATAATGACAAGGCTACCATCCATTGGAGTAACAAAAATCTCGACAACAGACTAACTTCCATAATTACAAGGCTACCATCCATTGGAGTAAGAAATATCTCGACAAAAGACTACCTTCCATAACGACAAGGTTTCCATTCATTGGAGTAAAAAAATATCGACAACAGACTACCTTCTATAATGACAAGGCTAGCATCCATTGGAGTAACAAAAATCTCGACAACAAACTACCTTCCATAATGAAAAGGGTACCATCCATTGGAGTAACAAAAATATCGACAACAAACTACCTTCCATAATGACAAGGCTACCATCCATTGGAGTATTAAAAAATATCGACAACAAACTGCCTTCCATAATTTCAGGGCTACCATCCAATGGAGTAACAAAAACTCGACAACAGACTACCTTCCATAATGACAAGGCTACCATCCAACGAAATAACAAAAATCTCGACAACAGACTACCTTCCATAATGAGAAGGCTACCATCCCTTGCAGTAACAAAAATCTCGACAATAGACTACCTTACATAATGACAATGCTACCATCCATTGGAGTAACAAAAATATCGATAACACACTATGTTCCATAATGACAAGGATACCATCCATTGGAGTAACAAAAATCTCGAAAACAGACTTCCTTTCATAATGACAAGGCTACCATCCATTAGACTATCAAAAATCTCGACAGCAGACTACCTTTCAAAATGACAAGGCTACCATCCATTGGAGTAACAAAAATTTCGATAACAGACTAACTTCCATAATTACAAGGCTACCATCCATTGGAGTAACAAATATCTTGACAATAGACTACCTTGCATAATGATAAGGCTATCCATCCATTGGAGTAACAAAATCCTCGACAACAGACTACCTTCAATAATGACAAGGCTACAATCCATTGGAGTAACAAAAATCTCGAAAACATACTACCTTACATAATGACAATGCTACCATCCATTGGAGTAACAAAAATATCGACAACAAACTACGTCCCATAATGACAAGGCTACCATCCATTGGAGTAACAAAAATCTCGACAACAAACTAACTTCCATAATTATAAGGCTACCATCCATTGGAGTAACAAATATCTCGACAACAGACTAACTTCCATAATGATAAGGCTACCATCCATTGGACTATCAAAATCCTTGACAACAGACTACCTTCCATAATGACAAGGCTACCATCCAATGGAATACCAAAAATATCAGCAATAGACTACCTTCCATAATGACAAGGCTACAATCCATTAGAGTAACAAAAATCTTAACTACAGACTACCTTCCATAATGACAACGCTACCATCCATTGGACTAACAAAAATCTCAATGAAAGACTACCTTCCATGATGACAAGGCTACCATCCATTGGAGTAACAAAAATCTCGCCAACACACTAACTTCCATAATTACAAGGCTACCATCCATTGGACTATCAAAAATCTCGACAACATACTACCTTCCATAATGACAAGGCTACCATCCATTTGAGTATCAAAAATATCAACAACAAACTACCTTCCATAATGACAAGGCTACCATCCATTGGAGTAACAAAAATCTCGACAACAGACTACCTTCCATAATGACATGGCTACCATCCATTAGACTATCAAAAATCTCGACAACAGACTACCTTTCATAATGACAAGGCTACCATCCATTGGAGTAACAAAAATATCGAAAACAAACTAACTTCCATAATTACAAGGCTACCATCCATTGGAATAACAAATATCTCAACAATAGACTACTTTCCATAATGATAAAGCTACCATCCATTGGAGTACCAAAATTGTCGACAACAGACTACCTTCAATAATGGCAAGGCTACCATCCATTGGAGTAACAAAAATCTCGACATCAGACTACCTTACATAATGACAATGCTACCATCCATTGGAGTAACAAAAATATCGATAACAAATTACGTTTTGTAATGACAAGGCTACCATCCATTGGAGTAACAAAAATCTCGACAACAAACTACCTTCTATAATGATAAGGCTACCATCCATTAAACCATTAAAAATCTTGATAGCAGACTACCTTTCATAATGACAAGGCTACCATCTATTGGAGTAACAAAAATCTCGACAACAGACTAACTTCCATAATTACAAGGCTACCATCCATTGGAGTAACAAATATCTCGACAAAAGACTACCTTCCATAATGACAAGGCTACCATCCATTGGAGTAACCAAAATATCGAAAATAGACTACCTTCTATAATGACAAGGCTAGCATCCATTGGAGTAACAAAAATCTCGACGACAAACTACCTTCCATAATAAAAAGGGTACCATCCATTGGAGTAACAAAAATATCGACAACAAACTACATTCCATAATGACAAGGCTACAATCCATTGGAGTATCACAAATATCGACAACAAACTACCTTCCATAATTTCAAAGCTACCATCCATTGGAGTAACAAAAACTCGACAATAGACCACCTTCCATAATGTAAAGGTTACCATCCATTGGAATAACAAAAATCTCGACAACAGACTACCTTCCATAGTGACAAGGATACCATCCAACGAAATAACAAAAATCTCGACAACAGACTACCTTCCATAAGAGAAGGCTACCATCCATTGGAGTAACAAAATTCTCGACAACAGACTACCTTCCATAATGACAAGGCTACCATCCATTGGAGTAACAAAAATCTTGGCAATAGACTACCTTACATAATGAGAATGCTACCATCCATTGGAGTAACAAAAATATCGACAACACACTATGTTCCATAATGACAAGGCTACCATCCATTGGAGTAACAAAAATCTCGACAACAGACTACCTTCCATAATGACAAGGCTACCACCCATTAGACTATCAAAAATATCGACAGCAGACTACCTTTAAAAATGACAAGGCTACCATCCATTGCAGTAACAAACATCTCGACAACAGACTAACTTCCATAATTATAAGGCTACCATCCATTGGAGTAACAAATATCTCAACAATAGACTACCTTCCATAATGATAAGGCTATCCATCCATTGGAGTAACAAAATTCTCGACAACAGACTACCTTCAATAATGACAAGGCTACAATCGATTGGAGGATCAAAAATCTCGAAAACATACTACCTTACATAATGACAATGCTACCATCCATTGGAGTAACAAAAATATCGACAACAAACTACATTCCATAATGACAAGGCTACCAACCATTGGAGTAACAAAAATCTCGACAATAGACTACCTTCCATAATGACATGGCTACCATCCATTAGACTATCAAAAATCTCGACAACAGACTACCTTTCATAATGACAAGGCTACCATCCATTGGAGTAACAAAAATTCGACAACAGAATAACTTCCATAATTACAAGGCTACCATCCATTGGAATAACAAATATCTCAACAATAGACTACTTTCCATAATGATAAAGCTACCATCCATTGGAGTACCAAAATTATCGACAAAACACTACCTTCAATAATGGCAAGGCTACCATCCATTGGAGTAACAAAAATCTCGACATCAGACTACCTTACATAATGACTATGCTACCATCCATTGGAGTAACAAAAATATCGATAACAAACTACGTTTTTTAATGACAAGGCTACCATCCATTGGAGTAACAAAAATGTCGACAACAGACTACCTTCTATAATGATAAGGCTACCATCCATTAAACCATTAAAAATCTTGACAGCAGACTACCTTTCATAATGACAAGGCTACCATCCATTGGAGTAACAAAAATCTCGACAACAGACTAACTTCCATAATTACAAGGCTACCATCCATTGGAGTAACAAATATCTCGACAAAAGACTACCTTCCATAATGACAAGGCTACCATCCATTGGAGTAACCAAAATATCGACAATAGACTACCTTCTATAATGACAAGGCTAGCATCCATTGGAGTAACAAAAATCTCGACAACAAACTACCTTCCATAATAAAAAGGGTACCATCCATTGGAGTAACAAAAATATCGACAACAAACTACCTTCCATAATGACAAGGCTACAATCCATTGGAGTATCAAAAATATCGACAACAAACTACCTTCCATAATTTCAAGGCTACCATCCATTGCAGTAACAAAAACTCGACAATAGACTACCTTCCATAATGTAAAGGTTACCATCCATTGGAATAACAAAAATCTCGACAACAGACTACCTTCCATAGTGACAAGGATACCATCCAACGAAATAACAAAAATCTCGACAACAGACTACCTTCCATAATGAGAAGGCTACCATCCATTGGAGTAACAAAATTCTCGACAACAGACTACCTTCCATAATGACAAGGCTACCATCCATTGGAGTAACAAAAATCTTGGCAATAGACTACCTTACATAATGAGAATGCTACCATCCATTGGAGTAACAAAAATATCGACAACACACTATGTTCCATAATGACAAGGCTACCATCCATTGGAGTAACAAAAATCTCGACAACAGACTACCTTCCATAATGACAAGGCTACCACCCATTAGACTATCAAAAATCTCGACAGCAGACTACCTTTAAAAATGACAAGGCTACCATCCATTGCAGTAACAAACATCTCGACAACAGACTAACTTCCATAATTATAAAGCTACCATCCATTGGAGTAACAAATATCTCAACAACAGACTACCTTCCATAATGATAAGGCTATTCATCCATTGGAGTAACAAAATTCTCGACAACAGACTACCTTCAATAATGACAAGGCTACAATCGATTGGAGTAACAAAAATCTCGAAAACATACTACCTTACATAATGACAATGCTACCATCCATTGGAGTAACAAAAATATCGACAACAAACTACATTCCATAATGACAAGGCTACCATCCATTGGAGTAACAAAAATCTCGACAATAGACTACCTTCCATAATGACATGGCTACCATCCATTAGACTATCAAAAATCTCGACAACAGACTACCTTTCATAATGACAAGGCTACCATCCATTGGAGTAACAAAAATTCGACAACAGAATAACTTCCATAATTACAAGGCTACCATCCATTGGAATAACAAATATCTCAACAATAGACTACTTTCCATAATGATAAAGCTACCATCCATTGGAGTACCAAAATTCTCGACAAAACACTACCTTCAATAATGGCAAGGCTACCATCCATTGGAGTAACAAAAATCTCGACATCAGACTACCTTACATAATGACAATGCTACCATCCATTGGAGTAACAAAAATATCGATAACAAACTACGTTTTTTAATGACAAGGCTACCATCCATTGGAGTAACAAAAATGTCGACAACAGACTACCTTCTATAATGATAAGGCTACCATCCATTAAACCATTAAAAATCTTGACAGCAGACTACCTTTCATAATGACAAGGCTACCATCCATTGGAGTAACAAAAATCTCGACAACAGACTAACTTCCATAATTACAAGGCTACCATCCATTGGAGTAACAAATATCTCGACAAAAGACTACCTTCCATAATGACAAGGCTACCATCCATTAGAGTAACCAAAATATCGACAATAGACTACCTTCTATAATGACAAGGCTAGCATCCATTGGAGTAACAAAAATCTCGACAACAAACTACCTTCCATAATAAAAAGGGTACCATCCATTGGAGTAACAAAAATATCGACAACAAACTACCTTCCATAATGACAAGGCTACAATCCATTGGAGTATCAAAAATATCGACAACAAACTACCTTCCATAATTTCAAGGCTACCATCCATTGCAGTAACAAAAACTGGACAATAGACTACCTTCCATAATGTAAAGGTTACCATCCATTGGAATAACAAAAATCTCGACAACAGACTACCTTCCATAGTGACAAGGATACCATCCAACGAAATAACAAAAATCTCGACAACAGACTACCTTCCATAATGAGAAGGCTACCATCCATTAGAGTAACAAAATTCTCGACAACAGACTACCTTCCATAATGACAAGGCTACCATCCATTGGAGTAACAAAAATCTTGGCAATAGACTACCTTACATAATGAGAATGCTACCATCCATTGGAGTAACAAAAATATCGACAACACACTATGTTCCATAATGACAAGGCTACCATCCATTGGAGTAACAAAAATCTCGACAACAGACTACCTTCCATAATGACAAGGCTACCACCCATTAGACTATCAAAAATCTCGACAGCAGACTACCTTTAAAAATGACAAGGCTACCATCCATTGGAGTAACAAACATCTTGACAACAGACTAACTTCCATAATTATAAGGCTACCATCCATTGGAGTAACAAATATCTCAACAACAGACTACCTTCCATAATGATAAGGCTATCCATCCATTGGAGTAACAAAATTCTCGACAACAGACTACCTTCAATAATGACAAGGCTACAATCGATTGGAGTAACAAAAATCTCGAAAACGTACTACCTTACATAATGACAATGCTACCATCCATTGGAGTAACAAAAATATCGACAACAAACTACATTCCATAATGACAAGGCTACCATCCATTGGAGTAACAAAAATCTCGACAATAGACTACCTTCCATAATGACATGGCTACCATCCATTAGACTATAAAAAATCTCGACAACAGACTACCTTTCATAATGACAAGGCTACCATCCATTGGAATAACAAAAATTCGACAACAAACTAACTTCCATAATTACAAGGCTACCATCCATTGGAATAACAAATATCTCAACAATAGACTACTTTCCATAATGATAAAGCTACCATACATTGGAGTAACAAAATTCTGGACAACAGACTACCTTCAATAATGGCAAGGCTACCATCCATTGGAGTAACAAAAATCTCGACATCAGACTACCTTACATAATGACAATGCTACCATCCATTGGAGTACCAAAAATATCGATAACAAACTACGTTTTGTAATGACAAGGCTACCATCCATTGGAGTAACAAAAATATCGACAATAGACTACCTTCCATAATGACAAGGCTACCATCCATTAAACCATTAAAAATCTTGACAGCAGACTACCTTTCATAATGACAAGGCTATCAAACATTGGAGTAACAAAAATCTCGACAACAGACTAACTTCCATAATTACAAGGCTACCATCCATTGGAGTAACAAATATCTCGACAAAAGACTACCTTCCATAATGACAAGGCTACCATCCATTGGAGTAACCAAAATATCGACAATAGACTACCTTCTATAATGACAAGGCTAGCATCCATTGGAGTAACTAAAATCTCGACAACAAACTACCTTCCATAATAAAAAGGGTACCATCCATTGGAGTAACAAAAATATCGACAACAAACTACCTTCCATAATGACAAGGCTACCATCCATTGGAGTATCAAAAATATCGACAACAAACTACCTTCCATAATTTCAAGGCTACCATCCATTGGAGTAACAAAAACTCGACAATAGACTACCTTCCATAATGTAAAGGTTACCATCCATTGGAATAACAAAAATCTCGACAACAGACTACCTTCCATAGTGACAAGGATACCATCCAAAGAAATAACAAAAATCTCGACAACAAACTACCTTCCATAATGAGAAGGCTACCATCCATTGAGTAACAAAATTCTCGACAACAGACTACCTTCCATAATGACAAGGCTACCATCCATTGGAGTAACAAAAATCTTGACAATAGACTACCTTACATAATGAGAATGCTACCATCCATTGGAGTAACAAAAATATCGACAACACACTATGTTCCATAATGACAAGGCTACCATCCATTGGAGTAACAAAAATCTCGACAACAGACTACCTTCCATAATGACAAGGCTACCACCCATTAGACTATCAAAAATCTCGACAGCAGACTACCTATAAAAATGACAAGGCTACCATCCATTGGAGTAACAAACATCTCGACAACAGACTAACTTCCATAATTATAAGGCTACCATCCATTGGAGTAACAAATATCTCGACAACAGACTACCTTCCATAATGATAAGGCTATCCATCCATTGGAGTAACAAAAATCTCGACAACAGACTACCTTCAATAATGACAAGGCTACAATCGATTGGAGTAACAAAAATCTCGAAAACATACTGCCTTACATAATGACAATGCTACCATCCATTGGAGTAACAAAAATATCGACAACAAACTACGTTCCATAATGACAAGGCTACCATCCATTGGAGTAACAAAAATCTCGACAATAGACTACCTTCCATAATGAGAAGGCTACCATCCATTAGACCATCAAAAATCTCGACATCAGACTACCTTTCAAAATGACAAGGCTACCATCCATTGGAGTAACAAAAATCTCGACAACAGACTAACTTCCTTAATTATAAGGCTACCATCCATTGGAGTAACAAATATCTCGACAACAGACTAACTTCCATAATGAGAAGGCTACCATCCATTGGAATAAAAAAATTCTCGACAACAGACTACCTTCCATAATGACAAGGCTACCATCCATTGGAGTAACAAAAATCTCGACAACAGACTACCTTACATAATGACAATTCTACCATCTATTGGAGTAACAAAAATATCGGCAACACACTATGTTCCATAATGACAAGGCTACCACCCATTGGAGTAACAAAAATCTCGACAACAGACTACCTTCCATAATGACAAGGCTACCATCCATTAGACTTCAAAAATCTCGACAGTAGACTACCTTTCATAATGACAAGGCTACCATCCATTGGAGTAACAAAAATCTCGACAACAGACTACCTTCCATAATGACAAGGCTACCATCCATTACACCATTAAAAATCTCGACAACAGACTACCTTTCATAATGACAAGGCTACCATCCATTGGAGTAACAAAAATCTCGACAACAGACTAACTTCCATAATTTCAAGGCTATTATCCATTGGAGTAACAAATATCTCAACAACAAACTAACTTCCATAATGATAAGTCTACCATCCATTGGACTATCAAAATCCTCGACAACAGACTACCTTCCATAATGACAAGGCTACCATCCAATGGAATACCAAAAATCTCAACAACAGACTACCTTCCATAATGACAAGGCTACCATCCATTGGAGTAACAAAAATCTAAACTACAGACTACCTTCCATAATGACAACGCTACCATCCATTGGACTAAAAAAATCTCAACGAAAGACTACCTTCCATAAGGACAAGGCTATCATCCATTGGAGTTACAAAAATCTCGACAATAGACTAACTTCCATAATTACAAGGCTACCATCCATTGGAGAAACCAAAATATCGACAATAGGCAACCTTCTATAATGACAAGGCTTGTATCCATTGGACTATCAAAATCCTCGACAATAGTCTACCTTCTATAATGAAAAGGGTACCATCCATTGGAGTAACAAAAATATCGACAACAAACTACCTTCCATAATGACAAGGCTACCATCCATTGGAGTATTAAAAATATCGACAACAAACTACCTTCCATAATGACAAGGCTACCATCCATTGGAGTAACAAAAACTCGACAACAGACTACCTTCCATAATGACAAGGTTACCATCCATTGGAATAACAAAAATCTCGACAACAGACTACCTTCCATAATGACAAGGCTACCATCCAACGAAATAACAAAAATCTCGACATCAGACTACCTTCCATAATGAGAAGGTTACCATCCATTGTAATAAAAAAATTCTCGACAACAGACTACCTTCCATAATGACAAGGCTACCATCCATTGGAGTAACAAAAATCTCGACAACAGACTACCTTAAATAATTACAATTCTACCATCTATTGGAGTAACAAAAATATCGACAACACACTATGTTCCATAATGACAAGGCTACCATCAATTGGAGTAACAAAAATCTTGACAACAGACTACCTTCCATAATGACAAGGCTACCATCCATTAGACTATCAAAAATCTCGAGAGTAGACTACCTTTCATAATGACAAGGCTACCATACATTGGAGTAACAAAAATCTCGACAACAAACTAACTTCCATAATTACAAGGCTACCATCCATTGGAGTAACAAATATCTCGACAACATACTACCTTCCATAATGATAAGGCTACCATCCATTGGACTATCAAAATCCTCGACAACAGACTACCTTCCATAATGACAAGGCTACCATCCATTGGAGTAACAAAAATCTCGACATCGGACTACCTTACATAATGACAATGCTACTATCCGTTGGAATAACAAAAATATCGACAACAAACTACGTTCCGTAATGACAAGTCTACCATCCATTGGAGTAACAAAAATCTCGACAACAGACTACCTTCCATAATGACAAGGCTACCATCCATTAGACCATTAAAAATCTCGACAGCAGACTACCTTTCATAATGACAAGGCTACCATCCATTGGAGTAACAAAAATCTCGACAACAGACTACCTTCCATAATGACAAGGCTACCATCCATTGGAGTAACAAAAATCTTGACAACAGACTCCCTTCCATAATGAAAATGCTACCATCCATTAGACTATCAAAAATATCGACAACAGACTACCTTTCATAAAGACAAGGCTAACATCCATTGGAGTAACAAATATCTCGGCAACAGACTAACTTCCATAATTACAAGGCTACCATCCATTGGAGTAACAAATATCACATTAACACACTACCTTCCATAATTATAAGGCTACCATCCATTGGAGTAACAAAATTCTTGACAATTGACTACCTTCAATAATGACAAGGCTACCATCCATTAGAGTAACAAAAATCTCGACATCAGACCTCCTTATATAATGACAATGCTGCAATCTATTGGAGTAACAAAAATATCGACAACAAACTGCGTTCCATAATGACAAGGCTACCATCCATTGGAGTAACAAAAATCTCGACAACAGACTACCTTCCATAATGACAAGGCTACCATCCATTAGACCATTAAAAATCTCGACAACAGACTACCTTCCATAATGACAAGGCTACCATCCATTAGACCATTAAAAATCTCGACAACAGACTACCTTTCATAATGACAAGGCTACCATCCATTGGAGTAACAAATATCTCGAAAACAGACTAACTTCCATAATGATAAGGCTACCATCCATTGGACTATCAAAATCCTCGACAACAGACTACCTTCCATAATGACAAGGCTACTATCAAATGGAATACCAAAAATCTCAACAACAAACTACCTTCCATAATGACCAGGCTACCATCCATTGGAGTAACAAAAATTTGAACTACATACTACCTTCCATAATGACAACGGTACCATCCATTGGACTTACAAAAATCTCAATGAAAGACTACCTTCCATAAGAACAAGGCTACCATCCATTGGAGTAACAAAAATCTCGACAACATACTAACTTCCATAATTACAAGGCTACCATCCATTGGAGTAACAAATATCTCGACAAAAGACTACCTTCCATAATGACAAGGCTACCATCCATTGGAGTAACCAAAATATCGACAATAGACTACCTTCTATAATGACAAGGCTAGCATCCATTGGAGTAACAAAAATCTCGACAACAAACTAACTTCCATAATGAAAAGGGTACCATCCGTTGAACAATAATATCGACAATAAACTATCTTCCATAATGACAAGGATACCATTCATTGCAGTATTAAAAATATCGACAACAAACTACCTTCAATAATGACAAGGCTACCATTCATTGGAGTAACAAAAATCTCAACATCATACTACCTTACATAATGACAATGCTACCATCCGTTGGAGTAACAAAAATCTCGACAACAGACTACCTTCCATAATGACAAGGCTACCATCCATTACACCATTAAAAATCTCGATAGCAGACTACCTTTCATAATGACAAGGCTAACATCCATTGGAGTAACAAAAATCTCGACAACATACTAACTTCCATAATTACAAGGCTACCATCCATTGGAGTAACAAATATCTCGACAAAAGACTACCTTCCATAATGACAAGGCTACCATCCATTGGAGTAACCAAAATATCGACAATAGACTACCTTCTATAATGACAAGGCTAGCATCCATTGGAGTAACAAAAATCTCGACAACAAACTAACTTCCATAATGAAAAGGGTACCATCCATTGGAGTAACAAAAATATCGACAACAAAATATCTTCCATAATGACAAGGATACCATTCATTGCAGTATTAAAAATATCGACAACAAACTACCTTCAATAATGACAAGGCTACCATTCATTGGAGTAACAAAAATCTCAACATCATACTACCTTACATAATGACAATGCTACCATCCGTTGGAGTAACAAAAATCTCGACAACAGACTACCTTTCATAATGACAAGGCTACCATCCATTACACCATTAAAAATCTCGACAGCAGACTACCTTTCATAATGACAAGGCTAACATCCATTGGAGTAACAAAAATCTCGACAACAGACTAACTTCCATAATTTCAAGGCTACTATCCATTGGAGTAACAAATATCTCAACAACAAACTAACTTCCATAATGATAAGGCTACCATCCATTGGACTATCAAAATCCTCGACAACAGACTACCTTCCATAATGACAAGGCTACCATCCAATGGAATACCAAAAATCTCAACTACAGACTACCTTCCATAATGACAAGGCTACCATCCATTGGAGTAACAAAAATCTAAACTACATAGTACCTTCCATAATGACAACGCTACCATCCATTGGACTAACAAAAATCTCAACGAAAGACTACCTTCCATAAGGACAAGGCTACCATCCATTGGAGTTACAAAAATCTCGACAATAGACTAACTTCCATAATTACAAGGCTACCATCCATTGTAGTAACCAAAATATCGACAATAGACAAGCTTCTATAATGACAAGGCTTGTATCCATTGGACTGTCAAAATCCTCGACAATAGACTACCTTCCATAATGAAAAGGGTACCATCAATTAGAGTAACAAAAATATCGACAACAAACTACCTTCCATAATGACAAGGCTACCATCCATTGGAGTATTAAAAATATCGACAACAAACTACCTTCCATAATTACAAGGCTACCATCCATTGGAGTAACAAAAACTCGACAACAGACTACCTTCCATAATGACAAGGTTACCATCCATTGGAATAACAAAAATCTCGACAACAGACTACCTTCCATAATGACAAGGCTACCATCGATTAGACCATTAAAAATCTCGACAGCAGACTACCTTTCATAATGACAAGGCTACCATCCATTGGAGTAACAAAAATCTCGACAACAAACTAACTTCCATAATTACAAGGCTACCATCCATTGGACTATCAAAATCCTCGACAACAGACTACCTTCCATAATGACAAGGCTACCATCCAATGGAATACCAAAAATCTCAACAACAAACTACCTTCCATAATGACAAGGCTACCATCCATTGGAGTAACAAAAATCTGAACTACAGACTACCTTCCATAATGACAACGGTACCATCCATTGGACTTACAAAAATCTCAATGAAAGACTACCTTCCATAAGGACAAGGCTACCATCCATTGGAGTAACAAAAATCTCGACAACAGACTAACTTCCATAATTACAAGGCTACCATCCATTGGAGTAACAAATATCTCGACAAAAGACTAGCTTCCATAATGACAATGCTACCATCCATTGCAGTAACAAAAATCTCGACAACAGACTACCTTCCATAATGACAAGGCTACCATCCATTAGACTATCAAAAATCTCGACAATAGACTACCTTTCATAATGACAAGGCTACCATCCATTAGAGTAACAAAAATCTCGACAACAGACTAACTTCCATATTTACAAGGCTACCATCCATTGGAGTAACAAATATCTCGACAACAGACTACCTTCCATAATGATAATGCTACCATCCATTGGACTATCAAAATCCTCGACAACAGACTACCTTCCATAATGACAAGGCTACCATCCATTGGAGTAACAAAAATCTCGACATCGGACTACCTTACATAATGACAATGCTACCATCCGTTGGAGTAAAAAAAATATCGACAACAAACTACGTTCCGTAATGACAAGTCTACCATCCATTGGAGTAATCAAAATATCGACAACAGACTACCTTCCATAATGACAAGGCTACCATCCATTAGACCATTAAAAATCTCGACAGCAGACTACCTTTCATAATGACAAGGCTACCATCCATTGGAATAACAAAAATCTCGACAACAGACTACCTTCCATAATGACAAGGCTACCATCCATTGGAGTAACAAAAATCTCGACAACAGACTACCTTCCATAATGACAATGATACCATCCATTAGACTATCAAAAATATCGACAGCAGACTACCTTTCATAATGACAAGGCTACCATCCATTGGAGTAACAAATATCTCGACAACAGACTAACTTCCATAATTACAAGGCTACCGTCCATTGGAGTAACAAATATCTCAACAACAGACTACCTTCCATAATGATAAGGCTACCATCCATTGGAGTAACAAAATTCTTGACAACCGACTACCTTCAATAATGACAAGGCTACCATCCATTAGAGTAACAAAAATCTCGACATCAGGCCACCTTACATAATGACAATGCTGCCATCCATTGGAGTAACAAAAATATCGACAACAAACGGCGTTCCGTAATGACAAGGCTACCATCCATTGGAATAACAAAAATCTCGACAACAGACTACCTTCCATAATGACAAGGCTACCATCCATTAGACCATTAAAAATCTCGACAGCAGACTACCTTTCATAATGACAAGGCTACCATCCATTGGAGTAACAATAATCTCGACAACAGACTAAATTCCATAATTTAAAGGCTACCATCCATTGGACTATCAAAATCCTCGACAACAGACTACCTTCCATAATGACAAGGCTACCATCCAATGGAATACCAAACATCTCAACAACAAACTACCTTCCATAATGACAAGGCTACCATCCATTGGAGTAACAAAAATCTTAACTACAGACTACCTTCCATAATGACAACGGTACCATCCATTGGACTTACAAAAATCTCAATGAAAGACTACCTTCCATAAGGACAAGGCTACCATCCATTGGAGTAACAAAAATCTCGACAACAGACTAACTTCCATAATAACAAGGCTACCATCCATTGGAGTAACAAATATTTCGACAAAAGACTAGCTTCAATAATGACAAGGCTACCATCCATTGGAGTAACAAAAATCTCGACAACAAACTAACTTCCATAATGAAAAGGGTACCATCCATTGGAGTAACAAAAATATCGACAACAAACTACCTTCCATAATGACAAGGATACCATTCATTGGAGTATTAAAAATATCGACAACAAACTACCTTCAATAATGACAAGGCTACCATTCATTGGAGTAACAAAAATCTCGACATCAGACTACCTTACATAATGACAACACTACCATCCGTTGGAGTAACAAAAATATCGACAACAAACTACCTTCCATAATGACAAGTCTACCATCCATTGGAGTAACAAAAATCTCGACAACAGACTACCTTCCATAATGACAAGGCTACCATCCATTAGACCATTAAAAATCTCGACAGCGGACTACCTTTCATAATGACAAGGCTACCATCCATTGGAGTAACAAAAATCTCGACAACAGACTAACTTCCATAATTTCAAGGCTACTATCCATTGGAGTAACAAATTTCTCAACAACAAACTAACTTCCATAATGATAAGGCTACCATCCATTTAACTATCAAAATCCTCGACAACAGACTACCTTCCATAATGATAAGGCTACCATCCAATGGAATACCAAAAATCTCAACAACAGACTACCTTCCATAATGACAAGGCTACCATCCATTGGAGTATCAAAAATCTGAACTACAGACTACCTTCCATAATGACAACGCTACCATCCATTGGACTAACAAAAATCTCAATGAAAGACTACCTTCCATAAGGACAAGGCTACCATCCATTGAAGTTACAAAAATCTCGATAATAGACTAACTTCCATAATTACAAGGCTACCATCCATTGGAGTAACAAAAATATCGACAATAGACAACCTTCTATAATGACAAGGCTTGTATCCATTGGACTATCAGAATCCTCGACAATAGACTACCTTCCATAATGAAAAGGGTACCATACATTGGAGTAACAAAAATATCGACAACAAACTACCTTCCATAATGACAAGGCTACCATCCATTGGAGTATTAAAAAAATCGACAACAAACTACCTTCCATAATTATAAGGCTACCATCCATTGGAGTAACAAAAATTCGACAACAGACTACCTTCCATAATGACAAGGTTACCATCCATTGGAATAACAAAAATCTCGACAACAGACTACCTTCCATAATCACAAGGCTACCATCCAACGAATTAACAAAAATCTCGACAACAGACTACCTTCCATAATGACAAGGCTACCATCCATTGGAGTAACAAAAATCTCGACAATAGACTACCTTACATAATGATAATTCTACCAGCTATTGGAGTAACAAAAATATCGACAACACACTATGTTCCATAATGACATGGCTACCATCCATTGGAGTAACAAAAATCTCGACAACAGACTACCTTCCATAATGACAAGGCTACCATCCATTAGACTATCAAAAATCTCGACAGTAGACTACCTTTCATAATGACAAGGCTACCATCCATTGGAGTAACAAAAATCTCGACAATAGACTAACTTCCATAATTACAAGGCTACCATCCATTGGAGTAACAAATATCTCGACAACAGACTACCTTCCATAATGATAAGGCTACCATCCATTGGACTATCAAAATCCTCGACAACAGACTACCTTCCATAATGACAAGGCTACCATCCATTGGAGTAACAAAAATCTCGAAATCTGACTACCTTACATAATGACAATGCTACCATCCGTTGGAGTAACAAAAATATCGTCAACAAACTACGTTCAGTAATGACAAGTCTACCATCCATTGGAGTAACAATAATCTCGACAACAGACTACCTTCCATAATGACAAGGCTGCCATCCATTAGACCATTAAAAATCTCGACAGCAGACTACCTTTCATAATGACAAGGCTACCATCCATTGGAGTAACAAAAATCTCGACAATAGACTACCTTCCATAATGACAAGGCTACTATCCATTGGAGTAAAAAAAATCTCGACAACAGACTACCTTCCATAATGACAATGCTACCATCCATTGGACTATCAAAAATATCGACAGCAGACTACCTTTCATAATGACAAGGCTACCATCCATTGGAGTAACAAATATCTCGACAACAGACTAACTTCCATAATGACAAGGCTACTATCCATTGGAGTAAAAAAAATCTCGACAACAGACTACCTTCCATAATGACAATGCTACCATCCATTGGACTATCAAAAATATCGACAGCAGACTACCTTTCATAATGACAAGGCTACCATCCATTGGAGTAACAAATATCTCGACAACAGACAACCTTCCATAATGAGAAGGCTACCAACCATTGGAGTAAAAAAATTCTCGACAACAGACTACCTTCCATAATGACAAGGCTACCATCCATGGAATAACAAAAATCTCGACAACAGACTACCTTACATAATGACAATTCTACCATCCATTGGAGTAACAAAAATATCGACAAGAAACTGCGTTCCGTAATGACAAGGCTACCATCCATTGGAGTAACAAAAATCTCGACAACAGACTACCTTCCATAATGACAAGGCTACCATCCATTAGACCATTAAAAATCTCGACAGCAGACTACCTTTCATAATGGCAAGGCTACCATCCATTGGAGTAATAAAAATCTCGACAACAGACTAACTTCCATAACTACAAGGCTACCATCCATTGGAGTAACAAATATCTCGACAACAGACTAACTTCCATAATGATAAGGCTACCATCCATTGGACTATCAAAATCCTCGACAACAGACTACCTTCCGTAATGACAAGGCTACCATCCAATGGAATACCAAAAATCTCAACAACAAACTACCTTCCATAATGACAAGGCTACCATCCATTGGAGTAACAAAAATCTGAACTACAGACTACCTTCCATAATGACAACGCTACCATCCATTGGACTAACAAAAATCTCAATGAAAGACTACCTTCCATAAGGACAAGGCTACCATCCATTGAAGTTACAAAAATCTCGACAATAGACTAACTTCCATAATTACAAGGCTACCATCCATTGGAGTAACAAAAATATCGACAATAGACAACCTTCTATAATGACAAGGCTTGTATCCATTGGACTATCAGAATCCTCGACAATAGACTACCTTCCATAATGAAAAGGGTACCATACATTGGAGTAACAAAAATATCGACAACAAACTACCTTCCATAATGACAAGGCTACCATCCATTGGAGTATTAAAAAAATCGACAACAAACTACCTTCCATAATTACAAGGCTACCATCCATTGGAGTAACAAAAACTCGACAACAGACTACCTTCCATAATGACAAGGTTACCATCCATTGGAATAACAAAAATCTCGACAACAGACTACCTTCCATAATCACAAGGCTACCATCCAACGAAATAACAAAAATCTCGACAACAGACTACCTTCCATAATGACAAGGCTACCATCCATTGGAGTAACAAAAATCTCGACAATAGACTACCTTACATAATGATAATTCTACCAGCTATTGGAGTAACAAAAATATCGACAACACACTATGTTCCATAATGACATGGCTACCATCCATTGGAGTAACAAAAATCTCAACAACAGACTACCTTCCATAATGACAAGGCTACCATCCATTAGACTATCAAAAATCTCGACAGTAGACTACCTTTCATAATGACAAGGCTACCATCCATTGGAGTAACAAAAATCTCGACAATAGACTAACTTCCATAATTACAAGGCTACCATCCATTGGAGTAACAAATATCTCGACAACAGACTACCTTCCATAATGATAAGGCTACCATCCATTGGACTATCAAAATCCTCGACAACAGACTACCTTCCATAATGACAAGGCTACCATCCATTGGAGTAACAAAAATCTCGACATCTGACTACCTTACATAATGACAATGCTACCATCCGTTGGAGTAACAAATATATCGACAACAAACTACGTTCAGTAATGACAAGTCTACCATCCATTGGAGTAACAAAAATCTCGACAACAGACTACCTTCCATAATGACAAGGCTGCCATCCATTAGACCATTAAAAATCTCGACAGCAGACTACCTTTCATAATGACAAGGCTACCATCCATTGGAGTAACAAAAATCTCGACAATAGACTACCTTCCATAATGACAAGGCTATTATCCATTGGAGTAAAAAAAATCTCGACAATAGACTACCTTCCATAATGACAATGCTACCATCCATTGGACTATCAAAAATATCGACAGCAGACTACCTTTCATAATGACAAGGCTACCATCCATTGGAGTAACAAATATCTCGACAACAGACTAACTTCCATAATGACAAGGCTACTAACCATTGGAGTAAAAAAAATCTCGACAACAGACTACCTACCATAATGACAATGCTACCATCCATTGGACTATCAAAAATATCGACAGCAGACTACCTTTCATAATGACAAGGCTACCATCCATTGGAGTAACAAATATCTCGACAACAGACTACCTTCCATAATGAGAAGGCTACCAACCATTGGAGTAAAAAAATCCTCGACAACAGACTACCTTCCATAATGACAAGGCTACCATCCATGGAGTAACAAAAATCTCGACAACAGACTACCTTACATAATGACAATTCTACCATCCATTGGAGTAACAAAAATATCGACAAGAAACTGCGTTCCGTAATGACAAGTCTACCATCCATTGTAGTAACAAAAATCTCGACAACAGACTACCTTCCATAATGACAAGGCTACCATCCATTAGACCATTAAAAATATCGACAGCAGACTACCTTTCATAATGGCAAGGCTACCATCCATTGGAGTAACAAAAATCTCGACAACAGACTAACTTCCATAACTACAAGGCTACCATCCATTGGAGTAATAAATATCTCAACAACAGACTAACTTCCATAATGATAAGGCTACCATCCATTGGACTATCAAAATCCTCGACAACAGACTACCTTCCGTAATGACAAGGCTACCATCCAATGGAATACCAAAAATCTCAACAACAAACTACCTTCCATAATGACAAGGCTACCATCCATTGGAGTAACAAAAATCTGAACTACAGACTACCTTCCATAATTACAACGCTACCATCCATTGGACTAACAAAAATCTCAACGAAATACTACCTTCCATAAGGACAAGGCTACCATCCATTGGAGTTACAAAAATCTCGACAACAGACTAACTTCCATAATTACAAGGCTACCATCCATTGGAGTAACAAATATCTCGACAAAAGACTACCTTCTATAATGACAAGGCTACCATCCATTGGAGTAACCAAAATATCAACAATAGACTACCTTCTATAATGACAAGGCTAGCATCCATTGGAGTAACAAAAATCTCGAAAACAAACTAACTTCCATAATGAAAAGGGTACCATCCATTGGAGTAAAAAAAATATCGACAACAAACTACCTTCCATAATGACAAGGATACCATTCATTGGAGTATTAAAAATATCGACAACAAACTACCTTCAATAATGACAAGGCTACCATTCATTGGAGTAACAAAAATCTCGACATCAGACTACCTTACATAATGACAATGCTACCATCCGTTGGAGTAACAAAAATATCGACAACAAACTACCTTCCGTAATGACAAGTCTACCATCCATTGGAGTAACAAAAATCTCGACAACAGACTACCTTCCATAATGACAAGGCTACCAACCATTAGACCATTAAAAATCTCGACAGCAGACTACCTTTCATAATGACAAAGCTACCATCCATTGGAGTAACAAAAATCTCGACAACAGACTAACTTCCATAATTTCAAGGCTACTATCCATTGGAGTAACAAATTTCTCAACAACAAACTAACTTCCATAATGATAAAGCTACCATCTATTGGACTATCAAAATCCTCGACAATAGACTACCTTCCATAATGACAAGGCTACCATCCAATGGAATACCAAAAATCTCAACAACAGACTACCTTCCATAATGACAAGGCTACCATCCATTGGAGTAATAAAAATCTGAACTACAGACTACCTTCCATAATGACAACGCTACCATCCATTGGACTAACAAAAATCTCAACGAAAGACTACCTTCCATAAGGACAAGGCTACCATCCATTGGAGTTACAAAAATCTCGACAATAGACTAACTTCCATAATTACAAGGCTACCATCCATTGGAGTAACCAAAATATCGACAATAGACAACCTTCTATAATGACAAGGGTTGTATCCATTGGACTATCAAAATCCTTAACAACAGACTACCTTCCATAATGACAAGGCTATCATCCAACGAAATAACAAAAATCTCGACAACAGACTACCTTCCATAATGAGAAGGCTACTATCCATTGGAGTATTAAAAATATCGACAACAAACTACCTTCCATAATTACAAGGCTACCATCCATTAGAGTAACAAAAACTCGACAACAGACTACCTTCCATAATGACAAGGTTACCATCCATTGGAATAACAAAAATCTCGACAACAGACTACCTTCCATAATGACAAGGCTACCATCCAAGGAAATAACAAAAATCTCGACAGTAGACTACCTTTCATAATGACAAGGCTACCATCCATTGGAGTAACAAAAATCTCGACAACAGACTAACTTCCATAATGACAAGGCTACCATCCATTGGAGTAACAAATATCTCGACAACAGACTACCTTCCATAATGATAAGGCTACCATCCATTGGACTATAAAAATCCTCGACAACAGACTACCTTCCATAATAACAAGGCTACCATCCATTGGAGTAACAAAAATCTCGACATCGGACTACCTTACATAATGAAAATGCTACCATCCGTTGGAGTAAAAAAAATATCGACAACAAACTACGTTCCGTAATGACAAGTCTACCATCCATTGGTGTAACAAAAATCTCGACAACAGACTACCTTCCATAATGACAAGGCTACCATCCATTAGACCATTAAAAATATCGACAACAGACTACCTTTCATAATGACAAGGCTGCCATCCATTGGAGTAACAAAAATCTCGACAACAGACTAACTTCCATAATTTCAAGGCTATTATCCATTGGAGTAACAAATATCTCAACAACAGACTAACTTCGATAATGATAAGGCTACCATCCATTGGACTATCAAAATCCTCGACAACAGACTACCTTCCATAATGACAAGGCTACCATCCAATGGAATACCAAAAATCTCAACAACAGACTACCTTCCATAATGACAAGGCTACCATCCATTGGTGTAACAAAAATCGGAACTACAGACTACCTTCCATAATCACAACGCTACCATCCATTGGACTAACAAAAATCTCAACGAAATACTACCTTCCATAAGGAGAAGGTTACCATCCATTGGAGTTACAAAAATCTCGACAACAGACTAACTTCCATAATTACAAGGCTACCATCCATTGGAGTAACAAATATCTCAACAAAAGACTACCTTCTATAATGACAAGGCTACCATCCATTGGAGTAACCAAAATATCAACAATAGACTACCTTCTATAATGACAAGGCTAGCATCCATTGGAGTAACAAAAATCTCGACAACAAACTAACTTCCATAATGAAAAGGGTACCATCCATTGGAGTAAAAAAAATATCGACAACAAACTACCTTCCATAATGACAAGGATACCATTCATTGGAGTATTAAAAATATCAACAACAAACTACCTTCAATAATGACAAGGCTACCATTCATTGGAGTAACAAAAATCTCGACATCAGACTACGTTACATAATGACAATGCTACCATCCGTTGGAGTAACAAAAATATCGACAACAAACTACCTTCCATAATGACAAGTCTACCATCCATTGGAGTAACAAAAATCTCGACAACAGACTACCTTCCATAATGACAAGGCTACCATCCATTAGACCAAAAAAACTCTCGACAGCAGACTACCTTTCATAATGACAAGGCTACCATCCATTGGAGTAACAAAAATCTCGACAACAAACTAACTTCCATAATTTCAAGGCTACTATCCATTGGAGTAACAAATTTCTCAACAACAAACTAACTTCCATAATGATAAAGCTACCATTTATTGGACTATCAAAATCCTCGACAACAGACTACCTTCCATAATGACAAGGCTACCATCCAATGGAATACCAAAAATCTCAACAACAGACTACCTTCCATAATGACAAGGCTACCATCCATTGGAGTAACAAAAATCTGAACTACAAACTACCTTCCATAATGACAACGCTACCATCCATTGGACTAACAAAAATCTCAACGAAAGACTACCTTCCATAAGGACAAGGCTACCATCCATTGGAGTTACAAAAATCTCGACAATAGACTAACTTCCTTAATTAAAAGGCTACCATCCATTGGAGTAACCAAAATATCGACAATAGACAACCTTCTATAATGACAAGGGTTGTATCCATTGGACTATCAAAATCCTAAACAACAGACTACCTTCCATAATGACAAGGCTATCATCCAACGAAATAACAAAAATCTCGACAACAGACTACCTTCCATAATGAGAAGGCTACTATCCATTGGAGTATTAAAAATATCGAAAACAAACTACCTTCCATAATTACAAGGCTACCATCCATTGGAGTAACAAAAACTCGACAACAGACTACCTTCCATAATGACAAGGTTACCATCCATTGGAATAACAAAAATCTCGACAACAGACTACCTTCCATAATGACAAGGCTACCATCCAACAAAATAACAAAAATCTCGACAGTAGACTACCTTTCATAATGACAAGGCTACCATCCATTGGAGTAACAAAAATTACGACAACAGACTAACTTCCTTAATGACAAGGCTACCATCCATTGGAGTAACAAATATCTCGACAACAGACTACCTTCCATAATGATAAGGCTACCATCCATTGGACTATAAAAATCCTCGACAACAGACTACCTTCCATAATAACAAGGCTACCATCCATTGGAGTAACAAAAATCTCGACATCGGACTACCTTACATAATGAAAATGCTACCATCCGTTGGAGTAAAAAAAATATCGACAACAAACTACGTTCCGTAATGACAAGTCTACCATCCATTGGTGTAACAAAAATCTCGACAACAGACTACCTTCCATAATGACAAGGCTACCATCCATTAGACCATTAAAAATATCGACAACAGACTACCTTTCATAATGACAAGGCTGCCATCCATTGGAGTAACAAAAATCTCGACAACAGACTAACTTCCATAATTTCAAGGCTATTATCCATTGGAGTAACAAATATCTCAACAACAGACTAACTTCGATAATGATAAGGCTACCATCCATTGGACTATCAAAATCCTCGACAACAGACTACCTTCCATAATGACAAGGCTACCATCCAATGGAATACCAAAAATCTCAACAACAGACTACCTTCCATAATGACAAGGCTACCATCCATTGGTGTAACAAAAATCGGAACTACAGACTACCTTCCATAATGACAACGCTACCATCCATTGGACTAACAAAAATCTCAACGAAATACTACCTTCCATAAGGACAAGGCTACCATCCATTGGAGTTACAAAAATCTCGTCAACAGACTAACTTCCATAATTACAAGGCTACCATCCATTGGAGTAACAAATATCTCGACAAAAGACTACCTTCTATAATGACAAGGCTACCATCCATTGGAGTAACCAAAATATCAACAATAGACTACCTTCTATAATGACAAGGCTAGCATCCATTGGAGTAACAAAAATCTCGACAACAAACTAACTTCCATAATGAAAAGGGTACCATCCATTGGAGTAAAAAAAATATCGACAACAAACTACCTTCCATAATGACAAGGATACCATTCATTGGAGTATTAAAAATATCAACAACAAACTACCTTCAATAATGACAAGGCTACCATTCATTGGAGTAACAAAAATCTCGACATCAGACTACCCTACATAATGACAATGCTACCATCCGTTGGAGTAACAAAAATATCGACAACAAACTACCTTCCGTAATGACAAGTCTACCATCCATTGGAGTAACAAAAATCTCGACAACAGACTACCTTCCATAATGACAAGGCTACCAACCATTAGACCATTAAAAATCTCGACAGCAGACTACCTTTCATAATGACAAAGCTACCATCCATTGGAGTAACAAAAATCTCGACAACAGACTAACTTCCATAATTTCAAGGCTACTATCCATTGGAGTAACAAATTTCTCAACAACAAACTAACTTCCATAATGATAAAGCTACCATCTATTGGACTATCAAAATCCTCGACAATAGACTACCTTCCATAATGACAAGGCTACCATCCAATGGAATACCAAAAATCTCAACAACAGACTACCTTCCATAATGACAAGGCTACCATCCATTGGAGTAATAAAAATCTGAACTACAGACTACCTTCCATAATGACAACGCTACCATCCATTGGACTAACAAAAATCTCAACGAAAGACTACCTTCCATAAGGACAAGGCTACCATCCATTGGAGTTACAAAAATCTCGACAATAGACTAACTTCCATAATTACAAGGCTACCATCCATTGGAGTAACCAAAATATCGACAATAGACAACCTTCTATAATGACAAGGGTTGTATCCATTGGACTATCAAAATCCTTAACAACAGACTACCTTCCATAATGACAAGGCTATCATCCAACGAAATAACAAAAATCTCGACAACAGACTACCTTCCATAATGAGAAGGCTACTATCCATTGGAGTATTAAAAATATCGACAACAAACTACCTTCCATAATTACAAGGCTACCATCCATTAGAGTAACAAAAACTCGACAACAGACTACCTTCCATAATGACAAGGTTACCATCCATTGGAATAACAAAAATCTCGACAACAGACTACCTTCCATAATGACAAGGCTACCATCCAAGGAAATAACAAAAATCTCGACAGTAGACTACCTTTCATAATGACAAGGCTACCATCCATTGGAGTAACAAAAATCTCGACAACAGACTAACTTCCATAATGACAAGGCTACCATCCATTGGAGTAACAAATATCTCGACAACAGACTACCTTCCATAATGATAAGGCTACCATCCATTGGACTATAAAAATCCTCGACAACAGACTACCTTCCATAATAACAAGGCTACCATCCATTGGAGTAACAAAAATCTCGACATCGGACTACCTTACATAATGAAAATGCTACCATCCGTTGGAGTAAAAAAAATATCGACAACAAACTACGTTCCGTAATGACAAGTCTACCATCCATTGGTGTAACAAAAATCTCGACAACAGACTACCTTCCATAATGACAAGGCTACCATCCATTAGACCATTAAAAATATCGACAACAGACTACCTTTCATAATGACAAGGCTGCCATCCATTGGAGTAACAAAAATCTCGACAACAGACTAACTTCCATAATTTCAAGGCTATTATCCATTGGAGTAACAAATATCTCAACAACAGACTAACTTCGATAATGATAAGGCTACCATCCATTGGACTATCAAAATCCTCGACAACAGACTACCTTCCATAATGACAAGGCTACCATCCAATGGAATACCAAAAATCTCAACAACAGACTACCTTCCATAATGACAAGGCTACCATCCATTGGTGTAACAAAAATCGGAACTACAGACTACCTTCCATAATGACAACGCTACCATCCATTGGACTAACAAAAATCTCAACGAAATACTACCTTCCATAAGGACAAGGTTACCATCCATTGGAGTTACAAAAATCTCGACAACAGACTAACTTCCATAATTACAAGGCTACCATCCATTGGAGTAACAAATATCTCGACAAAAGACTACCTTCTATAATGACAAGGCTACCATCCATTGGAGTAACCAAAATATCAACAATAGACTACCTTCTATAATGACAAGGCTAGCATCCATTGGAGTAACAAAAATCTCGACAACAAACTAACTTCCATAATGAAAAGGGTACCATCCATTGGAGTAAAAAAAATATCGACAACAAACTACCTTCCATAATGACAAGGATACCATTCATTGGAGTATTAAAAATATCAACAACAAACTACCTTCAATAATGACAAGGCTACCATTCATTGGAGTAACAAAAATCTCGACATCAGACTACGTTACATAATGACAATGCTACCATCCGTTGGAGTAACAAAAATATCGACAACAAACTACCTTCCATAATGACAAGTCTACCATCCATTGGAGTAACAAAAATCTCGACAACAGACTACCTTCCATAATGACAAGGCTACCATCCATTAGACCAAAAAAACTCTCGACAGCAGACTACCTTTCATAATGACAAGGCTACCATCCATTGGAGTAACAAAAATCTCGACAACAAACTAACTTCCATAATTTCAAGGCTACTATCCATTGGAGTAACAAATTTCTCAACAACAAACTAACTTCCATAATGATAAAGCTACCATTTATTGGACTATCAAAATCCTCGACAACAGACTACCTTCCATAATGACAAGGCTACCATCCAATGGAATACCAAAAATCTCAACAACAGACTACCTTCCATAATGACAAGGCTACCATCCATTGGAGTAACAAAAATCTGAACTACAAACTACCTTCCATAATGACAACGCTACCATCCATTGGACTAACAAAAATCTCAACGAAAGACTACCTTCCATAAGGACAAGGCTACCATCCATTGGAGTTACAAAAATCTCGACAATAGACTAACTTCCTTAATTAAAAGGCTACCATCCATTGGAGTAACCAAAATATCGACAATAGACAACCTTCTATAATGACAAGGGTTGTATCCATTGGACTATCAAAATCCTAAACAACAGACTACCTTCCATAATGACAAGGCTATCATCCAACGAAATAACAAAAATCTCGACAACAGACTACCTTCCATAATGAGAAGGCTACTATCCATTGGAGTATTAAAAATATCGACAACAAACTACCTTCCATAATTACAAGGCTACCATCCATTGGAGTAACAAAAACTCGACAACAGACTACCTTCCATAATGACAAGGTTACCATCCATTGGAATAACAAAAATCTCGACAACAGACTACCTTCCATAATGACAAGGCTACCATCCAACAAAATAACAAAAATCTCGACAGTAGACTACCTTTCATAATGACAAGGCTACCATCCATTGGAGTAACAAAAATTACGACAACAGACTAACTTCCTTAATGACAAGGCTACCATCCATTGGAGTAACAAATATCTCGACAACAGACTACCTTCCATAATGATAAGGCTACCATCCATTGGACTATAAAAATCCTCGACAACAGACTACCTTCCATAATAACAAGGCTACCATCCATTGGAGTAACAAAAATCTCGACATCGGACTACCTTACATAATGAAAATGCTACCATCCGTTGGAGTAAAAAAAATATCGACAACAAACTACGTTCCGTAATGACAAGTCTACCATCCATTGGTGTAACAAAAATCTCGACAACAGACTACCTTCCATAATGACAAGGCTACCATCCATTAGACCATTAAAAATATCGACAACAGACTACCTTTCATAATGACAAGGCTGCCATCCATTGGAGTAACAAAAATCTCGACAACAGACAAACTTCCATAATTTCAAGGCTATTATCCATTGGAGTAACAAATATCTCAACAACAGACTAACTTCGATAATGATAAGGCTACCATCCATTGGACTATCAAAATCCTCGACAACAGACTACCTTCCATAATGACAAGGCTACCATCCAATGGAATACCAAAAATCTCAACAACAGACTACCTTCCATAATGACAAGGCTACCATCCATTGGTGTAACAAAAATCGGAACTACAGACTACCTTCCATAATGACAACGCTACCATCCATTGGACTAAAAAAAATCTCAACGAAATACTACCTTCCATAAGGACAAGGCTACCATCCATTGGAGTTACAAAAATCTCGTCAACAGACTAACTTCCATAATTACAAGGCTACCATCCATTGGAGTAACAAATATCTCGACAAAAGACTAGCTTCTATAATGACAAGGCTACCATCCATTGGAGTAACCAAAATATCGACAATAGACTACCTTCTATAATGACAAGGCTAGCATCCATTGGAGTAACAAAAATCTCGACAACAAACTAACTTCCATAATGAAAAGGTTACCATCCATTGGAGTAAAAAAAATATCGACAACAAACTACCTTCCATAATGACAAGGATACCATTCATTGGAGTATTAAAAATATCGACAACAAACTACCTTCAATAATGACAAGGCTACCAATCATTGGAGTAACAAAAATCTCGACATCAGACTACCTTACATAATGACAATGCTACCATCCGTTGGAGTAACAAAAATATCGACAACAAACTACCTTCCGCAATGACAAGTCTACCATCCATTGGAGTAACAAAAATCTCGACAACAGACTACCTTCCATAATGACAAGGCTACCATCCATTAGACCAAAAAAACTCTCGACATCAGACTACCTTTCATAATGACAAGGCTACCATCCATTGGAGTAACAAAAATCTCGACAACAGACTAACTTCCATAATTTCAAGGCTACTATCCATTAGAGTAACAAATTTCTCAACAACAAACTAACTTCCATAATGATTAAGCTACCATCTATTGGACGATCAAAATCCTCGACAACAGACTACCTTCCATAATGACAAGGCTACCATCCAATGGAATACCAAAAATCTCAACAACAGACTACCTTCCATAATGACAAGGATACCATCCATTGGAGTAACAAAAATATGAACTACAGACTACCTTCCATAATGACAACGCTACCATCCATTGGACTAACAAAAATCTCAACGAAAGACTACCTTTCATAAGGATAAGGCTACCATCCATTGGAGTTACAAAAATCTCGACAATAGACTAACTTCCATAATTACAAGGCTACCATCCATTAGAGTAACCAAAATATCGACAATAGACAACCTTCTATAATGACAAGGCTTGTATCCATTGGACTATCAAAATCCTCAACAACAGACTACCTTCCATAATGACAAGGCTATCATCCAACGAAATAACAAAAATCTCGACAACAGACTACCTTCCATAATGAGAAGGCTACTATCCATTGGAGTAACAAAAACTCGACAACAGACTACCTTCCATAATGACACGGTTACCATCCATTGGAATAACAAAAATCTCGACAACAAACTACCTTCCATAATGACAAGGCTACCATCCAACGAAATAACAAAAATCTCGACAGTAGACTACCTTTCATAATGACAAGGCTACCATCCATTGGAGTAACAAAAATCTCGACAACAGACTAACTTCCATAATGACAAGGCTACCATCCATTGGAGTAACAAATATCTCGACAACAGACTACCTTCCATAATGATAAGGCTACCATCCATTGGACTATAAAAATCCTCGACAACAGACTACCTTCCATAATGACAAGGCTACCATCCATTGGAGTAACAAAAATCTCGACATCGGACTACCTTACATAATGAAAATTCTACCATCCGTTGGAGTAAAAAAAACATCGACAACAAACTACGTTCCGTAATGACAAGTCTACCATCCATTGGAGTAACAAAAATCTCGACAACAGACTAACTTCCATAATTACAAGGCTACCATCCATTGGGGTAACAAATATCTCGACAACAGACTACCTTCCATAATGATAAGGCTACCATCCATTAGACTATCAAAATCCTCGACAACAGACTACCTTCCATAATGACAAGGCTACCACCCATTGGAGTAACAAAAATCTCGACATCGGACTACCTTACATAATGAAAATGCTACCATCCGTTGGAGTAACAAAAATCTCGACAACAGACTACCTTCCATAATGACAAGGCTACCATCCATTAGACCATTAAAAATCTCGACAGCAGACCACCTTTTATAATGACAAGGCTACCATCCATCGGAGTAACAAAAATCTCGACAACAGACTAACTTCCATAATTTCAAGGCTACCATCCATTAGACTATCAAAATACTTGACAATAGACTACCTTATATAATGACAAGGGTACCATCCAATGGAATACCAAAAATCTCAACAACAGACTACCTTCCTAATGACAAGGCTACCATCCATTGGAGTAACAAAAATCTGAACTACAGACTACCTTCCATAATGACAATGCTACAATCCATTGGAATAACAAAAATCTCAATGAAAGACTACCTTCCATAAGGACAAGGCTACCATCCATTGGAGTAACAAAAATCTGGACAACAGACTAACTTCCATAATTACAAAGCTACCATCCATTGGAGTAACATATATCTCGACAAAAGACTACCTTCCATAATGACAAGGCTACCATCCATTGGAGTAACCAAAATATCGACAATAGACTATGTTCTAAAAGGACAAGGCTAGCATCCATTGGAGTAACAAAAATCTCGACAACAAACTACCTTACATAATGAAAAGGGTACCATCCATTGGAGTAACAAAAATATCGACAACAAACTACCTTCCGTAATTACAAGGCTACCATCCATTGGAGTAACAAAAACACGACAACAGATTACCTTCCATAATGACAAGGTTACCATCCATTGGAATAACAAAAATCTCGACAATAGACTACCTTCCATAATGACAAGGCTACCATCCAACGAAATAACAAAAATCTCGACAACAGACTACCTTCCATAATGAGAAGGCTACCATCCATCGGAGTAAAGAAATCCTCGACAACAGACTACCTTCCATAATGACAAGGCTACCATCCATTGGAGTAACAAAAATCTCGACAACAGACTACCTTACATAATGACAATGCTACCATCCATTGGAGTAACAAAAATATCGACAACAATCTATTTTCCATAATGACAAGGCTACCATCCATTGGAGTAACAAAAATCTCGACAACAGACTACCTTCCATAATGACAAGGCTACCATCCATTAGACTATCAAAAATCTCGACTGCAGACTACCTTTCATAATGACAAGGCTACCATCCATTGGAGTAACAAAAATCTCGACAACAGACTAACTTCCATAATTACAAGGCTACCATCCATTGGAGTAACAAATATCTCGACAACAGACTACCTTTCATAATGATAAGGCTACCATCCATTGGACTATCAAAATCCTCGACAACAGACTACCTTCCATAATGACAAGGCTACCATCCAATGGAATACCAAAAATATCAACAACAGACTACTTCCATAATGGAAAGGCTACCATCCATTGGAGTAACAAAAATCTGAACTACAGACTACCTTCCATAATGACAATGCTACCATCCATTGGAGTAACAAAAATCTCGAGAACAGACTACCTTCCATAATTACAAGGCTACCATCCATTAGACTATCAAAAATCTCGACAATAGACTACCTTTCATAATGACAAGGCTACCATCCATTGGAGTAACAAAAATCTCGACAACAGACTACCTTCCATAATGACAAGGCTACCATCCATTAGACCATTAAAAATCTCGACAGCAGACTACCTTTTATAATGACAAGGCTACCATCCATCGGAGTAACAAAAATCTCGACAACAGACTAACTTCCATAATTTCAAGGCTACCATCCATTGGAGTAACAAATATCTCAACAGCAGAATAACTTCCATAATGATAAGGCTACCATCCATTAGACTATCAAAATACTTGACAATAGACTACCTTATATAATGACAAGGCTACCATCCAATGGAATACCAAAAATCTCAACAACAGACTACCTTCCTAATGACAAGGCTACCATCCATTGGAGTAACAAAAATCTGAACTACAGACTACCTTCCATAATGACAATGCTACAATCCATTGGAATAACAAAAATCTCAACGAAAGACTACCTTCCATAAGGACAAGGCTACCATCCATTGGAGTAACAAAAATCTGGACAACAGACTAACTTCCATAATTACAAAGCTACCATCCATTGGAGTAACATATATCTCGACAAAAGACTACCTTCCATAATGACAAGGCTACCATCCATTGGAGTAACCAAAATATCGACAATAGACTACGTTCTAAAAGGACAAGGCTAGCATCCATTGGAGTAACAAAAATCTCGACAACAAACTACCTTACATAATGAAAAGGTTACCATCCATTGGAGTAACAAAAATATCGACAACAAACTACCTTCCGTAATTACAAGGCTACCATCCATTGGAGTAACAAAAACACGACAACAGATTACCTTCCATAATGACAAGGTTACCATCCATTGGAATAACAAAAATCTCGACAATAGACTACCTTCCATAATGACAAGGCTACCATCCAACGAAATAACAAAAATCTCGACAACAGAGTACCTTCCATAATGACAAGGCTACCATCCATTGGAGTAACAAAAATCTCGACAACAGACTACCTTACATAATGACAATGCTACCATCCATTGGAGTAACAAAAATATCGACAACAATCTATTTTCCATAATGACAAGGCTACCATCCATTGGAGTAACAAAAATCTCGACAACAGACTACCTTCCATAATGTCAAGGCTACCATCCATTAGACTATCAAAAATCTCGACTGCAGACTACATTTCATAATGACAAGGCTACCATCCATTGGAGTAACAAAAATCTCGACAACAGACTAACTTCCATAATTACAAGGCTACCATCCATTGGAGTAACAAATATCTCGACAACAGACTACCTTTCATAATGATAAGGCTACCATCCATTGGACTATCAAAATCCTCGACAACAGACTACCTTCCATAATGACAAGGCTACCATCCAATGGAATACCAAAAATATCAACAACAGACTACTTCCATAATGGAAAGGCTACCATCCATTGGAGTAACAAAAATCTGAACTACAGACTACCTTCCATAATGACAAGGCTACCATCCATTGGAGTAACAAAAATCTCGACAACAGACTAACTTCCATAATTACAAGGCTACCATCCATTGGAGTAACAAATATCTCGACAAAAGACTACCTTCCATAATGACAAGGTTACCATCCATTGGAGTAACCAAAATATCGACAATAGACTACCTTCTATAATGACAAGGCTAGCATCCATTGGAGTAACAAAAATCTCGACAACAAACTACCTTTCATAATGAAAAGGGAACCATCCATTGTAGTAACATAAATATCGACAAGAAACTACCTTCCATAATGACAAGGCTAACATCCATTGGAGTTTTAAAAATATCGACAACAAATTACCTTCCACTATTACAAGGCTACCATCCATTGGAGTAACAAAGACTCAACAACAGACTACCTTCCATAATGACAAGGTTACCATCCATTGGAATAAAAAAAATCTCGACAACAGACTACCTTCCATAATGACAAGGCTACCATCCAACTAAATAACAAAAATCTCGACAACAGACTACCTTCCATAATTAGAAGGCTACCATCCATTAGAGTAAAAAAATTCTCGACAACAGACTACCTTCCATAATGACAAGGCTACCATACATTGGAGTAACAAAAATCTCGACAACAGACTACCTTACATAATGACAATGCTACCATCCATTAGAGTAACAAAAATATCGACAACACACTTTGTTCCATAATGACAAGGCTACCATCCATTGGAGTAACAAAAATCTCGACAACATACTACCTTCCATAATGACAAGGCTACCATCCATTTGACTATCAAAAATCTCGATAGCAGACTACCTTTCATAATGACAAGGCTACCATCCATTGGAGTAACAAAAATCTCGACAACAAACTAACTTCCATAATTACAAGGCTACCATCCATTGGAGTAACAAATATCTCGACAGCAGACTACCTTCCATAATGATAAGGCTACCATCAATTGGACTATCAAAATCCTCGACAACAGACTACCTTCCATAATGACAAGGCTACCATCCAATGGAATACCAAAAATCTCAACAACAGACTACCTCCATAATGACAAGACTACCATCCATTGGAGTATTAAAAATATCGACAACAAACTACCTTCCATAATTACAAGGCTACCATCCATTGGAGTAACAAAAACTCGACAACAGATTACCTTCCATAATGACAAGGTTACCATCCATTGGAATAACAAAAATCTCGACAACAGACTACCTTCCATAATGACAAGACTACCATCCAACGAAATAACAAAAATCTCAACAACATACTACCTTCCATAATGAGAAGGCTGCCATCCATTGGAGTAAAAAAATTCTCGACAACAGACTACCTTCCATAATGACAAGGCTACCATCCATTGGAGTAACAAAAATATCGACAACAGACTACCTTACATAATGACAATGCTACCATCCATTGGAGTAACAAAAATATCGACAACACACTGTTCCATAATGACTATGCTACCATCCATTAGAGTAACAAAAATCTAGACAACATACTACCTTCCATAATGACAAGGCTACCATCCATTAGACTATCAAAAATATCGACATGAGACTACCTTTCATAATGACAAGGCTACCATCATTTGGAGTAACAAAAATCTCGACAACAGACTACCTTCCATAATGATAAGTCTACCATCCATTGGACTATCAAAATCCTCGACAACAGACTACCTTCCATAATGACAAGGCTACCATCCAACGAAATAACAAAAATCTCGACAACAGACTACCTTCCATAACGAGAAGGCTACTATCCATTGGAGTAAAAAAATTCTCGACAACAGACTACCTTACATAATGACAATGCTACCATCCATTGGAGTAACAAAAATCTCGACAATAGACTACCTTCCATAATGATAAGGCTACCATCCATTGGACTATCAAAATCCTTGACAACATACTACCTTCCATAATGACAAGGCTACAATCCAATGGAATACCAAAAATCTCAATAACAGACTACTTCCATAATGACAAGGCTACCATCCATTAGAGTAACAAAAATCTGAACTACAATCTACCTTCCATAATGACAAGGCTACCATCCATTGGAGTAACAAAAATCTCGACAATAGACTAACTTCCATAATTACAAGGCTACCATCCATTGGAGTAACAAATATATCGACAACAGACTACCTTCCATAATGATAAGGCTATCATCCATTGGACTATCAAAATCCTTGACAACAGACTACCTTCCATAATAAGAAGGCTACCATCTAATGGAATACCAAAAATCTCAACAACAGACTACTTCCATAATGACAAGGCTACCATCCATTGGAGTGACAAAAATCTGAACTACAGACTACCTTCCATAATGACAAGGCTACCATCCATTGAGTAACAAAAATCTCGACAATAGACTAACTTCCATAATTACGAGGCTACCATCCATTGGAGTAACAAATATCTCGATAAAAGACTACCTTCTATAATGACAAGGCTACCATCCATTAGAGTAACCAAAATATCGACAATAGACTACCTTCTATAATGACAAGGCTAGCATCCATTCGAGTAACAAAAATCCTGACAACAAACTACCTTCCATAATGAAAAGGGTACCATCCATTGGAGTAACAAAAATATCGATAACAAACTTCCTTCCAAAAATACAAGGCTACCATCCATTGGAGTAACAAAAACTCGACAACTGACTACCTTCCATAATGACAAGGTTACCATCCATTGGATTAACAAAAATCTCGACAACAGACTACCTTCCATAATGACAAGGCTACCATCCAAAGAAATAACAAAAATCTCAACAACAGACTACCACCTTCTATAATGAGAAGGCTACCATCCATTGGAGTAAAAAAATTCTCGACAACAGACTACCTTCTAAAATGACAAGGCTACCATCAATTGGAGTAACAAAAATCTCGACAGCAAACAACCTTTCATAATGACAAGGCTACCATCCATTAGAGTAACAAAAATCTCGACAACAGACTACCATCAATAATGACAAGGCTACCATCCATTAGACTATCAAAAATCACGACAGCAGACTACCTTTCATAATGACAAGGCTACCATCCATTGGAGTAACAAAAATCTCGACAACAGACTAACTTCCATAATTACAAGGCTACCATCCATTGGAGTAACAAATATCTCGTAAATAGACTACCTTCCATAATGATAAGGCTACCATCCATTGGACTATCAAAATACTCGACAACAGACTACCTTCCATAATGACAAGGCTACCATCCATTGGAGTAACAAAAATATCGACAACAGACTACCTTACATAATGACAATGCTACCATCCATTGGAGTAACAAAAATATCGACAACACACTGTTCCATAATGACTATGCTACCATCCATTAGAGTAACAAAAATCTAGACAACATACTACCTTCCATAATGACAAGGCTACCATCCATTAGACTATCAAAAATATCGACATGAGACTACCTTTCATAATGACAAGGCTACCATCATTTGGAGTAACAAAAATCTCGACAACAGACTACCTTCCATAATGATAAGTCTACCATCCATTGGACTATCAAAATCCTCGACAACAGACTACCTTCCATAATGACAAGGCTACCATCCAACGATATAACAAAAATCTCGACAACAGACTACCTTCCATAACGAGAAGGCTACTATCCATTGGAGTAAAAAAATTCTCGACAACAGACTACCTTACATAATGACAATGCTACCATCCATTGGAGTAACAAAAATCTCGACAATAGACTACCTTCCATAATGATAAGGCTACCATCCATTGGACTATCAAAATCCTTGACAACATACTACCTTCCATAATGACAAGGCTACAATCCAATGGAATACCAAAAATCTCAATAACAGACTACTTCCATAATGACAAGGCTACCATCCATTAGAGTAACAAAAATATGAACTACAATCTACCTTCCATAATGACAAGGCTACCATCCATTGGAGTAACAAAAATCTCGACAATAGACTAACTTCCATAATTACAAGGCTACCATCCATTGGAGTAACAAATATATCGACAACAGACTACCTTCCATAATGATAAGGCTATCATCCATTGGACTATCAAAATCCTTGACAACAGACTACCTTCCATAATAAGAAGGCTACCATCTAATGGAATACCAAAAATCTCAACAACAGACTACTTCCATAATGACAAGGCTACCATCCATTGGAGTGACAAAAATCTGAACTACAGACTACCTTCCATAATGACAAGGCTACCATCCATTGAGTAACAAAAATCTCGACAATAGACTAACTTCCATAATTACGAGGCTACCATCCATTGGAGTAACAAATATCTCGATAAAAGACTACCTTCTATAATGACAAGGCTACCATCCATTAGAGTAACCAAAATATCGACAATAGACTACCTTCTATAATGACAAGGCTAGCATCCATTCGAGTAACAAAAATCCTGACAACAAACTACCTTCCATAATGAAAAGGGTACCATCCATTGGAGTAACAAAAATATCGATAACAAACTTCCTTCCAAAAATACAAGGCTACCATCCATTGGAGTAACAAAAACTCGACAACTGACTACCTTCCATAATGACAAGGTTACCATCCATTGGATTAACAAAAATCTCGACAACAGACTACCTTCCATAATGACAAGGCTACCATCCAAAGAAATAACAAAAATCTCAACAACAGACTACCTTCTATAATGAGAAGGCTACCATCCATTGGAGTAAAAAAATTCTCGACAACAGACTACCTTCTAAAATGACAAGGCTACCATCAATTGGAGTAACAAAAATCTCGACAGCAAACAACCTTTCATAATGACAAGGCTACCATCCATTAGAGTAACAAAAATCTCGACAACAGACTACCATCAATAATGACAAGGCTACCATCCATTAGACTATCAAAAATCACGACAGCAGACTACCTTTCATAATGACAAGGCTACCATCCATTGGAGTAACAAAAATCTCGACAACAGACTAACTTCCATAATTACAAGGCTACCATCCATTGGAGTAACAAATATCTCGTAAATAGACTACCTTCCATAATGATAAGGCTACCATCCATTGGACTATCAAAATACTCGACAACAGACTACCTTCCATAATGACAAGGCTACCATCCATTGGAGTAACAAAAATATCGACAACAGACTACCTTACATAATGACAAGGCTACCATCCATTGGAGTAACAAAAATATCGACAACACACTGTTCCATAATGACTATGCTACCATCCATTAGAGTAACAAAAATCTAGACAACATACTACCTTCCATAATGACAAGGCTACCATCCATTAGACTATCAAAAATATCGACATGAGACTACCTTTCATAATGACAAGGCTACCATCATTTGGAGTAACAAAAATCTCGACAACAGACTACCTTCCATGATGATAAGTCTACCATCCATTGGACTATCAAAATCCTCGACAACAGACTACCTTCCATAATGACAAGGCTACCATCCAACGAAATAACAAAAATCTCGACAACAGACTACCTTCCATAACGAGAAGGCTACTATCCATTGGAGTAAAAAAATTCTCGACAACAGACTACCTTACATAATGACAATGCTACCATCCATTGGAGTAACAAAAATCTCGACAATAGACTACCTTCCATAATGATAAGGCTACCATCCATTGGACTATCAAAATCCTTGACAACATACTACCTTCCATAATGACAAGGCTACAATCCAATGGAATACCAAAAATCTCAATAACAGACTACTTCCATAATGACAAGGCTACCATCCATTTGAGTAACAAAAATCTGAACTACAATCTACCTTCCATAATGACAAGGCTACCATCCATTGGAGTAACAAAAATCTCGACAATAGACTAACTTCCATAATTACAAGGCTACCATCCATTGGAGTAACAAATATATCGACAACAGACTACCTTCCATAATGATAAGGCTATCATCCATTGGACTATCAAAATCCTTGACAACAGACTACCTTCCATAATAAGAAGGCTACCATCTAATGGAATACCAAAAATCTCAACAACAGACTACTTCCATAATGACAAGGCTACCATCCATTGGAGTGACAAAAATCTGAACTACAGACTACCTTCCATAATGACAAGGCTACCATCCATTGAGTAACAAAAATCTCGACAATAGACTAACTTCCATAATTACGAGGCTACCATCCATTGGAGTACCAAATATCTCGATAAAAGACTACCTTCTATAATGACAAGGCTACCATCCATTAGAGTAACCAAAATATCGACAATAGACTACCTTCTATAATGACAAGGCTAGCATCCATTCGAGTAACAAAAATCCTGACAACAAACTACCTTCCATAATGAAAAGGGTACCATCCATTGGAGTAACAAAAATATCGATAACAAACTTCCTTCCAAAAATACAAGGCTACCATCCATTGGAGTAACAAAAACTCGACAACTGACTACCTTCCATAATGACAAGGTTACCATCCATTGGATTAACAAAAATCTCGACAACAGACTACCTTCCATAATGACAAGGCTACCATCCAAAGAAATAACAAAAATCTCAACAACAGACTACCTTCTATAATGAGAAGGCTACCATCCATTGGAGTAAAAAAATTCTCGACAACAGACTACCTTCTAAAATGACAAGGCTACCATCAATTGGAGTAACAAAAATCTCGACAGCAAACAACCTTTCATAATGACAAGGCTACCATCCATTAGAGTAACAAAAATCTCGACAACAGACTACCATCAATAATGACAAGGCTACCATCCATTAGACTATCAAAAATCACGACAGCAGACTACCTTTCATAATGACAAGGCTACCATCCATTGGAGTAACAAAAATCTCGACAACAGACTAACTTCCATAATTACAAGGCTACCATCCATTGGAGTAACAAATATCTCGTAAATAGACTACCTTCCATAATGATAAGGCTACCATCCATTGGACTATCAAAATACTCGACAACAGACTACCTTCCATAATGACAAGGCTACCATCCAATGGAATACCAAAAATCTCAACAACAGACTACTTCCATAATGACAAGGCTACCATCCATTGGAGTAACAAAAATCTGAACTATAGACTACCTTCCATAATGACAAGGCTACCATTCATTGGAGTAACAAAAATCTCGACAACAGACTAACTTCCATAATAACAAGGCTACCATCCATTGGAGTAACCAAAATATCGACAAAAGACTACCTTCTACAATGACAAGGCTAGCATCCGTTGGAGTAACAAAAATCTCGACAACAAACTACCTTCCATAATGAAAAGGGTGCCATCCATTGGAGTAACAAAAATCTCGACAACAGACTACCTTCCATAATGACAAGGCTACCATCCATTAGACTATCAAAAATCTCGACAGCAGACTACCTTTCATAATGACAAGGCTACCATCCATTGGAGTAACAAAAATCTCGACAACAAACTAACTTCCATAATTACAAGGCTACCATCCATTGGAGTAACAAATATCTCGACAATAGACTACCTTCCATAATGATAAGGCTACCATCCATTGGACTATCAAAATCCTCGACAACAGACTACCTTCCTTAATAACAAGGCTACCATCCAATGGAATACCAAAAATCTCAATAACAGACTACTTCCATAATGACAAGGCTATTATCCATTGGAGTAACAAAAATCTGAACTACAGACTACCTTCCATAATGACAAGGCTACCATCCATTGGAGTAACAAAAATCTCGACAACACACTAACTTCCATAATTACAAGGCTACCATCCATTGGAGTAACAAATATCTCGACAAAAGACTACCTTCCATAATGACAAGGCTACCATCCATTGGAGTAACCAAAATATCGACAACAGACTACCTTCCATAATGAGAAGGCTACCATCCATTGGAGTAAAAAAATTCTTGACAACAGAGTACTTTCCATAATGACAACACTACCATCCATTGGAGTATTAGAAATATCGACAACAGACTACCTTCCATAATTACAAGGCTACCATCCATTGGAGTAACAAAATCTCGACAACAGACTACCTTCCATAATTACAAGGCTACCATCCATTGGAGTAACAAATATCTCGACAAAAGACTACCTTCCATAATGACAAGGCTACCATCCATTGGAGTAACCAAAATATCGACAACAGACTACCTTCCATAATGAGAAGGCTACCATCCATTGCAGTAAAAAAATTCTCGACAACAGACTACTTTCCATAATGATATCGCTACCATCCATTGGAGTAACAAAAATCTCGACAACAGACTACCTTACATAATGACAATGCTACCATCCATTGGAGTAACAAAAATATCGACAACACACTATGTTCCATAATGACAAGGCTACCATCCATTGGAGTAACAAAAATCTCGACAACAGACTACCTTCCATAATGACAAGGCTACCATCCGTTAGACTATCAAAAATCTCGACAGCAGACTACCTTTCATAATGACAAGGCTACCATCCATTGGAGTAACAAAAATCTCGACAACAAACTAACTTCCATAATTACAAGGCTACCATCCATTGGAGTAAAAAATATCTCGACAACAGACTACCTTCCATAATGATAAGGCTACCATCCATTAGAGTAACAAATATCTCGACAACAGACTACCTTCCATAATGACAAGGCTACCATCCATTGGAGTAACAAAAATATCGACAACAGACTACCTTCCATAATGAGAAGGCTACCATCCATTGGAGTAAAAAAATTCTCGACAATAGACTACCTTCCATAATGACAACGCTACCATCCATTGGAGTAACAAAAATCTCGACAACAGACTACCTTACATAATGACAATGCTACCATCCATTGGAGTAACAAAAATATCGACAACACACTATGTTCCATAATGACAAGGCTACCATCCATTGGAGTAACAAAAATCTCGACAACAGACTACCTTTCATAATGACAAGGCTACCATCCATTGGAGTAACAAAAATCTCGACAACAAACTAACTTCCATAATTACAAGGCTACCATCCATTGGAGTAACAAATATCTCGACAACAGACTACCTTCCATAATGATAAGGCTACCATCCGTTGGAGTAACAAATATCTCGACAACAGACTACCTTCCATAATGACAAGGCTACCATCCATTGGAGTAACAAAAATATCGACAACAGACTACCTTCCATAATGAGAAGGCTACCATCCATTGGAGTAAAAAAATTCTCGACAACAGACTACCTTCCATAATGACAACGCTACCATCCATTGGAGTAACAAAAATCTCGACAACAGACTACCTTACATAATGACAATGCTACCATCCATTGGAGTAAAAAAAATATCGACAACAGACTATGTTCCATAATGACAAGGCTACCATCCATTGGAGTAACAAAAATCTCGACAACAGAAAACCTTCCATAATGACAAGGCTACCATCCATTAGACTATCAAAAATCTCGACAGCAGACTACCTTTCATAATGACAAGGCTACCATCCATTGGAGTAACAAAAATCTCGACAACAAACTAACTTCCATAATTACAAGGCTACCATCCAATGGAGTAACAAATATCTCGACAACAGACTACCTTCCATAATGATAAGGCTACCATCCATTGGACTATCAAAATCCTCGACAATAGACTACCTTCCATAATGACAAGGCTACCATCCAATGGAATACCAAAAATCTCAAGAACAGACTTCTTCCATAATGACAAGGCTACCATCCATTGGAGTAACAAAAATCTGAACTACAGACTACCTTCCATAATGACAAGGCTACTATCCATTGGAGAAACAAAAATCTCGACAATAGACTAACTTCCATAATTACAAGGCTACCATCCAGTGGAGTAACAAATATGTCGACAAAAGACTACCTTCCATAATGACAAGGCTACCATCCATTGGAGTAACCAAAATATCGACAATAGACTACCTTCTATAATGATAAGGCTAACATCCATTGGAGTAACAAGAATCTCGACAACAAACTACCTTCCATAATGAAAAGGGTACCATCCATTTGAGTAACAAAAATATCGACAACAAACTACGTTCCATAATGACAAGGCTACCATCCATTGGAGTATTAGAAATATCGACAGCGGACTACCTTCCATAATTACAAGGCTACCATCCATTGGAGTAACAAAAATCTCGACAACAGACTAACTTCTATAATTACAAGGCTACCATCCATTGGAGTAACAAATATCTCGACAACAGACTACCTTCCATAATGATAAGGCTACCATCCATTGGACTATCAAAATCCTCGACAACAGACTACCTTCCATAATGACAAGGCTACCATCCAATGGAATACCAAAAATCTCAACAACAGACTTCTTCCATAATGACAAGGCTACCATCCATTGGAGTAACAAAAATCTGAACTACAAACTACCTTCCATAATGACAAGGCTACTATCCATTGGAGAAACAAAAATCTCGACAATAGACTAACTTCCATAATTACAAGGCTACCATCCATTGGAGTAACAAATATGTCGACAAAAGACTACCTTCCATAATGACAAGGCTACCATCCATTGGAGTAACCAAAATATCGACAATAGACTACCTTCTATAATGATAAGGCTAGCATCCATTGGAGTAACAAAAATCTCGACAACAAACTACCTTCCATAATGAAAAGGGTACCATCCATTTGAGTAACAAAAATATCGACAACAAACTACGTTCCATAATGACAAGGCTACCATCCATTGGAGTATTAGAAATATCGACAGCAGACTACCTTCCATAATTACAAGGCTACCATCCATTGGAGTAACAAAAATCTCGACAATAGACTAACTTCTATAATTACAAGGCTACCATCCATTGGAGTAACAAATATCTCGACAACAGACTACCTTCCATAATGATAAGGCTACCATCCATTGAACTATCAAAATCCTCGACAACAGACTACCTTCCATAATGACAAGGCTACCATCCAATGGAATACCAAAAATCTCAACAACAGACTCATTCCATAATGACAAGGCTACCATCCATTGGAGTAACAAAAATCTGAACTACAGACTTCCTTCCATAATGACAAGACTACCATCCATTGGAGTAACCAAAATATCTACAATAGACTACCTTCTATAATGACAAGGCTAGCATCCATTGGAGTAATAAAAATCTCGACAACAAACTACTTTCCATAATGAAAAGGGTACCATCCATTGGAGTAACAAAAATATCGACAACAAACTACCTTCCATAATGACAAGGCTACTGTTGTACCCCAAAATTTTCCCTCCCATATTCTTCATGTTTTACAAGCATCATCTCAATTTGCTCAAGTCTACTAAAGGGTTGCATAGTTCAAACCATCCTCCTAAGCCTGTCAAATTAGGGTTTTGGTTCTTGCAAGGAAGTTGAGGTTTTCAAAGGCTCAATCAGCTGCAGGGGCAAAATGGTCATTTGGCAGTCAAAAGTCAAAATTTTTGGTCAACATCTTATTTTAAAGCCACAATTATAATTTGATCAAGTCTTGATCATGATTCCACAAGTATGGCTCAAAAATCATCAAGATGCAAAATCATCCAATGCTCATTTTGAAGGGGATGACATTTCCTAAAACTCATCTTCACATTCCAAGTCCAAGAAATGCTCTCACAAAAAGTTATCAATTTCAACATTATAGGTCATTTTCAAAAGTCAACAAAAAGGTATTTTAAGTCAAAGACCATAACTTGAGATTGGTAAATCAAAATGACATGGGACCAATGGCATTGGTTAGAGGACTTCAAGACCTTTCCAAAATGTCCAAGAACATGTTCATATGATCAAAATTGAGCAAGATATGCATTGGAGAAGTTGGGAAATTTTTGTGAAATGGCAAAAGTCAACTATCCTTGAAACTTCAATTTTTGACAAAAGGGCCCACTTGCTTCCACTTGATTCAGCCTTGTCATGCCACACACGAGTCCCATGATTAATTTCAAGATCAAACATTTATTTTTCTATTTTACTTAATTTTTATTTATTTAATTCATTTTAAATCCATAATAATTCAAATAAAATCTAAAAATCAATGGAATAGTGTCATTTGGATTTGAATAGCTTCCATACATCATGTGCCAGCTCACAAACTCATGCTAGGGTTATGTTGTACACCAAGTCTTGGTTTTGCTTTAAAAAGGGAAAGTTTGTTAATGATAAAAGACCTAAGACTAATTCTCTCATATGCATGGATCAAGGCCTAGCTAATGACCTAATTCCCTTCTCATATATACACACAGTCTAAACCTAATTGGACACACGTGCAAAAGCTGCTACAGAGCCATAAACAAAATTCAAAACTTGAAGGAAAATTTGAAAACTGAATTCATTATTCAAGCACAATTCAAAGCCTAAAAGTGATTCAAACGCATTGCTGGGACATTCAAAAACAATTTGCAATAAAAAATGAGCCTTGAAGCTATCAAAATCGTCCAGAACAAGTCACACGGCTTGGTTTGTTTTCCATAATCGCACATCATTATTCATGAATTCTTAACCTCTTTTTTGGATGGATTTGTGTTAATAGGACCATTCTGAAGCTATTGGTATGATTTAATTTGATTATGGCGCCCTGAATCAGAATCCACCATTGGAGAAATCTAGGGTTTTTGAAGCTCTCAAATGGGGCTTTTCAGTATAAGTAAAATTAGAACCAATAATACCCATGGTTGAACTCAGAATGACAAGACGAATTCATTGATACCATCGCGCCCTTTTTATATGCCCTGTACGCCTAATCGCTATTATTGGCAGTTTTGCATTGTGGGGGTTAAAAACCCCCGCTATCTTGTTTTATTTTTGCAGATGAAACGAAGAAGGTGATTGCGTGTCTCAACATGGTTGGTCTATTCAAATAAATGGCGCGCGCGTGCTTTCATTTCAGGATATGTTATTGTATTATGTATTATTTAAATTGCTTATTATGTTAACAAAAGCATGCGTTTGGCTCAGTGGAGGAGAACCTGTCTGGTAATTACTGGGACCTGGGTTCGATTCCCAGGTCCACCCAAATCTCAATATTGTTTTTTCTAACAAATTCCTATGCAGCTTCACAACAATATTCCACCATGTGCCTTCAATGATCAGCGCGACAGGTGTTCCCAATCATCAATCCAAAGGCCAGAAAATGATGAGCACCATGTTCCTTAGTCAACCATACACATATGATCAAGAAAGTCAACAGGCTTAAATTGATATTGGGCCAAAATTCCCAGAATAAAACCTCCATTGGGCCATCACACCCCCCTTGGTTTTTACTACTTTTACCTTTTCTTTTCCTTTTATTTTCTTTAATAATTATTAATATTATTTAATTAACTAACAAATTAATATTTTTAATAAATTCAGAGAATAAAAAATGTGAATATTTTTATTAATTATTACTATTTTTATTGATTAATTTATTTTTGTAGATAAATTCTAATTAATCAACTTAGTTTAATTTAGGTTTAATTTTAACCTTTTTCTCAATAAGGAAAATAAACTTAGAATTAGGTTTTACTAACTTTTAATTTTAATTCCTTTTGTTTTATTTTACATAAAAAACACAAAAATCTTTTTCTTGTAAATAAATAATTAATTAGTTTTTTTAGGTTTAATATTTCATTAAATTGTAAAAAAGGAAAAAAAAAACTCATATTTTCTCAAAAGGGTCAAAAATCCTAGGACGTTCCAATTTAATTCTTTTCGCGCATTATTCTTATTCTTCATTATTCATGTACCTGTTCAAAGGATGTAATAGTTAATTAGGATTTACCGCTTTATTTACCTTTCCGTACTTATTTATCAAAACGGGTTTTTGTTTTTGGCGATGTATAGACCCGCGCCTTGTAATAGCGTAGATTCAAATATCCGCACTTTATTCTCCACACTCTTAACTGTTATTATGCCTGCAAGAATGAATGCCAAATAAAATAAATCCGTAGCTCACAAATAACATGTACAAGATAAACATTAACATGAAAACAACACACAAGCACATGCCACTCCTAGGGTACGCCTCACTAGTTGCCTCGAACGTGGTCATCAAGTATATGGTGTCTTAGAGGTCGCTCTCCTGTTTAAAGATCCAGTTGCCTCTAAACGGTTGCCTCGGATAAAAAAGGATCTAGGACATTAGGGTTACTTCTAAGGTGTCCTACTATTGCTTCGGTGACCACACTGTCCCTAATAATCGAATTGACCCGAATACCTCCAACGACGGTGCTACCTACCTCTCAATGGTGGGATAGCACTATCTAAAGGACTCTTACACAGCCTAATTCCTTAGAGTAGGTAGATCTGATGGGTACTTGCTCTCTTTCTAAAAACAAAAACAACTTTTCACATTGACACTTTCAAAAAGTATTCAAACAAAACATTTCATACACTCTTGAGGACAGATACAAGAGTTACTTTGAAATTTTTCAAACGAAACTTTTACAAAACCCACACACACTTGAAAAGCAAACAATTTTTGAAAACATAAGAGCAAGTACCTAAGAGCCCGTGGATAACCACAGATAGAAAGGGTGCTAACACCTTCCCTTTCTATAAATCTACCTCCCGAACCGAGAAACATTCTCAAAGAAGGAATTTTGCTGTGCTTTTGTCCTTTCCATGTTGGAGAACATAAAAGACAGTGGCGACTCTTGCTTACCACGACATTTCGCGAACCAGCATTTCAAAACAGTTAGTTCTATTTCCACCGATCACAGAACTGGCGACTCTGCTGGGGATATTTAATAAGTGAGGTGTACCTTAGGATTAGACCACTCTTATGTTTTCAATTGCTTGATTTGTTTGCTTTAATATTATGGGCTTGTCTTGGAGTTTCATAGATCCTAACCCGGATCTGGGGCACCCTTTTTAGGTAGCAACAAACTGTGAGGGAACTGTGTGGGGTATACCGATATGATTGAAACAGTTGCTACGTTGATGTGGCACTTTGGTGAGTACCGGTAACCCTTGAGTCAAGTCAAGGAGAGTACGGGGCCGCCGCGTGGTGTCGTGAAGCATAAACTGACCTTAGGAACCTTACTTGACCATCCTGGCCTCTTTAGGGGTAGTGAGATGACCGACTTTGGTGCAGTCCGAAGTTGGTTGATACTCGATACTACACTCATTGAGGGTTGTTTTCTTGGAATATTTTGATCGCCAGTTCAGTGGATAAATCGAAACAATGAACATAGAAAACAACCCAATGATATTGAGCTCCTTAGAACCCAGTTACTTTTGATAGGACAGGTTTTGAGCCCACCAACTTCAAGAGGGTAGTACCCCAAACATCATGCTGGCCTAAACTCTAAGGGCTGTCTTGTGTGACTTGTGTGCTTTCAAACTTGATTACTTGCATGCTTATTATCTAACACCCGGGTTCCTTGCAGGTTTTCTTTACAGTCCTTAATTGGGACTCTTTACAGGGCCTACATACATCATACCGTGCATAGCATAACATCATACCATTGCATGCATCCTACATAAAGACTAATCCATTTCAAGGATCTCAAGGGCTTGTGATGCAGGTCATGATGAACCAGAATGTCTAGCAAGGGGCAAAGGGGATTTATTTTCCTCTAGCCAAGGTTGATAACTTGAGTCAGGGGCTATGACCCACTCGATATGGTGAGCTTTGACTCTTGAAGAAGGACTCTCAACAACATGAAGTTCCTTCAATCAAGCTACCCAAATTCAAATTCTAACAAGTTTCTCTGTATACCCCGCGAGATCCTTGAAAACATCGCATGCATACATACATATCATTGCATTACAGGTACTCTGTTCTATAGGTTGCTTAATCTTCTTCGCTGTTTATTTCAGCCATCATCATGAACCCTGAATCAACCAATGAACAAGCTATCAAGGCCCTCCAGGCCCAGAACGCCCAGTTCCAGGAGCTGGTCATGAGCTTAGCCCAGGGACAACAGGAATTGAAGACTTTGCTCTTGAAGAAGAAGAAGAAAAGGACTGTTTTGTTCAACCCTAGACGCAGATCTGGGAATGGATCACAAAATGAGGCTGAGTTGACCACCCCATCTGCTGGGAGAGACAGGCCATAAGGGAGAGAGGTTCCTAGTCCCGTGGTCTCCGACAACGAGACATATTTCAATGATGAACAGTACCCTCCTGCTGAGGACAAGTACAAGCAACTAGAGGACCGTCTAAATGCCATGGAGATTCAACAGGTGCCCGGGTTGGACTTTGGAGACCTAGGTTTATCTTATGGGGTGGTGATCCCTCACAAGTTCAAGGCACCTACCTTTGCAAAATACGACGGGGCTTCCTGTCCTAAGTTGCACCTCCGTTCATACGCAAGGAAGATCCAGCCCTACACGGCAGACAAGAATCTATGGATCCATTTCTTCCAGGAAAGTCTTTCAGGGACTAAGCTCGAATGGTTCTATCAGCTGGATGGAACCAGTATTCGTAACTGGGAGGACTTGGCAACTGCTTTTTATAAGCAGTATCAGTATAATGCCGACCTCGCTCCTACGCATACCCAACTCCAGGGTATGTCACTGGGGACAGGTGAAGGTTTTAAGGAGTACGCGCAAAAGTGGAGAGACCTGGCTGGCAGGGTGCAGCCACCATTGACTGACCGTGAACTCGTCGACATGTTCTTGGGGACCCTCTCTGGTCCTTTCTTCAACCATCTGATTGGGAATTCTTCTGCTGGGTTCACAGATCTGATCTTAACTGGTGAGAGGATAGAAGCTGGTATCAAGTCCGGGATGATACAAAATGGTGACTCCTCGAACGCTGAGAAGAAACCATTCAAGAAAGAGTCCAATGCTGCATACAGTCAGAAGGATCGTCGTGACCAACATGTAGGGGCAGTCCTGATCTCTGGTTCTACACCACGCCGACAACAGCAGAAGGGAAATCAGCGAAGGCCGGACGAGCCTAAAAGATAGTTCACCAACATTAATATGCCGTTTCCACAAGCATTGCAGCACATGTTGATGATGAACCTGATTGCAGTGATCAACCCTCCTGGGAATCCTAAGACTTCTTCTCCAAGCTACAACCTAGATGCGAGGTGTGCTTATCATTCTGGTAGCCTGGGGCATGATACTGAGGACTGTTGGGCGCTGAAATACAAGATCCAGAATATGATTGACGCCAAAGAGATCGAATTCAAGCCTGCTGAGACTCCCGATGTGATCACTGCTCCCTTGCCAAAACATGGCTAGGATTGAGAGACTCTTGTTCATTTAAATTCTGATATTGTATTTTTCTATGCTTATTCAAACAATTATTATGTCAAACTCTATTATTTCATTAATGCATTACACGTATCTGTTTTGAAGTAATTGTGTTCTCTATATTCAAAATTGCTTTTATTTTTTCTTGATGTTCAACTCTCGATTGAAAATTCTAAGCCTCTTGAGGGAGGATGACGAAAACAATACCACAATCTACAGTATGCTTTTGAACAGACCCCGCTGCTGAGGTACAGGCATTGTTTCAATTCCTAAACACTGCAATTATAAGGATGATAATCCCTCATCAACCCCTTTGAGCCAAAGAAGTAGGAGTTTTCTTTTCGAAAATTAAAACCCTTAATCATAACCTGGGGCAGGGTAGTTCTCTCAGCTGATCCAGGTGCACAACGAATGGCACCAAAGGAATCCTTACAAAACAAAAGACAGTGATGGCTCCGAATAATCATAAAGACAGGCAGTCATTATCTCCCAAAAATAAAAGCCCATTAAGTCAAAACCTATGAAGGAGACTTACAAAACTGGGGCATCCCGCTGACTGTGATCATGAAAGAAACAGTTCAGGTAAAAAACAGGGATAACGAAACCAAAAAAGAAAGAGGTCCTACAAACCCTCAACCAAAAAAGGAATGACTGCCTATTCCAAATAAATTGTCAATATCCGAACCATCATTGGAACATCAAGACAACGGGTGGGTACAAATAAAATTTGAGCCTTTATCCTTTGTTTCTTGAACCGTGAACCAGGCCACGTTATAACCCTTAAAAGTCATAGCTGAAGCATGGGTTAGTTCGAAAGCATATTGTTACCAAAGGTATCCTGACTCCTTAAGGCTTGCAGTAAAATAACGAGTTGACATCACATTTTACAAAATTTGCTTGTTTTACTGAAAAAACTGCATTTTCAAAAAAAAAAAAAAACTTCAAGACAGACATAAGCTTTGCATTCTTAAAATAACATTGTTTGCATATGACTACCTTCCATAATTACAAGGGTACCATCCATTGGAATAACAAAAATCTTGACAACAGACTACCTTCCATAATGACAAAGTTACCATCCATTGGAATAACAAAAATCTCGACAAAAGACTACCTTCCATAATGACAAGGCTACCATCCAAAAAAATAAAAAAAATTTCGACAATAGACTACCTTCTATAATGACAAGGCTACCATCCAACGAAATAACAAAAATTTCGACAACAGACTACCTTCCATAATGAAAAGGTTACCATCCATTAGAATAAAAAAAACTCGACAACAAACTACCTTCCATAATTACATGGTTACCATCCATTAGAGTATCAAAAGTTTGGACAACAGACTACCTTCCATAATTACAAGGGTACCATCCATTGGAATAACAAAAATCTTGACAACAGACTACCTTCCATAATGACAAGGTTACCACTTATTGGAATAACAAAAATCTCTACAAAAGACTACCTTCCATAATGACAAGGCTACCATCCAACGAAATAACAAAAATTTCGACAATAGACTACCTTCCATAATGACAAGGCTACCATCCAACGAAATAAAAAAAATTTCGACAACAGACTACCTTCCATAATGACAAGGTTACCATCCATTGGAATAAAAAAAAACTCGACAACAAACTACCTTCCATAATGACAAGGTTACCATCCATTAGAGTAACAAAAGTATCGACAACAAACTACCTTCCATAATTCAAGGGTACCATCCATTGGAATAACAGAAATCTTGAGAACAGACTACTTTCCATAATGACAAGGTTACCATCAATTGGAATAACAAAAATCTCGATAATAGACTACCTTCCATAATGACAAGGCTACCATCCATTGGACTATCAAAAATATCGACAGGAAACTACCTTCCATAATGAAAAAGCTTCCATCCATTGGAGTAACATTAATCTCGACAATAGACTAGCTTCCGTAATGACAAGGCTACCATCCATTGGAGTAACATAAATCTCAATGAAAGACTAACTACCATAATGATAAGGCTACAATTAAACGAAATAACAAAAATATTGACAACAGACTACCATCAAAAATTACAAGGTTACCATCCATTGGAATAACAAAAATCTCGACAAAAGACTACCTTCCATAATGACAAGGCTACCATCCAACGAAATAACAAAAATTTCGACAACAGACTACCTACCATAATGACAAGGTTACAGTCCATTGGAATAAAAAAAACTCGACAACAAACTACCTTCCATAATGACAAGGTTACCATCCATTAGAATATCAAAAGTTTAGACAACAGACTACCTTCCATAATTACAAGGGTACCGTCCATTGGAATAACAAAAATCTTGACAGCAGACTACCTTCCATAATGACAAGGTTACCATCCATTGGAATAAAAAAAATCTCTACAAAAGACTACCTTCCATAATGACAAGGCTACCATCGATTGAAATAACAAAAATTTCGACAATAGACTATCTTCCATAATGACAAGGCTACCATCCAACGAAATAACAAAAATTTCGACAACACACCACCTTCAATAATGACAAGGTTACCATCCATTGGAATAAAAAAAAACTCGACAACAAACTACCTTCCATAATGACAAGGTTACCATCCATTAGAGTAACAAAAGTATCGACAACAGACTACCTTCCATAATTACAAGGGTACCATCCATTGGAATAACAGAAATCTTGAGAACAGACTCCCTTCAAAAATGACAAGGTTACCATCAATTGGAATAACAAAAATCTCGATAATAGACTACCTTCCATAATGACAAGGCTACCATCCATTGGACTATCAAAAATCTCGACAGGAGACTACCTTCCATAATGAAAAGGCTTCCATCCATTGGATTAACATTAATCTCGACAACAGACTAGCTTCCATAATGACAAGGCTACCATCCATTGGAGTAACATAAATCACAATGAAAGACTAACTTCCATAATGACAAGGCTACCATTAAACGAAATAACAAAAATATCGACAACAGACTACCATCCATAATTACAAGGTTACCATCCATTGGAATAACAAAAATCTCGACAAAAGACTACCTTCCATAATGACAAGGCTACCATCCAACGAAATAACAAAAATTTCGACAACAGACTACCTTCCATAATGACAAGCTTACCATCCATTGGAATAAAAAAAAACTCGACAACAAACTACCTCCCATAATGACATGGTTACCATCCATTAGAGTAACAAAAGTATCGACAACAGACTACCTTCCATAATTATAAGGGTACCATCAATTGGAATAACAAAAATCTTGAGAACAGACTACCTTCCTTAATGACAAGGTTACCATCAATTGGAATAACAAAAATCTCGATAATAGACTACCTTCCATAATGACAAGGCTACCATCCATTGGACTATCAAAAATCTCGACAACAGACTACCTTCCGTAATGAAAAGGCTTCTGTCTATTGGAGTAACATTAATCTCGGCAACAGACTAGCTTCCATAATGACAAGGCTACCATCCATTGGAGTAACATAAATCTCAATGAAAGACTACCTTCCATAATGAAAAGGCTACCATTAAACGAAATAACAAAAATATCGACAACAGACTACCATCCATAATTACAAGGTTACCATCCATTGGAATAACAAAAATCTCGACAAAAGACTACCTTCCATAATGACAAGGCTACCATCCAACGAATTAACAAAAAATTCGACAACAAACTACCTTCCATAATGACAAGGTTACAATCCATTAGAATAAAAAAAAACTCGACAACAAACTACCTTCCATAATGACAAGGTTACCATCCATTAGAGTATCAAAAGTTTGGATAACAGACTACCTTCCATAATTACAAGGGTACCATCAATTGGAATAACAAAAATGTTGACAACAGACTACCTTCCATAATGACAAGGTTACCATCCATTGGAATAACAAAAATCTCTACAAAAGACTACCTTCCATAATGACAAGGCTACCATCCAACGAAATAATAAATTTTTTGACAATAAACTACCTTCCATAATAACAAGGCTACCATCCAACGAAATAAAAAAAATTTCGACAACAGACTACCTTCCATAATGACAAGGTTACCATCCATTAGAGTAACAAAAGTGTCGACAACAGACTAGCTTCCATAATTACATAGGTACCATCCATTGGAATAACAGAAATCTTGAGAACATACTACCTTCCATAATGACAAGATTACCATCAATTGGAATAACAAAAATCTCGATAATAGACTACCTTCCATAATGACAAGGCTACCATCCATTGGACTATCAAAAATCTCGACAGGAGACTACCTTCCATAATGAAAAGGCTTCCATCCATTGGAGTAACATTAATCTCAACAACAGACTAGCTTCCATAATGACAAGGCTACCATCCATTGGAGTAACATAAATCTCAATGAAAGACTAACTTCCATAATGACAAGGCTACAATTAAACGAAATAAGAAAAATATCGACAACAGACTACCATCCATAATTACAAGGTTACCATCCATTGGAATAAAAAAAATCTCGACAAAAGACTACCTTCCATAATGACAAGGCTACCATCCAACGAAATAACAAAAATTTCGACAACAGACTACCTTCCATAATGACAAGGTTACAGTCCATTGGAATAAAAAAAACTCGACAATAAACTACCTTCCATAATGACAAGGTTACCATCCATTAGAGTATCAAAAGTTTGGGCAACATACTACCTTCCATAATTACAAGGGTACCATCCATTGGAATAACAAAAATCTTGACAACAGACTACCTTCCATAATGACAAAGTTACCATCCATTGGAATAACAAAAATCTCGACAAAAGACTACCTTCCATAATGACAAGGTTACCATCCATTGGAATAAAAAAAAACTCGACAACAAACTTCCTTCCATAATGACAAGGTTACCATCCATTAGAGTATCAAAAGTTTGGACAACAGACTACCTTCCATAATTACAAGGGTACCATCCATTGGAATAACAAAAATCTTGACAACAGACTACCTTCCATAATGACAAGGTTACCATCCATTGGAATAACAAAAATCTCTACAAAAGACTACCTTCCATAATGACAAGGCTACCATCCAACGGAATAACAAAAATTTCGACAATAGACTACCTTCCATGATGACAAGGCTACCATCCAACGAAATAAAAAAAATTTCGACAACAGACTACCTTCCATAATGACAAGGTTACAATCCATTGGAATAAAAAAAAACTCGAGAACATACTACCTTCCATAATGACAAGGTTACCATCCATTAGAGTAACAAAAGTATCGACAACAGACTACCTTCCATAATTACAAGGGTACCATCCATTGGAATAACACAAATCTTGAGAACAGACTACCTTCCATAATGACAAGGTTACCATCAATTGGAATAACAAAAATCTCGATAATTGACTATCTTCCATAATGACAAGGCTACCATCCATTGGACTATCAAAAATCTCGACAGGAGACTACCTTCCATAATGAAAAGGCTTCCATCCATTGGAGTAACATTAATCTCGACAATAGACTAGCTTCCATAATGACAAGGCTACCATCCATTGGAGTAACATAAATCTCAATGAAAGACTAACTTCCATAATGAAAAGGCTACCATTAAAAGAAATAACAAAAATATCGACAACAGACTAACATCCATAATTACAAGGTTACCATCCATTGGAATAACAAAAATCTCGACAAAAGAGTACCTTCTATAATGACAAGGCTACCATCAAACGAAAAAACAAAAATTTCGACAATAGACTACCTTCCATAATGACAAGGTTACAGTCCATTGGAATAAAAAAAAACTTGACAACAAACTACATTCCATAATGACAAGGTTACCATCCATTAGAGTATCAAAAATTTGGACAACAAACTACCTTCCATAATTACAAGTGTACCATCCATTGGAATAACAAAAATCTCGACAAAAGTCTACCTTCCATAATGACAAGGCTATCATCCAACGAAATAACAAAAATTTCGACAATAGACTACCTTCCATAATAACAAGGCTACCATCCAACGAAATAACAAAAATTTCGACAACAGACTACCTTCCATAATGACAAGGTTACCATCCATTGGAATAAAAAAAACTCGACAACAAACTACCTTCCATAATGACAAGGTTACCATCCATTAGAGTATCAAAAGTTTGGACAACAGACTACCTTCCATAATTACAAGGGTACCATCCATTGGAATAACAAAAATCTTGACAACAGACTACCTTCCATAATGACAAGGTTACCATCCATTGGAATAACAAAAATCTCTACAAAAGACTTCCTTCCATAATGACAAGGCTACCATCCAACGAAATAACAAAAATTTCGACAATAGACTACCTTCCATAATGACAAGGCTACCATCCAACGAAATAAAAAAAATTTCGACAACAGACTACCTTCCATAATGACAAGGTTACCATCCATTGGAATAAAAAAAAACTCGAGAACATACTACCTTCCATAATGACAAGGTTACCATCCATTAGAGTAACAAAAGTATCGACAACAGACTACCTTCCATAATTACAAGGGTACCATCCATTGGAATAACACAAATCTTGAGAACAGACTACCTTCCATAATGACAAGGTTACCATCAATTGGAATAACAAAAATCTCGATAATTGACTACCTTCCATAATGACAAGGCTACCATCCATTGGACTATCAAAAATCTCGACAGGAGACTACCTTCCATAATGAAAAGGCTTCCATCCATTGGAGTAACATTAATCTCGACAATAGACCAGCTTCCATAATGACAAGGCTACCATCCATTGGAGTAACATAAATCTCAATGAAAGACTAACTTCCATAATGAAAAGGATACCATTAAAAGAAATAACAAAAATATCGACAACAGACTAACATCCATAATTACAAGGTTACCATCCATTGGAATAACAAAAATCTCGACAAAAGACTACCTTCCATAATGACAAGGCTACCATCCAACGAAAAAACAAAAATTTCGACAACAGACTACCTTCTATAATGACAAGGTTACAGTCCATTGGAATAAAAAAAAACTTGACAACAAACTACATTCCATAATGACAAGGTTACCATCCATTAGATTATCAAAAGTTTGGACAACAGACTACCTTCCATAATTACAAGTGTACCATCCATTGGAATAACAAAAATCTCGACAAAAGTCTACCTTCCATAATGACAAGGCTACCATCCAACGAAATAAAAAAAATTTCGACAATAGACTACCTTCTATAATGACAAGGCTACCATCCAACGAAATAACAAAAATTTCGACAACAGACTACCTTCCATAATGACAAGGTTACCATCCATTAGAATAAAAAAAAACTCGACAACAAACTACCTTCCATAATTACAAGGTTACCATCCATTAGAGTATCAAAAGTTTGGACAACAGACTACCTTCCATAATTACAAGGGTACCATCCATTGGAATAACAAAAATGTTGACAACAGACTACCTTCCATAATGACAAAGTTACCATCCATTGGAATAACAAAAATCTCTACAAAAGACTACCTTCCATAATGACAAGGCTACCATCCAACGAAATAATAAATTTTTTGACAATAAACTACCTTCCATAATAACAAGGCTACCATCCAACGAAATAAAAAAAATTTCGACAACAGACTACCTTCCATAATGACAAGGTTACCATCCATTAGAGTAACAAAAGTGTCGACAACAGACTAGCTTCCATAATTACATAGGTACCATCCATTGGAATAACAGAAATCTTGAGAACATACTACCTTCCATAATGACAAGGTTACCATCAATTGGAATAACAAAAATCTCGATAATAGACTACCTTCCATAATGACAAGGCTACCATCCATTGGACTATCAAAAATCTCGACAGGAGACTACCTTCCATAATGAAAACGCTTCCATCCATTGGAGTAACATTAATCTCAACAACAGACTAGCTTCCATAATGACAAGGCTACCATCCATTGGAGTAACATAAATCTCAATGAAAGACTAACTTCCATAATGACAAGGCTACAATTAAACGAAATAAGAAAAATATCGACAACAGACTACCATCCATAATTACAAGGTTACCATCCATTGGAATAAAAAAAATCTCGACAAAAGACTACCTTCCATAATGACAAGGCTACCATCCAACGAAATAACAAAAATTTCGACAACAGACTACCTTCCATAATGACAAGGTTACAGTCCATTGGAATAAAAAAAACTCGACAATAAACTACCTTCCATAATGACAAGGTTACCATCCATTAGAGTATCAAAAGTTTGGGCAACATACTACCTTCCATAATTACAAGGGTACCATCCATTGGAATAACAAAAATCTTGACAACAGACTACCTTCCATAATGACAAAGTTACCATCCATTGGAATAACAAAAATCTCGACAAAAGACTACCTTCCATAATGACAAGGTTACCATCCATTGGAATAAAAAAAAACTCGACAACAAACTTCCTTCCATAATGACAAGGTTACCATCCATTAGAGTATCAAAAGTTTGGACAACAGACTACCTTCCATAATTACAAGGGTACCATCCATTGGAATAACAAAAATCTTGACAACAGACTACCTTCCATAATGACAAGGTTACCATCCATTGGAATAACAAAAATCTCTACAAAAGACTACCTTCCATAATGACAAGGCTACCATCCAACGGAATAACAAAAATTTCGACAATAGACTACCTTCCATGATGACAAGGCTACCATCCAACGAAATAAAAAAAATTTCGACAACAGACTACCTTCCATAATGACAAGGTTACAATCCATTGGAATAAAAAAAAACTCGAGAACATACTACCTTCCATAATGACAAGGTTACCATCCATTAGAGTAACAAAAGTATCGACAACAGACTACCTTCCATAATTACAAGGGTACCATCCATTGGAATAACACAAATCTTGAGAACAGACTACCTTCCATAATGACAAGGTTACCATCAATTGGAATAACAAAAATCTCGATAATTGACTATCTTCCATAATGACAAGGCTACCATCCATTGGACTATCAAAAATCTCGACAGGAGACTACCTTCCATAATGAAAAGGCTTCCATCCATTGGAGTAACATTAATCTCGACAATAGACTAGCTTCCATAATGACAAGGCTACCATCCATTGGAGTAACATAAATCTCAATGAAAGACTAACTTCCATAATGAAAAGGCTACCATTAAAAGAAATAACAAAAATATCGACAACAGACTAACATCCATAATTACAAGGTTACCATCCATTGGAATAACAAAAATCTCGACAAAAGACTACCTTCTATAATGACAAGGCTACCATCAAACGAAAAAACAAAAATTTCGACAATAGACTACCTTCCATAATGACAAGGTTACAGTCCATTGGAATAAAAAAAAAACTTGACAACAAACTACATTCCATAATGACAAGGTTACCATCCATTAGAGTATCAAAAATTTGGACAACAAACTACCTTCCATAATTACAAGTGTACCATCCATTGGAATAACAAAAATCTCGACAAAAGTCTACCTTCCATAATGACAAGGCTATCATCCAACGAAATAACAAAAATTTCGACAATAGACTACCTTCCATAATAACAAGGCTACCATCCAACGAAATAACAAAAATTTCGACAACAGACTACCTTCCATAATGACAAGGTTACCATCCATTGGAATAAAAAAAACTCGACAACAAACTACCTTCCATAATGACAAGGTTACCATCCATTAGAGTATCAAAAGTTTGGACAACAGACTACCTTCCATAATTACAAGGGTACCATCCATTGGAATAACAAAAATCTTGACAACAGACTACCTTCCATAATGACAAGGTTACCATCCATTGGAATAACAAAAATCTCTACAAAAGACTTCCTTCCATAATGACAAGGCTACCATCCAACGAAATAACAAAAATTTCGACAATAGACTACCTTCCATAATGACAAGGCTACCATCCAACGAAATAAAAAAAATTTCGACAACAGACTACCTTCCATAATGACAAGGTTACCATCCATTGGAATAAAAAAAAACTCGAGAACATACTACCTTCCATAATGACAAGGTTACCATCCATTAGAGTAACAAAAGTATCGACAACAGACTACCTTCCATAATTACAAGGGTACCATCCATTGGAATAACACAAATCTTGAGAACAGACTACCTTCCATAATGACAAGGTTACCATCAATTGGAATAACAAAAATCTCGATAATTGACTACCTTCCATAATGACAAGGCTACCATCCATTGGACTATCAAAAATCTCGACAGGAGACTACCTTCCATAATGAAAAGGCTTCCATCCATTGAAGTAACATTAATCTCGACAATAGACTAGCTTCCATAATGACAAGGCTACCATCCATTGGAGTAACATAAATCTCAATGAAAGACTAACTTCCATAATGAAAAGGATACCATTAAAAGAAATAACAAAAATATCGACAACAGACTAACATCCATAATTACAAGGTTACCATCCATTGGAATAACAAAAATCTCGACAAAAGACTACCTTCCATAATGACAAGGCTACCATCCAACGAAAAAACAAAAATTTCGACAACAGACTACCTTCTATAATGACAAGGTTACAGTCCATTGGAATAAAAAAAAACTTGACAACAAACTACATTCCATAATGACAAGGTTACCATCCATTAGATTATCAAAAGTTTGGACAACAGACTACCTTCCATAATTACAAGTGTACCATCCATTGGAATAACAAAAATCTCGACAAAAGTCTACCTTCCATAATGACAAGGCTACCATCCAACGAAATAAAAAAAATTTCGACAATAGACTACCTTCTATAATGACAAGGCTACCATCCAACGAAATAACAAAAATTTCGACAACAGACTACCTTCCATAATGACAAGGTTACCATCCATTAGAATAAAAAAAAACTCGACAACAAACTACCTTCCATAATTACAAGGTTACCATCCATTAGAGTATCAAAAGTTTGGACAACAGACTACCTTCCATAATTACAAGGGTACCATCCATTGGAATAACAAAAATGTTGACAACAGACTACCTTCCATAATGACAAGGTTACCATCCATTGGAATAACAAAAATCTCTACAAAAGACTACCTTCCATAATGACAAGGCTACCATCCAACGAAATAACAAAAATTTCGATAATAGACTACCTTCCATAATGACAAGGCTACCATCCAACGAAATAAAAAAAATTTCGACAACAGACTACCTTCCATAATGACAAGGTTACTATCCATTAGAGTATCACAAGTTTGGACAACAAACTACCTTCCATAATTACAAGGGTACCATCCATTAGAATAACAAAAATATTGACAACAGACTACCTTCCATAATGACAAGGTTACCATCCATTGGAATAACAAAAATCTCGAGAAAAGACTACCTTCCATAATGACAAGGCTACCATCTAACGAAATAAAAAAAATTTCGACAATAGACTACCTTCCATAATGACAAGGCTACCATCCATTGGAATAAAAAAAACTCGACAACAAACTACCTTCCATAATGACAAGGTTACCATCCATTAGAGTAACAAAAGTATCGACAACAGACTACCTACCATAATTACAAGGATACCATCCATTGGAATAACAAAAATCTTGAGAACAGACTACCTTCCATAATGACAAGGTTACCATCAATTGGAATAACAAAAAACTCGATAATAGACTACCTTCCATAATGACAAGGCTACCATCCATTGGACTATCAAATATCTCGACAGCAGACTACCTTCCATAATGAAAAGGCTTCCATCCATTGGAGTAACATTATCTCGACAATAGACTAGCTTCCATAATGACAAGGCTACCATCCATTGGAGTAACATAAATCTCAATGAAAGACTACCTTCCATAATGACAAGGCTACCATTAAACGAAATAACAAAAATATCGACAACAGACTACCATCCATAATTACAAGGTTACCATCCATTGGAATAACAAAAATCTCGACAAAAGACTACCTTCCATAATGACAAGGCTACCATCCATTAGAGTATCAAAAGTTTGGACAACAGACTACCTTCCATAATTACAAGTTTACCATCCATTGGAATAACAAAAATCTTGGCAACAGACTACCTTCCATAATGACAAGGTTACCATCCATTGGAATAACAAAAATCTCGACAAAAGACTACCTTCCGTAATGACAAGGCTACCATCCAACGAAATAACAAATTTTTTGACAATAGACTACCTTCCATAATGACAAGGTTACCATCCATCAGAATAAAAAAAAACTCGACAACAAACTACCTTCCATAATGACAAGGTTACCATCCATTGGAGTAACAAAAATATCGACAACAAACTACCTTCCATAATTACAAGGGTACCATCCATTGGAATAACAAAAATCTTGACAACAGACTACCTTCCATAATGTCAAGGTTACCATCCATTGGAATAACAAAAATCTCGACAACAGACTACCTTCCATAATGACAAGGTTACCATCCATTGGAATAAAAAAAAACTCGAGAACATACTACCTTCCATAATGACAAGGTTACCATCCATTAGAGTAACAAAAGTATCGACAACAGACTACCTTCCATAATTACAAGGGTCCCATCCATTGGAATAACACAAATCTTGAGAACAGACTACCTTCCATAATGACAAGGTTACCATAAATTAGAATAACAAAAATCTCGATAATAGACTAACTTCCATAATGACAAGGCTACCATCAGTTGGACTATCAAAAATCTCGACATCAGACTACCTTCCATAATGAAAAGGCTTCCATCCATTGGAGTAACATTATCTCGACAATAGACTAGCTTCCATAATGATAAGGCTACCATCCATTGGAGTAACATAAATCTCAATGAAAGACTACCTTCCATAATGACAAGGCTACCATCCATTGGAATAACAAAAATCTCGACAAAAGACTACCTTCCATAATGACAAGGCTACCATCCAACGAAATAACAAAAATTTCGACAACAGACTACCTTCCATAATGACAATGTTACAGTCCATTGGAATAAAAAAAAACTCGACAACAAACTACCTTCCATATTGACAAGGTTACCATCCATTGGAGTAACAAAAATATCGACAACAAACTACCTTCCATAATTACAAGGGTACCATCCATTGGAATAACAAAAATCTTGACAACAGACTACCTTCCATAATGTCAAGGTTACCATCCATTGGAATAACAAAAATCTCGACAACAGACTACCTTCCATAATGACAAGGTTACCATCCATTGGAATAAAAAAAAACTCGAGAACATACTACCTTCCATAATGACAAGGTTACCATCCATTAGAGTAACAAAAGTATCGACAACAGACTACCTTCCATAATTACAAGGGTCCCATCCATTGGAATAACACAAATCTTGAGAACAGACTACCTTCCATAATGACAAGGTTACCATAAATTAGAATAACAAAAATCTCGATAATAGACTAACTTCCATAATGACAAGGCTACCATCAGTTGGACTATCAAAAATCTCGACATCAGACTACCTTCCATAATGAAAAGGCTTCCATCCATTGGAGTAACATTATCTCGACAATAGACTAGCTTCCATAATGATAAGGCTACCATCCATTGGAGTAACATAAATCTCAATGAAAGACTACCTTCCATAATGACAAGGCTACCATCCATTGGAATAACAAAAATCTCGACAAAAGACTACCTTCCATAATGACAAGGCTACCATCCAACGAAATAACAAAAATTTCGACAACAGACTACCTTCCATAATGACAATGTTACAGTCCATTGGAATAAAAAAAAACTCGACAACAAACTACCTTCCATATTGACAAGGTTACCATCCATTAGAGTATCAAAAGTTTGGACAACAGACTACCTTCCATAATTACAAGGTTACCATCCATTGGAATAACAAAAATCTTGGCAACAGACTACCTTCCATAATGACAAGGTTACCATCCATTGGAATAACAAAAATCTCGACAAAAGACTACCTTCCGTAATGACAAGGCTACCATCCAACGAAATAACAAAATTTTTGACAATAGACTACCTTCCATAATGACAAGGTTACCATCCATCAGAATAAAAAAAAACTCAACAACAAACTACCTTCCATAATGACAAGGTTACCATCCATTGGAGTAACAAAAATATCGACAACAAACTACCTTCCATAATTACAAGGGTACCATCCATTGGAATAACAAAAATCTCGACAACAAACAACCTTCCATAATGACAAGGTTACCATCCACTGGAATAATAAAAATCTCGACAACAGACTACCTTCCATAATGACATGGCTACCATTCATTGGACTATCAAAAATCTCGACAATAGACTACCTTCCATAATGACAAGGCTACCATCCATTGGAGTAACAAAAATCTCGGCAATTGACTAACTTCGATAATTACAAGGCTACCATCCATTGGAGTAACAAATATCTCGACAACAGACTACCTTCCATAATGACAAGGCTACCATCCATTGGACTATCAAAAATCTCAACAACAGACTACCTTCCATAATGACAAGGCTATCATCCATTGGAGTACCAAAAATCTGAACAATAAACTACCTTCCATAATTACAACACTACCATCCATTGGACTAAAAAAAATCTCAACGAAAGACTACCTTCCATAATGACAAGGATACCATCCATTGGAGTAACAAAAATCTCAAAAACAAACTAACTTCCATAATTACAAGGCTACCATCCATTGGAGTAACAAATATCTTGACAAAAGGCTACCTTCCATAATGACAAGGCTACCATCCACTGGAGTAACCAAAATATCGACAACAGACTACCTTCTATAATAACAAGGCTAGCATCCATTGGAGTAACAAAAATCTCGACAACAAACTACCTTCCATAATGAAAAGGATACCATCCATTGGAGTAACAAAAATATCGACAACAAACTACCTTCCATAATGACAAGGTTACCATCCATTAGAGTATCAAAAATTTGGACAACAAACTACCTTCCATAATTACAAGTGTACCATCCATTGGAATAACAAAAATCTCGACAAAAGTCTACCTTCCATAATGACAAGGCTATCATCCAACGAAATAACAAAAATTTCGACAATAGACTACCTTCCATAATAACAAGGCTACCATCCATAGAAATAACAAAAATTTCGACAACAGACTACCTTCCATAATGACAAGGTTACCATCCATTGGAATAAAAAAAACTCGACAACAAACTACCTTCCATAATGACAAGGTTACCATCCATTAGAGTATCAAAAGTTTGGACAACAGACTACCTTCCATAATTACAAGGGTACCATCCATTGGAATAACAAAAATCTTGACAACAGACTACCTTCCATAATGACAAGGTTACCATCCATTGGAATAACAAAAATCTCTACAAAAGACTTCCTTCCATAATGACAAGGCTACCATCCAACGAAATAACAAAAATTTCGACAATAGACTACCTTCCATAATGACAAGGCTACCATCCAACGAAATAAAAAAAATTTCGACAACAGACTACCTTCCATAATGACAAGGTTACCATCCATTGGAATAAAAAAAAACTCGAGAACATACTACCTTCCATAATGACAAGGTTACCATCCATTAGAGTAACAAAAGTATCGACAACAGACTACCTTCCATAATTACAAGGGTACCATCCATTGGAATAACACAAATCTTGAGAACAGACTACCTTCCATAATGACAAGGTTACCATCAATTGGAATAACAAAAATCTCGATAATTGACTACCTTCCATAATGACAAGGCTACCATCCATTGGACTATCAAAAATCTCGACAGGAGACTACCTTCCATAATGAAAAGGCTTCCATCCATTGGAGTAACATTAATCTCGACAATAGACTAGCTTCCATAATGACAAGGCTACCATCCATTGGAGTAACATAAATCTCAATGAAAGACTAATTTCCATAATGAAAAGGATACCATTAAAAGAAATAACAAAAATATCGACAACAGACTAACATCCATAATTACAAGGTTACCATCCATTGGAATAACAAAAATCTCGACAAAAGACTACCTTCCATAATGACAAGGCTACCATCCAACGAAAAAACAAAAATTTCGACAACAGACTACCTTCTATAATGACAAGGTTACAGTCCATTGGAATAAAAAAAAACTTGACAACAAACTACATTCCATAATGACAAGGTTACCATCCATTAGATTATCAAAAGTTTGGACAACAGACTACCTTCCATAATTACAAGTGTACCATCCATTGGAATAACAAAAATCTCGACAAAAGTCTACCTTCCATAATGACAAGGCTACCATCCAACGAAATAAAAAAAAATTCGACAATAGACTACCTTCTATAATGACAAGGCTACCATCCAACGAAATAACAAAAATTTCGACAACAGACTACCTTCCATAATGACAAGGTTACCATCCATTAGAATAAAAAAAAACTCGACAACAAACTACCTTCCATAATTACAAGGTTACCATCCATTAGAGTATCAAAAGTTTGGACAACAGACTACCTTCCATAATTACAAGGGTACCATCCATTGGAATAACAAAAATGTTGACAACAGACTACCTTCCATAATGACAAGGTTACCATCCATTGGAATAACAAAAATCTCTACAAAAGACTACCTTCCATAATGACAAGGCTACCATCCAACGAAATAATAAATTTTTTGACAATAAACTACCTTCCATAATAACAAGGCTACCATCCAACGAAATAAAAAAAATTTCGACAACAGACTACCTTCCATAATGACAAGGTTACCATCCATTAGAGTAACAAAAGTGTCGACAACAGACTAGCTTCCATAATTACATAGGTACCATCCATTGGAATAACAGAAATCTTGAGAACATACTACCTTCCATAATGACAAGGTTACCATCAATTGGAATAACAAAAATCTCGATAATAGACTACCTTCCATAATGACAAGGCTACCATCCATTGGACTATCAAAAATCTCGACAGGAGACTACCTTCCATAATGAAAACGCTTCCATCCATTGGAGTAACATTAATCTCAACAACAGACTAGCTTCCATAATGACAAGGCTACCATCCATTGGAGTAACATAAATCTCAATGAAAGACTAACTTCCATAATGACAAGGCTACAATTAAACGAAATAAGAAAAATATCGACAACAGACTACCATCCATAATTACAAGGTTACCATCCATTGGAATAAAAAAAATCTCGACAAAAGACTACCTTCCATAATGACAAGGCTACCATCCAACGAAATAACAAAAATTTCGACAACAGACTACCTTCCATAATGACAAGGTTACAGTCCATTGGAATAAAAAAAACTCGACAATAAACTACCTTCCATAATGACAAGGTTACCATCCATTAGAGTATCAAAAGTTTGGGCAACATACTACCTTCCATAATTACAAGGGTACCATCCATTGGAATAACAAAAATCTTGACAACAAACTACCTTCCATAATGACAAAGTTACCATCCATTGGAATAACAAAAATCTCGACAAAAGACTACCTTCCATAATGACAAGGTTACCATCCATTGGAATAAAAAAAAACTCGACAACAAACTTCCTTCCATAATGACAAGGTTACCATCCATTAGAGTATCAAAAGTTTGGACAACAGACTACCTTCCATAATTACAAGGGTACCATCCATTGGAATAACAAAAATCTTGACAACAGACTACCTTCCATAATGACAAGGTTACCATCCATTGGAATAACAAAAATCTCTACAAAAGACTACCTTCCATAATGACAAGGCTACCATCCAACGGAATAACAAAAATTTCGACAATAGACTACCTTCCATGATGACAAGGCTACCATCCAACGAAATAAAAAAAATTTCGACAACAGACTACCTTCCATAATGACAAGGTTACAATCCATTGGAATAAAAAAAAACTCGAGAACATACTACCTTCCATAATGACAAGGTTACCATCCATTAGAGTAACAAAAGTATCGACAACAGACTACCTTCCATAATTACAAGGGTACCATCCATTGGAATAACACAAATCTTGAGAACAGACTACCTTCCATAATGACAAGGTTACCATCAATTGGAATAACAAAAATCTCGATAATTGACTATCTTCCATAATGACAAGGCTACCATCCATTGGACTATCAAAAATCTCGACAGGAGACTACCTTCCATAATGAAAAGGCTTCCATCCATTGGAGTAACATTAATCTCGACAATAGACTAGCTTCCATAATGACAAGGCTACCATCCATTGGAGTAACATAAATCTCAATGAAAGACTAACTTCCATAATGAAAAGGCTACCATTAAAAGAAATAACAAAAATATCGACAACAGACTAACATCCATAATTACAAGGTTACCATCCATTGGAATAACAAAAATCTCGACAAAAGACTACCTTCTATAATGACAAGGCTACCATCAAACGAAAAAACAAAAATTTCGACAATAGACTACCTTCCATAATGACAAGGTTACAGTCCATTGGAATAAAAAAAAACTTGACAACAAACTACATTCCATAATGACAAGGTTACCATCCATTAGAGTATCAAAAATTTGGACAACAAACTACCTTCCATAATTACAAGTGTACCATCCATTGGAATAACAAAAATCTCGACAAAAGTCTACCTTCCATAATGACAAGGCTATCATCCAACGAAATAACAAAAATTTCGACAATAGACTACCTTCCATAATAACAAGGCTACCATCCAACGAAATAACAAAAATTTCGACAACAGACTACCTTCCATAATGACAAGGTTACCATCCATTGGAATAAAAAAAACTCGACAACAAACTACCTTCCATAATGACAAGGTTACCATCCATTAGAGTATCAAAAGTTTGGACAACAGACTACCTTCCATAATTACAAGGGTACCATCCATTGGAATAACAAAAATCTTGACAACAGACTACCTTCCATAATGACAAGGTTACCATCCATTGGAATAACAAAAATCTCTACAAAAGACTTCCTTCCATAATGACAAGGCTACCATCCAACGAAATAACAAAAATTTCGACAATAGACTACCTTCCATAATGACAAGGCTACCATCCAACGAAATAAAAAAAATTTCGACAACAGACTACCTTCCATAATGACAAGGTTACCATCCATTGGAATAAAAAAAAACTCGAGAACATACTACCTTCCATAATGACAAGGTTACCATCCATTAGAGTAACAAAAGTATCGACAACAGACTACCTTCCATAATTACAAGGGTACCATCCATTGGAATAACACAAATCTTGAGAACATACTACCTTCCATAATGACAAGGTTACCATCAATTGGAATAACAAAAATCTCGATAATTGACTACCTTCCATAATGACAAGGCTACCATCCATTGGACTATCAAAAATCTCGACAGGAGACTACCTTCCATAATGAAAAGGCTTCCATCCATTGGAGTAACATTAATCTCGACAATAGACTAGCTTCCATAATGACAAGGCTACCATCCATTGGAGTAACATAAATCTCAATGAAAGACTAACTTCCATAATGAAAAGGATACCATTAAAAGAAATAACAAAAATATCGACAACAGACTAACATCCATAATTACAAGGTTACCATCCATTGGAATAACAAAAATCTCGACAAAAGACTACCTTCCATAATGACAAGGCTACCATCCAACGAAAAAACAAAAATTTCGACAACAGACTACCTTCTATAATGACAAGGTTACAGTCCATTGGAATAAAAAAAAACTTGACAACAAACTACATTCCATAATGACAAGGTTACCATCCATTAGATTATCAAAAGTTTGGACAACAGACTACCTTCCATAATTACAAGTGTACCATCCATTGGAATAACAAAAATCTCGACAAAAGTCTACCTTCCATAATGACAAGGCTACCATCCAACGAAATAAAAAAAAATTTCGACAATAGACTACCTTCTATAATGACAAGGCTACCATCCAACGAAATAACAAAAATTTCGACAACAGACTACCTTCCATAATGACAAGGTTACCATCCATTAGAATAAAAAAAAACTCGACAACAAACTACCTTCCATAATTACAAGGTTACCATCCATTAGAGTATCAAAAGTTTGGACAACAGACTACCTTCCATAATTACAAGGGTACCATCCATTGGAATAACAAAAATGTTGACAACAGACTACCTTCCATAATGACAAGGTTACCATCCATTGGAATAACAAAAATCTCTACAAAAGACTACCTTCCATAATGACAAGGCTACCATCCAACGAAATAACAAAAATTTCGATAATAGACTACCTTCCATAATGACAAGGCTACCATCCAACGAAATAAAAAAAATTTCGACAACAGACTACCTTCCATAATGACAAGGTTACTATCCATTAGAGTATCACAAGTTTGGACAACAAACTACCTTCCATAATTACAAGGGTACCATCCATTAGAATAACAAAAATATTGACAACAGACTACCTTCCATAATGACAAGGTTACCATCCATTGGAATAACAAAAATCTCGAGAAAAGACTACCTTCCATAATGACAAGGCTACCATCTAACGAAATAAAAAAAATTTCGACAATAGACTACCTTCCATAATGACAAGGCTACCATCCATTGGAATAAAAAAAACTCGACAACAAACTACCTTCCATAATGACAAGGTTACCATCCATTAGAGTAACAAAAGTATCGACAACAGACTACCTACCATAATTACAAGGATACCATCCATTGGAATAACAAAAATCTTGAGAACAGACTACCTTCCATAATGACAAGGTTACCATCAATTGGAATAACAAAAAACTCGATAATAGACTACCTTCCATAATGACAAGGCTACCATCCATTGGACTATCAAATATCTCGACAGCAGACTACCTTCCATAATGAAAAGGCTTCCATCCATTGGAGTAACATTATCTCGACAATAGACTAGCTTCCATAATGACAAGGCTACCATCCATTGGAGTAACATAAATCTCAATGAAAGACTACCTTCCATAATGACAAGGCTACCATTAAACGAAATAACAAAAATATCGACAACAGACTACCATCCATAATTACAAGGTTACCATCCATTGGAATAACAAAAATCTCGACAAAAGACTACCTTCCATAATGACAAGGCTACCATCCATTAGAGTATCAAAAGTTTGGACAACAGACTACCTTCCATAATTACAAGTTTACCATCCATTGGAATAACAAAAATCTTGGCAACAGACTACCTTCCATAATGACAAGGTTACCATCCATTGGAATAACAAAAATCTCGACAAAAGACTACCTTCCGTAATGACAAGGCTACCATCCAACGAAATAACAAATTTTTTGACAATAGACTACCTTCCATAATGACAAGGTTACCATCCATCAGAATAAAAAAAAACTCGACAACAAACTACCTTCCATAATGACAAGGTTACCATCCATTGGAGTAACAAAAATATCGACAACAAACTACCTTCCATAATTACAAGGGTACCATCCATTGGAATAACAGAAATCTTGACAACAGACTACCTTCCATAATGTCAAGGTTACCATCCATTGGAATAACAAAAATCTCGACAACAGACTACCTTCCATAATGACAAGGTTACCATCCATTGGAATAAAAAAAAACTCGAGAACATACTACCTTCCATAATGACAAGGTTACCATCCATTAGAGTAACAAAAGTATCGACAACAGACTACCTTCCATAATTACAAGGGTCCCATCCATTGGAATAACACAAATCTTGAGAACAGACTACCTTCCATAATGACAAGGTTACCATCAATTGGAATAACAAAAATCTCGATAATTGACTACCTTCCATAATGACAAGGCTACCATCCATTGGACTATCAAAAATCTCGACAGGAGACTACCTTCCATAATGACAAGGCTATCATCCATTGGAGTACCAAAAATCTGAACAATAGACTACCTTCCATAATGACAAGGTTACCATCAATTAGAATAACAAAAATCTCGATAATAGACTAACTTCCATAATGACAAGGCTACCATCAGTTGGACTATCAAAAATCTCGACATCAGACTACCTTCCATAATGAAAAGGCTTCCATCCATTGGAGTAACATTATCTCGACAATAGACTAGCTTCCATAATGATAAGGCTACCATCCATTGGAGTAACATAAATCTCAATGAAAGACTACCTTCCATAATGACAAGGCTACCATCCATTGGAATAACAAAAATCTCGACAAAAGACTACCTTCCATAATGACAAGGCTACCATCCAACGAAATAACAAAAATTTCGACAGCAGACTACCTTCCATAATGACAATGTTACAGTCCATTGGAATAAAAAAAAACTCGACAACAAACTACCTTCCATATTGACAAGGTTACCATCCATTAGAGTATCAAAAGTTTGGACAACAGACTACCTTCCATAATTACAAGGTTACCATCCATTGGAATAACAAAAATCTTGGCAACAGACTACCTTCCATAATGACAAGGTTACCATCCATTGGAATAACAAAAATCTCGACAAAAGACTACCTTCCGTAATGACAAGGCTACCATCCAACGAAATAACAAAATTTTTGACAATAGACTACCTTCCATAATGACAAGGTTACCATCCATCAGAATAAAAAAAAACTCAACAACAAACTACCTTCCATAATGACAAGGTTACCATCCATTGGAGTAACAAAAATATCGACAACAAACTACCTTCCATAATTACAAGGGTACCATCCATTGGAATAACAAAAATCTCGACAACAAACAACCTTCCATAATGACAAGGTTACCATCCACTGGAATAATAAAAATCTCGACAACAGACTACCTTCCATAATGACATGGCTACCATTCATTGGACTATCAAAAATCTCGACAATAGACTACCTTCCATAATGACAAGGCTACCATCCATTGGAGTAACAAAAATCTCGGCAATTGACTAACTTCGATAATTACAAGGCTACCATCCATTGGAGTAACAAATATCTCGACAACAGACTACCTTCCATAATGACAAGGCTACCATCCATTGGACTATCAAAAATCTCAACAACAGACTACCTTCCATAATGACAAGGCTATCATCCATTGGAGTACCAAAAATCTGAACAATAAACTACCTTCCATAATTACAACACTACCATCCATTGGACTAAAAAAAATCTCAACGAAAGACTACCTTCCATAATGACAAGGATACCATCCATTGGAGTAACAAAAATCTCAAAAACAAACTAACTTCCATAATTACAAGGCTACCATCCATTGGAGTAACAAATATCTTGACAAAAGGCTACCTTCCATAATGACAAGGCTACCATCCACTGGAGTAACCAAAATATCGACAACAGACTACCTTCTATAATAACAAGGCTAGCATCCATTGGAGTAACAAAAATCTCGACAACAAACTACCTTCCATAATGAAAAGGATACCATCCATTGGAGTAACAAAAATATCGACAACAAACTACCTTCCATAATGACAATTCTACCATCCATTAGAGTATCAAAAATATTGACAACAAACTAACTTCCATAATGACAAGGATACCATCCATTGGAATAACAAAAATCTCGACTACAAACTACCTTCCATAATGACAATGCTACCATCAAACGAAATAACAAAAATCTCGACAACAGACTACCTTCCATAATTACCAGGTTACCATCCATTGGAATAACAAAATTTTTGACAATAGACTACCTTCCATAATGACAAGGCTACCATCCAACGAAATAACAAATATTTCGACAACAGACTACCTTCCATAATGACAAGGTTACCATAAATTGGTATAAAAAAAACTCGACAACAAACTACCTTCCATACTTTCAAGGTTACCATCCACTGGAGTAACAAAAATATCGACAATAGACTACCTTCCATTATTACAAGGCTACTATCCATTAGAGTAGAAAAAACTCGACAACAAACTACCTTCCATAATGACAAGGTTACCATCCATTGGAATAACAAAAATCTCGATAACAGATTACCTTCCATAATGATAAGGATACCATCCATTGGAATAAAAAAAATCTCGACAACAGACTACTTTCCATAATGACAACGCTACCATCCAACGAAATAACAAAAATTTTGACAACAAACTACCTTCCATAATGACAAGGTTACCATCCATTGGAATAACAAAAAACTCGACAACTGACTACCTTCCATAATAACAAGGTTACCATCCATTGGAGTAACAAAAATCTCGACAACAGACTACCTTCCATAATTACAAGGCTACCATATATTGAAGTAACAAATATCTCGACAAAACACTACCTTCATTAATGACAAGGCTACCATCCATTGGAGTAACCAAAATATCAACAATAGACTACCTTCTATAATGACAAGGCTATCATCCAATGGAGTAACAAAAATCACGACAACAAACTACCTTCCATAATGAAAAGGATACCATCCATTGGAGTAACAAAAATATCGACAACACACTACCTTCCATAATGACAAGGCTACCATCCATTGGAGTATCAAAAATATCGACAAAAAACTACCTTCCATAATGACAAGGATACCTTCCATTAGAGTAACAAAAATCTCAACAACATATTAGCTTCCAGAATGACAAGGCTACCATCCATTGGAGTTATAGAGATTTTGACAACAGACTACCTTCCATAATGAAAAGGCTACCATCCATTGGAGTAACATTAATGTCGACAACAGACTAGCTTCCATAATGACAAGGCTACCATCCATTGGAGTTACATAAATCTCAATGAAATACTACCTTCCATAATGACAACTCTACCATCCATTGGAGTAACATAAATCTCAATGAAAGACTACCTTCCATAATGACAAGTTTACCATCCATTGGAGTAACATAAATCTCAACGAAAGACTACCTTCCATAATGACAAGTCTACCATCCATTGGAGTAACAAAATATCGACAACATACTACATTCCATAATGACAAGGCTACCATCAATTGGAGTAACAAAAATATCGACAATAGACTACCTTCCATAATGACAAGGCTACCATCCATTGGAGTAACAAAAATATTGAGAATAAACTACCATCCATAATTACAAGGCTACCATACATTGGAGTAACAAAAAAATCGACAATAGACTACCTTCCATAATGACAAGGTTACCATCCATCGGAATAAGAAAATTATCGACAACAGACTACCTTCCATAATGACAAGGCTACCATCAAACAAAATAAAATAAATCTCGACAACAGACTACCTTCCATAATGACATGGCTACCATCCATTGGAGTAACAAAAATATTGACAACAAACTACCTTCCATAATTACAAGGCTACCATCCATTGGAGTAACAAAAATCTCGACAAGAGACTACCTTCCATAATGACAAGGTTAGCATCCATTAGAATAAGAAAAATCTCGACAACAGACTACCTTCCATAATGACAAGGTTACCATCCATTGGAATAACAAAAATCCTTACAACACACTACCTTCCATAATGACAAGGTTACCATCCATTGGAATAAATAAAAAATCGACAGCAAACTACCTTCCATAATGACAAGGCTTCCATCCAACGAAATAACAAAAATATCGAAAACAGACTACCTTCAATAATTACAAGGTTACCATCCATTGGAATAACAAAAATCTTGACAACAGACTACCTTCCATAATTACAAGGTTACCATCCATTGGAATAACAAAAATCTCGACAACAGACTACCTTCCATAATGACAAGGCTACCATCCAACGAAATAACAAAAATCTCGATAACAAACTTCCTTCCATAATGACAAGGTTACCATTCATTGGAATAACAAAAAACTCGACAACAGACTACCTTCTATAATGACAAGGTTACAATCCATTGGAGTAACAAAAATATCGACAACAGACAACCTTCCATAATTACAAGGCTACCATCCATTTGAGTAAAAAAAACTCGACAACATACTACCTTCGGTAATGACAAGGTTACCATCCATTGGAATAACAAAAATCTCGACAACAGACTACCTTCCATAATTACAAGGTTACCATCCATTGGAATAACAAAAATCTGGACAACAGACTACCTTCCATAATGACAAGGCTACCATCCAACGAAATAACAAAAATCTCGACAACAGACTACCTTCCATAATTACAAGGTTACCATTCATTGGAATAACAAAAAACTCGACAAGATACTACCTTCCATAATGACAAGGTTACAATCCATTGGAGTAACAAAAATATCGACAACAGACTACCTTCCGTAATGAGAAGGCTACCATCCATTGGAGTAACAAAATTCTAGACAACAGACTACCTTCCGTAATGGCAAGGCTAATATCCATTGGAGTTACAAAAATCTCGACAACACACTATGTTCCATAATGACCAGGCTACCATCCATTGGAGTAACAAGAATATCGACAACAAACTACCTTCCATAATGACAAGGCTACCATCCATTGGACTCTCAAAAATATCGACAACAGACTACCTTCCATAATGACAAGGCTACCATCCATTGGAGTAACAAAAATCTTGACAACTGACTAACTTCTATAATTACAAGGCTACCATCCATTGCAGTAACAAATATCTCGACAACAGACTACCTTCCATAATGACAAGGCTACCATCCATTAGACTATCAAAAATCTCGACAATAGACTACCTTCCATAATGACAAGGCTAGCATCCAGTGGAGTACCAAAAATCTGAACAATAGACTACCTTCAATAATGACAAGGCTACCATCCATTGGAGTAACAAAAATCTCGTAAACAGACTAACTTCCATAATTACAAGGCTACCATCCATTGGAGTAACAAATATCTCGACAAAAGATTACCTTCCATAATGACAAGGCTACCATCCATTGGAGTAACCAAAATATCGACAATAGACTAACTTCTATAATGACAAGGCTAGCATCCATTGGAGTAACAAAAATTTTGACAACAAACTACCTTCCATAATGAAAAGGATACCCTCCATTGGAGTAACAAAAATATCGAGAACAAACTACCTTCCATAATGACAAGGCTACCATCCATTGGAGTATCAAAAATATCGACAACAAAATACCTTCCATAATAACAAGGATACCTTCCATTAGAGTAACAAAAATCTCGACAACATAATAGCTTCCACAATGACAAGGCTACCATCCATTGGAGTAACAAAGATTTCGACAATAGACTACCTTCCATAATGAAAAGGCTACCATCCATTGGAGTAACATTAATGTCGACAGCAGACTAGTTTCCATAATGACAAGGCTACCATCCATTGGAGTAACATAAATCTCAATGAAAGACAACCTTCCATAATGACAACTCTACCATCCATTGGAGTAACATAAATCTCAATGAAAGACTACCTTCCATAATGACAAGTCTACCATCCATTGGAGTAACATAAATCTCAACGAAAGACTACCTTCCATAATGACAAGTCTACCATCCATTGGAGTAACATAAATCTCAACGAAAGACTACCTTCCATAATGACAACTCTACAATCCATTGGAGTAACAAAAATATCGACAACAGACTACCTTACATAATGACAAGGTTACCATCCATTGGAAAATCAAAAACTCGACAATAGACTACCTTCCGTAATGAGAAGGCTACCATCCATTGGAGTAACAAAATTCTCGACAACATACTACCTTCCGTAATGGCAAGGCTACCATCCATTGGAGTTACAAAAATCTCGACAACAGACTACCTTACATAATGATAATGCTACCATCCATTGGATTAAGAAAAATATCAACAACACACTACGTTCCATAATGACCAGGCTACCATCCATTGGAGTAAAAAAATATCGACAATAAACTACCTTCCATAATGATAAGGCTACCATCCATTGGACTCTCAAAAATATCGACAACAGACTACCTTCCATAATGACAAGGCTACCATCCATTGGAGTAACAAAAATCTTGACAACTGACTAACTTCTATAATTACAAGGCTACCATCCATTGCAGTAACAAATATCTCGACGACAGACTACCTTCCATAATGACAAGGCTACCATCCATTAGACTATCAAAAATCTCGACAATAGACTACCTTCCATAATGACAAGGCTAGCATCCAGTGGAGTACCAAAAATCTGAACAATAGACTACCTTCAATAATGACAAGGCTACCATCCATTGGAGTAACAAAAATCTCGAAAACTGACTAACTTCCATAATTACAAGGCTACCATCCAATGGAGTAACAAATATCTCGACAAAAGATTACCTTCCATAATGACAAGGCTACCATCCATTGGAGTAACCAAAATATCGACAATAGACTAACTTCTATAATGACAAGGCTAGCATCCATTGGAGTAACAAAAATCTCGACAACAAACTACCTTCCATAATGAAAAGGATACCCTCCATTGGAGTAACAAAAATATCGAGAACAAACTACCTTCCATAATGACAAGGCTACCATCCATTGGAGTATCAAAAATATCGACAACAAAATACCTTCCATAATAACAAGGATACCTTCCATTAGAGTAACAAAAATCTCGACAACATAATAGCTTCCACAATGACAAGGCTACCATCCATTGGAGTAACAAAGATTTCGACAATAGACTACCTTCCATAATGAAAAGGCTACCATCCATTGGAGTAACATTAATGTCGACAGCAGACTAGTTTCCATAATGACAAGGCTACCATCCATTGGAGTAACATAAATCTTAATGAAAGACAACCTTCCATAATGACAACTCTACCATCCATTGGAGTAACATAAATCTCAATGAAAGACTACCTTCCATAATGACAAGTCTACCATCCATTGGAGTAACATAAATCTCAACGAAAGACTACCTTCCATAATGACAAGTCTACCATCCAATGGAGTAACATAAATCTCAACGAAAGAATACCTTCCATAATGACAACTCTACAATCCATTGGAGTAACAAAAATATCGACAACAGACTACCTTACATAATGACAAGGTTACCATCCATTGGAATAACAAAAACTCGACAATAGACTACCTTCCATAATGAGAAGGCTACCATCCATTGGAGTAACAAAATTCTCGACAACATACTACCTTCCGTAATGGCAAGGCTACCATCCATTGGAGTTACAAAAATCTCGACAACAGACTACCTTACATAATGATAATGCTACCATCCATTGGATTAAGAAAAATATCAACAACACACTACGTTCCATAATGACCAGGCTACCATCCATTGGAGTAAAAAAATATCGACAATAAACTACCTTCCATAATGATAAGGCTACCATCCATTGGACTCTCAAAAATCTCGACAGCAGACTACCTTCCATAATGACAAGGCTACCATCCATTGGAGTAACAAAAATCTTGACAACTGACTAACTTCTATAATTACAAGGCTACCATCCATTGGAGTAACAAATATCTCGACAACAGACTACCTTCCATAATGACAAGGCTACCATCCATTGGACTATCAAAAATCTCGACTACAGACTACCTTTCATAATGACAAGGCTACCATCCAGTGGAAGAACAAAAATCTCAACAACAGACTACCTTCCATAATGAAAAGGTTACCATCCATTGGAATAACAAAAATCTTGACAACATACTACCTTCCATAATGACAAGGTTACCATCCATTGGAATAAATAAAAACTCGACAACAAACTACCTTCCATAATGACAAGGCTACCATCCAACGAAATAACAAAAATATCGACAATAGACTACCTTCCATAATGACAAGGTTACCATCCATTGGAATAACAAAAATCTTGACAATAGACTAACTTCCATAATGATAAGGTTACCATCCAAGGAAATAACAAAAATCTCGACAACACACTACCTTCCATAATGAAAAGGTTACCATTCATTGGAATAACAAAAAACTCGACAACAAACTACCTTACATAATGACAAGGTTACAATCCATTGGAGGAACAAAAATATCGACAACAGACTACCTTCCATAATTACAAGGATACCATCCATTTGAGTAACAAAAACTCGACAACAGACTACCTTCCGTAATGTCAAGGTTACCATCCATTGGAATAACAAAAATCTCGACAACAAACTACCTTTCATAATGACAAGGCTACCATCCAACGAAATAACAAAAATCTCGAGAACAGACTACCCTCCATAATGACAAGGTTAACATTCATTGGAATAACAAAAAACACGACAACAACCTACCTTCCATAATGACAAGGTTACAATCCATTGGAGTAACAAAAATATCGACAACAGACTACCTTCCATAATGACAAGGTTACCATCCATTGGAATAACAAAAACTCGACAACAGACTACCTTCCATAATGAGAAGGATACCATCCATTGGAGTAACAAAATTCTCGACAACAGATTACCTTCCATAATGGCAAGGCTACCATCCATTGGAGTTACAAAAATCTCAACAACAGACTACCTTACATAATGACAATGCTACCATCCATTGGATTAAGAAAAAATCAACAACACGCTACATTCCATAATGACCAGGCTACCATCCATTGGAGTAACAAAAACATCGACAATAAACTACCTTCCATAATGACAAGGCTACCATCCATTGGACTCTCAAAAATCTCGACAGCAGACTACCTTCCATAATGACAAGGCTATCTTCCATTGAAGTACCAAAAATCTGAACAATAGACTACCTTCAATAATGACAAGGCTACCATCCATTTGAGTAACAAAAATCTCGACAAAATAGTACCTTCCATAATGAAAAGGCTACCATCCATTGGAGTAACCAAAATATCGACAATAGACTACCTTCTATAATGACAAGGCTAGCATCCATTGGAGTAACAAAAATCTTGACAACAAACTACCTTCCATAATGAAAAGGATACCATCCATTGGAGTAACAAAAATATCGACAACAAACTACCTTCCATAATGACAAGGCTACCATCTATTGGAGTATCAAAAATATCGACAACAAACTACCTTCCATAATGACAAGGATACCATCCATTGGAATAACAAAAATTTCGACAACAAACTACCTTCCATAATGACAACGCTACCATCAAAAGAAATAACGAAAATCTCGACAACAGACTACCTTCCATAATTACCAGGTTACCATCCATTGTAATAAAAAAATCTCGACAACCGACTACCTTGCATAATGACAAGGCTACCATCCAACGAAATAACAAAAATTTCGACAACAGACTACCTTCCATAATGACAAGGTTACCATCCATTGGAATAAAAAAAACTAGACAACAAACTACCTTCCATAATGACAAGGTTAACATCCATTGGAGTAACAAAAATATCGACAACAGACTACCTTCCATAATTACAACGCTACTATCCATTGGAGTAACAAAAACTCGACAACAAACTACCTTCCATAATGACAAGGTTACCATTCATTGGAATAACAAAAATATCGACAACAGACTACCTTCCATAATGACAATGCTACCGTCCATTGGAGTAACAAAAATATCGACAACAGACTACATTCCATAATGACAAGCCTACCATCCATTGGAGTAACAAAAATATCGACAATAGACTACCTTCCATAATTACAAGGTTACCATTCATTGGAATAACATAAAACTCGACAACATACTACCTTCCATAATGACAAGGATACAATCCATTGGAGTAACAAAAATATCGACAACAGACTACCTTCCGTAATGAGAAGGCTACCATCCATTGGAGTAATAAAATTCTAGACAACAAACTACCTTCCGTAATGGCAAGGCTAACATCCATTGGAGTTACAAAAATCTCGACAACAGACTACCTTACATAATGACAATGCTACCATCCATTGGAGTAACAAAAATATCGACAACACACTACGTTCCATAATGACCAGGCTACCATCCATTGGAGTAACAAGAATATCGACAACAAACTACCTTCCATAATGACAAGGCTACCATCCATTGGACTCTCAAAAATATCGACAACAGACTACCTTCCATAATGACAAGGCTACCATCCATTGGAGTAACAAAAATCTTGACAACTGACTAACTTCTATAATTACAAGGCTACCATCCATTGCAGTAACAAATATCTCGACAACAGACTACCTTCCATAATGACAAGGCTACCATCCATTAGACTATCAAAAATCTCGACAATAGACTACCTTCCATAATGACAAGGCTACCATCCAGTGGAATAACAAAAATCTCAACAACAGACTACCTTCCATAATTACAAGGCTATCATCCATTGGAGTACCAAAAATCTGAACAATAGACTACCTTCAATAATGACAAGGCTACCATCCATTGGAGTAACAAAAATCTCGAAAACATACTAACTTCCATAATTACAAGGCTACCATCCATTGGAGTAACAAATATCTCAACAAAAGATTACCTTCCATAATGACAAGGCTACCATCCATTGGAGTAACCAAAATATCGACAATAGACTAACTTCTATAATGACAAGGCTAGCATCCATTGGAGTAACAAAAATCTCGACAACAAACTACCTTCCATAATGAAAAGGATACCCTCCATTGGAGTAACAAAAATATCGAGAACAAACTACCTTCTATAATGACAAGGCTACCATCCATTGGAGTATCAAAAATATCGACAACAAAATACCTTCCATAATAACAAGGATACCTTCAATTAGTGTAACAAAAATCTCGACAACATAATAGCTTCCACAATGACAAGGCTACCATCCATTGGAGTAACAAAGATTTCGACAATAGACTACCTTCCATAATGAAAAGGCTACCATCCATTGGAGTAACATTAATGTCGACAGCAGACTAGTTTCCATAATGACAAGGCTACCATCCATTGGAGTAACATAAATCTCAATGAAAGACAACCTTCCAAAATGACAAATCTACCATCCATTGGAGTAACATAAATCTCATTGAAAGACTACCTTCCATAATGACAAGTCTACCATCCATTGGAGTAACATAAATCTCAACGAAAGACTACCTTCCATAATGACAAGTCTACCATCCATTGGAGTAACATAAATCTCAACGAAAGACTACCTTCCATAATGACAACCCTACAATCCATTGGAGTAACAAAAATATCGACAACAGACTACCTTACATAATGACAAGGTTACCATCCATTGGAATAACAAAAACTCGACAATAGACTACCTTCCATAATGAGAAGGCTACCATCCATTGGAGTAACAAAATTCTCGACAACATACTACCTTACGTAATGGCAAGGCTACCATCCATTGGAGTTACAAAAATCTCGACAACAGACTACCTTACATAATGATAATGCTACCATCCATTGGATTAAGAAAAATATCAACAACACACTACGTTCCATAATGACCAGGCTACCATCCATTAGAGTAAAAAAATATAGACAATAAACTACCTTCCATAATGATAAGGCTACCATCCATTGGACTCTCAAAAATCTCGACAGCAGACTACCTTCCATAATGACAAGGCTACCATCCATTGGAGTAACAAAAATCTTGACAACTGACTAACTTCTATAATTTCAAGGCTACCATCCATTGGAGTAACAAATATCTCGACAACAGACTACCTTCCATAATGACAAGGCTACCATCCATTGGACTATCAAAAATCTCGACTACAGACTACCTTCCATAATGACAAGGCTACCATCCAGTGGAAGAACAAAAATCTCAACAACAGACTACCTTCCATAATGACAAGGTTACCATCCATTGGAATAACAAAAATCTTGACAACATACTACCTTCCATAATGACAAGGTTACCATCCATTGGAATAAATAAAAACTCGACAACAAACTACCTTCCATAATGACAAGGCTACCATCCAACGAAATAACAAAAATATCGACAACAGACTACCTTCCATAATGACAAGGTTACCATCCATTGGAATAAAAAAAATCTTGACAATAGACTACCTTCCATAATGATAAGGTTACCATCCATTGGAATAACAAAAATCTCGACAACACACTACCTTCCATAATGACAAGGCTACCATCCAAGGAAATAACAAAAATCTCGACAACAAACTACCTTCCATAATGGAAAGGTTACCATTCATTGGAATAACAAAAAACTCGACAACAAACTACCTTACATAATGACAAGGTTACAATCCATTGGAGTAACAAAAATATCGACAACAGACTACCTTCCATAATTACAAGGATACCATCCATTTGAGTAACAAAAACTCGACAACAGACTACCTTCCGTAATGTCAAGGTTACCATCCATTGGAATAACAAAAATCTCGACAACAGACTACCTTCCATAATGACAAGGCTACCATCCAACGAAATAACAAAAATCTCGAGAACAGACTACCTTCCATAATGACAAGGTTACCATTCATTGGAATAACAAAAAACTCGACAACAACCTACCTTCCATAATGACAAGGTTACAATCCATTGGAGTAACAAAAATATCGACAACAGACTACCTTCCATAATGACAAGGTTACCATCCATTGGAATAACAAAAACTCGACAACAGACTACCTTCCATAATGAGAAGGATACCATCCATTGGAGTAACAAAATTCTCGACAACAGATTACCTTCCATAATGGCAAGGCTACCATCCATTGGAGTTACAAAAATCTCAACAACAGACTACCTTACATAATGACAATGCTACCATCCATTAGATTAAGAAAAATATCAACAACACACTACATTCCATAATGACCAGGCTACCATCCATTGGAGTAACAAAAACATCGACAATAAACTACCTTCCATAATGACAAGGCTACCATCCATTGGACTCTCAAAAATCTCGACAGCAGACTACCTTCCATAATGACAAGGCTATCATCCATTGAAGTACCAAAAATATGAACAATAGACTACCTTCAATAATGACAAGGCTACCATCCATTGGAGTAACAAAAATCTCGACAAAAGAGTACCTTCCATAATGAAAAGGCTACCATCCATTGGAGTAACCAAAATATCGACAATAGACTACCTTCTATAATGACAAGGCTAGCATCCATTGGAGTAACAAAAATCTTGACAACAAACTACCTTCCATAATGAAAAGGATACCATCCATTGGAGTAACAAAAATATCGACAACAAACTACCTTCCATAATGACAAGGCTACCATCTATTGAAGTATCAAAAATATCGACAACAAACTACCTTCCATAATGACAAGGATACCATCCATTGGAATAACAAAAATTTCGACAACAGAATACCTTCCATAATGACAACGATACCATCAAAAGAAATAACAAAAATCTCGATAACAGACTACCTTCCATAATTACCAGGTTACCATCCATTGTAATAAAAAAATCTCGACAACCGACTACCTTGCATAATGACAAGGCTACCATCCAACGAAATAACAAAAATTTCGACAACAGACTACCTTCCATAATGACAAGGTTACCATCCATTGGAATAAAAAAAACTAGACAACAAACTACCTTCCATAATGACAAGGTTAACATCCATTGGAGTAACAAAAATATCTACAACAGACTACCTTCCATAATTACAACGCTACTATCCATTGGAGTAACAAAAACTCGACAACAGACTACCTTCCATAATGACAAGGTTACCATTCATTGGAATAACAAAAATATCGACAACAGACTACCTTCCATAATGACAATGCTACCGTCCATTGGAGTAACAAAAATATCGACAACAGACTACATTCCATAATGACAAGCCTACCATCCATTGGAGTAACAAAAATATCGACAATAGACTACCTTCCATAATGACAAGACTACCATCCATTGGAGTAAGAAAAATATTAACAACAAATGATTTTCCATAATTACAAGGCTACCATCCATTGGAGTAACAAAAAACTCGAAAACAGACTACCTTCCATAATGACAAGGTTACCATCCATTGGAATAAAAAAAACTAGACAACAAACTACCTTCCATAATGACAAGGTTAACATCCATTGGAGTAACAAAAATATCGACAATAGACTACCTTCCATAATTACAACGCTACTATCCATTGGAGTAACAAAAACTCGACAATAGACTACCTTCCATAATGACAAGGTTACCATTCATTGGAATAACAAAAATATCGACAACAAACTACCTTCCATAATGACAATGCTACCGTCCATTGGAGTAACAAAAATATCGACAACAGACTACATTCCATAATGACAAGCCTACCATCCATTGGAGTAACAAAAATATCGACAATAGACTACCTTCCATAATGACAAGGCTACCATCCATTGGAGTAAGAAAAATATTAACAACAAACGACTTTCCATAATTACAAGGCTACCATCCATTGGAGTAACAAAAAACTCGACAACAGACTACCTTCCATAATGACAAGGTTACCATCCATTGGAATAAGAAAAATCTCGACAACAGACTACCTTCCATAATGACAAGGCTACCATCAAACAAAATAACAGAAATCTCGACAACAGACTACCTTCCATAATGACAAGGCTACCATCCATTGGAGTAACAAAAATATTGACAACTGACTAACTTCTATAATTACAAGGCTACCATCCATTGGAATAACAAATATATCGACAACAGACTACCTTCCATAATGACAAGGCTACCATCCATAGGACTATCAAAAATCTCGACAACAGACTACCTTCCATAATGACAAGGCTACCATCCAATGGAATAACAAAAATCTCATCAACAGACTACATTCCATAATGACAAGGCTATCATCCATTGGAGTACCAAAAATCTGAACAATAGACAACCTTCCATAATGACAAGGCTACCATCCATTGGAGTAACAAAAATCTCGAAAATAGACTAACTTCCATAATTACAAGGCTACCATCCATTGGAGTAACAAAGATCTCGACAAAAGGCTACCTTCCATAATGACAAGGCTACCATCCATTGGAGTAACCAAAATATCGACAATAGACTACCTTCTATAATGACAAGGCTAGCATCCATTGGAGTAACAAAAATCTCGACAACAAACTACCTTCCATAATGAAAAGGATACCATCCATTGGAGTAACAGAAATATCGACAAAAAACTACCTTCCATAATGACAAGACTACCATCCATGGGAGTATCAAAAATATCGACAGCAAACTACCTTCCATAATGACAAGGATACCATCCATTGGAATAACAAAAATCTCGACAGCAGACTACCTTCCATAATGACAAGGATACCATCCATTGGAGTAAAAAAGATATCAACAACAGACTACCTTCCATAATGACAAGGCTACCATCCATTGGAGTAACAAAAATCTCGACAACAAACTACCTTCCATAATGACAAGGCTACCATCCATTGGACTATCATAAATCTCAACAGCAGACTACCTTCCATAATGACAAGGCTACCATCCATTGGAGTAACAAAAATCTTGACAACTGACTAACTTCCATAATTACAAGGCTACCATCCATTGGAGTAACAAGTATCTCGACAACAGACTACATTCCATAATGACAAGGATACCATCCATTGGAGTAACAAAAATATCGACAATAGACGAGCTTCCATAATGACAAGGCTACCATCCATTGGACTAAGAAAAATATTAACAACAAACTACCTTCCATAATTACAAGGCTACCATCCATTGGAGTAAAAAAAAACTCGACAACAGACTACCTTCCATAATGACAAGGTTACCATCCATTGGAATAAGAAAAATATCGATAGTAGACTACCTTCCATAATGACAAGGCTACCATTAAACGAAATAACAAAAAGCTCGACAACAGACTACCTTCCATAATGACAAGGCTACCATCCATTAGAGTAACAAAAATATTGACAACTGACTAACTTCTATAATTACAAGGCTACCATCCATTGGAGTAACAAATATCTCGACAACAAACTACCTTCCATAATGACAAGGTTACCATTCATTGGAATAACTAAAAACTCGACAACAAACTACCTTCCATAATGACAAGGTTACAATCCATTGGACTAACAAAAATATCGACAACAGACTACCTTCCATAATTACAAGGCTACCATCCATTGGAGTAACAAAAACTCGACAACAGACTACCTTCCATAATGACAAGGTTACCATCCATGGGAATAACAAAAATCTCGACAACATACTACCTTCCATAATGACAAGAATACCATCCAACGAAATAACAAAAATCTCGACAACAGACTACCTTCCATAATGAGAAGGCTACCATCCATTGGAGTAAAAAATTATCGACAACAAACTACCTTCCATAATGACAAGGATACCATCCATTGGAATAACAAAAATCTCGACAACAAACTATTTTCCATAATGACAACGCTACCATCAAAAGAAATAACAAAAATCTCGACAACAAACTACCTTCCATAATTACCAGGTTACCATCCATTGGAATAACAAAAATCTCGACAACAGACTACCTTCCATAATGAGAAGGCTGCCATCCATTAGAGTAACAAAATTATCGACAACAAACTACCTTCCAGAATGACAAGGATACCATTCATTGGAATAACAAAAATCTCGACAACAAACTACTTTCCATAATGACAACGCTACCATCAAAAGAAATAACAAAAATCTCGACAACAAAATACCTTCCCTAATTACCAGGTTACCATCCATTGGAATAACAAAAATCTCGACAAGAGACTACCTTGCATAATGACAAGGCTACCATCCAACGAAATAACAAAAATCTCGACAGCAGACTACCTTTCATAATGATAAGGATACCATCCATTGGAGTAAAAAAGATATCAACAACGGACTACCTTCCATAATGACAAGGCTACCATCCACTGGAGTAACAAAAATCTCGACAACAAACTACCTTTCATAATGACAAGGCTACCATCCATTAGACTATCAAAAATCTCAACAGCAGACTACCTTCCACAATGACAAGGCTACCATCCATTGGAGTAACAAAAATCTTGACAACTGACTAACTTCCATAATTACAAGGCTACCGTCCATTGGAGTAACAAGTATCTCGACAACAGACTACATTCCATATTGACAAGGATACCATCCATTGAAGTAACAAAAATATCGACAATATACTACCTTCCATAATGACAAGGCTACCATCCATTGGAGTAAGAAAAATATTAACAACAAACTACCTTCCATAATTTCAAGGCTACCATCCATTGGAGTAACAAAAAACTCGACAACAGACTACCTTCCATAATGACAAGGTTACCGTCCATTGGAATAAGAAAAATCTCAACAATGGACTACCTTCTATAATGACAAGGCTACCATCGAACGAAATAACAAAAAGCTCGACAACAGACTACCTTCCATAATGACAAGGCTACCGTCCATTGGAGTAACAAAAATATTGACAATTGACTAACTTCTATAATTACAAGGCTACCATCCATTGGAGTAAAAAATATCTCGACAACAGACTACCTTCCATAATGACAAGGCTACCATCCATTGGACTATCAAAAATCTCGACAACAGACTACCTTCCATAATGACAAGGCTACCATCCAGTGGAATATCAAAAATGTCAAAAACAGACTACCTTCCGTAATGACAAGGATATCATCTATTGGAGTACCAAAAATCTGAACAATAGACTACCTTCCATAATGACAAGGCTACCATCCATTGGAGTAAGAAAAATCTCGAAAACATACTAACTTCCATAATTACAAGTCTAACATCCATTGGAGTAACAAATATCTCGAAAAAAGACTACCTTTCATAATGACATGGCTACCATCAGTTTGGAGTAACCAAAATATCGACAATAGACTACCTTCTATAATGACAAGGATACCATCCATTGGAATAACACAAATCTCGACAATAGACTACCTTGCATAATGACAAGGCTAACATCCAACGAAATAACAAAAATTTTGACAACAGACTACCTTCCATAATGACTAGGTTACCATCCATTGGAATACAAAAAACTCGACAACAAACTACCTTCCATAATGTCAAGGTTAACATCCATTGGAGTAACAAAAATATCGACAAGAGACTACCTTCCATAATTACAACGCTACTATCCATTGGAGTAACAAAAACTCGACAACATACTACCTTCCATAATGACAAGGTTACCATTCATTGGAATTACAAAAATATCGACAACAGACTACCTTCCATAATGACAATGCTGCCATCCATTGGAGTAACAAAAATATCGACAACAGACTACATTCCATAATGACAAGGCTACCATCCAGTGGAGTAACAAAAATATCGACAACAGACTACATTCCATAATGACAAGGCTACCGTCCATTGGAGTAACAAAAATATCGACAATAGACTACCTTCCATAATGACAAGGCTACCATCCATTGGAGTAAGAAAAATATTAACAACAAACTACCTTCCATAATTACAAGGCTACCATTCATTGGACTAACAAAAAACTCGACAACAGACTACCTTCAATAATGACAAGGTTACCATCCATTGGAATAAGAAAAATCTCGACAACAGACTACCTTGCATAATGACAAGGCTACCATCCAACGAAATAACAAAAATCTCGACAACAGACTACCTTCCACAATGACAAGGATACCCTTCAATTGGAGTAAAAAAGATATCAACAACAGACTACCTTCCCTAATTAGAGGCTACCATCCATTGGAGTAACAAAAAACTCGACAAGAGACTACCTTCCATAATGACAAGGTTACCATCCATTGGAATAATAAAAATCTCGACAACAGACTACCTTCCATAATGACAAGGCTACCATTAAAGAAAATAACAAAAATATCGACAACAGACTACCTTCTATAATTACTAGGTTACCATCCATTGGAATAACAAAAATCTCGACAACAGACTACCTTCCATAATGACAAGGCTACCATCCCACGAAATAACAAAAATTTCGACAACAGACTACCTTCCATAATGACAAGGTTACTATCCATTGGAATAAAAAAAAACTCGACAACAAACTACCTTCCATAATGACAAGGTTACCATCCATTGGAGTAACAAAAATATCGATAACAGACTACCTTTCATAATTACAAGGTTACCCTCCATTGGAATAACAAAAATCTTGACAACAGACTACCTTCCATAATGACAAGGTTACCATCCATTGGAGTAAGAAAAATATTAAAAACAAACTACCTTCCATAATTACAAGGCTACCATCCATTTGAGTTACAAAAAACTCGACAATAGACTACCTTCAATAATGACAAGGTTACCATCCATTGGAATAAGAAAAATCTCGACAACAGACTACCTTCCATAATGACAAGGCTACCATCAAACGAAATAACAAAAATCTCGACAACAGACTACCTTCCATAATGACAAGGCTACCATCCATTGGAGTAACAAAAATATTGACAACAAACTACCTTCCATAATTAGAGGCTACCATCCATTGGAGTAATAAAAAACTCGACAAGAGACTACCTTCCATAATGACAAGGTTACCATCCATTGGAATAATAAAAATCTCGACAACAGACTACCTTCCATAATGACAAGGCTACCATTAAAGAAAATAACAAAAATATCGACAAAATACTACCTTCCATAATTACAAGGTTACCATCCATTGGAATAACAAAAATCTCGACAACAGACTACCTTCCAAAATGACAAGGTTACCATCCATTGGAATAAAAAAAAACTCGACAACAAACTACCTTCCATAATGACAAGGTTATCATCCATTGGAGTAACAAAAATATCGACAACAGACTACCTTCCATAATTACAAGGTTACCCTACATTGGAATAACAAAAATCTTGACAACAGATTACCTTCCATAATGACAAGGTTACCATCCATTGGAATAACAAAAATATTGACAATAGACTAACTTCCATATTGACAAGGCTACCATCCAACGAAATAAGAAAAATCTCGACAATTGACTACCTTCCATAATGACAAGGTTACCATTCATTGGAATAACAAAAAACTCGACAATACACTACCTTCAATAATGACAAGGTTACAATCCATTGGACTACCAAAAATATCAACAACAGACTACCTTCCATAATTACAAGGCTACCATCCATTGGAGTAACAAAAACTCGACAATAGACTACCTTCCGTAATAACAAGGTTTCCATCCATTGGAATAACAAAAATCTCGACAACATACAACCTTCCATAATGACAAGGCTACCATCCAACGAAATAACAAAAATCTCGACAACAGACTACCTTTCATAATGAGAAGGCTACCATCCATTGGAGTAACAAAATTCTCGACAAAAGACTACCTTCCGTAATGGCAAGGATACCCTTCAATTGGAGTAAAAAAGATATCAACAACAGACTACCTTCCCTAATTAGAGGCTACCATCCATTGGAGTAACAAAAAACTCGACAAGAGACTACCTTCCATAATGACAAGGTTACCATCCATTGGAATAATAAAAATCTCGACAACAGACTACCTTCCATAATGACAAGGCTACCATTAAAGAAAATAACAAAAATATCGACAACAGACTACCTTCTATAATTACTAGGTTACCATCCATTGGAATAACAAAAATCTCGACAACAGACTACCTTCCATAATGACAAGGCTACCATCCCACGAAATAACAAAAATTTCGACAACAGACTACCTTCCATAATGACAAGGTTACTATCCATTGGAATAAAAAAAAACTCGACAACAAACTACCTTCCATAATGACAAGGTTACCATCCATTGGAGTAACAAAAATATCGATAACAGACTACCTTTCATAATTACAAGGTTACCCTCCATTGGAATAACAAAAATCTTGACAACAGACTACCTTCCATAATGACAAGGTTACCATCCATTGGAGTAAGAAAAATATTAAAAACAAACTACCTTCCATAATTACAAGGCTACCATCCATTTGAGTTACAAAAAACTCGACAATAGACTACCTTCAATAATGACAAGGTTACCATCCATTGGAATAAGAAAAATCTCGACAACAGACTACCTTCCATAATGACAAGGCTACCATCAAACGAAATAACAAAAATCTCGACAACAGACTACCTTCCATAATGACAAGGCTACCATCCATTGGAGTAACAAAAATATTGACAACAAACTACCTTCCATAATTAGAGGCTACCATCCATTGGAGTAATAAAAAACTCGACAAGAGACTACCTTCCATAATGACAAGGTTACCATCCATTGGAATAATAAAAATCTCGACAACAGACTACCTTCCATAATGACAAGGCTACCATTAAAGAAAATAACAAAAATATCGACAAAATACTACCTTCCATAATTACAAGGTTACCATCCATTGGAATAACAAAAATCTCGACAACAGACTACCTTCCAAAATGACAAGGTTACCATCCATTGGAATAAAAAAAAACTCGACAACAAACTACCTTCCATAATGACAAGGTTATCATCCATTGGAGTAACAAAAATATCGACAACAGACTACCTTCCATAATTACAAGGTTACCCTACATTGGAATAACAAAAATCTTGACAACAGATTACCTTCCATAATGACAAGGTTACCATCCATTGGAATAACAAAAATATTGACAATAGACTAACTTCCATATTGACAAGGCTACCATCCAACGAAATAAGAAAAATCTCGACAATTGACTACCTTCCATAATGACAAGGTTACCATTCATTGGAATAACAAAAAACTCGACAATACACTACCTTCAATAATGACAAGGTTACAATCCATTGGACTACCAAAAATATCAACAACAGACTACCTTCCATAATTACAAGGCTACCATCCATTGGAGTAACAAAAACTCGACAATAGACTACCTTCCGTAATAACAAGGTTTCCATCCATTGGAATAACAAAAATCTCGACAACATACAACCTTCCATAATGACAAGGCTACCATCCAACGAAATAACAAAAATCTCGACAACAGACTACCTTTCATAATGAGAAGGCTACCATCCATTGGAGTAACAAAATTCTCGACAAAAGACTACCTTCCGTAATGGCAAGGCTACCATCCATTGCAGTAACAAAAATATCGACAACACACTACGTTCCATAATAACAAGGCTACCATCCAGTGGAGTAACAAAAATCTCGAAAACAAACTACATTCCATAATGACAAGGCTACCATCCATTGGAATATCAAAAATCTCGACAACAAACTACCTTCCATAATGACAAGGCTACCATCCAATGAAATAACAAAAATTTCGACAACAGACTACCTTCCATAATGAGAAGGCTACCATCCTTTGGACTATCAAAAATCTCGACAACAGACTACCTTCCATAATGACAAGGCTACCATCCAGTGGAATAACAAAAATCTCAACAATAGACTACCTTCCATAATGACATGGCTATCATCCATTGGAGTACCAAAAATCTGAACAATAGACTATCTTCCATAATGACAATGCTACCATCCATTAGACTAACAAAAATCTAAATGAAAGACTACTTTCCATAATGACAAGGCTACCATCCATTGGAGTAACAAAAATCTCGAAAACAGACTAACTTCCATAATTACAAGGCTACCATCCATTGGAGTAAAAAATATCTCCACAAAAGACTACCTTCCATAATGACAAGGCTACCATCCATTCGAGTAACCAAAATATCGACAACAGACTAGCTTCTATAATGATAAGGCTAGCATCCATTGGAGTAACAAAAATCTCGACAACAAACTACCTTCCAAAATGAAAATGTTACCATCCATTGGAATAACAAAAATCTCAACAACAAACTACCTTCCATAATGACAAGGCTACCATCCAACGAAATAACAAAAATTTCGACAACAAACTACCTTCCATAATGACAAGGATACCATTCATTGGAATAACAAAAAACTCGACAACAGAATACCTTCCATAATGACAAGGTTACAATCCATTGGACTAACAAAAATATTGACAACAGACTACCTTCCATAATTACAAGGCTACCATCCATTGGAGTAACAAAAACTCGACAACAGACTACCTTCCATAATGACAAGGTTACCATTCATTGGAATAACAAAAATATCGACAACAAACTACCTTCCATAATGAAAATGCTACCATCCATTGGAGTAACAAAAATATCGACAACAGACTACCTTCCATAATGACAATGCTACCATCCATTGGAGTAACAAAAATATCGACAACAGACTACCTTCCTTAATGAGAAGGCTACCATCCATTGGAGTAACAAAATTCTCGACAACAAACTACCTTCCGTAATGGCAAGGCTACCATATATTAGAGTAAAAAAAATCTCGACAACATATTACCTTACCTAATGACAAGGCTAACATCCATTGGAGTAACAAAAATATCGACAACACACTACGTTCCATAATGACATGGCTACCATCCAGTGGAGTAACAAAAATCTCGAAAACAAACTACATTCCATAATGACAAGGCTATCATCCATTGGAATATCAAAAATCTCAATAGCAGACTACCTTCCATAATGACAAGGTTACCATCCTTTGGAGTAACAAAAATCTTGACAACTGACTAACTTCTATAATTACAAGGTTACCATTTATTGGACTATCAAAAATCTCGATAACAGACTACCTTCCATAATGACAAGGATACCATCCAGTGGAATAATAAAAATCTCAACAATAGACTACCTTCCATAATGACATGGCTATCATCCATTGGAGTACCAAAAATTTGAACAATAGACTACCTTCCATAATGACAATGCTACCATCCATTGGACTAACAAAAATCTCAATGAAAGACTACTTTCCAAATGACAAGGCTACCATCCATTGCAGTAACAAAAATCTCGAAAACAGACTAACTTCCATAATTACAAGGCTACCATCCATTGGAGTAACAAATATCTCCATAAAAGACTACCTTCCATAATGACAAGGCTACCATCCATTCGAGTAACCAAAATATCGACAACAGACTACCGTCTATAATGACAAGGCTAGCATCCATTGGAGTAACAAAAATCTCGACAACAAACTACCTTCCATAATGAAAATGTTACCATCCATTGGAATAACAGAAATCTCGACAACAAACTACCTTCCATAATAACAAGGCTACCATCCAACGAAATAACAAAAATTTCGACAACAAACTACCTTCCATAATGACAAGGTTACCATTCATTGGAATAACAAAAAACTCGACAACAGACTACCTTCCATAATGACAAGGTTACAATCCATTGGACTAACAAAAATATCGACAACAGACTACCTTCCATAATTACAAGGCTACCATCCATTGGAGTAATAAAAACTCGACAACAGACTACCTTCCATAATGACAACGTTACCATTCGTTGGAATAATAAAAATATCTACAACAGACTACCTTCCATAATGAGAATGCTACCATCTATTGGAGTAACAAAAATATCGACAACAGACTACATTCCATAATGACAAGGCTACCATAGATTGGAGTAACAAAAATATCGATAACAGACTACATTCCATAATGACAAGGCTACCATCCATTGGAGTAACAAAAATATCGACAATAGACTACCTTCCATAATGACAAGGCTACCATCCATTGGAGTAAGAAAAATATTAACAACAAACTACCTTCCATAACTACAAGGCTACCATCCATTGGAGTAACAAAAAAATCGACAACAGACTACCTTCAATAATGACAAGGTTACCATCCATTGGCATAAGAAAAATCTCGACAACAGACTACCTTGCATAATGATAAGGCTACCATCCAACGAAATATCAAAAATCTCGACAGTAGACTAACTTCCATAATGAGAAGGATACCATCCATTGGAGTATAAAATATATCAACAACAGACTACCTTCCATAATGACAAGGCTACCATCCATTGGAGTAACAAAAATCTCGACAACAAACTACCTTCCATAATGACAAGGCTACCATCCATTGGACTAACAAAAATCTCGACAGCAGATCACCTTCCATAATGACAAGGATACCATCCATTGGAATAACAAAAATCTAGACAACAAACTATCTTCCATAATGATAAGGCTACCATCAAACGAAATAACAAAATTCTCGACAACAGACTACCTTCCATAATTACCAGGTTACCATCCATTGGAATAACAAAAATTTCGACAACAAACTACCTTCCATAATGACAAGGCTACCATCTAACGAAATAACAAAAATTTCGAAAACAAACTACCTTCCATAATGACAAGGTTACCATTCATCGGAATAACAAAAAACTCGACAACAAACTACCTTCCATAATGACAAGGTTAAAATCCATTGGACTAACAAATATATCGACAACAGACTACCTTTCATATTTACAAGGCTTCCATCCATTGGAGTAACAAAAAGTCGACAATAGACTACCTTCCATAATGACAAGGTTACCATTCATTGGAATAACAAAAATATCGACAACAGACTACCTTCCATAATGACAATGCTACCATTCATTGGAGTAACAAAAATATCGACAACAGACTACATTCCATAATGACGAGGCTACCATCCATTGGAGTTACAAAAATATCGACAAAAGGCTACATTCCATAATGACAAGGCTACCATCCATTGGAGTAACAAAAACATCGACAATAGACTACCTTCCATAATGACAAGGCTACCATCCATTGGAGTAAGAAAAATATTAACAACAAACTACCTTCCATAATTACAAGGCTACCATCCATTGAAGTAACAAAAAACTCGACAACAGACTACCTTCAATAATGACAAGGTTTCCATCCATTGGAATAAGAAAAATCACGACAACAGACTACCTTGCATAATGACAAGGCTACCATCCAACGAAATAACAAAAATCTCGACAGTAGACTACCTTCCATAATGACAAGGCTACCATAAATTGGAGTAACAAAAATATCGATAACAGACTACATTCCATAATGACAAGGCTACCATCCATTGGAGTAACAAAAATATCGACAATAGACTACCTTCCATAATGACAAGGCTACTATCCATTGGAGTAAGAAAAATATTAACAACAAACTACCTTCCATAACTACAAGGCTACCATCCATTGGAGTAACAAAAAACTCGACAACAGACTACCTTCAATAATGACAAGGTTACCATCCATTGGCATTAGAAAAATCTAGACAACAGACTACCTTGCATAATGACAAGGCTACCATCCAACGAAATATCAAAAATATCGACAGTAGACTACCTTCCATAATGACAAGGATACCATCCATTGGAGTAAAAAAGGTATCAACAACAGACTACCTTCCATAATGACAAGGCTACCATCCATTGGAGTAACAAAAATCTCGACAACAAACTACCTTCCATAATGACAAGGCTGCCATCCATTGGACTATCAAAAATCTCGACAGTAGACCACCTTCCATAATGACAAGGATACCATCCATTGGAATAAAAAAAATCTAGACAACAAACTATCTTCCATAATGATAAGGCTACCATCAAACGAAATAAAAAAATTCTCGACAACAGAGTACCTTCCATAATTACCAGGTTACCATCCATTGGAATAAGAAAAATCTGGACAACAAACTGCCTTCCATAATGACAAGGCTACCATCCAATGAAATAACAAAAATTTCGACAACAGACTACCTTCCATAATGAGAAGGCTACCATCCATTGGAGTAACAAAATTCTCGACAAAAGACTACCTTCCGTAATGGCAAGGCTACCATCCATTAGAGTAAAAAAAATCTCGACAATAGACTACCTTACATAATGACAAGGCTATCATCCATTGCAGTAACAAAAATATCGACAACACACTACGTTCCATAATGACAAGGCTACCATCCAGTGGAGTAACAAAAATCTCGAAAACAAACTACATTCCATAATGACAAGGCTACCATCCATTGGAGTAAAAAATATCTCCACAAAAGACTACCTTCCATAATGACAAGGCTACCATCCATTCGAGTAACCAAAATATCGACAACAGACTAGCTTCTATAATGATAAGGCTAGCATCCATTGGAGTAACAAAAATCTCGACAACAAACTACCTTCCAAAATGAAAATGTTACCATCCATTGGAATAACAAAAATCTCAACAACAAACTACCTTCCATAATGACAAGGCTACCATCCAACGAAATAACAAAAATTTCGACAACAAACTACCTTCCATAATGACAAGGATACCATTCATTGGAATAACAAAAAACTCGACAACAGAATACCTTCCATAATGACAAGGTTACAATCCATTGGACTAACAAAAATATTGACAACAGACTACCTTCCATAATTACAAGGCTACCATCCATTGGAGTAACAAAAACTCGACAACAGACTACCTTCCATAATGACAAGGTTACCATTCATTGGAATAACAAAAATATCGACAACAAACTACCTTCCATAATGAAAATGCTACCATCCATTGGAGTAACAAAAATATCGACAACAGACTACCTTCCATAATGACAATGCTACCATCCATTGGAGTAACAAAAATATCGACAACAGACTACCTTCCTTAATGAGAAGGCTACCATCCATTGGAGTAACAAAATTCTCGACAACAAACTACCTTCCGTAATGGCAAGGCTACCATATATTAGAGTAAAAAAAATCTCGACAACATATTACCTTACCTAATGACAAGGCTAACATCCATTGGAGTAACAAAAATATCGACAACACACTACGTTCCATAATGACATGGCTACCATCCAGTGGAGTAACAAAAATCTCGAAAACAAACTACATTCCATAATGACAAGGCTATCATCCATTGGAATATCAAAAATCTCAATAGCAGACTACCTTCCATAATGACAAGGTTACCATCCTTTGGAGTAACAAAAATCTTGACAACTGACTAACTTCTATAATTACAAGGTTACCATTTATTGGACTATCAAAAATCTCGATAACAGACTACCTTCCATAATGACAAGGATACCATCCAGTGGAATAATAAAAATCTCAACAATAGACTACCTTCCATAATGACATGGCTATCATCCATTGGAGTACCAAAAATTTTAACAATAGACTACCTTCCATAATGACAATGCTACCATCCATTGGACTAACAAAAATCTCAATGAAAGACTACTTTCCAAATGACAAGGCTACCATCCATTGCAGTAACAAAAATCTCGAAAACAGACTAACTTCCATAATTACAAGGCTACCATCCATTGGAGTAACAAATATCTCCATAAAAGACTACCTTCCATAATGACAAGGCTACCATCCATTCGAGTAACCAAAATATCGACAACAGACTACCTTCTATAATGACAAGGCTAGCATCCATTGGAGTAACAAAAATCTCGACAACAAACTACCTTCCATAATGAAAATGTTACCATCCATTGGAATAACAGAAATCTCGACAACAAACTACCTTCCATAATAACAAGGCTACCATCCAACGAAATAACAAAAATTTCGACAACAAACTACCTTCCATAATGACAAGGTTACCATTCATTGGAATAACAAAAAACTCGACAACAGACTACCTTCCATAATGACAAGGTTACAATCCATTGGACTAACAAAAATATCGACAACAGACTACCTTCCATAATTACAAGGCTACCATCCATTGGAGTAACAAAAACTCGACAACAGACTACCTTCCATAATGACAACGTTACCATTCGTTGGAATAATAAAAATATCTACAACAGACTACCTTCCATAATGAGAATGCTACCATCTATTGGAGTAACAAAAATATCGACAACAGACTACATTCCATAATGACAAGGCTACCATAGATTGGAGTAACAAAAATATCGATAACAGACTACATTCCATAATGACAAGGCTACCATCCATTGGAGTAACAAAAATATCGACAATAGACTACCTTCCATAATGACAAGGCTACCATCCATTGGAGTAAGAAAAATATTAACAACAAACTACCTTCCATAACTACAAGGCTACCATCCATTGGAGTAACAAAAAAATCGACAACAGACTACCTTCAATAATGACAAGGTTACCATCCATTGGCATAAGAAAAATCTCGACAACAGACTACCTTGCATAATGATAAGGCTACCATCCAACGAAATATCAAAAATCTAGACAGTAGACTAACTTCCATAATGAGAAGGATACCATCCATTGGAGTATAAAATATATCAACAACAGACTACCTTCCATAATGACAAGGCTACCATCCATTGGAGTAACAAAAATCTCGACAACAAACTACCTTCCATAATGACAAGGCTACCATCCATTGGACTAACAAAAATCTCGACAGCAGACCACCTTCCATAATGACAAGGATACCATCCATTGGAATAACAAAAATCTAGACAACAAACTATCTTCCATAATGATAAGGCTACCATCAAACGAAATAACAAAATTCTCGACAACAGACTACCTTCCATAATTACCAGGTTACCATCCATTGGAATAACAAAAATTTCGACAACAAACTACCTTCCATAATGACAAGGCTACCATCTAACGAAATAACAAAAATTTCGAAAACAAACTACCTTCCATAATGACAAGGTTACCATTCATCGGAATAACAAAAAACTCGACAACAAACTACCTTCCATAATGACAAGGTTAAAATCCATTGGACTAACAAATATATCGACAACAGACTACCTTTCATATTTACAAGGCTTCCATCCATTGGAGTAACAAAAAGTCGACAATAGACTACCTTCCATAATGACAAGGTTACCATTCATTGGAATAACAAAAATATCGACAACAGACTACCTTCCATAATGACAATGCTACCATTCATTGGAGTAACAAAAATATCGACAACAGACTACATTCCATAATGACGAGGCTACCATCCATTGGAGTTACAAAAATATCGACAAAAGGCTACATTCCATAATGACAAGGCTACCATCCATTGGAGTAACAAAAACATCGACAATAGACTACCTTCCATAATGACAAGGCTACCATCCATTGGAGTAAGAAAAATATTAACAACAAACTACCTTCCATAATTACAAGGCTACCATCCATTGAAGTAACAAAAAACTCGACAACAGACTACCTTCAATAATGACAAGGTTTCCATCCATTGGAATAAGAAAAATCACGACAACAGACTACCTTGCATAATGACAAGGCTACCATCCAACGAAATAACAAAAATCTCGACAGTAGACTACCTTCCATAATGACAAGGCTACCATAAATTGGAGTAACAAAAATATCGATAACAGACTACATTCCATAATGACAAGGCTACCATAGATTGGAGTAACAAAAATATCGATAACAGACTACATTCCATAATGACAAGGCTACCATCCATTGGAGTAACAAAAATATCGACAATAGACTACCTTCCATAATGACAAGGCTACCATCCATTGGAGTAAGAAAAATATTAACAACAAACTACCTTCCATAACTACAAGGCTACCATCCATTGGAGTAACAAAAAAATCGACAACAGACTACCTTCAATAATGACAAGGTTACCATCCATTGGCATAAGAAAAATCTCGACAACAGACTACCTTGCATAATGATAAGGCTACCATCCAACGAAATATCAAAAATCTCGACAGTAGACTAACTTCCATAATGAGAAGGATACCATCCATTGGAGTATAAAATATATCAACAACAGACTACCTTCCATAATGACAAGGCTACCATCCATTGGAGTAACAAAAATCTCGACAACAAACTACCTTCCATAATGACAAGGCTACCATCCATTGGACTAACAAAAATCTCGACAGCAGACCACCTTCCATAATGACAAGGATACCATCCATTGGAATAACAAAAATCTAGACAACAAACTATCTTCCATAATGATAAGGCTACCATCAAACGAAATAACAAAATTCTCGACAACAGACTACCTTCCATAATTACCAGGTTACCATCCATTGGAATAACAAAAATTTCGACAACAAACTACCTTCCATAATGACAAGGCTACCATCTAACGAAATAACAAAAATTTCGAAAACAAACTACCTTCCATAATGACAAGGTTACCATTCATCGGAATAACAAAAAACTCGACAACAAACTACCTTCCATAATGACAAGGTTAAAATCCATTGGACTAACAAATATATCGACAACAGACTACCTTTCATATTTACAAGGCTTCCATCCATTGGAGTAACAAAAAGTCGACAATAGACTACCTTCCATAATGACAAGGTTACCATTCATTGGAATAACAAAAATATCGACAACAGACTACCTTCCATAATGACAATGCTACCATTCATTGGAGTAACAAAAATATCGACAACAGACTACATTCCATAATGACGAGGCTACCATCCATTGGAGTTACAAAAATATCGACAAAAGGCTACATTCCATAATGACAAGGCTACCATCCATTGGAGTAACAAAAACATCGACAATAGACTACCTTCCATAATGACAAGGCTACCATCCATTGGAGTAAGAAAAATATTAACAACAAACTACCTTCCATAATTACAAGGCTACCATCCATTGAAGTAACAAAAAACTCGACAACAGACTACCTTCAATAATGACAAGGTTTCCATCCATTGGAATAAGAAAAATCACGACAACAGACTACCTTGCATAATGACAAGGCTACCATCCAACGAAATAACAAAAATCTCGACAGTAGACTACCTTCCATAATGACAAGGCTACCATAAATTGGAGTAACAAAAATATCGATAACAGACTACATTCCATAATGACAAGGCTACCATCCATTGGAGTAACAAAAATATCGACAATAGACTACCTTCCATAATGACAAGGCTACTATCCATTGGAGTAAGAAAAATATTAACAACAAACTACCTTCCATAACTACAAGGCTACCATCCATTGGAGTAACAAAAAACTCGACAACAGACTACCTTCAATAATGACAAGGTTACCATCCATTGGCATTAGAAAAATCTAGACAACAGACTACCTTGCATAATGACAAGGCTACCATCCAACGAAATATCAAAAATATCGACAGTAGACTACCTTCCATAATGACAAGGATACCATCCATTGGAGTAAAAAAGGTATCAACAACAGACTACCTTCCATAATGACAAGGCTACCATCCATTGGAGTAACAAAAATCTCGACAACAAACTACCTTCCATAATGACAAGGCTGCCATCCATTGGACTATCAAAAATCTCGACAGTAGACCACCTTCCATAATGACAAGGATACCATCCATTGGAATAAAAAAAATCTAGACAACAAACTATCTTCCATAATGATAAGGCTACCATCAAACGAAATAAAAAAATTCTCGACAACAGAGTACCTTCCATAATTACCAGGTTACCATCCATTGGAATAAGAAAAATCTGGACAACAAACTGCCTTCCATAATGACAAGGCTACCATCCAATGAAATAACAAAAATTTCGACAACAGACTACCTTCCATAATGAGAAGGCTACCATCCATTGGAGTAACAAAATTCTCGACAAAAGACTACCTTCCGTAATGGCAAGGCTACCATCCATTAGAGTAAAAAAAATCTCGACAATAGACTACCTTACATAATGACAAGGCTATCATCCATTGCAGTAACAAAAATATCGACAACACACTACGTTCCATAATGACAAGGCTACCATCCAGTGGAGTAACAAAAATCTCGAAAACAAACTACATTCCATAATGACAAGGCTACCATCCATTGGAATATCAAAAATCTCGACAGCAGACTACCTTCCATAATGACAAGGCTTTCATCCGTTGGAGTAACAAAAATCTTGATAACTGACTAACTTCCATAATAACAAGGCTACCATCCATTGGACTATCAAAAATCTCGACAACGGACTACCTTCCATAATGACAAGGCTACCATCCAGTGGAATAACAAAAATCTCAACAATAGACTACCTTCCATAATGACATGGCTATCATCCATTGGAGTACCAAAAATCTGAACAACAGACTACCTTCCATAATGACAAGGCTACCATCCATTGGACTAACAAAAATCTAAATGAAAGACTACTTTCCATAATGACAAGGCTACCATCCATTGGAGTAACAAAAATCTCGAAAACAGACTAACTTCCATAATTACAAGGCTACCATCCATTGGAGTAAAAAATATCTCCACAAAAGACTACCTTCCATAATGATAAGGCTAGCATCCATTGGAGTAGCCAAAATATCGACAACAGACTACCTTCTATAATGATAAGGCTAGCATCCATTGGAGTAACAAAAATCTCGACAACAAACTACCTTCCATAATGAAAATGTTACCATCCATTGGAATAACAAAAATCTCAACAACAAACTACCTTCCATAATGACAAGGCTACCATCCAACGAAATAACAAAAATTTCGACAACAAACTACCTTCCATAATGACAAGGATACCATTCATTGGTATAACACAAAACTAGACAACAGAATACCTTCCATAATGACAAGGTTACAATCCATTGGACTAACAAAAATATCGACAACAGACTACCTTCCATAATTACAAGGCTACCATCCATTGGAGTAACAAAAACTCGACAACAGACTACCTTCCATAATGACAAGGTTACCATTCATTGGAATAACAAAAATATCGACAACAGACTACCTTCCATAACGACAATGCTACCATCCATTGGAGTAACAAAAATATCGACTACAAACTACCTTCCATAATGACAATGCTACCATCCATTGGAGTAACAAAAATATCGATAATAGACTACCTTCCATAATGAGAAGGCTACCATCCATTGGAGTAACAAAATTCTCGACAATAGACTACCTTCCGTAATGGCAAGGCTACCATCCATTAGAGTAAAAAAAATCTCGACAACAGACTACCTTACATAATGACAAGGTTATCATCCATTGGAGTAACAAAAATATCGACAACACACTACGTTCCATAATGACAAGGCTACCATCCAGTGGAGTAACAAAAATCTAGAAAACAAACTACATTCCATAATGGCAAGGCTACCATCCATTGGAATATCAAAAATCTCGATAGCAGACTACCTTCCATAATGACAAGGCTACCATCTGTTGGAGTAACAAAAATCTTGACAATTGACTTACTTCCATAATGACAAGGTTACAATCCATTGGACTAACAAAAATATCGACAACAGACTACCTTCCATAATTACAAGGATACCATCCATTGGAGTAACAAAAACTCGACAACAGACTACCTTCCATAATGACAATGCTACCATCCATTGGAGTAACAAAAATATCGACTACAAACTACCTTCCATAATGACAATGCTACCATCCATTGGAGTAACAAAAATATCGACAACAGACTACCTTCCATAATGAGAAGGCTACCATCCATTGGAGTAACAAAATTCTCGACAATAGACTACCTTCCGTAATGGCAAGGCTACCATCCATTAGAGTAAAAAAAATCTTGACAACAAACTACCTTACATAATGACAAGGTTATCATCCATTGGAGTAACAAAAATATCGATAACACACTACGTTCCATAATGACAAGGCTACCATCCAGTGGAGTAACAAAAATCTCGAAAACAAACTACATTCCATAATGACAAGGTTATCATCCATTGGAATATCAAAAATCTCAATAGCAGACTACCTTCCATAATGACAAGGCTACCATCCTTTGGAGTAACAAAAATCTTGACAACTGACTAACTTCCATAATTACAAGGTTACCATTTATTGGACTATCAAAAATCTCGATAACAGACTACCTTCCATAATGACAAGGGTACCATCCAGTGGAATAATAAAAATCTCAACAATAGACTACCTTCCATAATGACATGGCTATCATCCATTGGAGTACCAAAAATTTGAACAATAGACTACCTTCCATAATGACAATGCTACCATCCATTGGACTAACAAAAATCTCAATGAAAGACTACTTTCCATAATGACAAGGCTACCATCCATTGGAGTAACAAAAATCTCGAAAACAGACTAACTTCCATAAATACAAGGCTACCATCCATTGGAGTAACAAATATCTCCACAAAAGACTACCTTCCATAATGACAAGGCTACCATCCATTCGAGTAACCAAAATATCGACAGCAGACTACCTTCTATAATGACAAGGCTAGCATCCATTGGAGTAACAAAAATATCGACAACAGACTACCTTCCATAATGACAAGGCTACCATCCATTGGAATAACAGAAATCTCGACAACAAACTACCTTCCATAATAACAAGGCTACCATCCAACGAAATAACAAAAATTTCGACAACAAACTACCTTCCATAATGACAAGGTTACCATTCATTGGAATAACAAAAAACTCGACAACAGACTACCTTCCATAATGACAATGCTACCATCCATTGGAGTAACAAAAATATCGACTACAAACTACCTTCCATAATGACAATGCTACCATCCATTGGAGTAACAAAAATATCGACAACAGACTACCTTCCATAATGAGAAGGCTACCATCCATTGGAGTAACAAAATTCTCGACAATAGACTACCTTCCGTAATGGCAAGGCTACCATCCATTAGAGTAAAAAAAATCTCGACAACAGACTACCTTACATAATGACAAGGTTATCATCCATTGGAGTAACAAAAATATCGATAACACACTACGTTCCATAATGACAAGGCTACCATCCAGTGGAGTAACAAAAATCTCGAAAACAAACTACATTCCATAATGACAAGGCTATCATCCATTGGAATATCAAAAATCTCAATAGCAGACTACCTTCCATAATGACAAGGCTACCATCCTTTGGAGTAACAAAAATCTTGACAACTGACTAACTTCCATAATTACAAGGTTACCATTTATTGGACTATCAAAAATCTCGATAACAGACTACCTTCCATAATGACAAGGGTACCATCCAGTGGAATAATAAAAATCTCAACAATAGACTACCTTCCATAATGACATGGCTATCATCCATTGGAGTACCAAAAATTTGAACAATAGACTACCTTCCATAATGACAATGCTACCATCCATTGGACTAACAAAAATCTCAATGAAAGACTACTTTCCATAATGACAAGGCTACCATCCATTGGAGTAACAAAAATCTCGAAAACAGACTAACTTCCATAAATACAAGGCTACCATCCATTGGAGTAACAAATATCTCCACAAAAGACTACCTTCCATAATGACAAGGCTACCATCCATTCGAGTAACCAAAATATCGACAGCAGACTACCTTCTATAATGACAAGGCTAGCATCCATTGGAGTAACAAAAATCTCGACAACAGACTACCTTCCATAATGACAAGGCTACCATCCATTGGAATAACAGAAATCTCGACAACAAACTACCTTCCATAATAACAAGGCTACCATCCAACGAAATAACAAAAATTTCGACAACAAACTACCTTCCATAATGACAAGGTTACCATTCATTGGAATAACAAAAAACTCGACAACAGACTACCTTCCATAATGACAAGGTTACAATCCATTGGACTAACAAAAATATCGATAATAGACTACCTTCCATAATTACAAGGCTACCATCCATTGGAGTAACAAAAACTCGACAACAGACTACCTTCCATAATGACAATGTTACCATTCGTTGGAATAATAAAAATATCTACAACAGACTACCTTCCATAATGACAATGCTACCATCTATTGGAGTAACAAAAAAATCTACAACAGACTACATTCCATAATGACAAGGCTACCATACATTAGAGTAACAAAAATATCGATAACAGACTACATTCCATAATGACAAGGCTACCATCCATTGGAGTAACAAAAATATCAACAATAGACTACCTTCCATAATGACAAGGCTACCATCCATTGGAGTAAGAAAAATATTAACAACAAACTACCTTCCATAACTACAAGGCTACCATCCATTGGAGTAACAAAAAACTCGACAACAGACTACCTTCAATAATGACAAGGTTACCATCCATTGGCATAAGAAAAATCTCGACAACAGACTACCTTGCATAATGGTAAGGCTACCATCCAACGAAATATCAAAAATCTCGACAGTAGACTACCTTCCATAATGAGAAGGATACCATCCATTGGAGTATAAAATATATCAACAACAGACTACCTTCCATAATGACAAGGCTACCTTCCATTGGAGTAACAAAAATCTCGACAACAAACTACCTTCCATAATGACAAGGCTACCATCCATTGGACTAACAAAAATCTCGACAGCAGACCACCTTCCATAATGACAAGGATACCATCCATTGGAATAACAAAAATCTAGACAACAAACTATCTTCCATAATGATAAGGCTACCATCAAACGAAATAACAAAATTCTCGACAACAGACTACCTTCCATAATTACCAGGTTACTATCCATTGGAATAACAAAAATCTCGACAACAAACTACCTTCCATAATGATAAGGCTACCATCCAACGAAATAACAAAAATTTCGACAACAAACTACCTTTTATAATGACAAGGTTACCATTCATTGGAATAACAAAAAACTCGACAAAAGACTACGTTCCATAATGACAAGGTTAAAATCCATTGGACTAACAAATATATCGACAACAGATTACCATCCATATTTACAAGGCTTCCATCCATTGGAGTAACAAAAACTCGACAACAGACTACCTTCCATAATGACAAGGTTACCATTCATTGGAATAACAAAAATATCGACAACAGACTACCTTCCATAATGACAATGCTACCATCCATTTGAGTAACAAAAATATCGACAACAGACTACATTCCATAATGACAAGGCTACCATCCATTGGAGTAACAAAAATATCGACAAAAGACTACATTCCATAATGACAAGGCTACCATCCATTGGAGTAAGAAAAATATTAACAACAAACTACCTTCCGTAATTACAAGGCTACCATCCATTGAAGTAACAAAAAACTCGACAACAGACTACCTTCAATAATGACAAGGTTTCCATCCATTGGAATAAGAAAAATCACGACAACAGACTACCTTGCATAATGACAAGGCTACCATCCAACGAAATAACAAAAATCTCGACAGTAGACTACCTTCCATAATGACAAGGCTACCATACATTGGAGTAACAAAAATATCGATAACAGACTACATTCCATAATGACAAGGCTACCATCCATTTGAGTAACAAAAATATCGACAATAGACTACCTTGCATAATGACAAGGCTACCATCCATTGGAGTAAGAAAAATATTAACAACAAACTACCTTCTATAACTACAAGGCTACCATCCATTGGAGTAACAAAAAACTCGACAACAGACTACCTTCAATAATGACAAGGTTACCATCCATTGGCATAAGAAAAATATCGACAACAGACTACCTTTGTTAGAACAAAGTTTGAATCTACTACCCTATATTTAAGTTTTGATGATAACAAAGTGAAAAGATATAGTATTTATAAGTTTCATGTATGAACTATCTGCTGCCTAAAATTATTATGTTCTGACTTGCAGATACTCTGATTGATATAAGCAAGATCACATCTATTCAGCACCAGAACTTGATTTCAGACACCAGCATCAGAAGTTGCCATATCAGAATGTCAAAATCAGATGATCAACTCACATACATGCTGAAGCCTGATGAACAAGACTGCACTCAACACTCTGATAAAGAAACACAACAGTTCATCAGCAGCGAAGCAGAGTCAGAATGAGCCAAGCCAGAACTTGCATTAAGTAAGCAACGGTACTGTGCATTGAAAGCAAATTAATTCCAACAGCCTCATTCCAGACAAGATCTGCTCAATAAGGAAAGCTTGTTATTAGCATTGAATCAAGAATATTGCATCCAACGTTCATCATCTCAGTGCTATATAAACAAGGCTTTGAAGATTGAAATGGCTAATGCTCTCCAAATCTCTACACGCACAAAAGCTAATTATAATCTTCTTTCTCTCAGTTTTGCTAAACCACACACTCTGATATTCTATCATTGTTTAGCAATCTAGTCTCTAAGCTTCAATTTGTGTATACATCACAGTTGTGATAAAGTTTTGTAGAAAACATTCACACACTTAGTTTTATCTCTTTGTAAGAAAGTGTGACCTTGACAAACCGGGTTGTGGTTTGGATCAAGAAGGCTTTAGCAGTTGTTAAAGCAGTCTGTAATATTCAGTTGAATATAGTGGATTAAGACCTCGTTGGAGAGAGGCGAAATTACCTTGACGGGTGGACTGGAGTAGTTTGAGATCAAACGAACCAAGATAAAAATATCTTGTTCATTGCATTAGATTTCAGTTTTACAATTCAACCCCCCCCCCTTCTTGTGTTTTTCACCACTTCAATTGGCATCAGAGCGCCTGGTTCTGAGCTAAAACACTTAACCGTGTCAGTACAAGATCCAGCGTCAGAAAAACACAATGGCAGGAAACAATTCTCACATCAGCAATGACAACAATGAGGACAGAGACAGATTCAGTGGAAAACCTCCAGTATTTGATGGAGAAAACTTTGATTACTGGAAAGACAGAATTGAAAGCTTCTTTCTGGCACATGATGCTGATCTGTGGGATATGGTGACAGATGGATACACGCACCCTGTGAATGCAAGTGGTCAGAAGATTGATAGAAAAACAATGTCTGATCGACAAAAGCGTGACTTCAAGAATCACCACAAGGCCAGAACCATCCTCCTCAGCGCCATCTCCTATACTGAGTATGAAAAGATCTCCAACAGAGACACAGCAAAGAATATTTTTGACTCACTCAGAATGACGCATGAGGGCAACGTTCAGGTCAAAGAAACAAAAGCTCTGGCGCTCATTCAGAAGTATGAGGCGTTCAAAATGGAAGAATCTGAATCCATTGAAACCATGTTCTCTAGATTCCAGATTCTGGTAGCTGGTCTCAAAGTTCTGGACAAAGGATACTCTACTGCTGACCATGTCAAGAAAATCATCAGAAGTTTACCCAAGCAGTGGAGACCTATGGTTACAGCTCTGAAGCTAGCTAAAGATCTCAACAAAATCACTCTGGAGGAACTTATCAGCTCCCTCAGAAGTCATGAGATAGAGCTAGAAGCTGATGAGCCTCAGAAGCAAGGTAAGCCTTTAGCATTAAAATCTAACAGAAAATTTGAGTCTAAAGTTTTGCAGGCAGTTGAAGAAACATCTGATGGATCCTCATCAGAAGAAGACGAACTCTCCCTTCTCTCCAGAAGAGTAAATCAACTGTGGAAGCAAAGACAAAGGAAGTTCAGGAATCCCATAAGATCTGATCAGAACGAGTCTTCTTCCAGATACAGAAGGACAAATTCTTCCTCTGGATACAGAAGATCTGAAGGCTCCTCCAGTAGCAAAAAGCCAAACACCAAAGACATCATCTGCTATGAGTGCAACGAGCAAGGACACTATAAGAGTGACTGCCCAAAGCTTCAGAGGGAAAAGCCCAAAAAGAAGTTTGGAAGAGAGAAGAAGAAAAGTCTCATGGCTACATGGGATGACTCTGACTCGTCTGAAGCTGACTCAGAATCAGATGATGAAAGGGAAAACATAGCTCTCATGGCTAACATTTCAGAAGATAGTGAAGCTTCTGAATCAGACTCAGAATCAGACACTGAAGAGGTATTTCCTAACTTTGCTGTTAACTTTACAAAGGCTGAACTTGTTGAAAGCCTTAATGAGATTTTGGAACGTTATCAGCAAATTAGAGCTAAATTCAGAGACCTGAAAAGGAATCTTGAATCTGACTCTAATAAGACTGAGAGTCTCAAATTGGAAAATTCTGAGCTGAGAAATAAGATTTCAAAATTAGAAAACACTTTACAAAACTCTCAGAAGGAACCAATTTCTGAAACTCCCAGCAACGCTGATGAGATCATCAAGGAGTATGATCACAGTTTCCAGAAGTTCCTAGCTAAAAGCATAGATAGAAGCAGAATGGCTTCAATGATCTATGGAGTTAGCAGAAACGGCAGGAAAGGAATAGGATACCAAGGTAAGGTTCCTACACCAAAGAATGTCATGGACTTAACCATTAAACACACTCCTCTGAATTCACATTTTGTATATGGTCACACACATGATATCAAATACACTAGCAGTAAGCACTCTGTGAAACCAAAATTCAACCAGAGTTTTGGTAAAACTAACAAATCAGGACCCATGAAAATCTGGGTACCTAAGGATAAAATAATACATGTTGCAGATATCTTTAGCAGCAAGTCAGAAACACCAGTCATGGTACCTGGACTCTGGCTGCTCACGACACATGATGGGAAGAAGGCATATGTTCCAAAGCCTGGAACTTAAGCTTGGAGGCCACGTTGGCTTTGGAGGCAATCGGAGGGGAAAGATAATTGGCTCTGGAACTGTAGGTAATGGAAATCTTCCCTCTATTAATAATGTTCTGCTAGTAGATGGATTGATGCATAATCTGTTATCCATAAGTCAATTAAGTGATAACGGTTATGATATAATCTTTAATCAAAAATCATGTAAAGCTGTTAGTCAGAAAGATGGGACTATCCTGTTTAATGGTAAGAGGAAAAACAACATTTACAAAATCAAACTTTCTGAACTAAAGAGTCAGAATGTAAAATGTCTTCTGTCTGTTAACAACGAGCAGTGGATCTGGCACAGAAGATTGGGACATTTTAGTATGAGAAGAATATCTCAGATTAACAAACTCAATCTGGTCAGAAGACTTCCTAATTTGAAGTTCAATTCAGATGCTCTGTGTGAAGCATGTCAGAAAGGCAAATTTGCAAAACCTTCTTTTAAATCCAAAAATGTTGTTTCTACCTCTAAGCCATTAGAACTTCTACACATTGACTTATTTGGACCAGTTAAAACTGCTTCAGTCAGTGGTAAGAAGTATGGGTTACTAATTGTAGATGACTATAGCAGAATGACATGGGTAAAGTTCTTAAGACACAAGGACGAGTCACACTCTGTGTTTGTTACCTTCTGTAACCAAGTTCAGAATGAAAAGGATCTTAGAATCGTTTAAGTCAGAAGTGATCATGGTGGAGAGTTTGAAAACAAAGATTTTGAGTCATTCTTTAATGACAGAGGCATTCTGCATGATTTCTCTTGTCCTAGAACTCCCCAACAAAATGGAGTTGTAGAATGAAAGAACAGAACATTGCAAGAAATGGCCAGAACCATGATCAATGAGACAAACGTTGCTAAGACCTTCTGGGCAGAGGCAATAAACACAGCGTGCTACATTCAGAATAGAATCTCAATAAGACCCATTCTGGAAAAGACTCCATATGAATTGTGGAAGAACAGAAAGCCCAACATTTCATATTTTCATCCATTTGGATGTACTTGCTTTATATTAAATACAAAGAATTATTTGAACAAGTTTGACTCTAAAGCACAGAAGTGTATTATGTTAGGATACTCTGAACGCTCAAGAGGGTACAGAGTATACAATACAGAAACACAGATTGTGGAAGAATCAATCAGTGTTCGTTTTGATGATAAGCTTGACTCTGAAAAGTCAAAGCAGAATGAAGTTTTTGCAGGTATAGAAATTGAATTTGCAGGTTCTGAAGACAAGTCATCAGAAGCTCTCAACACAGACATTCCTTCAACGTCTGAAAGGAGCACTGCTAGCAATCCTACAACAGCTGCTGATCAACCTCATAAGAGATTACCCAGAAGAAGCTTGGATCACCCAGAAGAGACTATCCTAGGAAGAAAGGAAGATCCTATCAGAACAAGAGCAAGCTTAAGAAACTCTGAAGAAACACTCATGGGACTTGTGTCTCTGATTGAACATTCTTCTATTGATGAAGCACTTCTGGATAATGACTGGATTATGGCAATGCAAGAAGAGCTGAATCAATTCACCAGAAACGACGTATGGGATCTCGTTCCCAGACCAAAAGGATTCAACGTCATTGGAACAAGATGGGTGTTTAGAAACAAGCTAAATGAACAAGGTGAAGTCATCAGAAACAAGGCACGACTAGTTGCACAAGGTTATAGTCAGCAAGAAGGGATAGACTATACAGAAACCTTTGCCCCAGTCGCCAGGTTAGAATCTATCAGACTTTTAATTTCATTTGCTGTTAATAGAGGCATCACTCTGTATCAGATGGATGTCAAAAGTGCATTCTTAAATGGTTATATAGAAGAAGAAGTTTATGTACACCAACCCCCAGGTTTTGAAAATATAAAACATCCAGAACATGTTTTCAAACTAAAGAAGTCACTGTATGGTCTGAAACAAGCTCCCAGAGCTTGGTATGAAAGGCTAAGTAACTTTCTGCTGGAAAATGAATTCACCAGAGGGAAGGTGGACACTACTCTATTCTGTAAATCATTTAAGAGTGACATCTTAGTCTGTCAAATTTATGTTGATGATATTATTTATGGTTCTACTAATCCTTCTCTTGGAAGAAAATTTTCTAAGTGTATGCAGGCAGAATTTGAGATGAGCCTCATGGGGGAACTGAAATTCTTTCTAGGAATTCAGATCAATCAAACTCCAGAAGGAACTTACATTCATCAGAGCAAATACATCAGAGATCTTCTGAAGAAATTTGACCTCTCAGAATGTAAGCCATCAAAGATTCCAATGCATCCCACGTGCATTCTGGAAAGAGAAGAGGTGAGCAAAAATGTAGAACAGAAAGTCTACAGAGGTATGATTGGTTCTCTCCTCTGTCTGACTGCTTCAAGACCTGACATATTATTCAGTGTTTGTATCTGTGCTAGATTCCAATCAGATCCTAGAGAATCTCACTTAACAGTTGTAAAGCGAATTTTCAAGTATCTGAAAGGTACTACTAATCTGGGTTTGTTTTATAGAAAATCTAGTGATTACAGCTTAGTAGGCTACTGTGATGCTGATTTTGCTGGAGATAGAGTGGAACGTAAAAGTACTTCTGGAAGCTGCCAGTTTCTGGGAGAAAATCTGATCTCTTGGTCCAACAAAAGGCAATCAACAATTGCCCTGTCAACAGCAGAAGCTGAGTACATAGCAGCAGCAGGATGTAGCACACAAATGCTCTGGATGAAAAGTCAGCTTGAAGACTTCCAGATTTTTGAGAGTAACATTCCTATACTTTGTGATAATACTTCTACTATTTGCTTAAGTAAGAATCCCATTTTACATTCTAGAGCTAAGCATATAGAAATAAAACATCACTTCATTAGGGACTATATTCAGAAAGGTATTTTGAACTTAAAATTTATAGATACAGACCATCAATGGGCTGATATCTTTACTAAACCCCTTTCAAGAGATTTAATTTCATTCTGAAACATCTCAGCATGAAAGTGTGTCCAGAGTGAAAATGTTTTAATTCCATATATTTACCTTCAGAATGTAATTGTTTTACTATGAACTTATGATCAATCTTCTTTCAGAAAGATAGAACATGCAGATTGTATCAGATGCAAGTCTAAAGATCTGAGAGTCTAAGCTCAAAGACAGACGTACTGATCACTACATCAAACAAGTGTCATCCAATCATCAGCATATCTCTGAAGCAGAACGCGTGCACGCTTCTGAGAAGGCAAAGCGCTGATTGGGTGCATTGAGACACATGTCTGGTAACCGTTTTTAAGTATCTTTCTCAAATCCCCCAAAATCAGCAAGCATTTAATGAAAAGTAATCATGCTTTTAAAATGCAATCATGATTTTTCTCTCTCTTAAAAAACATTTATCTTTTCAAAACAGTTTTGAAAACTCTATTTAAGCACATTAATATCTCATTCTCATTCTTTACGTTTTCTCACTAATACTCAAGCATTTTCTGCATATTTCTGTGTTCATCTCTTGCAACCTATTTTCCTCAGTTTATTCTCAAAACCCTTTTAGTGTGAACATGGCAACCTCCAGCAGCGCTTCTGCAGGTCCTCAGAAGAAAGCATCATCTGAGCAACATCAAGTGCCATTCAGAACTCTCCTCACTCCTGTGAAGAATCTTGAAGTGCTTTCTGAATTAATCATTTATTTTGAAAGCTTGAAGGAGAACGATTTTGACCTAACTGAAGAAGTTAGGGCTTAGAAGTGGGAAAGGTATTTCGATAGGTTGGTTGGACCAACATTCCCAATGCTAGTCAAGGAATTCTGGATTCACGCCAACGCTTCAACACATCTATTCACCTCCTTTGTTATGGGGAAGAAGATTGTGATCACTGAGGATCACATTGCAAGGCTAATCGGTTACAGTGGCGGTGGCGTCCGTTGTGTGGACATGGCTGAAAGATGTGCTGATTAAAGATCTGAAGGATCATTATAGAGTGTGGGCTAAGATAATTCTGGGGTGCTTCAACCACAGGAAACCAACCAGTTCTCCTGATTACATAAATGTGGATCAGCAGTTTCTGATCTACTTTATTGATCAGAAGGTAAAGATCAATCTGGCTCACTTCCTGTTCAACCACCTCAGAACAAGTGTGAAGGAAACAAGGGAAGAAGAAAGAACCAAGAGGGATTGGATACCTTTTGGAAGGTTGATATCAGATATTCTGACAGAGAATAGGCTGATTGAGCATCTGATAGAAGCTCAAGAGCCAAGCACTATTGAACCAACAATTGGGAAACCTCTGAACGCAAAGAACTTGAAAAAGATGAAGCTGATAGAGAATATTCAGAAGGAACCCAGAGCTACACCTATTGTTGATATCTCCAGCAGAAGAGTGCCTCTGAGTGACTTTCCGTTATTTTTTGAAATTGAATCCAAACCAGAGGTGATTCTCAGGTACTTGGATGCGTGCAAGGCAGATGGTACAGATCCAAATCTGAATATCAAAGATCTGCATCAACCTCAACCAGAAGTGACTCTGAAGAAGACGAAGAAGAGGAAGGCACCATCAGAAGGATCATCCCAGCAGACACCCAGGAAAAGAGGTAATTCATCTGCTGCTCCTGTTTTAAATTCTTCTACTATTCCAGCATCTATTCCTCCTCAAACCTCTCATAGAATCTCAATCCCCATCCCTACCATAGATGAAACTGTACAAGAAGAGGACCCTTCTGAGGCATTAAAACTCAGAAGACCCAGAACCAAACATCCCAAACAACCAACAATCTCAACAACATCAGCAATTGACCAAGTGCTGTCTCACTTTGATCAACACACCTCTGATCAACCAATCTCTGAACCACAAACTGTTCCTCCTCCACAACCAGAACAACAGCAATCTGTTGAAGAACCAGAACAACAACAACCACTCTCATCAATTCCAGAAGAACCCCTTATCCCTGAACAATCAGAAATTCCGTCTCCCTCTCCCCAACCAGAAATTAATCCACCATCACCTCAAACAGAGTTTCATCACTCTGAAACTCCTTCTCCTCAACCATCTGAACCTCATTCACCTCAACCATCACCTCTGGCAATCCAGCTGCCATGTGGAACAACTGTTATCATGCCCCAGTTACCATCCTCACCAGAATCTACACCACCAAATACTCCCAAAACACCACCCAGTCCAATCATAATCTCTGATACTGATACTCCATCTCCAAAACAAATAGCTGCTCAGAAAACCTCCGAAAACCCCAGCAGGACTTTCATAGACTTAACCAGTCTTGACCGTCTTGCTGATCTGAAACACAAAATTGCCATCCCAAAACCAAAGCAACCAGATGTTGGCTCTAGTATTATGAATTTTGAAACAGGTGTGCTGCAATGGATTGCTTCTTTGAAGCAAGTCGGTCCTGAAATGATTGACCCAGCTGCTTCTGATCAGCTCTGGTCACAATTCAGACTTTGGGTACGTGCTGAAGCCCTGAAGTTGCAGGATATCAACTATGAGCAGGCACAACAAAATTTCAGCAAGCTTCTGAATGAAGTTGGAAGTCAGCTTCCAAAAGAGGACGTGCTCCCTCTGGACAGTGAACCTTGGTCTGAGAAACAGCAAGCTGCAAAGGTGCAATCAGAAGAAGACAAGAACATTCAAGCTGAAGAAAGTCAAGCAGAGGATGTTGCTGAAAGTTCTCAGAAGCCTCCTGCTTCTGATGCTTCTCAAGCTCCCTTGGACAGGCAGACTCTGGAAGAACTAAGGCTGAATGACATGCGTTTGCAGCAGCGGATGGATGAAAGCGATCAGAAGATGAAAGAGAGAATGGATGTGCAGGATAGCAAGATTGACACTGTTGTCAGCATGGTGCACAAGCAGAATGAGACTGCTGAAAAGATCCAAGCCATGCTGGAGAACCTGTTCACACGCTTGCCTCCTCAACCTTAGTCTCTTTTTTCATTCATGACCTTTTTCATGTTTTCCTTGATTTTCTGATGTACCGTTTGAATATGTTTTGTACTATTTTCTTATTTTGATTCTGAACTCTCTCAATATGATTAGTTTTTCTGATCTTAATTGTTTTAGCACATCACCTACATTTTTTAATTGCTGACAAAAAGGGGGAGAACAAGAATGATATTTTAATCAATAACGGCTAACTAGACAGAAATTCTCAAACATTCTAACTCTATTTACTTGAAAATGTTTTTCTGTTTTGCTTAAAGTCTACAGGTACAAGGAAGCTCCTGGACACTCTGAAGACTAGAAGCTTTGAAGCTCTGATCACTATGAAGTTCTGATCCACTCTGATATTCTGATCCAAAGCAAAGCTCTGACAAGAAAAACTCTGAAGCTCTGCTCTGACATAAAGCTTCTGATAAGTCAAAGACTCTGATACTCTGATGTTCAAAGAAAGGCAAAAAGATCTGATCCTGAAGAACACGTGTAATCAAAGGGAAGTAATAAACTCAGGGGGAGTATCTCTCAACTCTGATATCTCTTTACTCCTTATCCTTTTACTTCTTATTCTGATACATATTCCAGATACCTTTTCACGTTATTTTCATTTAAAATATCTAGTTTTTGTCATCATCAAAAAGGGGTAGATTGTTAGAACAAAGTTTGAATCTACTACCCTATATTTAAGTTTTGATGATAACAAAGTGAAAATATATAGTATTTATAAGTTTCATGTATGAACTATCTGCTGCCTAAAATTATTATGTTCTGACTTGCAAATACTCTGATTGATATAAGCAAGATCACATCTATTCAGCATCAGAACTTGATTTCAGACACCAGCATCAGAAGTTGCCATATCAGAATGTCAAAATCAGATGATCAACTCACGTACATGTTGAAGCCTGATGAACAAGACTGCGCTCAACACTCTGATAAAGAAACACAACAGTTCATCAGCAGCGAAGCAGAGTCAGAATGAGCCAAGCCAAAACATGCATTAAGTAAGCAACGGTACTGTGCATTGAAAGCAAATTAATTCCAACGGCCTCATTCCAGACAAGATCTGCTCAATAAGGAAAGCTTGTTATTGGCATTGAATCAAGAATATTGCATCCAACGTTCATCATCTCAGTGCTATATAAACAAGGCTTTGAAGATTGAAATGGCTAATGCTCTCCAAATCTCTACACGCACAAAAGCTAATTATAATCTTCTTTCTCTCAGTTTTGCTAAACCACACACTCTGATATTCTATCATTGTTTAGCAATCTAGTCTCTAAGCTTCAATTTGTGTATACATCACAGTTGTGATAAAGTTTTGTAGAAAACATTCACACACTTAGTTTTATCTCTTTGTAAGAAAGTGTTACCTTGACAAACCGGGTTGTGGTTTGGATCAAGAAGGCTTTAGCAGTTGTTAAAGCAGTCTGTAATATTCAGTTGAATATAGTGGATTAAGACCTCGTTGGAGAGAGGCGAAATCACCTTGACGGGTGGACTGGAGTAGTTTGAGATCAAACGAACCAGGATAAAAATATCTTGTTCATTGCATTAGATTTCAGTTTTACAATTCAACCCCCCCCCCCCCCCCTTCTTGTGTTTTTCACCACTTCAACCTTGCATAATGACAAGGCTACCATCCAACGAAATATCAAAAATATCGACAGTAGACTACCTTCCAAAATGAGAAGGATACCATCCATTGGAGTAAAAAAGATATCAACAACAGACTACCTTCCATAATGACAAGGCTACCATCCATTGGAGTAACAAAAATCTCGACAACAAACTACCTTCCATAATGACAAGGCTGCCATCCATTGGACTATCAAAAATCTCGACAGCAGACCACCTTCCATAATGACAAGGATACCATCCATTGGAATAACAAAAATCTAGACAACAAACTATCTTCCATAATGATAAGGCTACCATCAAACGAAATAAAAAAATTCTCGACACCAGACTACCTTCCATAATTACCAGGTTACCATCCATTGGAATAACAAAAATCTGGACAACAAACTACCTTCCATAATGACAAGGCTACCATCCAACGAAATAACAAAAATTTCGACAACAGACTACCTTCCATAATGAGAAGGCTACCATCCATTGGAGTAGCAAAATTCTCGACAAAAGACTACCTTCCGTAATGGCAAGGCTACCATCCATTAGAGTAAAAAAAATCTCGACAATAGACTACCTTACATAATGACAAGGCTATCATCCATTGCAGTAACAAAAATATCGACAACACACTACGTTCCATAATGACAAGGCTACCATCCAGTGGAGTAACAAAAATCTCGAAAACAAACTATATTCCATAATGACAAGGCTACCATCCATTGGAATATCAAAAATCTTGACAGCAGACTACCTTCCATAATGACAAGGCTTTCATCCGTTGGAGTAACAAAAATCTCGAAAACAGACTAACTTCCATAATTACAAGGCTACCATCCATTGGAGTAAAAAATATCTCCACAAAAGACTACCTTCCATAATGATAAGGCTAGCATCCATTGGAGTAACCAAAATATCGACAACAGACTACCTTCTATAATGATAAGGATAGCATCCATTGGAGTAACAAAAATCTCGACAACAAACTACCTTCCATAATGAAAATGTTACCATCCATTGGAATAACAAAAATCTCAACAACAAACTACCTTCCATAATGACAAGGCTACCATCCAACGAAATAACAAAAATTTCGACAACAAACTACCTTCCATAATGACAAGGATACCATTCATTGGAATAACAAAAAACTCGACAACAGAATACCTTCCATAATGACAAGGTTACAATCCATTGGACTAACAAAAATATCGACAACAGACTACCTTCCATAATTACAAGGCTACCATCCATTGGAGTAACAAAAACTCGACAACAGACTACCTTCTATAATGACAAGGTTACCATTCATTGGAATAACAAAAATATCGACAACAGACTACCTTCCATAATGACAATGCTACCATCCATTGGAGTAACAAATATATCGACAACAGACTACCTTCCATAATGACAATGCTACCATCCATTGGAGTAACAAAAATATCAACAACAGACTACCTTCCTTAATGAGAAGGCTACCATCCATTGGAGTAACAAAATTCTCGACAACAGACTACCTTCCGTAATGGCAAGGCTACCATATATTAGAGTAAAAAAAATCTCGACAACATACTACCTTACCTAATGACAAGGCTAACATCCATTGGAGTAACAAAAATATCTACAACACACTACGTTCCATAATGACAAGGCTACCATCCAGTGGAGTAACAAAAATCTCGAAAACAAACTACATTCCATAATGACAAGGCTATCATCCATTGGAATATCAAAAATCTCGATAGCAGACTACCTTCTATAATGACAAGGCTACCATCCTTTGGAGTAACAAAAATCTTGACAACTGACTACCTTCCATAATGACAAGGCTACCATCCAGTGGAATAATAAAAAACTCGACAACAGACTACCTTCAATAATGACAAAGTTACCATCCATTGGCATAAGAAAAATCTCGACAACAGACTACCTTGCATAATGAAAAGGCTACCATCCAACGAAATATCAAAAATATCGACAGTAGACTACCTTCCATAATGAGAAGGATACCATCCATTGGAGTAAAAAAGATATCAACAACAGACTACCTTCCATAATGACAAGGCTACCATCCATTGGAGTAACAAAAATCTCGACAACAAACTACCTTCCATAATGACAAGGCTACCATCCATTGGACTATCAAAAATCTCGACAGTAGACCACCTTCCATAATGACAAGGATACCATCCATTGGAATAACAAAAATCTAGACAACAAACTATCTTCCATAATGATAAGGCTACCATCAAACGAAATAACAAAATTCTCGACAACAGACTACCTTCCATAATTACCAGGTTACCATCCATTGGAATAACAAAAATCTGGACAACAAACTACCTTCCATAATGACAAGGCTACCATCCAACGAAATAACAAAAATTTCGAAAACAAACTACCTTCCATAATGACAAGGTTACCATTCATTGGAATAACAAAAAACTCGACAACAGACTACCTTCCATAATTACAAGGTTAAAATCCATTGGACTAACAAATATATCGACAACAGACTACCTTCCATATTTACAAGGCTTCCATCCATTAGAGTAACAAAAAGTCGACAATAGACTACCTTCCATAATGACAAGGTTACCATTCATTGGAATAACAAAAATATCGACAACAGACTACCTTCCATAATGACAATGCTACCATTCATTGGAGTAACAAAAATATCGACAACAGAGTACATTCCATAATGACAAGGCTACAATCCATTGGAGTTACAAAAATATCGACAAAAGACTACATTCCATAATGACAAGGCTACCATCCATTGGAGTAACAAAAACATCGACAATAGACTACCTTCCATAATGACAAGGCTACCATCCATTGGAGTAAGAAAAATATTAACAACAAACTACCTTCCATAATTACAAGGCTACCATCCATTGAAGTAATAAAAAACTCGACAACAGACTACCTTCAATAATGACAAGGTTACCATCCATTGGAATAAGAAAAATCTCGACAACAGACTACCTTGCATAATGACAAGGCTACCATCCAACGAAATAACAAAAATCTCGACTGTAGACTACCTTCCATAATGACAAGGATACCATCCATTAGAGTAAAAAAGATATCAACAACAAACTACCTTCCATAATGACAAGGCTACCATCCTTTGGAGTAACAAAAATCTCGACAACAAACTACCTTCCATAATGACAAGGCTACCATCCATTGGACTATCAAAAATCGCGACAGCAGATAACCTTCCATAATGACAAGGCTACCATCCATTGGAGTAACAAGTATCTCGACCACAGACTACATTCCATAATGACAAGGATACCATCCATTGGAGTAACAAAAATGTTGACAATACACTACCTTCCATAATGACAAGGCTACCATCCATTGGAGTAAGAAAAGTATTAATAACAAACTACCTTCCATAATTACAAGGCTACCATCCATTGGAGTAACAAAAATCTCGAAAACAGACTAACTTCCATAATTACTAGGCTACCATCCATTGGAGTAACAAATATCTCGAAAAAATACTACATTCTATAATGACAAGCCTATTATCCATTGGAGTAACCAAAATATCGACAACAGACTACCTTCTATAATGACAAGGCTAGCATACATTGGAGTAAAAAAAAATATCGACAACAAACTACCTTCCATAATGACAAGGCTACCATCCATTGGAGTATCAAAAATATCGACAGCAAACTACCTTCCATAATGATAAGGATACCATCCATTGGAATAACAAAAATCTCGACAACAAACTATCTTCCATAATGATAAGGCTACCATCAAACGAAATAACAAAATTCTCGACAACAGACTACCTTCTATAATTACCAGGTTACAATCCATTGGAATAACAAAAATCTAGACAACAAACTATCTTCCATAATTATAAGGCTACCATCAAACGAAATAAAAAAATTCTCGACAACAGACTACCTTCCATAATTACCAAGTTACCATCCATTGGAATAACAAAAATCTGGACAACAAACTACCTTCCATAATGACAAGGCTACCATCCAACGAAATAACAAAAATTTCGACAACAGACTACCTTCCATAATGAGAAGGGTACCATCCATTGGAGTAGCAAAATTCTCGAAAAAAGACTACCTTCCGTAATGGCAATGCTACCATCCATTAGAGTAAAAAAAATCTCGACAATAGACTACCTTACATAATGACAAGGCTATCATCCATTGCAGTAACAAAAATATCGACAACACACTACGTTCCATAATGACAAGGCTACCATCCAGTGGAGTAACAAAAATCTCGAAAACAAACTACATTCCATAATGACAAGGCTACCATCCATTGGAATATCAAAAATCTCGACAGCAGACTACCTTCCATAATGACAAGGCTTTCATCCGTTGGAGTAACAAAAATCTTGATAACTGACTAACTTCCATAATAACAAGGCTACCATCCATTGGACTATCAAAAATCTCGACAACAGACTACCTTCCATAATGATAAGGCTACCATCCAGTGGAATAACAAAAATCTGAACAATAGACTACCTTCCATAATGACATGGCTATCATCCATTGGAGTACCAAAAATCTGAACAACAGACTACCTTCCATAATGACAAGGCTACCATCCATTGGACTAACAAAAATCTAAATGAAAGACTACTTTCCATAATGACAAGGCTACCATCCATTGGAGTAACAAAAATCTCGAAAACAGACTAACTTCCATAATTACAAGGCTACCATCCATTAGAGTAAAAAATATCTCCACAAAAGACTACCTTCCATAATGATAAGGCTAGCATCCATTGGAGTAACCAAAATATCGACAACAGACTACCTTCTATAATGATAAGGCTAGCATCCATTGGAGTAACAAAAATCTCGACAACAAACTACCTTCCATAATGAAAATGTTACCATCCATTGGAATAACAAAAATCTCAACAACAAACTACCTTCCATAATGACAAGGCTACCATACAACGAAATAACAAAAATTTAGACAACAAACTACCTTCCATAATGACAAGGATACCATTCATTGGAATAACAAAAAACTCGACAACAGAATACCTTCCATAATGACAAGGTTACAATCCATTGGACTAACAAAAATATCGACAACAGACTACCTTCCATAATTACAAGGCTACCATCCATTGGAGTAACAAAAACTCGACAACAGACTACCTTCCATAATGACAAGGTTACCATTCATTGGAATAACAAAAATATCGACAACAGACTACCTTCCATAATGACAATGCTACCATCAATTGGAGTAATAAAAATATCGACAACAGACTACCTTCCATAATGACAATGCTACCATCCATTGGAGTAAGAAAAATATCGACAACAGACTACCTTCCTTAATGAGAAGGCTACCATCCATTGGAGTAACAAAATTCTCGACAACAGACTACCTTCCGTAATGGCAAGGCTACCATATATTAGAGTAAAAAAAATCTCGACAACATACTACCTGACCTAATGACAAGGCTAACATCCATTGGAGTAACAAAAATATCGACAACACACTACGTTCCATAATGACAAGGCTACCATCCAGTGGAGTAACAAAAATCTCGAAAACAAACTACATTCCATAATGACAAGGCTATCATCGATTGGAATATCAAAAATCTCGATAGCAGACTACCTTCCATAATGACAAGGCTACCATCCTTTGGAGTAACAAAAATGTTGACAACTGACTAACTTCCATAATTACAAGGTTACCATCCATTGGACTATCAAAAACCTCGACAACAGACTACCTTCCCTAATGACAAGGCTACCATCCAGTGGAATAATAAAAAACTCGACAACAGACTACCTTCAATAATGACAAGGTTACCATCCATTGGCATAAGAAAAATCTCGACAACAGACTACCTTGCATAATGACAAGGCTACCATCCAACGAAATATCAAAAATATCGACAATAGACTACCTTCCATAATGAGAAGGATACCATCCATTGGAGTAAAAAAGATATCAACAACAGACTACCTTCCATAATGACAAGGCTACCATCCATTGGAGTAACAAAAATCTCGACAACAAACTACCTTCCATAATGACAAGGCTACCATCCATTGGACTATCAAAAATCTCGACAGCAGACCACCTTCCATAATGACAAGGATACCATCCATTGGAATAACAAAAATCTAGACAACAAACTATCTTCCATAATGATAAGGCTACCATCAAACGAAATAACAAAAATCTCGACAACAGACTACCTTCCATAATGACAAGGCTACCATCCAACGAAATAACAAAAATTTCGAAAACAAACTACCTTCCATAATGACAAGGTTACCATTCATTGGAATAACAAAAAACTCGACAACATACTACCTTCCATAATGACAAGGTTAAAATCCATTGGACTAACAAATATATCGACAACATACTACCTTCCATATTTACAAGGCTTCCATCCATTGGAGTAACAAAAAGTCGACAATAGACTACCTTCCATAATGACAAGGTTACCATTCATTGGAATAACAAAAATATCGACAACAGACTACCTTCCATAATGACAATGCTACCATTCATTGGAGTAACAAAAATATCGACAACAGACTACATTCCATAATGACAAGGCTACCATCCATTGGAGTTACAAAAATATCGACAAAAGACTACATTCCATAATGACAAGGCTACCATCCATTGGAGTAACAAAATCATCGACAATAGACTACCTTCCATAATGACAAGGCTACCATCCATTGGAGTAAGAAAAATATTAACAACAAACTACCTTCCATAATTACAAGGCTACCATCCATTGAAGTAACAAAAAACTCGACAACAGACTACCTTCAATAATGACAAGGTTACCATCCATTGGAATAAGAAAAATCTCGACAACAGACTACCTTGCATAATGACAAGGCTACCATCCAACGAAATAACAAAAATCTCGACAGTAGACTACCTTCCATAATGACAAGGATACCATCCATTAGAGTAAAAAAGATATCAACAACAGACTACCTTCCATAATGACAAGGCTACCATCCTTTGGAGTAACAAAAATCTCGACAACAAACTACCTTCCATAATGACAAGGCTACCATCCATTGGACTATCAAAAATCGCGACAGCAGATAACCTTCCATAATGACAAGGCTACCATCCATTGGAGTAACAAGTATCTCGACCACAGACTACATTCCATAATGACAAGGATACCATCCATTGGAGTAACAAAAATGTTGACAATACACTACCTTCCATAATGACAAGGCTACCATCCATTGGAGTAAGAAAAATATTAATAACAAACTACCTTCCATAATTACAAGGCTACCATCCATTTGAGTAACAAAAATCTCGAAAACAGACTAACTTCCATAATTACAAGGCTACCATCCATTGGAGTAACAAATATCTCGAAAAAATACTACCTTCTATAATGACAAGTCTATTATCCATTGGAGTAACCAAAATATCGACAATAGACTACTTTCTATAATGACAAGGCTAGCATACATTGGAGTAAAAAAAAATATCGACAACAAACTACCTTCCATAATGACAAGGCTACCATCCATTGGAGTATCAAAAATATCGACAGCAAACTACCTTCCATAATGATAAGGATACCATCCATTGGAATAACAAAAATCTCGACAACAAACTATCTTCCATAATGATAAGGCTACCATCAAACGAAATAACAAAATTCTCGACAACAGACTACCTTCCATAATTACCAGGTTACAATCCATTGGAATAACAAAAATCTCGACAACAGACTACCTTCCATAATTACAAGGCTACCATCCAAGGAAATAACAAAAATTTCGAAAACAAACTACCTTCCATAATGACAAGGTTACCATTCATTGGAATAACAAAAAACTCGACAACAGACTACCTTCCATAATGACCTGGTTAAAATCCATTGGACTAACAAATATATCGACAACAGACTACCTTCCATATTTACAAGGCTTCCATCCATTGGAGAAACAAAAAGTCGACAATAGACTACCTTCCATAATGACAAGGTTACCATTCATTGGAATAACAAAAATATCGACAACAGACTACCTTCCATAATGACAATGCTACCATTCATTGGAGTAACAAAAATATCGACAACAGACTAAATTCCATAATGACAAGGCTACCATCCATTGGAGTTACAAAAATATCGACAAAAGACTACATTCCATATTGACAAGGCTACCATCCATTGGAGTAACAAAAACATCGACAATAGACTACCTTCCATAATGAAAAGCCTACCATCCATTGGAGTAAGAAAAATATTAACAACAAACTACCTTCCATAATTACAAGGCTACCATCCATTGAAGTAACAAAAAACTCGACAACAGACTACCTTCAATAATGACAAGGTTACCATCCATTGGAATAAGAAAAATCTCGACAACAAACTACCTTGCATAATGACAAGGCTACCATCCAACGAAATAACAAAAATCTCGACAGTAGACTACCTTCCATAATGACAAGGATACCATCCATTAGAGTAAAAAAGATATCAACAACAGACTACCTTCCATAATGACAAGGCTACCATCCTTTTGAGTAACAAAAATCTCGACAACAAAATACCTTCCATAATGACAAGGCTACCATCCATTGGACTATCAAAAATCGCGACAGCAGATAACCTTCCATAATGACAAGGCTACCATCCATTGGAGTAACAAGTATCTCGACCACAGACTACATTCCATAATGACAAGGATACCATCCATTGGAGTAACAAAAATGTTGACAATACACTACCTTCCATAATGACAAGGCTACCATCCATTGGAGTAAGAAAAATATTAATAACAAACTACCTTCCATAATTACAAGGCTACCATCCATTGGAGTAACAAAAATCTCGAAAACAGACTAACTTCCATAATTACAAGGCTACCATCCATTGGAGTAACAAATATCTCGAAAAAATACTACCTTCTATAATGACAAGTCTATTATCCATTGGAGTAACCAAAATATCGACAACAGACTACCTTCTATAATGACAAGGCTAGCATACATTGGAGTAAAAAAAAATATCGACAACAAACTACCTTCCATAATGACGAGGCTTCCATCCATTGGAGTATCAAAAATATCGACAGCAAACTACCTTCCATAATGATAAGGATACCATCCATTGGAATAACAAAAATCTCGACAACAAACTATCTTCCATAATGATAAGGCTACCATCAAACGAAATAACAAAAATCTCGACAACAGACTACCTTCCATAAGTACCAGGTTACAATCCATTGGAATAACAAAAATCTCGACAACAGACTACCTTCCATAATGACAAGGCTACAATCCAACGAAATAACAAAAATCTCGACAACAGACTACCTTCCATAATGAGAAGGTTACCATTCATTGGAATAACAAAAAACTCGACAACAGAATACCTTCCATAATGACAAGGTTACAATCCATTGGACTAACAAAAATATTGACAACAGACTACCTTCCATAATTACAAGGCTACCATCCATTGGAGTAACAAAAACTCGACAACAGACTACCTTCCATAATGACAAGGTTACCATTCATTGGAATAACAAAAATATCGACAACAGACTACCTTCCATAATGACAATGTTTCCATCCATTGGAGTAAAAAAAATATCGACTACAAACTACCTTCCATAATGACAATGCTACCATCCATTGGAGTAGCAAAAATATCGACAACAGACTACCTTCCATAATGAGAAGGCTACCATCCATTGGAGTAACAAAATTCTCGACAATAGACTACCTTCCGTAATTGCAAGGCTACCATCCATTAGAGTAAAAAAAATATCGACAACAGACTACCTTACATAATGACAAGGTTATCATCCATTGGAGTAACAAAAATATCGACAACACACTACGTTCCATAATGACAAGGCTACCATCAAGTGGAGTAACAAAAATCTCGAAAACAAACTACATTCCATAATGACAAGGCTACCATCCATTGGAATATCAAAAATATCGATAGCAGACTACCTTCCATAATGACAAGGCTACCATCTGTTGGAGTAACAAAAATCTTGACAACTGACTACCTTCCATAATGACAAGGTTACAATCCATTGGACTAACAAAAATATCGACAACAGACTACCTTCGATAATTACAAGGATACCATCCATTGGAGTAACAAAAACTCGACAACAGACTACCTTCCATAATGACAATGCTACCATCCATTGGAGTAACAAAAATATCGACTACAAACTACCTTCCATAATGACAATGCTACCATCCATTGGAGTAACAAAAATATTGACAACAGACTACCTTCCATAATGAGAAGGCTACCATCCATTGGAGTAACAAAATTCTCGACAATAGACTACCTTCCGTAATGGCAAGGCAACCATCCATTAGAGTAAAAAAAATCTCGACAACAGACTACCTTACATAATGACAAGGTTATCATCCATTGGAGTAACAAAAATATCGACAACACACTACGTTCCATAATGACAAGGCTACCATCCATTGGAATATCAAAAATCTCGATAGCAGACTACCTTCCATAATGACAAGGCTACCATCTGTTGGAGTAACAAAAATCTTGACAACTGACTTACTTCCATAATTACAAGGTTACCATCCATTGGACTATCAAAAATCTCGACAACAGACTACCTTTTATAATGACAAGGCTACCATCCAGTGGAATAACAAAAATCTCAACAATAGACTACCTTCCATAATGACATGGCTATCATCCATTGGAGTACCAAAAATTTGAACAATAGACTACCTTCCATAATGACAATGCTACCATCCATTGGACTAACAAAAATCTCAACGAAAGACTAATTTCCATAATGACAAGGCTACCATCCATTGGAGTAACAAAAATCTCGAAAATAGACTAACTTCCATAATTACAAGGCTACCATCCATTGGAGTAACAAATATCTCCACAAAAGACTACCTTCCATAATGACAAGGCTACCATCCATTCGAGTAACCAAAATATCGACAACAGACTACCTTCTATAATGACAAGGCTAGCATCAATTGGAGTAACAAAAATCTCAACAACAAACTACCTTCCATAATGAAAATGTTACCATCCATTGGAATAACAGAAATCTCGACAACAAAATACCTTCCATAATAACAAGGCTACCATCGAACGAAATAACAAAAATTTCGACAAGAAACTACTTTCCATAATGACAAGGTTACCATTCATTGGAATAACAAAAAATTCGACAACAAACTACCTTCCATAATGACAAGGTTACAATCCATTGGACTAACTAAAATATCGACAACAGACTACCTTCCATAATTACAAGGCTACCATCCATTGGAGTAACAAAAACTCGACAAAAGACTACCTTCCATAATGACAAGGTTACCATTCATTGGAATAATAAAAATATCTACAACAGACTACCTTCCATAATGAAAATGCTACCATCTATTGGAGTAACAAAAATATCGACAACAGACTACATTCCATAATGACAAGGCTACCATCCATTGGAGTAACAAAAATATCGATAACAAACTACATTCCATAATGACAAGGCTACCATCCATTGGAGTAACAAAAATATCGACAATAGACTACCTTCCATAATGACAAGGCTACCATCCATTGGAGTAAGAAAAATATTAACAACAAACTACCTTCCATAACTACAAGGCTACCATCCATTGGAGTAACAAAAAACTCGACAACAGACTACCTTCAATAATGACAAGGTTACCATCCATTGGCATAAGAAAAATCTTGACAACAGACTACCTTGCATAATGACAAGGCTACCATCCTACGAAATATCAAAAATCTCGACTGTAGACTACCTTCCATAATGAGAAGGATACCATTCATTGGAGTAAAAAAGATATCAACAACAGACTACCTTCCATAATGAGAAGGCTACCATCCATTGGAGTAACAAAAATCTCGACAACAAACTACCTTCCATAATGACAAGGCTACCATCCATTGGACTATCAAAAATCGCGACAGCAGACCACCTTCCATAAAGACAAGGCTTCCATCCATTGGAGTAAGAAAAATCTTGACAATTGACTAACTTCCATAATTACAAGGCTACCATCCATTGGAGTAATAAGTATCTCGACAACAGACTACATTCCATAATGACAAGGATACCATCCATTGGAGTAACAAAAATATCGACAATAGACTACCTTCCATAATGACAAGGCTACCATCCATTGGAGTAAGAAAAATATTAACAACAAACTACCTTGCATAAATACAAGGCTACCATCCATTGGAGCAACAAAAAACTCGAAAACAGACTAACTTCCATAATTACAAGGCTACCATCCATTGGAGTAACAAATATCTCGACAAAATACTACCTTCCATAATGAAATGGCTACCATCCATTGGAGTAACCAAAATATCGACAACAGACTACCTTCTATAATGACAAGGCTAGCATCCATTGGAGTAACAAAAATATCGACAACAAACTACCTTCCATAATGACAAGGTTACCATTCATTGGAATAACAAAAATATCGACAATAGACTACCTTCCATAATGCCAATGCTACCATCCATTGGAGATACAAAAATATCGACAACAGACTACATCCCATAATGACAAGGCTACCATCCATTGGAGTAACAAAAATATCGACAAAATTCTACATTCCATAATGACAAGGCTACCATCCATTGGAGTAACAAAAACATCGACAATAGACTACCTTCCATAATGACAAGGCTACCATCCATTGGAGTAAGAAAAATATAAACAACAAACTACCTTCCATAATTACAAGGCTACCATCCATTGGAGTAACAAAAAACTCGACAAAAGACTACCTTCAATAATGACAAGGTTACCATCCATTGGAATAAGAAAAATCTCGACAACAGACTACCTTGCATAATGACAAGGCTACCATCCAACGAATTAACAAAAATCTCGACAGTAGACTACCTTCCATAATGACATGGATACCATCCATTGGAGTAAAAAAGATATCAACAACAGACTACCTTCCATAATGACAAGGCTACCATCCATTGGAGTAACAAAAATCTCGACAACAAACAACCTTCCATAATGACAAGGCTACAATCCATTGGACTATCAAAAATCGCGACAGCAGACAACCTTTCATAATGACAAGGCTACCATCCATTGGAGTAATAAGTATCTCGACAACAGACTACATTCCATAATGACAAGGATACCATCCATTGGAGTAACAAAAATGTTGACAATAGACTACCTTCCATAATGACAAGGCTACCATCCATTGGAGTAAGAAAAATATTAATAACAAACTACCTTCCATAATTACAAGGCTACCATCCATTGGAGTAACTAAAATCTATAAAACAGACTAACTTCCATAATTACAAGGCTACCAACCATTGGAGTAACAAATATCTCGAAAAAATACTACCTTCTATAATGACAAGTCTATTATCCATTGGAGTAACCAAAATATCGACAACAGACTACCTTCTATAATGACAAGGCTAGCATACATTGGAGTAAAAAAAATATCGACAACAAACTACCTTCCATAATGACAAGGCTTCCATCCATTGGAGTATCAAAAATATCGACAACAAACTACCTTCCATAATGATAAGGATACCATCCATTGGAATAACAAAAATCTCGACAACAGACTACCTTCCATAATGAGAAGGCTACGATCCATTGGAGTAACAAAAATCTCGACAACAAACTACCTTCCATAATGACAAGGCTACCATCCATTGGACTATCAAAAATCGCGACAGCAGACCACCTTCCATAATGACAAGGCTTCCATCCATTGGAGTAAGAAAAATCTTGACAATTGACTAACTTCCATAATTACAAGGCTACCATCCATTGGAGTAATAAGTATCTCGACAACAGACTACATTCCATAATGACAAGGATACCATCCATTGGAGTAACAAAAATATCGACAATAGACTACCTTCCATAATGACAAGGCTACCATCCATTGGAGTAAGAAAAATATTAACAACAAACTACCTTGCATAAATACAAGGCTACCATCCATTGGAGCAACAAAAAACTCGAAAACAGACTAACTTCCATAATTACAAGGCTACCATCCATTGGAGTAACAAATATCTCGACAAAATACTACCCTCCATAATGACATGGCTACCATCCATTGGATTAACCAAAATATCGACAACAGACTACCTTCTATAATGACAAGGCTAGCATCCATTGGAGTAACAAAAATATCGACAACAAACTACCTTCCATAATGACAAGGTTACCATTCATTGGAATAACAAAAATATCGACAATAGACTACCTTCCATAATGCCAATGCTACCATCCATTGGAGTAACAAAAATATCGACAACAGACTACATCCCATAATGACAAGGCTACCATCCATTGGAGTAACAAAAATATCGACAAAATTCTACATTCCATAATGACAAGGCTACCATCCATTGGAGTAACAAAAACATCGACAATAGACTACCTTCCATAATGACAAGGCTACCATCCATTGGAGTAAGAAAAATATAAACAACAAACTACCTTCCATAATTACAAGGCTACCATCCATTGGAGTAACAAAAAACTCGACAAAAGACTACCTTCAATAATGACAAGGTTACCATCCATTGGAATAAGAAAAATCTCGACAACAGACTACCTTGCATAATGACAAGGCTACCATCCAACGAATTAACAAAAATCTCGACAGTAGACTACCTTCCATAATGACAAGGATACCATCCATTGGAGTAAAAAAGATATCAACAACAGACTACCTTCCATAATGACAAGGCTACCATCCATTGGAGTAACAAAAATCTCGACAACAAACAACCTTCCATAATGACAAGGCTACAATCCATTGGACTATCAAAAATCGCGACAGCAGACAACCTTTCATAATGACAAGGCTACCATCCATTGGAGTAATAAGTATCTCGACAACAGACTACATTCCATAATGACAAGGATACCATCCATTGGAGTAACAAAAATGTTGACAATAGACTACCTTCCATAATGACAAGGCTACCATCCATTGGAGTAAGAAAAATATTAATAACAAACTACCTTCCATAATTACAAGGCTACCATCCATTGGAGTAACAAAAATCTCGAAAACAGACTAACTTCCATAATTACAAGGCTACCAACCATTGGAGTAACAAATATCTCGAAAAAATACTACCTTCTATAATGACAAGTCTATTATCCATTGGAGTAACCAAAATATCGACAACAGACTACCTTCTATAATGACAAGGCTAGCATACATTGGAGTAAAAAAAATATCGACAACAAACTACCTTCCATAATGACAAGGCTTCCATCCATTTGAGTATCAAAAATATCGACAACAAACTACCTTCCATAATGATAAGGATACCATCCATTGGAATAACAAAAATCTCGACAACAGACTACCTTCCATAATGAAAAGGCTACCATCCAACGAAATAACAAAAATCTCGACAACAGACTACCTTCCATAATGAGAAGGTTACCATTCATTGGAATAACAAAAAACTCGACAACAGAATACCTTCCATAATGACAAGGTTACAATCCATTGGAATAACAAAAATATCGAAAACAGACTACCTTCCATAATTACAAGGCTACCATCCATTGGAGTAACAAAAACTCGACAACAGACTACCTTCCATAATGACAATGCTACCATCCATTGGAGTAACAAAAATATCGACTACAAACTACCTTCCATAATGACAATGCTACCATCCATTGGAGTAACAAAAATATCGACAACAGACTAACTTCCATAATGAGAAGGCTACCATCCATTGGAGTAACAAAATTCTCGACAATAGACTACCTTCCGTAATGGCAAGGCTACCATCCATTAGAGTAAAAAAAATCTCGACAACAGACTACCTTACATAATGACAAGGTTATCATCCATTGGAGTAACAAAAATATCGACAACACACTACATTCCATAATGACAAGGCTACCATCCAGTGGAGTGACAAAAATCTCGAAAACAAACTACATTCCATAATGACAAGGCTACCATCCATTGGAATATCAAAAATCTCGATAGCAGACTACCTTCCATAATGACAAGGCTACCATCTGTTGGAGTAACAAAAATCTTGACAACTGACTTACTTCCATAATTTCAAGGTTACCATCCATTGGACTATCAAAAATCTCGACAACAGACTACCTTCCATAATGACAAGGCTACCATCCAGTGGAATAACAAAAATCTCAACAATAGACTACCTTCCTTAATGACATGGCTATCATCCATGGAGTACCAAAAATTTGAACAATAGACTACCTTCCATAATGACAATGCTACCATCCATTGGACTAACAAAAATCTCAATGAAAGACTACTTTCCATAATGACAAGGCTACCATCCATTGGAGTAACAAATATCTCCACAAAAGACTACCTTCCATAATGACAAGGCTACCATCCAGTCGAGTAACCAAAATATCGACAACAGACTACCTTCTATAATGACAAGGCTAGCATCAATTGGAGTAATAAAAATATCAACAACAAACTACCTTCCATAATGAAAATGTTACCATCCATTGGAATAACAGAAATCTCGACAACAAACTACCTTCCATAATAACAAGGCTACCATCCAACGAAATAACAAAAATTTCGACAACAAACTACTTTCCATAATGACAAGGTTACCATTCATTGGAATAACAAAAAACTCGACAACAAACTACCTTCCATAATGACAAGGTTACAATCCATTGGACTAACAAAAATATCGACAACAGACTACCTTCCATAATTACAAGGCTACCATCCATTGGAGTAACAAAAACTCGACAAAAGACTACCTTCCATAATGACAAGGTTACCATTCATTGGAATAATAAAAATATCTACAACAGACTACCTTCCATAATGACAATGATACCATCTATTGGAGTAACAAAAATATCGACAACAGACTACATTCCATAATGACAAGGCTACCATCCATTGGAGTAACAAAAATATCGATAACAGACTACATTCCATAATGACAAGGCTACCATCCATTGGAGTAACAAAAATATCTACAATAAACTACCTCCCATAATGACAAGGCTACCATCCATTGGAGTAAAAAAAAACTCGACAACAAACTACCTTCAATAATGACAAGGTTACCATCCATTGGCATAAGAAAAATCTTGACGACAGACTACCTTGCATAATGACAAGGCTACCATCCAACGAAATATCAAAAATCTCGACAGTAGACTACCTTCCATAATGAGAAGGATACCATCCATTGGAGTAAATAAGATATCAACAACAGACTACCTTCCATAATGAGAAGGCTACCATCCATTGGAGTAACAAAAATCTCGACAACAAACTACCTTCCATAATGACAAGGCTACCATCCATTGGACTATCAAAAATCTCGACAGCAGACCACCTTCCATAATGACAAGGCTTCCATCCATTGGAGTAAGAAAAATCTTGACAACTGACTAACTTCCATAATTACAAGGCTACCATCCATTGGAGTAACAAGTATCTCGACAACAAACTACATTCCATAATGACAAGAATACCATCCATTGGAGTAACAAAAATATCGACAATAGACTACCTTCCATAATGACAAGGCTACCATCCACTGGAGTAAGAAAAATATTAACAACAAACTACCTTCCATAATTACAAGGCTACCATCCATTGGAGTAACAAAAAACTCGAAAACAGACTAACTTCCATAATTACAAGGCTACCATCCATTGGAGTAACAAATATCTCGACAAAATACTACCTTCCGTAATGACATGGCTACCATCCATTGGAGTAACCAAAATATCGACAACAGACTACCTTCTATAATGACAAGGCTAGCATCCATTGGAGTAACAAAAATATCGACAACAAACTACCTTCCATAATGACAAGGTTACCATTCATTGGAATAACAAAAATATCGACAATAGACTACCTTCCATAATGCCAATGCTACCATCCATTGGAGTAACAAAAATATCGACAACAAACTACATTCCATAATGACAAGGCTACCATCCATTGGAGTAACAAAAATATCGACAAAAGACTACATTCCATAATGACAAGGCTACCATCCATTGGAGTAACAAAAACATCGACAATAGACTACCTTCCATAATGACAAGGCTACCATCCATTGGAGTAAGAAAAATATAAACAACAAACTACCTTCCATAATTACAAGGCTACCATCCATTGGAGTAACAAAAAACTCGACAACAGACTACCTTCAATAATGACAAGGTTACCATCCATTGGAATAAGAAAAATCTCGACAACATACTACCTTGCATAATGACAAGGCTACCATCCAACGAAATAAAAAAAATCTCGACAGTAGAGTACCTTCCATAATGACAAGGCTACCATCCATTAGAGTAACAAAAATCTCGACAACAAACAACCTTCCATAATGACAAGGCTACCATCCATTGGACTATCAAAAATCGCGAGAGCAGACAACCTTCCATAATGACAAGGCTACCATCCAATGGAGTAACAAGTATCTCGACAACAGACTACATTCCATAATGACAAGGATACCATCCATTGGAGTAACAAAAATGTTGACAATAGACTACCTTCCATAATGACAAGGCTACCATCCATTGGAGTAAGAAAAATATTAATAACAAACTACCTTCCATAATTACAAGGCTACCATCCATTGGAGTAACAAAAATCCTGAAAACAGACTAACTTCCATAATTACAAGGCTACCATCCATTGGAGTAACAAATATCTCGACAAAATACTACCTTCTATAATGACAAGTCTACCATCCATTGGAGTAACCAAAATATCGACAACAGACTACCTTCTATAATGACAAGGCTAGCATACATTGGAGTAAAAAAAATATCAACAACAAACTACCTTCCATAATGACAAGGCTTCCATCCATTGGAGTATAGAAAATATCGACAGCAAACTACCTTCCATAATGATAAGGATACCATCCAATGGAATAACAAAAATCTCGACAACAAACTATCTTCCATAATGATAAGGCTACCATCAAATGAAATAACAAAAATCTCGACAATAGACTACCTTCCATAATTACCAGGTTACCATCCATTGGAATAACAAAAATCTCGACAACAGACTACCTTCCATAATGACAAGTCTACCATCCAACGAAATAACAAAAATCTCAACAACAGACTACCTTCCATAATGAGAAGGTTACCATTCATTGGAATAACAAAAAACTCGACAACAGAATACCTTCCATAATGACAAGGTTATAATCCATTGGACTAACAAAAATATCAACAAAAGACTACCTTCCATAATTACAAGGCTACCATCCACTGGAGTAAGAAAAATATTAACAACAAACTACCTTCCATAATTACAAGGCTACCATCCATTGGAGTAACAAAAAACTCGAAAACAGACTAACTTCTATAATTACAAGGCTACCATCCATTGGAGTAACAAATATCTCGACAAAATACTACCTTCCATAATGACATGGCTACCATCCATTGGAGTAACCAAAATATCGACAACAGACTACCTTCTATAATGACAAGGCTAGCATCCATTGGAGTAACAAAAATATCGACAACAAACTACCTTCCATAATGACAAGCTTACCATTCATTGGAATAACAAAAATATCGACAATAGACTACCTTCCATAATGCCAATGCTACCATCCATTGGAGTAACAAAAATATCGACAACAGACTACATTCCATAATCACAAGGCTACCATCCATTGGAGTAACAAAAATATCGACAAAAGACTACATTCCATAATGACAAGGCTACCATCCATTGGAGTAACAAAAACATCGACAATAGACTACCTTCCATAATGACAAGGCTACCATCCATTGGAGTAAGAAAAATATAAACAACAAACTACCTTCCATAATTACAAGGCTACCATCCATTGGAGTAACAAAAAACTCGACAACAGACTACCTTCAATAATTACAAGGTTACCATCCATTGGAATAAGAAAAATCTCGACAACAGACTACCTTGCATAATGACAAGGCTACCATCCAACGAAATAACAAAAATCTCGACAGTAGACTACCTTCCATAATGACAAGGATACCATCCATTGGAATAAAAAAGATATCAACAACAAACTACCTTCCATAATGACAAGGCTACCATCCATTAGAGTAACAAAAATCTCGACAACAAACAACCTTCCATAATGACAAGGCTACCATCCATTGGACTATCAAAAATCGCGAGAGCAGACAACCTTCCATAATGACAAGGCTACCATCCATTGGAGTAACAAGTATCTCGACAACAGACTACATTCAATAATGACAAGGATACCATCCATTGGAGTAACAAAAATGTTGACAATAGACTACCTTCCATAATGACAAGGCTACCATCCATTGGAGTAAGAAAAATATTAATAACAAACTACCTTCCATAATTACAAGGCTACCATCCATTGGAGTAACAAAAATCTCGAAAACAGACTAACTTCCATAATTACAAGGCTACCATCCATTGGAGTAACAAATATCTCGACAAAATACTACCTTCTATAATGACAAGTCTACCATCCATTGGAGTAACCAAAATATCGATAACAGACTACCTTCTATAATGACAAGGCTAGCATACATTGGAGTAAAAAAAATATCGACAACAAACTACCTTCCATAATGACAAGGCTTCCATCCATTGGAGTATAAAAAATATCGACAGCAAACTACCTTCCATAATGATAAGGATACCATCCATTGGAATAACAAAAATCTCGACAACAAACTATCTTCCATAATGATAAGGCTACCATCAAATGAAATAACAAAAATCTCGACAACAGACTACCTTCCATAATGACAAGGCTACCATCCAACGAAATAACAAAAATCTCGACAACAGACTACCTTCCATAATGAGAAGGTTACCATTCATTGGAATAACAAAAAACTCGACAACAGAATACCTTCCATAATGACAAGGTTATAATCCATTGGACTAACAAAAATATCAACAAAAGACTACCTTCCATAATTACAAGGCTACCATCCATTGGAGTAAGAAAAATATTAACAACAAACTACCTTCCATAATTACAAGGCTACCATCCATTGGAGTAACAAAAAACTCGAAAACAGACTAACTTCCATAATTACAAGGCTACCATCCATTGGAGTAACAAATATCTCGACAAAATACTACCTTCCATAATGACATGGCTACCATCCATTGGAGTAACCAAAATATCGACAACAGACTACCTTCTATAATGACAAGGCTAGCATCCATTGGAGTAACAAAAATATCGACAACAAACTACCTTCCATAATGACAAGGTTACCATTCATTGGAATAACAAAAATATCGACAACAGACTTCCTTCCATAATGACAATGCTACCATCCATTGGAGTAACAAAAATATCGACAATAGACTACCTTCCATAATGACAAGGATACCATCCATTGGAGTAAAAAAGATATCAACAACATACTACCTTCCATAATTACAAGGCTACCATCCATTGGAGTAACAAAAAACTCGACAACAGACTACCTTCCATAATGACAAGGCTACCATCCATTGGACTATCAAAAATCGCGAGAGCAGACAACCTTCCATAATGACAAGGCTACCATCCATTGGAGTAACAAGTATCTCGACAACAGACTACATTCAATAATGACAAGGATACCATCCATTGGAGTAACAAAAATGTTGACAATAGACTACCTTCCATAATGACAAGGCTACCATCCATTGGAGTAAGAAAAATATTAATAACAAACTACCTTCCATAATTACAAGGCTACCATCCATTGGAGTAACAAAAATCTCGAAAACAGACTAACTTCCATAATTACAAGGCTACCATCCATTGGAGTAACAAATATCTCGACAAAATACTACCTTCTATAATGACAAGTCTACCATCCATTGGAGTAACCAAAATATCGACAACAGACTACCTTCTATAATGACAAGGCTAGCATACATTGGAGTAAAAAAAATATCGACAACAAACTACCTTCCATAATGACAAGGCTTCCATCCATTGGAGTATAAAAAATATCGACAGCAAACTACCTTCCATAATGATAAGGATACCATCCATTGGAATAACAAAAATCTCGACAACAAACTATCTTCCATAATGATAAGGCTACCATCAAATGAAATAACAAAAATCTCGACAACAGACTACCTTCCATAATGACAAGGCTACCATCCAACGAAATTACAAAAATCTCGACAACAGACTACCTTCCATAATGAGAAGGTTACCATTCATTGGAATAACAAAAAACTCGACAACAGAATACCTTCCATAATGACAAGGTTATAATCCATTGGACTAACAAAAATATCAACAAAAGACTACCTTCCATAATTACAAGGCTACCATCCATTGGAGTAAGAAAAATATTAACAACAAACTACCTTCCATAATTACAAGGCTACCATCCATTGGAGTAACAAAAAACTCGAAAACAAACTAACTTCCATAATTACAAGGCTACCATCCATTGGAGTAACAAATATCTCGACAAAATACTACCTTCCATAATGACATGGCTACCATCCATTGGAGTAACCAAAATATCGACAACAGACTACCTTCTATAATGACAAGGCTAGCATCCATTGGAGTAACAAAAATATCGACAACAAACTACCTTCCATAATGACAAGGTTACCATTCATTGGAATAACAAAAATATCGACAACAGACTTCCTTCCATAATGACAATGCTACCATCCATTGGAGTAACAAAAATATCGACAATAGACTACCTTCCATAATGACAAGGATACCATCCATTGGAGTAAAAAAGATATCAACAACATACTACCTTCCATAATTACAAGGCTACCATCCATTGGAGTAACAAAAAACTCGACAACAGACTACCTTCAATAATGACAAGGTTACCATCCATTGGAATAAGAAAAATCTCGACAACAGACAACCTTCCATAATGACAAGGCTACCATCCATTGGAGTAACAAGTATCTCGACAACAGACTACATTCCATAATGACAAGGATACCATCCATTGGAGTAACAAAAATGTCGACAATAGACTACCTTCCATAATGACAAGGCTACCATCCATTGGAGTAAGAAAAATATTAACAACAAACTACCTTCCATAATTACAAGGCTACAATCCATTGGAGTAACAAAAAACTCGAAAACAGACTAACTTCCATAATTACAAGGCTACCATCCATTGGAGTAACAAATATCTCGACAAAATACTACCTTCCATAATGACAAGGCTACCATCCATTGGAGTAACCAAAATATCGACAACAGACTACCTTCTATAATGACAAGGCTAGCATTCATTGGAGTAACAAAAATATCGACAACAAACTACCTTCCATAATGACAAGGTTACCATTCATTGGAATAACAAAAATATCGACAATAGACTACCTTCCATAATGCCAATGCTACCATCCATTGGAGTAACAAAAATATTGACAACAGACTACATTCCATAATGACAAGGCTACTATCCATTGGAGTAACAAAAATATCGACAAAAGACTACATTCCATAATGACAAGGCTACCATCCATTGGAGTAACAAAAACATCGACAATAGACTACCTTCCATAATGACAAGGCTACCATCCATTGGAGTAAGAAATATATAAACAACAAACTACCTTCCATAATTACAAGGCTACCATCCATTGGAGTTACATAAACTCGACAACAGACTACCTTCAATAATGACAAGGTTACCATCCATTGGAATAAGAAAAATCTCGACAACAGACTACCTTGCATAATGACAAGGCTACCATCCAACGAAATAACAAAAATCTCGACAGTAGACTACTTTCCATAATGACAAGGATACCATCCATTGGAGTAAAAAAGATATCAACAACAGGCTACCTTCCATAATGACAAGGCTACCATCCATTGGAGTAACAAAAATCTCGACAACAAACAACCTTCCATAATGACAAGGCTACCATCCATTGGACTATCAAAAATCGCGACAGCAGACAACCTTCCATAATGACAAGGATACCATCCATTGGAGTAACAAGTATCTCGACAACAGACTACATTCCATAATGACAAGGATACCATCCATTGGAATAACAAAAATGTTGACAATAGACTACCTTCCATAATGACAAGGCTACCATCCATTGAAGTAAGAAAAATATTAACAACAAACTACCTTCCATAATTACAAGGCTACCATCCATTGGAGTAACAAAAAACTCGACAACAATATACCTTCAATAATGACAAGGTTACCATCCATTGGAATAACAAAAATCTCGACAACAGACTACCTTCCATAACGACAAGGCTACCATCCAACGAAATAACAAAAATTTCGACAACAAACTACCTTCCATAATTACAAGGTTACCATTCATTGGAATAACAAAAAACTCGACAACAGAATACCTTCCATAATGACAAGGTTACAATCCATTGGACTAACAAAAATATCTAGAACAGACTACCTTCCATAATTACAAGGCTACCATCAATTGGAGTAACAAAAACTCGACAACAGACTACCTTCCATAATGACAAGGTTACCATCCATTGGCATAAGAAAAATCTTGACAACAGACTACCTTGCATAATGACAAGGCTACCATCCAACGAAATATCAAAAATCTCGACAGTAGACTACCTTCCATAATGAGAAGTATACCATCCATTGGAGTAAAAAAGATATCAACAACAGACTACCTTCCATAATGAGAAGGCTACCATCCATTGGAGTAACAAAAATCTCGACAACAAACTACCTTCCATAATGACAAGGCTACCATCCATTGGACTATCAAAAATCTCGACAGCAGACCACCTTCCATAATGACAAGGCTTCCATCTATTGGAGTTACAAAAATCTTGACAACTGACTAACTTCCATAATTACAAGGCTACCATCCATTGGAGTAACAAGTATCTCGACAGAAGACTACATTCCATAATGACAAGGATACCATCCATTGGAGTAACAAAAATATCGACAATAGACTACCTTCCATAATGACAAGGCTACCATCCATTGGAGTAAGAAAAATATTAACAACAAACTACCTTCCATAATTACAAGGCTACCATCCATTGGAGTAACAAAAAACTCGGAAACAGACTAACTTCCATAATTACAAGGCTACCATCCATTGGAGTAACAAATATCTCGACAAAATACTACCTTCCATAATGACATGGCTACCATCCATTTGAGTAACCAAAATATCGACAACAGACTACCTTCTATAATGACAAGGCTAGCATCCATTGGAGTAACAAAAATATCGACAACAAACTATCTTCCATAATGACAAGGCTACCATCCATTGGAGTATCAAAAATATCGACAGCAAACTACCTTCCATAATGACAAGGATATCATCCATTGGAATATCAAAAATCTAGACAAAAAACTATCTTCCATAATGATAAGGCTACCATCAAACGAAATAACAAAAATCTCGACAGCAGACTACCTTCCATAATTACCAGGTTACCATCCATTGGAATAACAAAAATATCGATAACAAACTACCTTCCATAATGACAAGGCTATCATCCAACGAAATAACAAAAATTTCGACAACAAACTACCTTCCATAATGAGAAGGTTACCATTCATTGGAATAACAAAAAACTCGACAACAGACTACCTTCCATAATGACATGGTTAAAATCCATTGGACTAACAAATATATCGAAAACAAACTACCTTCCATATTTACAAGGATACCATCCATTGGAGTAAAAAAAACTCGACAACAGACTACCTTCCATAATGACAAGGTTACCATCCATTGGAGTAACAAAAATATCGACAACAGACTACATTCCATAATGACAAGGCTACCATCCATTGGAGTAACAAAAATATCGACAACAGACTACATTCCATAATGACAAGGCTACCATCCATTGGAGTAACAAAAACATCGACAATAGACTACCTTCCATAATGACAAGGCTACCATCCATTGGAGTAAGAAAAATATTAACAACAAACTACCTTCCATAATTACAAGGCTACCATCCATTGGAGTAACAAAAAACTCGACAACAATATACCTTCAATAATGACAAGGTTACCATCCATTGGAATAAGAAAAATCTCAACAACAGACTACCTTGCATAATGACAAGGCTACCATCCAACGAAATAACAAAAATCTCGATAGTAGACTACCTTCCATAATGACAAGGATTCCATCCATTGGAGTAAAAAAGATATCAACAACAGACTACCTTCCATAATGACAAGGCTACCATCCATTGGAGTAACAAAAATCTCGACAACAAACTACCTTCCATAATGACAAGGCTACCATCCATTGGACTATCAAAAATCGCGAAAGCAGACAACATTCCATAATGACAAGGCTACCATCCATTGGAGTAACAAGTATCTCGACAACAGACTACATTCCATAATTACAAGGATACCATCCATTGGAGTAACAAAAATATTGACAATAGACTACCTTCCATAATAACAAGCCTACCATCCATTGGAGTAACAAAAACTCGACAACAAACTACCTTCCATAATGACAAGGCTATCATCCAACGAAATAACAAAAATCTCGACAACAGACTACCTTCCATAATGAGAAGGCTACCATCCATTGGAGTAACAAAATTCTCGATAACAGACTACCTTCCTTAATGGCAAGGCTACCATCCATTAGAGTAAAAAAAATTTCGACAACAAACTACCATACATAATGACAATGCTACCATCCATTGGAGTAACAAAAATATCGACAACACACTATGTTTCGTAATGACAAGGCTACCATCCATTGGAGTAACAAAAATCTCGACAACAAACTACATTCCATAATGACAAGGCTACCATCCATTGGACTATCAAAAATATCAACAACAGACTACCTGCTATAATGACAAGGCTACCATCCATTGGAGTATCAAAAATATCAACAGCAAACTACCTTCCATAATGACAAGGATACCATCCATTGGAATAACAAAAATCTCGACAACAAACTATCTTCCATAATGATAAGGCTACCATCATACGAAATAACAAAAATTTCGACAACAGACTACCTTCCATAATTACCAGGTTACCATCCATTGGAATAACAAAAATCTCGACAACAAACTACCTTCCATAATGACAAGGCTACCATCCAATGAAATAACAAAAAATTCGACAACAAACTACCTTCCATAATGAGAAGGTTACCAATCATTGGAATAACAAAAAACTCGACAACAGACTAACTTCCATAATGAGAAGGTTACAATCCATTGGACTAACAAAAATATCGAAAACATACTACCTTCCATAATTACAAGGCTACCATCCATTGGAGTAATAAAAACTCGACAATAGACTACCTTCCATAATGACAAGGTTACCATCCATTGGAATAACAAAAATCTCGACAACATACTACCTTCCATAATGACAAGGCTACCATCCAACGAAATAACAAAAATCTCGACAACAGACTACCTTCCATAATGAGAAGGCTACCATCCATTGGAGTAACAAAATTCTCGACAACAGACTACATTCCTTAATGGCAAGGCTACCATCCATTAGAGTAAAAAAATCTCGTCAACAACTACCTCACATAATGACAATGCTACCATCCATTGGAGTATCAAAAATATCGACAACACACTACGTTCCAAAATGAAAAGGCTACCATCCATTAGAGTAACAAAAATCTCGACAACAAACTATCTTCCATAATGACAAGGCTACCATCCATTGGACTATCAAAAATATCAACAGCAGACTACCTTCCATAATGACAAGGCTACCATCAATTGGAGTAACAAAAATCTGGACAACTGACTAACTTCCATAATTACAAGACTACCATCCATTGGAGTAACAAATATCTCGACAACAGACTACCTTCCATAATTACAAGGCTACCATCCAAAGGAATAACAAAAATCTCAACAACAGACTACCTTCCATAATGACAAGACTATCATCCATTGGAGTACCAAAAATCTGAACAATACACTACCTTCCTTAATGACAACGCTACCATCCATTGGAGTAACAAAAATCTCGAAAACAGACTAACTTCCATAATTACAAGGCTACCATCCATTGGAGTAACAAATATCTCGACAAAAGACTACCTTCCATAATGACAAGGCTACCATCCATTGGAGTAACCAAAATATCGACAACAGACTACCTTCTATAATGACAAGGCTAGCATCCATTGGAGTAACAAAAATTTCGACAACAAACTACCTTCCATAATGAAAAGGATACCATCCATTGGAGTAACAAAAATATCGACAACAAACTACCTTCCATAATGACAAGGATATCATCCATTGGAATAACAAAAATCTCGACAACAAACTATCTTCCCTAATGATAAGGCTACCATCAAATGAAATAACAAAAATCTCGACAATAGACTACCGTCCATAATTACCAGGTTACCATCCATTGGAATAACATAAATCTCGACAACAGACTACCTTCCATAATGACAAGGCTACCATTCAATGAAATAACAAAAATTTCGACAACAAACTACCTTCCATAATGACAAGGTTACCATCCATTGGAATAAATAAAAAATCGACAACAGACTACCTTCCATAATGACAAGGTTACAATCCGTTGGACTAACAAAAATATTGACAACAGACTACCTACCATAATTACAAGGTTACCATCCTTTGGAATAACAAAAATCTCAACAACAGACTACCTTTCATAATGACAAGGTTACAATCCTTTGGAATAACAAAAATCTCGACAACAAACTACCTTCCATAATGACAAGGTTACCATTCATTGGAATAAAAAAAATCTCGACAACAAACTACTTTCCATAATGACTAGGCTAACACCCAACGAAATAAGAAAAATCTCGACAACAAACTTCCTTCCATAATGACATGGTTACCATCCATTGGAATAACAAAAAACTCGACAACAGACTACCTTCCATAATGACAAGGATAACATCCATTGGAGTAACAAAAATATCAACAACAGACTACCTTCCATAATTACAAGGCTACCATCCATTGGAGTAACAAAAACTATACAACAGACTACCTTCCATAATGACAAGGTTACAATCCACTGGAGTAACAAAAATCTTGACAACAAACTAACTTCTATAATTACAAGGCGTCCATCCATTCGAGTAACATTAATCTCGACAACAGACTAGCTTCCATAATGACAAGGATACCATCCATTGGAGTAACATAAATCTCAATGAAAGATTACCTTCCATAATGACAAGTCTACCATCATTTGGAGTAACATAAATCTAAGTGAAAGACTACCTTCCATAATGACAAGTCTACCAACCATGGGAGTAACATAAATCTCAATGAAAGACTACCTTCCATAATGACAAGGCTACCATCCATTAGAGTAACAAAAATATCGACAACACTACATTCCATAATGACAAGGCTACCGTCCATTGGAGTAACAAAAATATCGACAATAGACTACCTTCCATAATGAGAAGGCTATTATCCATTGAAGTATTTTAAATATTGATAAAAAACTACCTTCCATAATTATAAGGCTACCATCCATTGGAGTAACAAAATACTCGACAAGTGACTACCTTCCATAATGACAAGGATATCATCCATTGGAATAAGAAAAATCTCGACAACAGACTACCTTCCATAATGAAAACGTTACCATTAAACGAAATAACAAAAATATCGACAACAGACTACCTTCCATAATTACAATGTTACCATCCATTGGAATAACAAAAATCTCGACAAAAGTCTACCTTCCATAATGACTAGGCTACCATCCAACGAAATAACAAAAATTTCAACAATAGACTACCTTCCATAATGACAAGGTTACCATCCATTGGAATAAAAAAAACTCGATAACGAACTACCTTCCATAATGACAAGGTTACCATCCATTGGAGTAACAAAAATATAGACAACAGACTACCTTCCATAATTACAAGGTTACCATCCATTAGAATAACAAAAATCTTGACAACAGAATACCTTCCATAATGACAAGGTTACCATCCATTGGAATAACAAAAATATCGACAACAGACTACCTTCCATAATGACAAGGCTATCATCCATTGGACTATCAAAAATCTCGAAAGCAGACTACCTTCCATAATGAAAATGCTTCCATCAATTGGAGTAACATTAATCTCGACAACAGACTAGCTTACATAATGACAAGGCTACCATCCACTGGACTAAAAAAAATATCAACGAAAGACTACCTTCCATAATGACAAGGCTACCATTCATTGGAGTAACATAAATCTCAATGAAAGACTACGTTCCATAATGACAAGGTTACAATCCATTGGACTAACAAAAATATCTAGAACAGACTACCTTCCATCATTACAAGGCTACCATCAATTGGAGTAACAAAAAATCGACAACAGACTACCTTCCATAATGACAAGGTTACCATCTATTGGAATAACAAAAATCTCGACAACATACTACCTTCCATAATGACAAGGCTACCATCCAACGAAATAACAAAAATCTCGACAACAGACTACCTTCCATAATGAGAAGGCTACCATCCATTGGAGTAACAAAATTCTCGACAACAGACTACCTTCCTTAATGGCAAGGCTACCATCCATTAGAGTAAAAAAAATCTCGACAACAAACTACCTTACATAATGACAATGCTACCATCCATTGGAGTAACAAAAATATCGACAACACACTATGTTTCGTAATGACAAGGCTACCATCCATTGGAGTAACAAAAATCTCGACAACAAACTACATTCCATAATGACAAGGCTACCATCCATTGAACTATCAAAAATATCAACAACAGACTACCTGCCATAATGACAAGGCTACCATCCATTGGAGTATCAAAAATATCAACAGCAAACTACCTTCCATAATGACAAGGATACCATCCATTGGAATAACAAAAATCTCGACAACAAATTATCTTCCATAATGATAAGGCTACCATCATACGAAATAACAAAAATTTCGACAACAGACTACCTTCCATAATTACCAGGTTACCATTCATTGGAATAACAAAAATCTCGACAACAAACTACCTTCCATAATGACAAGGCTACCATCCAATGAAATAACAAAAAATTCGACAACAAACTACCTTCCATAATGACAAGGTTACCATTCATTGGAATAACAAAAAACTCGACAACAGACTAACTTCCATAATGACAAGGTTACAATCCATTGGACTAACAAAAATATCGAAAACATACTACCTTCCATAATTACAAGGCTACCATCCATTGGAGTAATAAAAACTCGACAATAGACTACCTTCCATAATGACAAGGTTACCATCCATTGGAATAACAAAAATCTCGACAACATACTACCTTCCATAATGACAAGGCTACCATCCAACGAAATAACAAAAATCTCGACAACAGACTACCTTCCATAATGAGAAGGCTACCATCCATTGGAGTAACAAAATTCTCGACAACAGACTACATTCCTTAATGGCAAGGCTACCATCCATTAGAGTAAAAAAATCTCGTCAACAACTACCTCACATAATGACAATGCTACCATCCATTGGAGTATCAAAAATATCGACACCACACTACGTTCCAAAATGAAAAGGCTACCATCCATTAGAGTAACAAAAATCTCGACAACAAACTATCTTCCATAATGACAAGGCTACCATCCATTGGACTATCAAAAATATCAACAGCAGACTACCTTCCATAATGACAAGGCTACCATCAATTGGAGTAACAAAAATCTGGACAACTGACTAACTTCCATAATTACAAGACTACCATCCATTGGAGTAACAAATATCTCGACAACAGACTACCTTCCATAATTACAAGGCTACCATCCAAAGGAATAACAAAAATCTCAACAACAGACTACCTTCCATAATGACAAGACTATCATCCATTGGAGTACCAAAAATCTGAACAATACACTACCTTCCTTAATGACAACGCTACCATCCATTGGAGTAACAAAAATCTCGAAAACAGACTAACTTCCATAATTACAAGGCTACCATCCATTGGAGTAACAAATATCTCGACAAAAGACTACCTTCCATAATGACAAGGCTACCATCCATTGGAGTAACCAAAATATCGACAACAGACTACCTTCTATAATGACAAGGCTAGCATCCATTGGAGTAACAAAAATTTCGACAACAAACTACCTTCCATAATGAAAAGGATACCATCCATTGGAGTAACAAAAATATCGACAACAAACTACCTTCCATAATGACAAGGATATCATCCATTGGAATAAAAAAAATCTCGACAACAAACTATCTTCCCTAATGACAAGGCTACCATCAAATGAAATAACAAAAATCTCGACAATAGACTACCGTCCATAATTACCAGGTTACCATCCATTGGAATAACATAAATCTCGACAACAGACTACCTTTCATAATGACAAGGCTACCATTCAATGAAATAACAAAAATTTCGACAACAAACTACCTTCCATAATGACAAGGTTACCATCCATTGGAATAAATAAAAAATCGACAACAGACTACCTTCCATAATGACAAGGTTACAATCCGTTGGACTAACAAAAATATTGACAACAGACTACCTACCATAATTACAAGGTTACCATCCTTTGGAATAACAAAAATCTCAACAACAGACTACCTTCCATAATGACAAGGTTACCATCCTTTGGAATAACAAAAATCTCGACAACAAACTACCTTCCATAATGACAAGGTTACCATTCATTGGAATAAAAAAAATCTCGACAACAAACTACCTTCCATAATGACATGGTTACCATCCATTGGAATAACAAAAAACTCGACAACAGACTACCTTCCATAATGACAAGGATAACATCCATTGGAGTAACAAAAATATCAACAACAGACTACCTTCCATAATTACAAGGCTACCATCCATTGGAGTAACAAAAACTATACAACAGACTACCTTCCATAATGACAAGGTTACAATCCACTGGAGTAACAAAAATCTCGACAACAAACTAACTTCTATAATTACAAGGCGTCCATCCATTCGAGTAACATTAATCTCGACAACAGACTAGCTTCCATAATGACAAGGATACCATCCATTGGAGTAACATAAATCTCAATGAAAGATTACCTTCCATAATGACAGGTCTACCATCATTTGGAGTAACATAAATCTAACTGAAAGACTACCTTCCATAATGACAAGTCTACCAACCATGGGAGTAACATAAATCTCAATGAAAGACTACCTTCCATAATGACAAGGCTACCATCCATTAGAGTAACAAAAATATCGACAACACTACATTCCATAATGACAAGGCTACCGTCCATTGGAGTAACAAAAATATCGACAATAGACTACCTTCCATAATGAGAAGGCTATTATCCATTGAAGTATTTTAAATATTGATAAAAAACTACCTTCCATAATTATAAGGCTACCATCCATTGGAGTAACAAAATACTCGACAAGAGACTACCTTCCATAATGACAAGGATATCATCCATTGGAATAAGAAAAATCTCGACAACAGACTACCTTCCATAATGAAAACGTTACCATTAAACGAAATAACAAAAATATCGACAACAGACTACCTTCCATAATTACAATGTTACCGTCCATTGGAATAACAAAAATCTCGACAAAAGTCTACCTTCCATAATGACTAGGCTACCATCCAACGAAATAACAAAAATTTCAACAATAGACTACCTTCCATAATGACAAGGTTACCATCCATTGGAATAAAAAAAACTCGATAACGAACTACCTTCCATAATGACAAGGTTACCATCCATTGGAGTAACAAAAATATAGACAACAGACTACCTTCCATAATTACAAGGTTACCATCCATTAGAATAACAAAAATCATGACAACAGAATACCTTCCATAATGACAAGGTTACCATCCATTGGAATAACAAAAATCTCGACAACAGACTACCTTCCATAATGACAAGGCTACCATCCATTGGACTATCAAAAATCTCGAAAGCAGACTACCTTCCATAATGAAAATGCTTCCATCAATTGGAGTAACATTAATCTCGACAACAGACTAGCTTCCATAATGACAAGGCTACCATCCACTGGACTAAAAAAAATATCAACGAAAGACTACCTTCCATAATGACAAGGCTACCATCCATTGGAGTAACAAAAATATCGACAACATACTACATTCGATAATGACAAGGCTACCATCCCATGGAGTAACAAAAATATCAACAATAGACTACCTTCCATAATGACAAGGCTACCATCCATTGGAGTAACAAACATATTGACAAAAAACTACCTTCCATAATTATAAGGCTACCATCCATTGGAGTAACAAAAAACTCGACAAGAGACTACCTTCCATAATGACAAGGTTACCATCCATTGGAATAAGAAAGATCTCGACAACAGACTACCTTCCATAATGACAAGGCTACCATCCATTGGAGTAACATAAATCTCAATGAAAGACTACCTTCCATAATGACAAGTCTACCATCCATTGGAGTAACATAAATCTCAACGAACGACTACCATCCATAATGACAAGGCTACCATCCATTGGAGTAACAAAAATATCGATAACATACTACATTCGATAGTGACAAGGCTACCATCCCATGGAGTAACAAAATATCTACAATAGACTACCTTCCATAATGACAAGGCTACCATCCATTGGAGTAACAAAAATATTGACAAAAAACTACCTTCCATAATTATAAGGCTACCATCCATTGGAGTAACAAAAAACTCGACAAGAGACTACCTTCCATAATGACAAGGTTACCATCCATTGGAATAAGAAAAATCTCGACAACAGACTACCTTCCATAATGACAAGGTTACCATTAAACCAAATAACAAAAATATCGACAACAGACTACCTTTCATAATTACAATGATACCATCCATTGGAATAAAAAAAAATCTCGACAAAAGTCTACCTTCCATAATGACAAGGCTACCATCCAACGAAATAACAAAAATTTCGACAATAGACTACCTTCCATAATGACAAGGTTACCATCCATTGGAATAAAAATAAACTCGACAACAAACTACCTTCCATAATGACAAGGTTACCATCCATTGGAGTAACAAAAATATCGACAACAGATTACCTTCCAAAATTACAAGGCTACCATCCATTGGAGTAACAAAAATCTTGACAACAGACTACCTTCCATAATGACAAGGTTACCATCCATTGGAGTAACAAAAATCTTGACAACAAACTAACTTCCATAATTACAAGGCTTCCATCCATTCGTGTAACATTAATCTCGACAATAGACTAGCTTCCATAATGACAAGGATACCATCCATTGGAGTAACATAAATCTCAATGAAAGATTACCTTCCATAATGACAAGTCTACCATCCATTGGAGTAACATAAATCTAAATGAAAGACTACCTTCCATAATGACAAGTCTACCAACCATGGGAGTAACATAAATCTCAATGAAAGACTACCTTCCATAATGACAAGGCTACCATCCATTAGAGTAACAAAAATATCGACAACAGACTACATTCCATAATGACAAGGCTACCATCCATTGGAGTAACAAAAAATATCGACAATAGACTACCTTCCATAATGACAAGGCTACTATCCATTGGAGTATTTTAAATATTGACAAAAAACTACCTTCCATAATTATAAGGCTACCATCCATTGGAGTAACAAAATACTCGACAAGAGACTACCTTCCATAATGACAAGGTTATCATCCATTGGAATAAGAAAAATCTCGACAACAGACTACCTTCCATAATGACAAGGTTACCATTAAACGAAGTAACAAAAATATCGACAACAGACTACCTTCCATAATTACAATGTTACCATCCATTGGAATAACAAAAATCTCGACAAAAGTCTACCTTCCATAATTACAAGGCTACCATCCAACGAAATAACAAAATTGTCGACAATAGACTACCTTCCATAATGACAAGGTTACCATCCATAGGAATAAAAAAAACTCGAAAACAAACTACCTTCCATAATGACAAGGTTACCATCCATTGGAGTAACAAAAATATCGACAACAGACTACCTTCCATAATTACAAGGGTACCATCCATTGGAATAACAAAAATCTTGACAACAGACTACCTTCCATAATGACAAGGTTACCATCCATTGGAATAACAAAAATCTCGACAACAGACTACCTTCCATAATGACAAGGCTACCATCCATTGGACTATCAAAAATCTCGACAGCAGACTACCTTCCATAATGAAAATGCTACCATCCATTGGAGTAACATTAATCTCGACAACAAACTAGCTTCCATAATGACAAGGCTACCATCCATTTGAGTAACATAAATCTCAATGAAAGACTACCTTCCATAATGACAAGGCTACCATCTATTGCAGTAACAAAAATATCGACAACATACTACCTTCGATAATGACAAGGCTACCATCCCATGGAGTTACAAAAATATCTACAATAGACTACCTTCCATAATGACAAGGCTACCATCCATTGGAGTAACAAAAATATTGACAAAAAACTACCTTCCATAATTATAAGGCTACCATCCAATGGAGTAACAAAAAACTCGACAAGAGACTACCTTCCATAATGACAAGGTTACCATCCATTGGAATAAGAAAAATCTCGACAACAGACTACATTCCATAATGACAAGGTTACCATTAAACAAAATAACAAAAATATCGACAACAGACTACCTTCCATAATTACAATGATACCATCCATTGGAATAACAAAAATCTCGACAAAAGTCTACCTTCCATAATTACAAGGCTACTATCCAACGAAATAACAAAATTGTCGACAATAGACTACCTTCCATAATGACAAGGTTACCATCCATTGGAATAAAAAAAACTCGAAAACAAACTACCTTCCATAATGACAAGGTTACCATGCATTGGAGTAACAAAAATATCGACAACAGACTACCTTCCATAATTACAAGGGTACCATCCATTGGAATTACAAAAATCTTGACAACAGACTACCTTCCATAATGACAAGGTTACATGCCATTGGAATAACAAAAATCTCGACAACAGACTACCTTCCATAATGACAAGGCTACCATCCATTCGTGTAACATTAATCTCGACAACAGACTAGCTTCCATAATGACAAGGATACCATCCATTGGAGTAACATAAATCTCAATGAAAGACTACCTTCCATAATGACAAGGCTATCATCCATTAGAGTAACAAAAATATCGACAACAGACTAAATTCCATAATGACAAGGCTACCATCCATTGGAGTAACAAAAATATCGACAATAGACTACCTTCCATAATGACAAGGCTACTATCCATTGGAGTAACAAAAATATCGAAAATTGACTACCTTCCATAATGACAAGGCTACTATCCATTGGAGTATTTTAAATATTGATAAAAAACTACCTTCCATAATTATAAGGCTACCATCCATTGGAGTAACAAAATACTCGACAAGAGACTACCTTCCATAATCACAAGGTTATCATCCATTGGAATAAGAAAAATCTCGACAACAGACTACCTTCCATAATGACAAGGTTACCATTAAACGAAATAAAAAAAATATCGACAACAGACTACCTTCCATAATTACAATGTTACCATCCATTGGAATAACAAAAATCTCGACAAAAGTCTACCTTCCATAATGACAAGGCTACCATCCAACGAAATAACAAAAATTTCGACAATAGACTACCTTCCATAATGACAAGGTTACCATCCATTGGAATAAAAAAAAACTCGATAAAAAACTACCTTCCATAATGACAAGGTTACCAATCATTGGAGTAACAAAAATATCGACAACAGACTACCTTCCATAATTACAAGGTTACCATCCATTGGAATAACCAAAATCTTGACAACAGACTACCTTCCATAATGACAAGGTTACCATCGATTGGAATAACAAAAATCTCGACAACAGACTACTTTCCATAATGACAAGGCTACCATCCATTGGACTATCAAAAATCTCGACAGCAGACTACCTTCCATAATGAAAATGCTACCATCCATTGGAGTAACATTAATCTCGACAACAAACTAGCTTCCATAATGACAAGGCTACCATCCATTGGACTAAAAAAAATCTCAACGAAAGACTACCTTCCATAATGACAAGGCTACCATCCATTGGACTAAAAAAAATCTCAACGAAAGACTACCTTCCATAATGACAAGGCTACCATCCATTGGAGTAACATAAATCTAATTGAAAGACTACCTTCCATAATGACAAGTCTACTATCCATTGGAGTAAGATAAATCTCAACGAACGACTACCTTCCATAATGACAAGGCTACCATCCATTGGAGTAACAAAAATATCAACAACATACTACCTTCGATAATGAGAAGGCTACCATCCCATGGAGTAACAAAAATATCTAAAATAGACTACCTTCCATAATGACAAGGCTACCATCCATTGCAGTAACAAAAATATTGACAAAAAACTACCTTCCATAATTATAAGGCTACCATCTATTGGAGTAACAAAAAACTCGACAAGAGACTACCTTCCATAATGACAAGGTTACCATCCATTGGAATAAGAAAAATCTCGAAAACAGACTACATTCCATAATAACAAGGTTACCATCCATTGGAGTAACAAAAATATCGACAAAAGTCTACCTTCCATAATGACAAGGCTACCATCCATTGCAGTAACAAAAATATTGACAAAAAACTACCTTCCATAATTATAAGGCTACCATCTATTGGAGTAACAAAAAACTCGACAAGAGACTACCTTCCATAATGACAAGGTTACCATCCATTGGAATAAGAAAAATCTCGACAACAGACTACCTTCCATAATTACAATGATACAATCCATTGGAATAACAAAAATCTCGACAAAAGTCTACCTTCCATAATGACAAGGCTACCATCCAACGAAATAACAAAAATTTTGACAATAGACTACCTTCCATAATGACAAGGTTACCATCCATTGGAATAAAAAAAAACTCGACAACAAACTACCTTCCATAATGACAAGGTTACCATCCATTGGAGTAACAAAAATATCGACAACAGACTACCTTCCATAATTACAAGGGTACCATCCATTGGAATTACAAAAATCTTGACAACAGACTACCTTCAATAATGAAAAGGTTACATTCCATTGGAATAAAAAAAATCTCGACAACAGACTACCTTCCATAATGACAAGGCTACCATCCATTGGACTACCAAAAATCTCGACAACAGACTACCTTCCATAGTGACAAGGCTACCATCCATTGGAGTAACAAAAATCTCGACAACTGACTAACTTCCATAATTACAAGGCTACCATCCATTGGATTAAATAATATCTCGACAACATACTATGTTCCATAATGACAAGGCTACCATCCATCGGACTAACAAACATCTCGACAATAGACTACCTTCCATAATGATAGAGCTACCATCCAGTGGAATAACAAGAATCTCAACAACAGACTACCTTCCATAATGACAAGGCTATCATCCATTGGAGTACCAAAAATCTGAACAATAGACTACCTTCCGTAATGACAACACTACCATCCATTGGACCAACAAAAATCTCAATGAAAGACTACCTTCCATAATGACAAGGCTACCATCCATTGGAGTAACAATAACTCGAAAATAGACTAACTTCCATAATTACATGGCTACCATCCATTGGAGTAACAAATATCTCGACCCAAGACTACATTCCATAATGACAAGGCTACCATCCATTGTAGTAACCAAAATATCAACAACAGACTACCTTCTTTAATTACAAGGCTAGCATCCATTGGAGTAAAAAAAATATCTACAATAAACTACCTTCCATAATGACAAGGCTACCATCCAATGGAGTAACAAAAATATCGACAACAAACTACCTTCCATTATGACAAGGCTACCATCCATTAGAGTATCAAGAATATCGACAGCAAACTAACTTCCATAATGACAAGGATACCATCCGTTGGAATAAGAAAAATCTCGACAACAAACTACCTTCCGTAATGACAAGGCTACCATCAAACGAAATAACAAAAATCTCGACAACAGACTACCTTCCATAATTACAATGTTACCATCCATTGGAGTAACAAAAATCTTGACAACAGACTACCTTCCATAATGAAAAGGCGACCATCCAAAAAAAATAACAAAAATTTCGAAAACAGACTACCTTCCATAATGACAAGGTTACCATTCATTAGAATAACAAAAAACTCGACAACAGACTACATTCCATAATGACAAGCCTAGCATCCATTGGAGTAACAAAAAAATCGACAAGCGACTACCTTCCATAATGACAAGGTTACCATCCATTGGAATAAGAAAAATCTCTACCTTCCATAATGACAAGGCTACCATCCAACAGAGTACCTTTCATAATGAGAAGGCATCCATCCATTGGAGTAACAAAATTCTCGACAACAGACTACCTTCCGTAATGGCAAGGCTACCATCCATTAGAGTAAAAAAAATCTCGACAACAAACTACCTTACATAATGACAATGCTACCATTCATTGGAGTAACAAAAATATCGACAACACACTACATTCCATAATGACAAGGCTACCGTCCATTGGAGTAAAAAAAATCTCAACAACAGACTAGCTTTCATAATGACAAGGCTACCATCCATTGGAGTAACATAAATCTCAACAATAGACTACCTTCCATAATGACAAGGCTATCATCCATTGGAGTACCAAAAATTTGAACAATATACTACCTTCCATAATGACAATGCTACCATCCATTGTACTATCAAAAATCTCGACAATAGACTACCTTCCATAATGACAAGGCTACCATCCCGTGGAATAACAAAAATCTCAACAACAGACTACCTTCCATAATGACAAGGCTATCATCCATTGGAGTACCAAAAGTCTGAACAATATACTACCTTCCATTGGACTAACAAAAATATCAATGAAAGACTACCTTCCATAATGACAAGGCCACCATCCATTGGAGTAACAAAAATCTCGAAAACAGACTAACTTCTATAATTACAAGGCTACCATCCATTAGAGTAACAAATATCTCGACAAAAGACTACCTTCCGTAATTACAAGGCTAGCATCCATTGGAGTAACAAAAATCTCGACAACAAACTACCTTCCATAATGAAAAGGATACCATCCATTGGAGTAACAAAAATATCGACAACAAAATACCTTCCATAATGACAAGGCTACCATCCATTGGAGTAACAAAACTATCGACAACAGACTACATTCCATAATGACAAGCCTACCATCCATTGGAGTAACAAAAATATCGACAGTAGACTACCTTCCATAATGACACGGCTACCATCCATTGGAGTAACAAAAATATCGACAACAAACTACGTTCCATAATGGCAAGGCTACCATCCATTGGACTATCAAAAATCTCGACAACAGACTACCTTCCATAGTGACAAGGCTATCATCCATTGGAATAAGAAAAATCTCGACAACATACTACATTCTATAGTGACAAGGCTACCATTAAACGAAATAACAAAAATATCGACAACAAACTACCTTCTTTAAATTACAAGGTTACCATCCATTGGAATAACAAAAATCTCGACAAAAGACTACCTTCCATAATGACAAGGCTACCATCCAACGAAATAACAAAAATTTGGATAACATACTACCTTCCATAATGACAAGGTTACCATCCATTGGAATAAAAAAAAGTAGTAACAAACTATCTTCCATAATGACAAGGTTACCATCCATTGGAGTAACAAAAATATTGACAACAGACTACCTTCCATAATTACAAGGCTACCATCCATTGGAATAACAAAAATTTTGACAAGAGACTACCTTCCATAATGAAAAGGCTACCCTCCATTGGAGTAACATTAATCTCGACAACAGACTAGCTTCCATAATGACAAGGCTACCATCCATTGGAGTAACATAAATCTCAACAATAGACTACCTTCCATAATGACAAGGCTATCATCCATTGGAGTACCAAAAATCTGAACAATATACTACCTTCCATAATGACAACGCTACCATCCATTGGACTAACAAAAATATCAATGAAAGGCTACCTTCCATAATGACAAGGCTACCATCCATTGGAGTAACAAAAATCTCGAAAACAGACTAACTTCCATAATTACAAGGCTACCATCCATTGGAGTAACAAATATCTCGACAAAAGACTACCTTCCATAATGACAAGGCTACCATCCATTGGAGTAACCAAAATATCGACAACAAACTACCTTCTATAATGAAAAGGCTAGCATCCATTGGAGTAACAAAAATCTCGACAACAAACTACCTTCCATAATGAAAAGGATACCATCAATTGGAGTAACAAAAATATCGACAACAAAATACCTTCCATAATGAAAAGGCTACCATCCATTGGAGTATCAAAAATATCGACAGCAAACTACCTTCCATAATGACAAGGATACCATCCATTGGAATAACAAAAATCTCGACAACAAACTATATTCCATAACGACAAAGCTACCATCAAACGAAATAACAAAAATCTCGACAACAAACTACCTTCCATAATTACAATGTTACCATCCTTTGGAATAACAAAAATCTCGACAGCAGACTACCTTCCATAATGAAAAGGGGACCATCTAACGAAATAAAAAAAATTTCTAAAACATTCTACCTTCCATAATGACAAAGTTACCATTCATTGGAATAACAAAAAACTCGACAACAGACTACCTTCCATAATGACAAGGTTACAATCCATTGGACTAACAAAAATATCGACAACAGACTACCTTCCATAATTACAAGGGTACCATCCATTGGAATAACAAAAATCTTGACAACACACTACCTTCCATAATGACAGGGTTACCATCAATTGGAATAACAAAAATCTCGACAACATACTACCTTCCATAATGACAAGGTTACCATCCATTGAAATAACAAAAATATCGACAACAAACTACTTTCCATAATGACAAGGCTAACATCCAACGAAATAACAAAAATCTCTACAACAAACTACCTTCCATAATGACAAGGTTACCATCCATTGGAATAACAAAAAACTCTACAACAGACTACCTTCCATAATGACAAGGTTAGCATCCATTGGAGTAACAAAAATCTCGACAACAAACTAACTTCCATAATGACAAGGCTACCATCCATTGGAGTAACATAAATCTCAATGAAAGACTACCTTCCATAATGACAAGTCTAGCATCCATTGGAGTAACATAAATCTAAATGAAAGACTACCTTCCATAATGACAAGTCTACCATCCATGGGAGTAACATAAATCTCAATCAAAGACTACCTTCCATAATGACAAGGCTACCATCCATTGGAGTAACAAAAATATCGACAACAGACTACATTCCATAATGACAAGCCTACCATCCATTGGAGTAACAAAAATATCGTCAATAGACTACCTTCCATAATGACAAGGATATTATCCATTGGAGTAACAAAAAAATTGACAACAAACGACCTTCCATAATTACAAGGTTAACATCCATTGGAGTAACAAAAAAATCGACAAGAGACTACCTTCAATAATGACAAGGTTACCATCCATTGGAAAAAGAAAAATCTCGACAACAGACTACATTCTATAGTGACAAGGGTACCATTAAACGAAATAACAAAAATATCGACAACAAACTACCTTCTTTAAATTACAAGGTTACCATTCATTGGAATAACAAAAATCTAGACAACAGACTACCTTCCATAATGACAAGGTTACCATCCATTAGAATAAAAAAAACTATTAACAAAATACCTTCCATAATGATAAGGTTACCATCCATTGGAGTAACAAAAATATCGACAACAGACTACCTTCCATAATTACAAGGGTACCATCCATTGTAATAACAAAAATCTTGACAACAAACTACCTTCCATAATGACAAGGTTACCATCCATTGATATAACAAAAATCTCGACAACATACTACCTTCCATAATGACAAGGCTACCATCCATTGGACTATCAAAAATCTCGACAACAGACTACCTTCCATAATGAAAAGGCGACCATCCATTGGAGTAACATTAATCTCGACAATAAACTAGCTTCCATAATGACAAGGCTACCATCCATTGGAGTAACATAAATCTCAATGAAAGACTACCTTCCATAATGACAAGTCTACCATCCATTGGAGTAACATAAATCTCAATGAAAGACTACCTTCCATAATGACAAGTCTACCATCCATTGGAGTATTAAATCTCAACGAAAGACTACCTTCCATAATGACAAGGCTACCATCCATTGGAGTAACAAAAATATTGACAACAAACTACATTCGATAATGACAAGGCTACCATCCATTGGAGTAACAAAAATATCTACAATAAACTACCTTCCATAATCACAAGGCTACCAACCATTGGAGTAACACAAATATTGACAAAAAACTACCTTCCATAATCACAAGGCTACCATCCATTGGAGTAACAAAAAACTCGACAAGAGACTACCTTCCATAATGACAAGGTTACCATCCATTGGAATAAGAAAAATATCGACAACAAACTACCTTCCATAATGACAAGGTTACCATTAAACGAAATAACAAAAATCTCGACAATAGACTACCTTCTATAATTACAATGTTACCATCCATTGGAATAACAAAAATCTCGACAAAAGTCTACCTTCCATAATGACAAGGCTACCATCCAACGAAATAAAAAAAATTTCGACAATAGACTACCTTCCATAATGACATGGCTACCATCCATTGGAATAAAAAAAAACTCGACAACAAACTACCTTCCATAATGACAAGGTTACCATCCATTGGAGTAACAAAAATATCGACAACAGACTACCTTCCATAATTACAAGGGTACCATCCATTGGAATAACAAAAATCTTGACGACAGACTACCTTCCATAATGACAAGGTTACCATCCATTGGAATAACAAAAATCTCGACAACAGACTACCTTCCATAATGACAAGGCTACCATCCATTAGACTATCAAAAATCTCGACAGCAGACTACCTTCCATAATGACAAGGCTACCATCCATTGGAATAACAAAAATCTCGACAACTGACTAACTTCCATAATTACAAGGCTACCATCCATTGGAGTAAATTATATCTCGACAACATACTAACTTCCATAATGACATAGCTACCATCCATTGGACTATCAAAAATCTCGACTACAGACTACCTTCCATAATGACAAGGCTACCATCCAGTGGAATAACAAAAATCTCAACAACAAACTACCTTCCATAATGACAAGGCTATCATCCATTGGAGTACCAAAAATCTGAACAATAGACTACCTTCCATAATGACAACACTACCATCCATTAGACTAACAAAAATCTCAACGAAAGACTACCTTCCATAATGACAAGGCTACCATCCATTGGAGTTACAAAAACTAGAAAATAGACTAACTTCCATAATTACAAGGCTACATCCATTGGAGTAACAAATATCTCGACAAAAGACTACCTTCCATAATGACAAGGCTACCATCCATTGGAGTAACCAAAATATCGACAACAGACTACCTTCTATAATAACAAGGCTAGCATGCATTGGAGTAACAAAAATATCTACAATAAACTACTTTCCATGATAACAAGGCTACCATCCATTGGAGTAACAAAAAACTCGACAAGAGACTACCTTCCATAATGACAAGGTTACCATCCATTGGAATAAGAAAAATCTCGACAACATACTACCTTCCATAATGACAAGGTTACCATTAATCGAAATAACAAAAATATCGACAACAGATTACCTTCCATAATTTCAATGTTACCATCCATTGGAATAAGAAAAATCTCGACAAAATTCTACCTTCCATAATGACAACGCTACAATCCAACGAAATAACAAAAATTTCGACAATAGACTACCTTCCATAATGACAAGGTTACCATCCATTGGAATAAAAAACTACTCGACAACAAACTACCTTCCATAATGACAGGGTTACCATCCATTGGAATAACAAAAATCTTGACAACAGACTACCTTCCATAATGACAAGGCTACCATCCATTGGACTATGAAAAATCTCGACAGCAAACTACCTTCCATAATGACAAGGCTACCATCCATTGGAGTAATAAAAATCTTGACAACTGACTAAATTCCATAATTACAAGGCTACCATCCATTAGAGTAAATAATATCTCAACAACATACTACCTTCCATAATGACAAGGCTACCATCCATTGGACTATCAGAAATCTCGACAACAGACTACCTTCCATAATGACAAGGCTACCATCCAGTGGAATAACAAAAATCTCAACAACAGAGTACCTTCCATAATGACAAGGCTATCATCCATTGGAGTACCGAAACTCTGAAAAATAGACTACCTTCCGTAATGACAACATTACTATCCATTGTACTAACAAAAATCTCAACGAAAGACTACCTTCCATAATGACAAGGCTACCATCCACTGGAATAACAAAAACTCGAAAATAGACTAACTTTCATAATTACAAGGCTACCATCCATTGGAATAAAAAATATCTCGACAAAAGACTACCTTCCATAATGACAAGGCTACCATCAAAAAAAATAACAAAAATCTTGACAACTGACTAATTTCCATAATTACAAGGCTACCATCCATTGGAGTAACAAATATCTCAACAACAGACTACCTTCCATAATGACAAGGCTACCATCCATTGGACTATAAAAAATCTCGACAACAGACTACCTTCCATAATGACAAGGCTATCATCCATTAGAGTACCAAAAATCTGAACAATAGACTACGTTCCATAATGAAAACGCTACCATCCATTGCACTAAAAAAATCTCAATGAAAGACTACCTTCCATAATGACAAGGCTACCATCCATTGGAGTAACAAAAATATCGAAAACAGACTAACTTCCATAATTACAAGGCTACCATGCATTGGATTAAAAAATATCTCGACAAATGACTACCTTCCAAAATGACAAGAGTACTATCCATTGGAGTATCAAAAATATCGACAGCAGACTACCTTCCATAATGACAAGGATACCATCCATTGGAATAACAAAAATCTCGACAACAAACTATCTTCCATAATGACAAGGCTACCATCCAAAGAAATAACAAAAATTTTGACAACAGACTACCTTCCATAATGACAAGGTTACTATACATTGGAATAAAAAAAAACTCGACAACAAACTACCTTCCATAATGTCAAGGTTACCATCCATTGGAGTAAAAAAAATATTGACAATAGACTACCTTCCATAATTACAATGCTACTATCCATTGGAGTAACAAAAACTCGACAACAGACTACTTTCCATAATGACAAGGTTACCATCCATTGAAAGAACAAAAATCTCAACAACAGACTACCTTCCATAATGACAAGGTTATCATCCATTGGAATAACAAAAAACTCGACAACAGACTACCTTCCATAATGACAAGGTTAACATCCATTGGAGTAACAAAAATATCGACAACAAACTACCTTCCATAATTACAAGGCTAACATGAATTGGAGTAACAAAAACTCGACAACAGACAACCTTCCATAATGACAATGTTACCATCCATTGGAGTAACAAAAATCTCGACAACAAACTAACTTCCATAAATATAAGGCTACCATCCATTGAAGTAACAAATATCTCGACAAAAGACTAACTTCCATAATAACAAGGATACCATCCATTGGAGTAACCAAAATATCAACCACAAACTACCTTCCATAATGACAAGGCTATCATCCATTGGAGTAACAAAAATATCCATAACAACTACCTTCCATAATGACAAGGATACCTTCCATTAGAGTAACAAAAATCTCGACAACAGACTAGCTTCCACAATGACAAGGCTACCATCCATTGGAGTAACGAAGATATCGGCAACAGACTACCTTATATAATGAAAAGGCTACCATCCATTGGAGTAACATTAATCTCGACAACAAACTAGCTTCCATAATGACAAGGCTACCATCCATTGGACTAACATAAATCTCAATGAAAGACTACCTTCCATAATGACAAGTATACCATCCATTGGAGTAACATAAATCTTAATTAAAGACTACCTTCCATAATGACAAGTCTACCATCCATTGGAGTAACATAAATCTCAATGAAAGACTACCTTCCATAATTACATGGCTACCATCCATTGGAGTAACAAAAATATTGACAACAGACTACATTCTATAATGACAAGGCTACCATCCATTGGATTAACAAAAATATCGACAATAGACTACCATCCATAATGACAAGGCTACTATCCATTGGAGTAACAAAAATATTGACAACAAACTACCTTCCATAATTACAAGGCTACAATCCATTGGAGTAACAAAAAACTCGACAATAGACTACCTTCCATAAGGACAAGGCTACCATCCATTGGAGTAACAAATATATCGACAGCAGACTATCTTCCATAATGACAAGGCTATCGTCCATTGGAGTACCAAAAATCTAAACAATAGACTACCTTCCATAATGACAACGCTACCATCCAATGCACTAACAAAAATCTAAATGAAAGACTACCTTCCATAATGACAAGTCTACCATCCATTGGAGTAACAAAAATATCGAAAATAGACTAACTTCCATAATTACAAGGCTACCATCCATTGGAGTAACAAATATCTCGACAAAAGACTACCTTCCATAATGACAAGGCTACCATCCATTGGAGTAACCAAAATATCGACAATAGACTACCTTCTATAATGACAAGGCTAGCATCCATTGGAGTAACCAAAATCTGGACAACAAACTACCTTCCATAATGAAAAGGATACCATCCATTGGAGTAATAAAAACATCGACAACAAACTACCTTCCATAATGACAAGGCTACCATCCATTGGAGTATCAAAAATATCGACAAAAAACTACCTTCTATAATGACAAGGATACCTTCCATTAGAGTAACAAAAATCTCGATAACATACTAGCTTCCACAATGACAAGGCTACCATCTATTGGAGTAACAAAAATATTGACAACAGACTACCTTCCATAATGAAAAGGTTAACATCCATTGGAGTAAAAAAAATATCGACAACAGACTACCTTGCATAATGAGAAGGTTACCATCCATTGGAGTAACAAAAATCTGAACAATAGACTACCTTCCATAATTACAAGGCTACCATATATTGAAGTAACATGTATCTCGACAAAAGACTACCTTCCATAATGATAAGGCTTCCATCCATTGGAGTAACCAAAATATCGACAATAGACTACCTTCTATAATGACAAGGCTAACATCCATTGGAGTAACAAAAATCTAGACAATAAACTACTTTGCATAATGACAAGGCTACCATCCAACGAAATAACAAAAATTTCGACAACACACTACCTTCCATAATGACAAGGTTACCATCCATTAGAATAAAAAAAACTAGTAACAAACTACCTTCCATAATGACAAGGTTACCATCCATTGGAGTAACAAAAATATCGACAACACACTACCTTCCATAATTACAAGGGTACCATCCATTGGAATATCAAAAATCTTGACAACAAACTACCTTCCATAATGACAAGGTTACCATCCATTGATATAACAAAAATCTCGACAACAGACTACCTTCCATAATGACAAGGCTACCATCTATTGGACTATCAAAAATCTCGACAACAGACTACCTTCCATAATGAAAAGGCTACCATCCATTGGAGTAACATTACTCTCGACAACAAACTAGCTTCCATAATGACAAGGCTACCATCCATTGGAGTAACATAAATCTAAATGAAAGACTACCTTCCATAATGACAAGTCTACCATCCATTGGAGTATTAAATCTCAACGAAAGACTACCTTCCATAATGAAAAGGCTACCATCCATTGGAGTAACAAAAATATTGACAACAAACTACATTCGATAATGACAAGGCTACCATCAATTGGAGTAACAAAAATATCTACAATAAACTACTTTCCATAATGTCAAGGCTACCAACCATTGGAGTAACAAAAATATTGACAACAAACTACCTTCCATAATTACAAGGCTACCATCCATTGGAGTAACAAAAAACTCGACAATAGACTACCTTCCATAATGACAAGGCTACCATCCATTGGAGTAACAAATATATCGACAACAGACTATCTTCCATAATGACAAGGCTATCGTCCATTGGAGTACCAAAAATATGAACAATAGACTACCTTCCATAATGACAACGCTACCATCCAATGCACTAACAAAAATCTAAATGAAAGACTACCTTCCATAATGACAAGTCTACCATCCATTGGAGTAACAAAAATATCGAAAATAGACTAACTTCCATAATTACAAGGCTACCATCCATTGGAGTAACAAATATCTCGACAAAAGACTACCTTCCATAATGACAAGGCTACCATCCATTGGAGTAACCAAAATATCGATAATAGACTACCTTCTATAATGACAAGGCTAGCATCCATTAGAGTAACCAAAATCAAGACAACAAACTACCTTCCATAATGAAAAGGATACCATCCATTGGAGTAATAAAAATATCGAAAACAAACTACCTTCCATAATGACAAGGCTACCATCCATTGGAGTATCAAAAATATCGACAAAAAACTACCTTCTATAATGACAAGGATACCTTTCATTAGAGTAACAAAAATCTCGATAACATACTAGCTTCCACAATGACAAGGCTACCATCCATTGGAGTAACAAAAATATTGACAACAGACTACCTTCCATAATGAAAAGGTTAACATCCATTGGAGTAACAAAAATATCGACAACAGACTACCTTGCATAATGAGAAGGTTACCATCCATTGGAGTAACAAAAATCTGAACAATAGACTACCATCCATAATTACAAGGCTACCATATATTAAGTGAAATGTATCTCGACAAAAGACTACCTTCCATAATGATAAGGCTTCCATCCATTGGAGTAACCAAAATATCGACAATAGACTACCTTCTATAATGACAAGGCTAACATCCATTGGAGTAACAAAAATCTAGACAACAAACTACTTTGCATAATGACAAGGCTACCATCCAACGAAATAACAAAAATTTCGACAACACACTACCTTCCATAATGACAAGGTTACCATCCATTAGAATAAAAAAAACTAGTAACAAACTACCTTCCATAATGACAAGGTTACCATCCATTGGAGTAACAAAAATATCGACAACACACTACCTTCCATAATTACAAGGGTACCATCCATTGGAATAACAAAAATCTTGACAACAAACTACCTTCCATAATGACAAGGTTACCATCCATTGATATAACAAAAATCTCGACAACAGACTACCTTCCATAATGACAAGGCTACCATCTATTGGACTATCAAAAATCTCGACAACAGACTACCTTCCATAATGAAAAGGCTACCATCCATTGGAGTAACATTAATCTCGACAACAAACTAGCTTCCATAATGACAAGGCTACCATCCATTGGAGTAACATAAATCTAAATGAAAGACTACCTTCCATAATGACAAGTCTACCATCCATTGGAGTATTAAATCTCAACGAAAGACTACCTTCCATAATGACAAGGCTACCATCCATTGGAGTAACAAAAATATTGACAACAAACTACATTCGATAATGACAAGGCTACCATCAATTGGAGTAACAAAAATATCTACAATAAACTACCTTCCATAATGACAAGGCTACCAACCATTGGAGTAACAAAAATATTGACAACAAACTACCTTCCATAATTACAAGGCTACCATCCATTGGAGTAACAAAAAACTCGACAATAGACTACCTTCCATAATGACAAGGCTACCATCCATTGGAGTAACAAATATATCGACAGCGGACTATCTTCCATAATGACAAGGCTATCATCCATTGGAGTACCAAAAATCTGAACAATAGACTACCTTCCATAATGACAACGCTACCATCCAATGCACTAACAAAAATCTAAATGAAAGACTACCTTCCATAATGACAAGTCTACCATCCATTGGAGTAACAAAAATATCGAAAATAGACTAACTTCCATAATTACAAGGCTACCATCCATTGGAGTAACAAATATCTCGACAAAAGACTACCTTCCATAATGACAAGGCTACCATCCATTGGAGTAACCAAAATATCGATAATAGACTACCTTCTATAATGACAAGGCTAGCATCCATTAGAGTAACCAAAATCAGGACAACAAACTACCTTCCATAATGAAAAGGATACCATCCATTGGAGTAATAAAAATATCGACAACAAACTACCTTCCATAATGACAAGGCTACCGTCCATTGGAGTATCAAAAATATCGACAAAAAACTACCTTCTATAATGACAAGGATACCTTCCATTAGAGTAACAAAAATCTCGATAACATACTAGCTTCCATAATGACAAGGCTACCATCCATTGGAGTAACAAAAATATTGACAACAGACTACCTTCCATAATGAAAAGGTTAACATCCATTGGAGTAACAAAAATATCGACAACAGACTACCTTGCATAATGAGAAGGTTACCATCCATTGGAGTAACAAAAATCTGAACAATAGACTACCTTCCATAATTACAAGGCTACCATATATTGAAGTAACATGTATCTCGACAAAAGACTACCTTCCATAATGATAAGGCTTCCATCCATTGGAGTAACCAAAATATCGACAATAGACTACCTTCTATAATGACAAGGCTAACATCCATTGGAGTAACAAAAATCTAGACAACAAACTACTTTGCATAATGACAAGGCTACCATCCAACGAAATAACAAAAATTTCGACAACACACTACCTTCCATAATGACAAGGTTACCATCCATTAGAATAAAAAAAACTAGTAACAAACTACCTTCCATAATGACAAGGTTACCATCCATTGGAGTAACAAAAATATCGACAACACACTACCTTCCATAATTACAAGGGTACCATCCATTGGAATAACAAAAATCTTGACAACAAACTACCTTCCATAATGACAAGGTTACCATCCATTGATATAACAAAAATCTCGACAACAGACTACCTTCCATAATGACAAGGCTACCATCTATTGGACTATCAAAAATATCGACAACAGACTACCTTCCATAATGAAAAGGCTACCATCCATTGGAGTAACATTAATCTCGACAACAAACTAGCTTCCATAATGACAAGGCTACCATCCATTGGAGTAACATAAATCTAAATGAAAGACTACCTTCCATAATGACAAGTCTACCATCCATTGGAGTATTAAATCTCAACGAAAGACTACCTTCCATAATGACAAGGCTACCATCCATTGGAGTAACAAAAATATTGACAACAAACTACATTCGATAATGACAAGGCTACCATCAATTGGAGTAACAAAAATATCTACAATAAACTACCTTCCATAATGACAAGGCTACCAACCATTGGAGTAACAAAAATATTGACAACAAACTACCTTCCATAATTACAAGGCTACCATCCATTGGAGTAACAAAAAACTCGACAATAGACTACCTTCCATAATGACAAGGCTACCATCCATTGGAGTAACAAATATATCGACAGCAGACTATCTTCCATAATGACAAGGCTATCACCCATTGGAGTACCAAAAATCTGAACAATAGACTACCTTCCATAATGACAACGCTACCATCCAATGCACTAACAAAAATCTAAATGAAAGACTACCTTCCATAATGACAAGTCTACCATCCATTGGAGTAACAAAAATATCGAAAATAGACTAACTTCCATAATTACAAGGCTACCATACATTGGAGTAACAAATATCTCGACAAAAGACTACCTTCCATAATGTCAAGGCTACCATCCATTGGAGTAACCAAAATATCGATAATAGACTACCTTCTATAATGACAAGGCTAGCATCCATTAGAGTAACCAAAATCAGGACAACAAACTACCTTCCATAATGAAAAGGATACCATCCATTGGAGTAATAAAAATATCGACAACAAACTACCTACCATAATGACAAGGCTACCATCCATTGGAGTATCAAAAATATCGACAAAAAACTACCTTCTATAATGACAAGGATACCTTCCATTAGAGTAACAAAAATCTCGATAACATACTAGCTTCCATAATGACAAGGCTACCATCCATTGGAGTAACAAAAATATTGACAACAGACTACCTTCCATAATGAAAAGGTTAACATCCATTGGAGTAACAAAAATATCGACAACAGACTACCTTGCATAATGAGAAGGTTACCATCCATTGGAGTAACAAAAATCTGAACAATAGACTACCTTCCATAATTACAAGGCTACCATATATTGAAGTAACATGTATCTCGACAAAAGACTACCTTCCATAATGATAAGGCTTCCATCCATTGGAGTAACCAAAATATCGACAATAGACTACCTTCTATAATGACAAGGCTAACATCCATTGGAGTAACAAAAATCTAGACAACAAACTACTTTGCATAATGACAAGGCTACCATCCAACGAAATAACAAAAATTTCGACAACACACTACCTTCCATAATGACAAGGTTACCATCCATTAGAATAAAAAAAACTAGTAACAAACTACCTTCAATAATGACAAGGTTACCATCCATTGGAGTAACAAAAATATCGACAACACACTACCTTCCATAATTACAAGGGTACCATCCATTGGAATAACCAAAATCTTGACAACAAACTACCTTCCATAATGACAAGGTTACCATCCATTGATATAACAAAAATCTCGACAACAGACTACCTTCCATAATGACAAGGCTACCATCTATTGGACTATCAAAAATCTCGACAACAGACTACCTTCCATAATGAAAAGGCTACCATCCATTGGATTACATTAATCTCGACAACAAACTAGCTTCCATAATGACAAGGCTACAATCCATTGGACTAACATAAATCTCAATGAAAGACTACCTTCCATAATGACAAGTATACCATCCATTGGAGTAACATAAATCTCAATGAAAGACTACCTTCCATAATGACAAGTCTACCATCCATTGGAGTAACGTAAATCTCAATGAAAGACTACCTTCCATAATTACATGGCTACCATCCATTGGAGTAACAAAAATATTGACAACAGACTACATTCTATAATGACAAGGCTACCATCCATTGGATTAACAAAAATATCGACAATAGACTACCATGCATAATGACAAGGCTACTATCCATTGGAGTAACAAAAATATTGACAACAAACTACCTTCCATAATTACAAGGCTACCATCCATTGGAGTAACAAAAAACTCGACAATAGACTACCTTCCATAAGGACAAGGCTACCATCCATTGGAGTAACAAATATATTGACAGCAGACTATCTTCCATAATGACAAGGCTATCGTCCATTGGAGTACCAAAAATCTGAACAATAGACTACCTTCCATAATGACAACGCTACCATCCAATGCACTAACAAAAATCTAAATGAAAGACTACCTTCCATAATGACAAGTCTACCATCCATTGGAGTAACAAAAATATCGAAAATAGACTAACTTCCATAATTACAAGGCTACCATCCATTGGAGTAACAAATATCTCGACAAAAGACTACCTTCCATAATGACAAGGCTACCATCCATTGGAGTAACCAAAATATCGACAATAGACTACCTTCTATAATGACAAGGCTAGCATCCATTGGAGTAACCAAAATCTGGACAACAAACTACCTTCCATAATGAAAAGGATACCATCCATTGGAGTAATAAAAATATCGACAACAAACTACCTTCCATAATGACAAGGCTACCATCCATTGGAGTATCAAAAATATCGACAAAAAACTACCTTCTATAATGACAAGGATACCTTCCATTAGAGTAACAAAAATCTCGATAACATACTAGCTTCCACAATGACAAGGCTACCATCTATTGGAGTAACAAAAATATTGACAACAGACTACCTTACATAATGAAAAGGTTAACATCCATTGGAGTAACAAAAATATCGACAACAGACTACATTGCATAATGAGAAGGTTACCATCCATTGGAGTAACAAAAATCTGAACAATAGACTACCTTCCATAATTACAAGGCTACCATATATTGAAGTAACATGTATCTCGACAAAAGACTACCTTCCATAATGATAAGGCTTCCATCCATTGGAGTAACCAAAATATCGACAATAGACTACCTTCTATAATGACAAGGCTAACATCCATTGGAGTAACAAAAATCTAGACAACAAACTACTTTGCATAATGACAAGGCTACCATCCAACGAAATAACAAAAATTTCGACAACACACTACCTTCCATAATGACAAGGTTACCATCAGTTAGAATAAAAAAAACTAGTAACAAACTACCTTCCATAATGACAAGGTTACCATCCATTGGAGTAACAAAAATATCGACAACACACTACCTTCCATAATTACAAGGGTACCATCCATTGGAATATCAAAAATCTTGACAACAAACTACCTTCCATAATGACAAGGTTACCATCCATTGATATAACAAAAATCTCGACAACAGACTACCATCCATAATGACAAGGCTACCATCTATTGGACTATCTAAAATCTCGACAACAGACTACCTTCCATAATGAAAAGGCTACCATCCATTGGAGTAACATTACTCTCGACAACAAACTAGCTTCCATAATGACAAGGCTACCATCCATTGGAGTAACATAAATCTAAATGAAAGACTACCTTCCATAATGACAAGTCTACCATCCATTGGAGTATTAAATCTCAACGAAAGACTACCTTCCATAATGACAAGGCTACCATCCATTGGAGTAACAAAAATATTGACAACAAACTACATTCGATAATGACAAGGCTACCATCAATTGGAGTAACAAAAATATCTACAATAAACTACTTTCCATAATGTCAAGGCTACCAACCATTGGAGTAACAAAAATATTGACAACAAACTACCTTCCATAATTACAAGGCTACCATCCATTGGAGTAACAAAAAACTCGACAATAGACTACCTTCCATAATGACAAGGCTACCATCCATTGGAGTAACAAATATATCGACAACAGACTATCTTCCATAATGACAAGGCTATCGTCCATTGGAGTACCAAAAATATGAACAATAGACTACCTTCCATAATGACAACGCTACCATCCAATGCACTAACAAAAATCTAAATGAAAGACTACCTTCCATAATGACAAGTCTACCATCCATTGGAGTAACAAAAATATCGAAAATAGACTAACTTCCATAATTACAAGGCTACCATCCATTGGAGTAACAAATATCTCGACAAAAGACTACCTTCCATAATGACAAGGCTACCATCCATTGGAGTAACCAAAATATCGATAATAGACTACCTTCTATAATGACAAGGCTAGCATCCATTAGAGTAACCAAAATCAGGACAACAAACTACCTTCCATAATGAAAAGGATACCATCCATTGGAGTAATAAAAATATCGACAACAAACTACCTTCCATAATGACAAGGCTACCATCCATTGGAGTTTCAAAAATATCGACAAAAAACTACCTTCTATAATGACAAGGATACCTTTCATTAGAGTAACAAAAATCTCGATAACATACTAGCTTCCACAATGACAAGGCTACCATCCATTGGAGTAACAAAAATATTGACAACAGACTACCTTCCATAATGAAAAGGTTAACATCCATTGGAGTAACAAAAATATCGACAACAGACTACCTTGCATAATGAGAAGGTTACCATCCATTGGAGTAACAAAAATCTGAACAATAGACTACCTTCCATAATTACAAGGCTACCATATATTAAGTGAAATGTATCTCGACAAAAGACTACCTTCCATAATGATAAGGCTTCCATCCATTGGAGTAACCAAAATATCGACAATAGACTACCTTCTATAATGACAAGGCTAACATCCATTGGAGTAACAAAAATCTAGACAACAAACTACTTTGCATAATGACAAGGCTACCATCCAACGAAATAACAAAAATTTCGACAACACACTACCTTCCATAATGACAAGGTTACCATCCATTAGAATAAAAAAAACTAGTAACAAACTACCTTCCATAATGACAAGGTTACCATCCATTGGAGTAACAAAAATATCGACAACACACTACCTTCCATAATTACAAGGGTACCATCCATTGGAATAACAAAAATCTTGACAACAAACTACCTTCCATAATGAAAAGGTTACCATCCATTGATATAACAAAAATCTCGACAACAGACTACCTTCCATAATGACAAGGCTACCATCTATTGGACTATCAAAAATCTCGACAACAGACTACCTTCCATAATGAAAAGGCTACCATCCATTGGAGTAACATTAATCTCGACAACAAACTAGCTTCCATAATGACAAGGCTACCATCCATTGGACTAACATAAATCTCAATGAAAGACTACCTTCCATAATGACAAGTATACCATCCATTGGAGTAACATAAATCTCAATGAAAGACTACCTTCCATAATGACAAGTCTACCATCCATTGGAGTAACATAAATCTCAATGAAAGACTACCTTCCATAATTACATGGCTACCATCCATTGGAGTAACAAAAATATTGACAACAGACTACATTCTATAATGACAAGGCTACCATCCATTGGATTAACAAAAATATCGACAATAGACTACCATCCATAATGACAAGGCTACTATCCATTGGAGTAACAAAAATATTGACAACAAACTACCTTCCATAATTACAAGGCTACCATCCATTGGAGTAACAAAAAACTCGACAATAGACTACCTTCCATAAGGACAAGGCTACCATCCATTGGAGTAACAAATATATCGACAGCAGACTATCTTCCATAATGACAAGGCTATCGTCCATTGGAGTACCAAAAATCTGAACAATAGACTACCTTCCATAATGACAACGCTACCATCCAATGCACTAACAAAAATCTAAATGAAAGACTACCTTCCATAATGACAAGTCTACCATCCATTGGAGTAACAAAAATATCGAAAATAGACTAACTTCCATAATTACAAGGCTACCATCCATTGGAGTAACAAATATCTCGACAAAAGACTACCTTCCATAATGACAAGGCTACCATCCATTGGAGTAACCAAAATATCGACAATAGACTACCTTCTATAATGACAAGGCTAGCATCCATTGGAGTAACCAAAATCTGGACAACAAACTACCTTCCATAATGAAAAGGATACCATCCATTGGAGTAATAAAAATATCGACAACAAACTACCTTCCATAATGACAAGGCTACCATCCATTGGAGTATCAAAAATATCGACAAAAAACTACCTTCTATAATGACAAGGATACCTTCCATTAGAGTAACAAAAATCTCGATAACATACTAGCTTCCATAATGACAAGGCTACCATCCATTGGAGTAACAAAAATATTGACAACAGACTACCTTCCATAATGAAAAGGTTAACATCCATTGGAGTAACAAAAATATCGACAACAGACTACCTTGTATAATGAGAAGGTTACCATCCATTGGAGTAACAAAAATCTGAACAATAGACTACCTTCCATAATTACAAGGCTACCATATATTGAAGTAACATGTATCTCGACAAAAGACTACCTTCCATAATGATAAGGCTTCCATCCATTGGAGTAACCAAAATATCGACAATAGACTACCTTCTATAATGACAAGGCTAACATCCATTGGAGTAACAAAAATCTAGACAACAAACTACTTTGCATAATGACAAGGCTACCATCCAACAAAATAACAAAAATTTCGACAACACACTACCTTCCATAATGACAAGGTTACCATCCATTAGAATAAAAAAAACTAGTAACAAACTACCTTCCATAATGACAAGGTTACCATCCATTGGAGTAACAAAAATATCGACAACACACTACCTTCCATAATTACAAGGGTACCATCCATTGGAATAACAAAAATCTTGACAACAAACTACCTTCCATAATGACAAGGTTACCATCCATTGATATAACAAAAATCTCGACAACAGACTACCTTCCATAATGACAAGGCTACCATCTATTGGACTATCAAAAATCTCGACAACAGACTACCTTCCATAATGAAAAGGCTACCATCCATTGGAGTAACATTAATCTCGACAACAAACTAGCTTCCATAATGACAAGGCTACCATCCATTGGAGTAACATAAATCTCAATGAAAGAATACCTTCCATAATGACAAGTCTACCATCCATTGGAGTAACATAAATCTCAATGAAAGACTACCTTCCATAATGACAAGTCTACCATCCATTGGAGTATTAAATCTCAACGAAAGACTACCTTCCATAATGACAAGGCTACCATCCATTGGAGTAACAAAAATATTGACAACAAACTACATTCGATAATGACAAGGCTACCATCAATTGGAGTAACAAAAATATCTACAATAAACTACCTTCCATAGTGACAAGGCTACCAACCATTGGAGTAACAAAAATATTGACAACAAACTACCTTCCATAATTACAAGGCTACCATCCATTGGAGTAACAAAAAACTCGACAATAGACTACCTTCCATAATGACAAGGCTACCATCCATTGGAGTAACAAATATATCGACAGCAGACTATCTTCCATAATGACAAGGCTATCGTCCATTGGAGTACCAAAAATCTGAACAATAGACTACCTTCCATAATGACAACGCTACCATCCAATGCACTAACAAAAATCTAAATGAAAGACTACCTTCCATAATGACAAGTCTACCATCCATTGGAGTAACAAAAATATCGAAAATAGACTAACTTCCATAATTACAAGGCTACCATCCATTGGAGTAACAAATATCTCGACAAAAGACTACCTTCCATAATGACAAGGCTACCATCCATTGGAGTAACCAAAATATCGACAATAGACTACCTTCTATAATGACAAGGCTAGCATCCATTGGAGTAACCAAAATCTGGACAACAAACTACCTTCCATAATTAAAAGGATACCATCCATTAGAGTAATAAAAATATCGACAACAAACTACCTTCCATAATGACAAGGCTACCATCCATTGGAGTATCAAAAATATCGACAAAAAACTACCTTCTATAATGACAAGGATACCTTCCATTAGAGTAACAAAAATCTCGATAACATACTAGCTTCCACAATGACAAGGCTACCATCCATTGGAGTAACAAAAATATTGACAACAGACTACCTTCCATAATGAAAAGGTTAACATCCATTGGAGTAACAAAAATATCGACAACAGACTACCTTGCATAATGAGAAGGTTACCATCCATTGGAGTAACAAAAATCTGAACAATAGACTACCTTCCATAATTACAAGGCTACCATATATTGAAGTAACATGTATCTCAACAATAGACTACCTTCCATAATGACAAGGCTACCATCCATTGGAGTAACAAAAATATTGACAACAAACTACATTCGATAATGACAAGGCTACCATCAATTGGAGTAACAAAAATATCTACAATAAACTACCTTCCATAATGACAAGGCTACCAACCATTGGAGTAACAAAAATATTGACAAAAAACCACCTTCCATAATCACAATGCTACCATCCATTGGAGTAACAAAAAACTCGACAAGAGACTAGCTTCCATAATGACAAGGTTACCATCCATTGGAATAAGAAAAATATCGACGACAAACTACCTTCCATAATGACAAGGTTACCATTAAACGAAATAACAAAAATCTCGACAACAGACTACCTTCCATAATTACAATGTTACCATCCATTGGAATAACAAAAATCTCGACAAAAGTCTACCTTCCATAATGACAAGGCTACCATCCAACGAAATAACAAAAATTTCGACAATAGACTACCTTCCATAATGACATGGTTACCATCCATTGGAATAAAAAAAAACTCGACAACAAACTACCTTCCATAATGACAAGGTTACCATCCATTGGAGTAACCAAAGTATCAACAACAGACTACCTTCCAGAATTACAAGGGTACCATCCATTGGAATAACAAAAATCTTGACGACAGACTACCTTCCATAATGACAAGGTTACCATCCATTGGAATAACAAAAATCTCGACAACAGACTACCTTCCATAATGACAAGGCTACCATACATTAAACTATCCAAAATCTCGACAGCAGACTACCTTCCATAATGACAAGGCTACCATCCATTGGAATAACAAAAATCTCGACAACTGACTAACTTCCAAAATTACAAGGCTACCATCCATTGGAGTAAATAATATCTCGACAACATACTAACTTCCATAATGACATAGCTACCATCCATTGGACTATCAAAAATCTCGACTACAGACTACCTTCCATAATGACAAGGCTACCATCCAGTGGAATAACAAAAATCTCAACAACAGACTACCTTCCATAATGACAAGGCTATCATCCATTGGAGTACCAAAAATCTGAACAACAGACTAGCTTCCATAATGACAAGGCTACCATCCATTAGACTAACAAAAATCTCAACGAAAGACTACCTTCCATAATGACAAGGCTACCATCCATTGGAGTAACAAAAACTCTAAAATAGACTAACTTCCATAATTACAAGGCTACCATCCATTGGAGTAACAAATATCTCGACAAAAGACTACCTTCCATAATGACAAGGCTACCATCCATTGGAGTAACCAAATTATCGACAACAGACTACCTTCTATAATAACAAGGCTAGCATCCATCGGAGTAACAAAAATATCAACAATAAACTACCTTCCATGATAACAAGGCTACCATCCATTGGAGTAACAAAAAACTCGACAAGAGACTACCTTCCATAATGACAAGGTTACCATCCATTGGAATAAGAAAAATCTCGACAACATACTGCCTTCCATAATGACAACGTTACCATTAATCGAAATAACAAAAATATCGACAACAAATTACCTTCCATAATTTCAATGTTACCATCCATTGGAATAAGAAAAATCTCGACAAAATTCTACCTTCCATAATGACAACGCTACAATCCAACGAAATAACAAAAATTTCGACAATAGACTACCTTCCATAATGACAAGGTTACCATCCATTGGAATAAAAAAATACTCGACAACAAACTACCTTCCATAATGACAAGGTTACAATCCATTGGAGTAACAAAAATATCGACAACAGACTACATTCCATAATTACAAGGGTACCATCCATTGGAATAAAAAAAATATTGACAAAAGACTACCTTCCATAATGACAAGGTAACCATCCATTGGAATAACAAAAATCTTGACAACAGACTACCTTCCATAATGACAAGGCTACCATCCATTGGACTATGAAAAATCTCGACAGCAAACTACCTTCCATAATGACAAGGCTACCATCCATTGGAGTAACAAAAATCTCGACAACTGACTAAATTCCATAATTACAAGGCTACCATCCATTAGAGTAAATAATATCTCAACAACATACTACCTTCCATAATGACAAGGCTACCATCCATTGGACTATCAGAAATCTCGACAACAGACTACCTTCCATAATGACAAGGCTACCATCCAGTGGAATAACAAAAATCTCAACAACAGAGTACCTTCCATAATGACAAGGCTATCATCCATTGGAGTACCGAAACTCTAAAAAGTAGACTACCTTCCGTAATGACAACATTACTATCCATTGTACTAACAAAAATCTTAACGAAAGACTACCTTTCATAATGACAAGGCTACCATCCACTGGAATAACAAAAACTCGAAAATAGACTAACTTCCATAATTACAAGGCTACCATCCATTGGAGTAAAAAATATCTCGACAAAAGACTACCTTCCATAATGACAAGGCTACCATCAATTGGAGTAACCAAAATATCGACAACAGAATACCTTCTATAATAACAAGGCTAGCATCCATTAGAGTAACAAAAATCTCGACAACAAACTACCTTCCATAATGAAAAGGATACCATCCATTGGAGTAACAAAAATATTGACAATAAACTACCTTCCATAATTAGAAGGCTACCATCCATTGGAGTAACAAAAAACTCGACAACAAAGTACCTTCCATAATGACAAGCTTACCATCCATTGGAATAAGAAAATTCTCGACAACAGACTACCTTCCATAATGACAAGGCTACCATCAAACAAAATAACAAAAATCTTGACAACTGACTAATTTCCATAATTACAAGGCTACCATCCATTGGAGTAACAAATATCTCGACAACAGACTACCTTCCATAATGACAAGGCTACCATCTATTGGACTATATAAAATCTCGACAACAGACTACCTTCCATAATGACAAGGCTATCATCCATTGGAGTACCAAAAATCTGAACAATAGACTACCTTCCATAATGAAAACGCTACCATTCATTGCACTAAAAAATTTCTCAATGAAAGACTACCTTCCATAATGACAAGGCTACCATCCATTGGAGTAACAAAAATATCGAAAACAGACTAACTTCCATAATTACAAGGCTACCATGCATTGGAGTAATAAATATCTCGACAAAAGACTACCTTCCATAATGACAAGGGTACTATCCATTGGAGTATCAAAAATATCGACAGCAGACTACCTTCCATAATGACAAGGATACCATCCATTAGAATAACGAAAATCTTGACAACAAACTATCTTCCATAATGACAAGGCTACCATCCAACGAAATAACAAAAATTTCGACAACAGTCTACCTTCCATAATGACAAGGTTACTATACATTGGAATAAAAAAAAACTCGACAACAAACTACCTTCCATAATGTCAAGGTTACCATCCATTGGAGTAAAAAAAATATTGACAATAGACTACCTTCCATAATTACAATGCTACTATCCATTGGAGTAACAAAAACTCGACAACAGACTACTTTCCATAATGACAAGGTTACCATCCATTGGAAAAACAAAAATCTCAAAAATAGACTACCTTCCATAATGACAAGGTTACCATCCATTGGAATAACAAAAAACTCGACAACAGACTACCTTCCATAATGACAAGGTTAACATCCATTGGAGTAACAAAAATATCGACAACAAACTACCTTCCATAATTACAAGGCTACCATCAATTGGAGTAACAAAAACTCGACAACAGACTACCTTCCGTAATGACAACGTTACCTTCCATTGGAGTAACAAAAATCTCGACAACAAACTAACTTCCATAATTATAAGGCTACCATCCATTGAAGTAACAAATATCTCGACAAAAGACTAACTTCCATAATAACAAGGATACCATCCATTGGAGTAACCAAAATATCGACAACAAACTACCTTCCATAATGACAAGGCTATCATCCATTGGAGTAACAAAAATATCCACAACAAACTACCTTTCATAATGACAAGGATACCTTCCATTAGAGTAACAAAAATCTCGACAACAGACTAACTTCCACAATGACAAGGCTACCATCTATTGGATGAACAAAGATATCGACAACAGACTACCTTATATAATGAAAAGGCTACCATCCATTGGAGTAACATTAATCTCGACAACAGACTAGCTTCCATAATGACAAGGCTACCATCCATTGGAGTAACATAAATCTCAATGAAAGACTACCTTCCATAATGACAAGTCTACCATCCATTGGAGTAACATAAATCTCAATGAAAGACTACCTTCCTTAATTACATGGCTACCATCCATTGGAGTAACAAAAATATTGACAAAAGACTACCTTCCATAATGACAACGCTACCATCCATTGGACTAACAAAAATCTCAATGAAAGACTACCTTCCATAATGATAAGGCTAACATGCATTGGAGTAACAAAAATATAGACAACAAACTAACTTCCATAATGACAAGGCTACCATCCATTGGAGTAACCAAAATATCGACAACAGACTACCTTCTATAATAACAAGGCTAGCATCCATTGAAGTAACAAAAATATCAACAATAAACTACCTTCCATGATAACAAGGCTACCATCCATTGGAGTAACAAAAAACTCGACAAGAGACTACCTTCCATAATGACAAGGTTACAATCCATTGGAATAAGAAAAATCTCGACAACATACTGCCTTCCATAATGACAATGTTACCATTAATCGAAATAACAAAAATATCGACAACAGATTACCTTCCATAATTTCAATGTTACCATCCATTGGAATAAGAAAAATCTCGACAAAATTCTACCTTCCATAATGACAACGCTACAATCCAACGAAATAACAAAAATTTCGACAATAGACTACCTTCCATAATGACAAGGTTACCATCCATTGGAATAAAAAAATACTCGACAACAAACTACCTTCCATAATGACAAGGTTACAATCCATTGGAGTAACAAAAGTATCGACAACAGACTACATTCCATAATTACAAGGGTACCATCCATTGGAATAAAAAAATATTGACAAAAGACTACCTTCCATAATGACAAGGTTACCATCCACTGGAATAAAAAAATTCTTGACAACAGACTACCTTCCATAATGACAAGGCTACCATCCATTGGACTATGAAAAATATCGACAGCAAACTAACTTCCATAATGACAAGGCTACCATCCATTGGAGTAACAAAAATCTCGACAACTGACTAAATTCCATAATTACAAGGCTACCATCCATTAGAGTAAATAATATCTCAACAACATACTACCTTCCATAATGACAAGGCTACCATCCATTGGACTATCAGAAATCTCGACAACAGACTACCTTCCATAATGACAAGGCTACCATCCAGTGGAATAACAAAAATCTCAACAACAGAGTACCTTCCATAATGACAAGGCTATCATCCATTGGAGTACCGAAACTCTGAAAAGTAGACTACCTTCTGTAATGACAACATTACTATCCATTGTACTAATAAAAATCTCAATGAAAGACTACCTTTCATAATGACAAGGCTACCATCCACTGGAATAACAAAAACTCGAAAATAGACTAACTTCCATAATTACAAGGATACCATCCATTGGAGTAAAAAATATCTCGACAAAAGACTACCTTCCATAATGACAAGGCTACCATCCATTGGAGTAACCAAAATATCGACAACAGAATACCTTCTATAATAACAAGGCTAGCATCCATTGGAGTAACAAAAATCTCGACAACAAACTACCTTCCATAATGAAAAGGATACCATCAATTGGAGTAACAAAAATATTGACAATAAACTACCTTTCATAATTAGAAGGCTACCATCCATTGGAGTAACAAAAAACTTGACAACAGACTACCTTCCATAATGACAAGGTTACCATCCATTGGAATAAGAAAATTCTCGACAACAGACTACCTTCCATAATGACAAGTCTACCATCAAACAAAATAACAAAAATCTTGACAATTGACTAATTTCCATAATTACAAGGCTACCATCCATTGGAGTAACAAATATCTCGACAACAGACTACCTTCCATAATGACAAGGCTACCATCTATTGGACTATAAAAAATCTCGACAATAGACTACCTTCCATAATGACAAGGCTATCATCCATTAGAGTACCAAAAATCTGAACAATAGACTACCTTCCATAATGAAAACGCTATCATCCATTGCACTAAAAAATTTCTCAATGAAAGACTACCTTCCATAATGACAAGGCTACCATCCATTGGAGTAACAAAAATATCGAAAACAGACTAACTTCCATAATTACAAGGCTACCATGCATTGGAGTAATAAATATCTCGACAAAAGACTACCTTCCATAATGACAAGGGTACTATCCATTGGAGTATCAAAAATATCGACAGCAGACTACCTTCCATAATGACAAGGATACCATCCATTGGAATAACGAAAATCTCGACAATAAACTATCTTCCATAATGACAAGGCTACGATCCAACGAAATAACAAAAATTTCGACAACAGACTACCTTCCATAATGACAAGGTTACTATACATTGGAATAAAAAAAAACTCGACAACAAACTACCTTCCATAATGTCAAGGTTACCATCCATTGGAGTAAAAAAAATATTGACAATAGACTACCTTCCATAATTACAACGCTGCTATCCATTGGAGTAACAAAAACTCGACAACAGACTACTTTCCATAATGACAAGGTTACCATCCATTGGAAGAACAAAAATCTCAACAATAGACTACCTTCCATAATGACAAGGTTACCATCCATTGGAATAACAATAAACTCGACAACAGACTACCTTCCATAATGACAAGGTTAACATCCAATGGAGTAACAAAAATATCGACAACAAACTACCTTCCATAATTACAAGGCTACCATCAATTGGAGTAACAAAAACTCGACAACAGACTACCTTCCGTAATGACAATGTTACCTTCCATTGGAGTAACAAAAATCTCGACAACAAACTAACTTCCATAATTATAAGGCTACCATCCATTGAAGTAACAAATATCTCGACAAAAGACTAACTTCCATAATAACAAGGATACCATCCATTGGAGTAACCAAAATATCGACAACAAACTACCTTCCATAATGAAAAGGCTATCATCCATTGGAGTAACAAAAATATCCACAACAAACTACCTTCCATAATGACAAGGATACCTTCCATTAGAGTAACAAAAATCTCGACAACAGACTAACTTCCACAATGACAAGGCAACCATCTATTGGATGAACAAAGATATCGACAACAGACTACCTTATATAATGAAAAGGCTACCATCCATTGGAGTAACATTAATCTCGACAACAGACTAGCTTCCATAATGACAAGGCTACCATCCATTGGAATAACATAAATCTCAATGAAAGACTACCTTCCATAATGACAAGTATACCATCCATTGGAGTAACATAAATCTCAATGAAAGACTACCTTCCATAATGACAAGTCTACCATCCATTGGAGTAACATAAATCTCAATGAAAGACTACCTTCCATAATTACATGCCTACCATCCATTGGAGTAATAAAAAAATTGACAAAAGACTACCTTCCATAATGACAACGCTACCATCCATTGGACTAACAAAAATCTCGACAAAAGACTACCTTCCATAATGAAAAGGCTACCATCCATTGGAGTAACCAAAATATCGAAAATAGACTACCTTCTATAATGACAAAGTTAGCATCCATTGGAGTAACAAAAATCTCGACAAAAAACTACCTTCCATAATGAAAAGGATACCATCCATTGGAGTTACAAAAATATCGACAATAAACAACCTTCCATAATGACAAGGCTACCATCCATTGGAGTATCAAAAATATCGATAACAAACTACCTTCCATAACGACAAGGATACCATCCATTGGAGTAACAAAAATCTCGAAAATAGACTAGCTTCCACAATGACAAGGCTACCATCCATTAGAGTAACAAAGATATCCTTAACAGACTACCTTCCATAATGAAAAGGCTACCATCCATTAGAGTAAAAATAATATGGACAACAGATTACCTTCCATAATGACAAGGCTACCATCTATTGGAGTAACAAAAATATCGACAATAGACAACCTTTCATAATGACAAGGCTACCATCCATTGGAGTAACAAAAATATTTACAACAGACTACCTTCCATAATTACACCGCTAGCATCCATTGGAGTAACAAAAAACTCGACAACAAAGTACCTTCCATAATGACAAGGTTACCATCCATTAGAATAACAAAAATCTCGACAACAGACTACCTTCTAAAATGACAAGGCTACCATCAAACGAAATAACAAAAATCTCGACAACAAACTACCTTCCATATCGACAAGGTTACGATTAATTGGAAAAACAAAAAAATCGACAGCAGACTACCTTCCATAATGACAAGGCTACCATCCATTGGAGTAACAAAAATATCGAAAACAGACTAACTTCCATAATTACAAGGCTACCATGCATTGGAGTAATAAATATCTCGACAAAAGACTACCTTCCATAATGACAAGGGTACTATCCATTGGAGTATCAAAAATATCGACAGCAGACTACCTTCCATAATGACAAGGATACCATCCATTGGAATAACGAAAATCTCGACAATAAACTATCTTCCATAATGACAAGGCTACGATCCAACGAAATAACAAAAATTTCGACAACAGACTACCTTCCATAATGACAAGGTTACTATACATTGGAATAAAAAAAAACTCGACAACAAACTACCTTCCATAATGTCAAGGTTACCATCCATTGGAGTAAAAAAAATATTGACAATAGACTACCTTCCATAATTACAACGCTGCTATCCATTGGAGTAACAAAAACTCGACAACAGACTACTTTCCATAATGACAAGGTTACCATCCATTGGAAGAACAAAAATCTCAACAATAGACTACCTTCCATAATGACAAGGTTACCATCCATTGGAATAACAATAAACTCGACAACAGACTACCTTCCATAATGACAAGGTTAACATCCAATGGAGTAACAAAAATATCGACAACAAACTACCTTCCATAATTACAAGGCTACCATCAATTGGAGTAACAAAAACTCGACAACAGACTACCTTCCGTAATGACAATGTTACCTTCCATTGGAGTAACAAAAATCTCGACAACAAACTAACTTCCATAATTATAAGGCTACCATCCATTGAAGTAACAAATATCTCGACAAAAGACTAACTTCCATAATAACAAGGATACCATCCATTGGAGTAACCAAAATATCGACAACAAACTACCTTCCATAATGAAAAGGCTATCATCCATTGGAGTAACAAAAATATCCACAACAAACTACCTTCCATAATGACAAGGATACCTTCCATTAGAGTAACAAAAATCTCGACAACAGACTAACTTCCACAATGACAAGGCAACCATCTATTGGATGAACAAAGATATCGACAACAGACTACCTTATATAATGAAAAGGCTACCATCCATTGGAGTAACATTAATCTCGACAACAGACTAGCTTCCATAATGACAAGGCTACCATCCATTGGAATAACATAAATCTCAATGAAAGACTACCTTCCATAATGACAAGTATACCATCCATTGGAGTAACATAAATCTCAATGAAAGACTACCTTCCATAATGACAAGTCTACCATCCATTGGAGTAACATAAATCTCAATGAAAGACTACCTTCCATAATTACATGCCTACCATCCATTGGAGTAATAAAAAAATTGACAAAAGACTACCTTCCATAATGACAACGCTACCATCCATTGGACTAACAAAAATCTCGACAAAAGACTACCTTCCATAATGAAAAGGCTACCATCCATTGGAGTAACCAAAATATCGAAAATAGACTACCTTCTATAATGACAAAGTTAGCATCCATTGGAGTAACAAAAATCTCGACAAAAAACTACCTTCCATAATGAAAAGGATACCATCCATTGGAGTTACAAAAATATCGACAATAAACAACCTTCCATAATGACAAGGCTACCATCCATTGGAGTATCAAAAATATCGATAACAAACTACCTTCCATAACGACAAGGATACCATCCATTGGAGTAACAAAAATCTCGAAAATAGACTAGCTTCCACAATGACAAGGCTACCATCCATTAGAGTAACAAAGATATCCTTAACAGACTACCTTCCATAATGAAAAGGCTACCATCCATTAGAGTAAAAATAATATGGACAACAGATTACCTTCCATAATGACAAGGCTACCATCTATTGGAGTAACAAAAATATCGACAATAGACAACCTTTCATAATGACAAGGCTACCATCCATTGGAGTAACAAAAATATTTACAACAGACTACCTTCCATAATTACACCGCTAGCATCCATTGGAGTAACAAAAAACTCGACAACAAAGTACCTTCCATAATGACAAGGTTACCATCCATTAGAATAACAAAAATCTCGACAACAGACTACCTTCTAAAATGACAAGGCTACCATCAAACGAAATAACAAAAATCTCGACAACAAACTACCTTCCATATCGACAAGGTTACGATTAATTGGAAAAACAAAAAAATCGACAGCAGACTACCTTCCATAATGACAAGGTTACAATCCATTGGAGTAACAAAAATATCGATAACAGACTACCTTCCATAACAATAAGGCTACCATCCATTGATGTAACAAAAACACGACAATAGACTACCTTCCGTAATGACAAGGTTACCATCCATTGGAATAACAAAAATCTCGACAACAGACTACCTTCCATAATGACAAGGCTACAATCCAATGAAATAACAAAAATCTCGACAACAGACTACCTTCCATAATGAGAAGGCTACCATCCATTGGAGTAACAAAATTCCCGACAATAGACTACCTTCCGTAATGACAAGTCTACCATCCATTGGAGTAACAAAAATCTCGATAACAAACTATCTTACATAATGACAATGCTACCAACCATTGGAGTAACAAAAATATCGACAACAAACTACGTTCCATAATGATAAGGCTACCATCCATTGGAGTAACAAAAATCTCGACAACAAACTCCCTTCCATAATGACAAGGCTACCATCCATTGGACTATCAAAAATCTCGACAACAAACTACCTTCCATAATGACAAGGCTTCCATCCGATGGAGTAACAAAAATCTCGACAACTGACTACCTTCCATAATTACAAGGCTACCATCCATTGGAGTAACAAATATCTCGACAACTGACAACCTTCCATAATTACAAGGCTACCATCCATTGGAGCAACAAAAAACTCGACAACAGAGTACATTCCATAATGACAAGGTTACCATCCATTAGAATAACAAAAATCTAGACAACAGACTACCTTCCAAAATGACAAGGCTACCATCAAACGAAATAACAAAAATCTCGACAACAGACTACCTTTCATAATGACAAGGCTACCATCCATTGGAGTAACAAAAATATTGACAACATACTACCTTCCATAATTACAAGGCTACCATCCATTGGAGTAACAAAAAACTCGACAATAGAGTACCTTCCATAATGACAAGGTTACCATCCATTGGAATAACAAAAATCTCGACAACAGAATACCTTCATAATGACAAGGCTACCATCCAACGAAATAACAAAAATCTCGACAACAGACTACGTTCCATAATGAGAAGACTACCATCCATTAGATTAACAAAACTCTCGATAACAAACTACCTTTCATAATGACATTGCTACCATCCATTGGAGTAACAAAAATCTCGACAACAAACTACCTTCCATAATGACAAGGCTACCATCCATTGGAATAACAAAAATATCGACAACAAACTTCGTTCCATAATGAGAAGGCTAACTTCCATTGGAGTAAAAAAAATATCGATAACATACTACCTTCCATAATGACAAGGCTACCATCCATTGGAGTAACAAAAATCTCGACAACAGACTACCTTCCATAATTACAAGGCTACCATCCAGTGGAATAACAAAAATCTCAACAACAGACTACCTTCCATAATGAAAATGCTACCATCCATTGGACTAACAAAAATCTCAACGAAAGACTACCTGACAAGGCTACCATCCATTGGAGTAACAAAACTCTCGAAAACAGACTACATTCTATAATGACAAGGCTACCATCCATTGGAGTAACAAAAATATTGACACTAGACTACCTTCCATAATGCAAAGGCTACCATCCATTGGACTAACAAAAATATTGACAACAAACTACCTTCAATAATTACAAGGCTACAATCCATTGGAGTAACAAAAAACTCGACAACAGTCTACCTTCCATAATGACAAGGCTACCATTCATTGGAGTACCAAATATCTCGACAGCAAAGAATCTTACATAATGACAAGGCTACCATCCATTGGACTATCAAAAATCTCGACGACAGACTACCTTCCATAATGACAAGGCTACAATCCATTGTAGTAACAAAGATATTGACAACAGACTACCTTACATAATGAAAAGGATACCTTTCATTTGAGTAACATAAATCTCAATGAAAGACTACATTCCATAATGAAAAGTCTACCATCCATTGGAGTAAAAGAAATATCGACAACATACTACCTTCCATAATGATAAGACTAATATCCATTGGAGTAAGAAAAATATCGACAATAGACTACCTTCCATAATGACAAGGCTACCATCAATTCGAGTAACAAAAATATTGACAACAAACTACCTTCCATAATTACAATGCTACCATCCATTGGAGTAACAAAAAACTCGACAACAGACTACCTTCCATAATGACAAGGTTACCATCCATTAGAATAAAAAAAAAATCGACAACAGACTACCTTCCAAAATGACAAGGCTACCATCAAACGAAATAACAAAATTCTCGACAAGAGACTACCTTCTAGAATTACAAGGTTACCATCCATTGGACTATCAAAAATCTCGACGACAGACTACCTTCCATAATGACAAGGCTACAATCCATTGTAGTAACAAAGATATCGACAACAGACTACCTTACATAATGAAAAGGATACCTTTCATTTGAGTAACATAAATCTCAATGAAAGACTACCTTCCATAATGAAAAGTCTACCATCCATTGGAGTAAAAGAAATATCGACAACATACTACCTTCCATAATGATAAGACTAACATCCATTGGAGTAAGAAAAATATCGACAATAGACTACCTTCCATAATGACAAGGCTACCATCAATTCGAGTAACAAAAATATTGACAACAAACTACCTTCCATAATTACAACGCTACCATCCATTGGAGTAACAAAAAACTCGACAACAGACTACCTTCCATAATGACAAGGTTACCATCCATTAGAATAAAAAAAAAATCGACACAAGACTACCTTCCAAAATGACAAGGCTACCATCAAACGAAATAACAAAATTCTCGACAAGAGACTACCTTCTAGAATTACAAGGTTACCATCCATTGAATAACAAAAATCTCGAAAACAGACAACCTTCTATAATGACAAGGCTACCATCAAACGAAATAACAAAAATCTCGACAATAGACTACCTTCCATAATGAGAAGGCTACCATCCATTAGAGTAACAAAATTCTCGACAACAGACTACCTTCCGTAATGACAAGGCTACCATCCATTGGAGTAACAAAAATCTCGACCACAGACTACCTTCCATAATGACAAGGCTACCATCCATTGGACTATCAAAAATCTCGACAGCAGACTACCTTCCATAATGACAAGGCTACCATCCATTGGAGTAACAAAAATCTAGACAACAGACTAACTTCCATAATTACAAGGCTACCATCCATTGGAGTAACAAATATCTCTGCAGCAGACTATCTTCCATAATGACAAGGCTACCATCCAATGGAATAACAAAAATATCAACAACAAACTACCTTCCATAATGACAAGGCTACAATCTATTGGCGTAAAAAAAATCTGAACAACAGACTACCTTCCATAATGACAATGCTACCATCCATTGGAATAACAAAAATCTCAATGAAAGACTACCTTCTATAATGACAAGGCTACCATCCATTGGAGTAACAAAAACTCGATAACAGACTACCTTCCGTAATGACAAGGTTACCATCCTTTGGAATAACAAAAATCTCGACAACAGAATACCTTCCATAATGACAAGGCTACCATCCAACGAAATAACAAAAATCTCGACAACAGACTACCTTCTGTAATGAAAAGGCTATCATCCATTGGAGTAACAAAAATCTCGACAACAGACTATCTTACATAATGAAAATGTTACCATCCATTGGATTAACAAAAGTCTTTACGAAAGACTACCTTCCATAATGACAAGGCTACTATCCATTGGAGTAACAAAAATCTCGACAACAGACTAACTTCCATAATTACAAGGCTACCATCCATTGGAGTAACAAAAATATCGACAACAAACAACCTTCCATAATGACAGCACTACCATCCATTGGAGTATAATAAATATCGATAACAAACTACCTTCCATAACGACAAGGATACCATCTATTGGAGTAACAAAACTCTCAAAAATAGACTAGCTTCCACAATGACAAGGCTACCATCCATTGGAGTAACAAAGATATTGATAACAAACTACCTTCCATAATGAAAAGGCTACCATCCATTGAGGAACAAAGATATCGACAACAAACTACCTTCCATAATGATAATGCTACCATCCATGAGAGTAACAAAAATCTCGACAAATGACAATCTTCCATAATGACAAGGCTACCATCCAATCGAATAACAAAAATCTCGACAATAGACCATGTTCCATAATGACAAGGCTTCCGTCCATTGGAGTAACAAAAATGTCGACAACAGACTACCTTCCATAATGACAAGGCTACCATCCGTTGGCGTAACAAAAATATCGACAACAAAGTACCATCCATAAAGACAAGGCTACAATTCATTGTAGTAACAAAAATATCGACAAAGACTACCTTCCATAAAGACAAGGCTACCATCCCTTGGAATAACAAAAACCTCGACAATAAACAACCTTCCATAATGACAAGGCTACCATCCAATGGAATAATAACATTCTCGACAACAGACTACCTTCCATAATTAAAAGGCTACCATCCATTAGAGTAACAAAAATCTCTACAATAGACTAACTTCCATAATGACAAGGCTACCATCCATTGGAGTAACAAAAATATCGACAACAGACTACCTTCCATAATGACAAGGCTACCATCCATTGAGGAACAAAGATATCGACAACAAAATACTTTCCATAATGACAACGCTACCATCCATGAGTGTAACAAAAATCACGACAAATGACAACCTTCCATAATGACAAGGCTACCATCCAATCAAATAACAAAAATCTCGACAATAGACCACGTTCCATAATGACAAGGATACCATCCATTGGAGTAACAAAAATCTTGACACATACTAACTTCCATAATGACAGGGCTACCATCCATTGGAGTAACAAAAATATCGAAAACAAACTACCTTCCATAAAGACAAGGCTACCATCCATTGGAGTAACATAAATATCGACAAAGACTACCTTCCATAAAGACAAGGCTACCATCCCTTGGAGTAACAAAAATATCGACAACAGACTACCTTCCATAATGACAAGGATACAATCCATTGGAGTAAAAAAATTATCGACAACAGACTACCTTCCATAATGACAAGGTTACCAACCATTGGAATAACAAAAATCTCGACAATAGACTACCTTCCATAATGACAAGGATACCATCCAATGGAATAACAACAATCTCGACAACATACTACCTTCCATAATTACAAGGCTACCATCAATTGGAGTAACAAAAATCTCTACAACAGACTACCTTCCAAAATGACAAGACTACCATCCATTGCGTAACAAAGATCTCGACAACATACTACCTTCCATAATGATAAGGCTACCATCCATTGGAGTTACAAAAATATCGACAACACACTTCCTTCTATAAATACAAGGCTACCATCCATTGGAGTAACAAAAATAACGACAACAGACTACCTTTAATAAAAACAAGGCTATTATCTCTTGGAGTAACAAAAATCTCGAAAACAGACTACCTTCCATATTGAGAAGGCTACCATCCATTGGAGTAACAAAAATATCGACAACAAACTACCTTCCATAATGACAAGGCTACCGTCATTTGGAGTAACAAAAATCTCGACAATAAAATACCTTCCATAATGACAAGGCTACCATCCAATGGAGTAACAAAAATCTCGACAATAGACTACCTTCCATAATGACAAGGATACAATCCATTGGAGTAAAAAAATATCGACAACAGACTACCTTCAATAATGACAAGGTTACCAACCATTGGAATAACAAAAATCTCGATTATAGACTACCTTCTATAATGACAAGGCTACCATCCAATGGAATAACAACAATCTCGACAACAGACTACCTTCAATAATTACAAGGCTACCATCCATTGGAGTAACAAAAATCTCTACAACAGACTACCTTCCATAATGACAAGGCTACCATCCATTGCGTAACAATGATCTCGACAACAGACTACCTTCCATAATGATAAGGCTACCATCCATTGGAGTAACAAAAATATCGACAACATACTACCTTCCATAAATACAAGGCTACCATCGATTGGAGTAACTAAAATATCGACAACAGATTACGTTTCATAAAGCCAAGGCTACTATCCCTTGGAGTAACAAAAATCTCGACAACAGACTACCTTCCATATTTACAAGGCAACCATCCATTGGAGTAACAAAAATATCGACAACAAACTACTTTCCATAAATACAAGGCTACCATCCATTGGGGTAACAAAAATATCAATAAAGACTACCTTCCATAAAGACAAGACTACCATCCCTTGGAGTAACAAAAATCTCGATGACAGACTACCTTCCATAATGACAAGGATACAATCCATTGGAGTAAAAAAAATATCGACAACAGACTACCTTCCATAATGACAAGGTTACCAACCATTGGAATAACAAAAATCTCGACAATAGACTACCTTCCATAATGACAAGGATACCATCCAATGGAATAACAACAATCTCGACAACGGACTACCTTCCATAATTACAAGGCTACCATCAATTGGAGTAACAAAAATCTCTACAACAGACTACCTTCCATAATGACAAGACTACCATCCATTGCGTAACAAAGATCTCGACAACATACTACCTTCCATAATGATAAGGCCACCATCCATTGGAGTAACAAAAATATCGACAACACACTACCTTCCATAAATACATGGCTACCATCCATTAGAGTAACAAAAATATCAACAACAGACTACCTTTCATAAAGACAAGGCTACTATCTCTTGGAGTAACAAAAATCTAGAAAACAGACTACCTTCCATATTGACAAGGCTACCATCCATTGGAGTAACAAAAATATCGACAACAAACTACCTTCCATAATGACAAGGCTACCATCCATTGGAGTAACAAAAATCTCGACAATAAAATACCTTCCATAATTACGAGGCTACCATCCAATGGAGTAACAAAAAGCTCGACAATAGACTACCTTCCATAATGACAAGGATACAATCCATTGGAGTAAAAACATATCGACAACAGAATACCTTCAATAATTACAAGGTTACCAACCATTGGAATAACAAAAATCTCGACAATAGACTACCTTCCATAATGACAAGGCTACCATCCAATGGAATAACAACAATCTCGACAACAGACTACCTTCCATAATTACAAGGCTACCATCCATTGGAGTAACAAAAATCTCTACAACAAGCTACCTTCCATAATGATAAGGCTACCATCCATTGCGTAACAAAGATCTCGACAAAAGACTACCTTCCATAATGATAAGGCTACCATCCATTGGAGTAACAAAAATATCGGCAACATACTACCTTCCATAAATACAAGGCTACCATCCATTGGAGTAACAAAAATATCCACAACAGACTACCTTTCATAAAGACAAGGCTACTATCCCTTGGAGTAACAAAAATCTCGACAATAGACTACCTTCCATATTGACAAGGCTACCATCCATTGGAGTAACAAAAATATCGACAACAAACTACCTTCCATAAAGACAAGGCTACCATCCATTGGGGTAACAAAAATACCAACAAAGACTACCTTCCATAAAGACAAGGCTACCATCCCTTGGAGTAACGAAAATCTCGACGACAGACTACCTTCCATAATGACAAGGATATAATCCATTGGAGTAAAAAAAATATCGACAACAGACTACCTTCCATAATGACAAGGCTACAATCCATTGGGTAACAAAGATCTAGACAAAAGACTACCTTCGATAATGACATGGCTACCATGCATTGGAGTAACAAATATATCGACCACACACTACCTTCCATAAAGACAAGGCTACCATCAATTGGAGTAACAAAAATATCGACAAATAATACCTTCCATAAAGACAAGGCTACCATCCCTTGGAGTAACAAAAATCTCGACAACATACTACCTTCCATAATGACAAGGATATAATCCATTGGAGTAAAAAAATATCGAAAGTAGACTACCTCTTATAATCACAAGGCTACCATCCATTGGAGTAAAAAAAATCTCGACAATAAAATACCTTCCATAATGACAAGGCTACCATCCAATGGAGTAACAAAAATCTCGACAATAGACTACCTTCCATAATGACAAGGATACAATCCATTGGAGTAAAAAAAATATCGACAACAGACTACCTTCAATAATGACAAGGTTACCAACCATTGGAACAACAAAAATCTCGACAATAGACTACCTTCCATAATGACAAGGCTACCATCCAATGGAATAACAACAATCTCGACAACAGACTACCTTCCATAATTACAAGGCTACAATCCATTGGAGTAACAAAAATCTCTACAGCAGACTACCTTCCATAATGACAAGGCTACCATCCATTGCGTAACAAAGATCTCGACAACAGACTACCTTCCATAATGATAAGGCTACCATCCATTGGAGTAACAAAAATATCGACAACACACTACCTTCCATAAATACAAGGCTACCATCCATTGGAGTAACAAAAATATCGACAACAGACTACCTTTCATAAAGACAAGGCTACTATCCCTTGGAGTAACAAAAATCTCGACAGCAGACTACCTTCCATATTGACAAGGCTACCATCCATTGGAGTAACAAAAATATCGACAACAAACTACCTTCCATAAAGACAAGGCGACCATCCATTGGGGTAACAAAAATATCAACAAAGACTACCTTCCATAAAGACAAGGCTACCATCCCTTGGAGTAACAAAAATCTCGACGACAGACTACCTTCCATAATGACAAGGATACAATCCATTGGAGTAAAAAAAATATCGACAACAGACTACCTTCCATAATGACAAGGTTACCAACCATTGGAATAACAAAAATCTCGATAATAGACTACCTACCATAATGACAAGGCTACCATCCAATCGAATAACAACAATCTCGATAACAAACTACTTTCCATAATTACTAGGCTACCATCCATTGGAGTAACAAAAATCTATACAACAGTCTACCTTCCATAATGACAAGGCTACCATCCATTGCGTAACAAAGATCTCGAAAACAGACTACCTTCCATAATGATAAGGCCACCATCCATTGGAGTAACAAAAATATCGACAACACACTACCTTCCACAAATACAAGGCTACCATCCATTGGAGTAACAAAAATATCGACAACAGACTACCTTTCATAAAGACAAGGCTACTATCCCTTGGATTAAGACAAATCTCGACAACAGACAACCTTCCATAATGACAAGGCTACAATCCATTGGGTAATAAAGATCTACACAAAAGACTACCTTCGATAATGACATGGCTACCATGCATTGGAGTAACAAATATATCGACCACACACTACCTTCCATAAAGACAAGGCTACCATCAATTGGAGTAACAAAAATATCGACAAATAATACCTTCCATAAAGACAAGGCTACCATCCCTTGGAGTAACAAAAATCTCGACAACAGACTACCTTCCATAATGACAAGGATACAATCCATTGGAGTAAAAAAATATCGAAAGTAGACTACCTCTTATAATGACAAGGCTACCATCCATTGGAGTAAAAAAAATCTCGACAATAAAATACCTTCCATAATGACAAGGCTACCATCCAATGGAGTAACAAAAATCTCGACAATAGACTACCTTCCTTAATGACAAGGATACAATCCATTGGAGTAAAAAAAATATCGACAACAGACTATGTTCAATAATGACAAGGTTACCAACCATTGGAATAACAAAAATCTCGACAATAGACTACCTTCCATAATGACAAGGCTACCATCCAATGGAATAACAACAATCTCGACAACAGACTACCTTCCATAATTACAAGGCTACCATCCATTGGAGTAACAAAAATCTCTACAACAAGCTACCTTCCATAATGATAAGGCTACCATCCATTGCGTAACAAAGATCTCGACAAAAGACTACCTTCCATAATGATAAGGCTACCATCCATTGGAGTAACAAAAATATCGGCAACATACTACCTTCCATAAATACAAGGCTACCATCCATTGGAGTAACAAAAATATCCACAACAGACTACCTTTCATAAAGACAAGGCTACTATCCCTTGGAGTAACAAAAATCTCGACAATAGACTACCTTCCATATTGACAAGGCTACCATCCATTGGAGTAACAAAAATATCGACAACAAACTACCTTCCATAAAGACAAGGCTACCATCCATTGGGGTAACAAAAATACCAACAAAGACTACCTTCCATAAAGACAAGGCTACCATCCCTTGGAGTAACGAAAATCTCGACGACAGACTACCTTCCATAATGACAAGGATATAATCCATTGGAGTAAAAAAAATATCGACAACAGACTACCTTCCATAATGACAAGGCTACAATCCATTGGGTAACAAAGATCTAGACAAAAGACTACCTTCGATAATGACATGGCTACCATGCATTGGAGTAACAAATATATCGACCACACACTACCTTCCATAAAGACAAGGCTACCATCAATTGGAGTAACAAAAATATCGACAAATAATACCTTCCATAAAGACAAGGCTACCATCCCTTGGAGTAACAAAAATCTCGACAACATACTACCTTCCATAATGACAAGGATATAATCCATTGGAGTAAAAAAATATCGAAAGTAGACTACCTCTTATAATCACAAGGCTACCATCCATTGGAGTAAAAAAAATCTCGACAATAAAATACCTTCCATAATGACAAGGCTACCATCCAATGGAGTAACAAAAATCTCGACAATAGACTACCTTCCATAATGACAAGGATACAATCCATTGGAGTAAAAAAAATATCGACAACAGACTACCTTCAATAATGACAAGGTTACCAACCATTGGAACAACAAAAATCTCGACAATAGACTACCTTCCATAATGACAAGGCTACCATCCAATGGAATAACAACAATCTCGACAACAGACTACCTTCCATAATTACAAGGCTACAATCCATTGGAGTAACAAAAATCTCTACAGCAGACTACCTTCCATAATGACAAGGCTACCATCCATTGCGTAACAAAGATCTCGACAACAGACTACCTTCCATAATGATAAGGCTACCATCCATTGGAGTAACAAAAATATCGACAACACACTACCTTCCATAAATACAAGGCTACCATCCATTGGAGTAACAAAAATATCGACAACAGACTACCTTTCATAAAGACAAGGCTACTATCCCTTGGAGTAACAAAAATCTCGACAGCAGACTACCTTCCATATTGACAAGGCTACCATCCATTGGAGTAACAAAAATATCGACAACAAACTACCTTCCATAAAGACAAGGCGACCATCCATTGGGGTAACAAAAATATCAACAAAGACTACCTTCCATAAAGACAAGGCTACCATCCCTTGGAGTAACAAAAATCTCGACGACAGACTACCTTCCATAATGACAAGGATACAATCCATTGGAGTAAAAAAAATATCGACAACAGACTACCTTCCATAATGACAAGGTTACCAACCATTGGAATAACAAAAATCTCGATAATAGACTACCTACCATAATGACAAGGCTACCATCCAATCGAATAACAACAATCTCGATAACAAACTACTTTCCATAATTACTAGGCTACCATCCATTGGAGTAACAAAAATCTATACAACAGTCTACCTTCCATAATGACAAGGCTACCATCCATTGCGTAACAAAGATCTCGAAAACAGACTACCTTCCATAATGATAAGGCCACCATCCATTGGAGTAACAAAAATATCGACAACACACTACCTTCCACAAATACAAGGCTACCATCCATTGGAGTAACAAAAATATCGACAACAGACTACCTTTCATAAAGACAAGGCTACTATCCCTTGGATTAAGACAAATCTCGACAACAGACAACCTTCCATAATGACAAGGCTACAATCCATTGGGTAATAAAGATCTACACAAAAGACTACCTTCGATAATGACATGGCTACCATGCATTGGAGTAACAAATATATCGACCACACACTACCTTCCATAAAGACAAGGCTACCATCAATTGGAGTAACAAAAATATCGACAAATAATACCTTCCATAAAGACAAGGCTACCATCCCTTGGAGTAACAAAAATCTCGACAACAGACTACCTTCCATAATGACAAGGATACAATCCATTGGAGTAAAAAAATATCGAAAGTAGACTACCTCTTATAATGACAAGGCTACCATCCATTGGAGTAAAAAAAATCTCGACAATAAAATACCTTCCATAATGACAAGGCTACCATCCAATGGAGTAACAAAAATCTCGACAATAGACTACCTTCCTTAATGACAAGGATACAATCCATTGGAGTAAAAAAAATATCGACAACAGACTATGTTCAATAATGACAAGGTTACCAACCATTGGAATAACAAAAATCTCGACAATAGACTACCTTCCATAATGACAAGGCTACCATCCAATGGAATAACAACAATCTCGACAACAGACTACCTTCCATAATTACAAGGCTACAATCCATTGGAGTAACAAAAATCTCTACAACAGACTACCTTCCATAATGACAAGGCTACCATCCATTGCGTAACAAAGATCTCGACAACAGACTACCTTCCATAATGATAAGGCTACCATCCATTACAGTAACAAAAATATCGGCAACACACTACCTTCCATAAATACAAGGCTACCATCCATTGGAGTAACAAAAATATCCACAATAGACTACCTTTCATAAAGACAAGGCTACTATCCCTTGGAGTAACAAAAATCTCGACAACAGACTACCTTCCATATTGACAAGGCTACCATCCATTGGAGTAACAAAAATATCGACAACAAACTACCTTCCATAAAGACAAGGCTACCATCCATTGGGGTAACAAAAATATCAACAAAGACTACCTTCCATAAAGACAAGGCTACCATCCCTTGGAGTAACAAAAATCTCGACAACAGACTACCTTCCATAATGACAAGGATAAAATCCATTGGAGTAAAAAAAATATCGACAACAGACTACCTTCCATAATGACAAGGTTACCAACCATTGGAATAACAAAAATCTCGATAATAGACTACCTTCCATAATGACAAGGCTACCATCCAATGGAATAACAACAATCTCGATAACAAACTACCTTCCATAATTACTAGGCTACCATCCATTGGAGTAACAAAAATCTATACAACAGTCTACCTTCCATAATGACAAGGCTACCATCCATTGCGTAACAAAGATCTCGACAACAGACTACCTTCCATAATGATAAGGCCACCATCCATTGGAGTAACAAAAATATCGACAACACACTACCTTCCATAAATACAAGGCTACCATCCATTGGAGTAACAAAAATATCGACAACAGACTACCTTTCATAAAGACAAGGCTCCTATCCCTTGGAGTAAGACAAATCTCGACAACAGACTACCTTCCATAATGACAAGGCTACAATCCATTGGGTAATAAAGATGTACACAAAAGACTACCTTCGATAATGACATGCCTACCATGCATTGGAGTAACAAATATATCGACCACACACTACCTTCCATAAAGACAAGGCTACCATCAATTGGAGTAACAAAAATATCGACAAATAATACCTTCCATAAAGACAAGGCTACCATCCCTTGGAGTAACAAAAATCTACACAACAGACTACCTTCCATAATGACAAGGATACAATCCATTGGAGTAAAAAAATATCGAAAGTAGACTACCTCTTATAATGACAAGGCTACCATCCATTGGAGTAAAAAAAATCTCGACAATAAAATACCTTCCATAATGACAAGGCTACCATCCAATGGAGTAACAAAAATCTCGACAATAGACTACCTTCCTTAATGACAAGGATACAATCCATTGGAGTAAAAAAAATATCGACAACAGACTATGTTCAATAATGACAAGGTTACCAACCATTGGAATAACAAAAATCTCGACAATAGACTACCTTCCATAATGACAAGGCTACCATCCAATGGAATAACAACAATCTCGACAACAGACTACCTTCCATAATTACAAGGCTACAATCCATTGGAGTAACAAAAATCTCTACAACAGACTACCTTCCATAATGACAAGGCTACCATCCATTGCGTAACAAAGATCTCGACAACAGACTACCTTCCATAATGATAAGGCTACCATCCATTGGAGTAACAAAAATATCGGCAACACACTACCTTCCATAAATACAAGGCTACCATCCATTGGAGTAACAAAAATATCCACAATAGACTACCTTTCATAAAGAGAAGGCTACTATCCCTTGGAGTAACAAAAATCTCGACAACAGACTACCTTCCATATTGACAAGGCTACCATCCATTGGAGTAACAAAAATATCGACAACAAACTACCTTCCATAAAGACAAGGCTACCATCCATTGGGGTAACAAAAATATCAACAAAGACTACCTTCCATAAAGACAAGGCTACCATCCCTTGGAGTAACAAAAATCTCGACAACAGACTACCTTCCATAATGACAAGGATAAAATCCATTGGAGTAAAAAAAATATCGACAACAGACTACCTTCCATAATGACAAGGTTACCAACCATTGGAATAACAAAAATCTCGATAATAGACTACCTTCCATAATGACAAGGCTACCATCCAATGGAATAACAACAATCTCGATAACAAACTACCTTCCATAATTACTAGGCTACCATCCATTGGAGTAACAAAAATCTATACAACAGTCTACCTTCCATAATGACAAGGCTACCATCCATTGCGTAACAAAGATCTCGACAACAGACTACCTTCCATAATGATAAGGCCACCATCCATTGGAGTAACAAAAATATCGACAACACACTACCTTCCATAAATACAAGGCTACCATCCATTGGAGTAACAAAAATATCGACAACAGACTACCTTTCATAAAGACAAGGCTCCTATCCCTTGGAGTAAGACAAATCTCGACAACAGACTACCTTCCATAATGACAAGGCTACAATCCATTGGGTAATAAAGATGTACACAAAAGACTACCTTCGATAATGACATGCCTACCATGCATTGGAGTAACAAATATATCGACCACACACTACCTTCCATAAAGACAAGGCTACCATCAATTGGAGTAACAAAAATATCGACAAATAATACCTTCCATAAAGACAAGGCTACCATCCCTTGGAGTAACAAAAATCTCGACAACAGACTACCTTCCATAATGACAAGGATACAATCCATTGGAGTAAAAAAATATCGAAAGTAGACTACCTCTTATAATGACAAGGCTACCATCCATTGGAGTAAAAAAAATCTCGACAATAAAATACCTTCCATAATGACAAGGCTACCATCCAATGGAGTAACAAAAATCTCGACAATAGACTACCTTCCTTAATGACAAGGATACAATCCATTGGAGTAAAAAAAATATCGACAACAGACTATGTTCAATAATGACAAGGTTACCAACCATTGGAATAACAAAAATCTCGACAATAGACTACCTTCCATAATGACAAGGCTACCATCCAATGGAATAACAACAATCTCGACAACAGACTACCTTCCATAATTACAAGGCTACAATCCATTGGAGTAACAAAAATCTCTACAACAGACTACCTTCCATAATGACAAGGCTACCATCCATTGCGTAACAAAGATCTCGACAACAGACTACCTTCCATAATGATAAGGCTACCATCCATTGGAGTAACAAAAATATCGGCAACACACTACCTTCCATAAATACAAGGCTACCATCCATTGGAGTAACAAAAATATCCACAACAGACTACCTTTCATAAAGACAAGGCTACTATCCCTTGGAGTAACAAAAATCTCGACAACAGACTACCTTCCATATTGACAAGGCTACCATCCATTGGAGTAACAAAAATATCGACAACAAACTACCTTCCATAAAGACAAGGCTACCATCCATTGGGGTAACAAAAATATCAACAAAGACTACCTTCCATAAAGACAAGGCTACCATCCCTTGGAGTAACAAAAATCTCGACGACTGACTACCTTCCATAATGACAAGGATACAATCCATTGGAGTAAAAAAAATATCGACAACATACTACCTTCCATAATGACAAGGTTAACAACCATTGGAATAACAAAAATCTCGATAATAGACTACCTTACATAATGACAAGGCTACCATCCAATGGAATAACAACAATCTCGATAACAAACTACCTTCCATAATTACTAGGCTACCATCCATTGGAGTAACAAAAATCTATACAACAGTCTACCTTCCATAATGACAAGGCTACCATCCATTGCGTAACAAAGATCTCGACAACAGACTACCTTCCATAATGATAAGGCCACCATCCATTGGAGTAACAAAAATATCGACAACACACTACCTTCCACAAATACAAGGCTACCATCCATTGGAGTAACAAAAATATCGACAACAGACTACCTTTCATAAAGACAAGGCTACTATCCCTTGGAGTAAGACAAATCTCGACAACAGACTACCTTCCATAATGACAAGGCTACAATCCATTGGGTAATAAAGATCTAGACAAAAGACTACCTTCGATAATGACATGGCTACCATGCATTGGAGTAACAAATATATCGACCACACACTACCTTCCATAAAGACAAGGCTACCATCAATTGGAGTAACAAAAATATCGACAAATAATACCTTCCATAAAGACAAGGCTACCATCCCTTGCAGTAACAAAAATCTCGACAACAGACTACCTTCCATAATGACAAGGATACAATCCATTGGAGTAAAAAAATATCGAAAGTAGACTACCTCTTATAATGACAAGGCTACCATCCATTGGAGTAAAAAAAATCTCGACAATAAAATACCTTCCATAATGACAAGGCTACCATCCAATGGAGTAACAAAAATCTCGACAATAGACTACCTTCCTTAATGACAAGGATACAATCCATTGGAGTAAAAAAATATCGACAACAGACTACGTTCAATAATGACAAGGTTACCAACCATTGGAATAACAAAAATCTCGACAATAGACTACCTTCCATAATGACAAGGCTACCATCCAATGGAATAACAACAATCTCGACAACAGACTACCTTCCATAATTACAAGGCTACAATCCATTGGAGTAACAAAAATCTCTACAACAGACTACCTTCCATAATAACAAGGCTACCATCCATTGCGTAACAAAGATCTCGACAACAGACTACCTTCCATAATGATAAGGCTACCATCCATTGGAGTAACAAAAATATCGGCAACATACTACCTTCCATAAATACAAGGCTACCATCCATTGGAGTAACAAAAATATCCACAACAGACTACCTTTCATAAAGACAAGGCTACTATCCCTTGGAGTAACAAAAATCTCGACAACAGACTACCTTCCATATTGACAAGGCTACCATCCATTGGAGTAATAAAAATATCGACAACAAACTACCTTCCATAAAGACAAGGCTACCATCCATTGGGGTAACAAAAATATCAACAAAGACTACCTTCCATAAAGACAAGGCTACCATCCCTTGGAGTAACAAAAATCTCGACGACAGACTACCTTCCATAATGACAAGGATACAATCCATTGGAGTAAAAAAAATATCGACAACAGACTACCTTCCATAATGACAAGGCTACAATCCATTGGGTAACAAAGATCTAGACAAAAGACTACCTTCGATAATGACATGGCTACCATGCATTGGAGTAACAAATATATCGACCACACACTACCTTCCATAAAGACAAGGCTACCATCAATTGGAGTAACAAAAATATCGACAAATAATACCTTCCATAAAGACAAGGCTACCATCCCTTGGAGTAACAAAAATCTCGACAACAGACTACCTTCCATAATGACAAGGATACAATCCATTGGAGTAAAAAAATATCGAAAGTAGACTAGCTCTTATAATGACAAGGCTACCATCCATTGGAGTAAAAAAAATCTCGACAATAAAATACCTTCCATAATGACAAGGCTACCATCCAATGGAGTAACAAAAATCTCGACAATAGACTACCTTCCATAATGACAAGGATACAATCCATTGGAGTAAAAAAAATATCGACAACAGACTACCTTCAATAATGACAAGGTTACCAACCATTGGAATAACAAAAATCTCGGCAATAGACTACCTTCCATAATGACAAGGCTACCATCCAATGGAATAACAACAATCTCGACAACAGACTACCTTCCATAGTTACAAGGCTACAATCCATTGGAGTAACAAAAATCTCTACAACAGACTACCTTCCATAATGACAAGGCTACCATCCATTGCGTAACAAAGATCTCGACAACAGACTACCTTCCATAATGATAAGGCTACCATCCATTGGAGTAACAAAAATATCGACAACACACTACCTTCCATAAATACAAGGCTACCATCCATTGGAGTAACAAAAATATCGACAACAGACTACCTTTCATAAAGACAAGGCTACTATCCCTTGGAGTAACAAAAATCTCGACAACAGACTACCTTCCATATTGACAAGGCTACCATCCATTGGAGTAACAAAAATATCGACAACAAACTACCTTCCATAAAGACAAGGCTACCATCCATTGGGGTAAAAAAAATATCAACAAAGACTACCTTCCATAAAGACAAGGCTACCATCCCTTGGAGTAACAAAAATCTCGACGACAGACTACCTTCCATAATGACAAGGATACAATCCATTGGAGTAAAAAAAATATCGACAACAGACTACCTTCCATAATGACAAGGTTACCAACCATTGGAATAACAAAAATCTCGATAATAGACTACCTTCCATAATGACAAGGCTACCATCCAATGGAATAACAACAATCTCGACAACAAACTACCTTCCATAATTACTAGGCTACCATCCATTGGAGTAACAAAAATCTATACAACAGTCTACCTTCCATAATGACAAGGCTACCATCCATTGCGTAACAAAGATCTCGACAACAGACTACCTTCAATAATTATAAGGCCACCATCCATTGGAGTAACAAAAATATCGACAACACACTACCTTCCATAAATACAAGGCTACCATCCATTGGAGTAACAAAAATATCGACAACAGACTACCTTTCATAAAGACAAGGCTACTATCCCTTGGAGTAAGACAAATCCCGACAACAGACTACCTTCCATAATGACAAGGCTACAATCCATTGGGTAATAAAGATCTAGACAAAAGACTACCTTCGATAATGACATGGCTACCATGCATTGCAGTAACAAATATATCGACCACATAATACCTTCCATAAAGACAAGGCTACCATCAATTGGAGTAACAAAAATATCGACAAATAATACCTTCCATAAAGACAAGGCTACCATCCCTTGGAGTAACAAAAATCTCGACAACAAACTACCTTCCATAATGACAAGCATACTATCCATTGGAGTAAAAAAATATCGAAAGTAGACTACCTCTTATAATTACAAGGCTACCATCCATTGGAGTAAAAAAAATCTCGACAATAAAATACCTTCCATAATGACAAGGCTACCATCCAATGGAGTAACAAAAATCTCGACAATAGACTACCTTCCATAATGACAAGGATACAATCCATTGGAGTAAAAAAAATATCGACAACAGACTACCTTCAATAATGACAAGGTTACCAACCATTGGAATAACAAAAATCTCGACAATAGACTACCTTCCATAAAGACAAGGCTACCATCCAATGGAATAACAACAATCTCGACAACAGACTACCTTCCATAATTACAAGGCTACAACCCATTGGAGTAACAAAAATCTCTACAATAGACTACCTTCCATAATGACAAGGCTACCATCCATTGCGTAACAAAGATCTCGACAACAGACTACCTTCCATAATGATAAGGCTACCATCCATTGGAGTAACAAAAATATCGACAACACACTACCTTCCATAAATACAAGGCTACCATCCATTGGAGTAACAAAAATATCGACAACAGACTACCTTTCATAAAGACAAGGCTACTATCCCTTGGAGTAAGACAAATCTCGACAACAGACTACCTTCCATAATGACAAGGCTACAATCCATTGGGTAATAAAGATCTAGACAAAAGACTACCTTCGATAATGACATGGCTACCATGCATTGCAGTAACAAATATATCGACCACACAATACCTTCCATAAAGACAAGGCTACCATCAATTGGAGTAACAAAAATATCGACAAATAATACCTTCCATAAAGACAAGGCTACCATCCCTTGGAGTAACAAAAATCTCGACAACAAACTACCTTCCATAATGACAAGCATACTATCCATTGGAGTAAAAAAATATCGAAAGTAGACTACCTCTTATAATTACAAGGCTACCATCCATTGGAGTAAAAAAAATCTTGACAATAAAATACCTTCCATAATGACAAGGCTACCATCCAATGGAGTAACAAAAATCTCGACAATAGACTACCTTCCATAATGACAAGGATACAATCCATTGGAGTAAAAAAAATATCGACAACAAACTACCTTCAATAATGACAAGGTTACCAACCATTGGAATAACAAAAATCTCGACAATAGACTACCTTCCATAAAGACAAGGCTACCATCCAATGGAATAACAACAATCTCGACAACAGACTACCTTCCATAATTACAAGGCTACAACCCATTGGAGTAACAAAAATCTCTACAATAGACTACCTTCCATAATGACAAGGCTACCATCCATTGCGTAACAAAGATCTCGACAACAGACTACCTTCCATAATGATAAGGCTACCATCCATTGGAGTAACAAAAATATCGACAACACACTACCTTCCATAAATACAAGGCTACCATCCATTGGAGTAACAAAAATATCGACAACAGACTACCTTTCATAAAGACAAGGCTACTATCCCTTGGAGTAACTAAAATCTCGACAACAGACTACCTTCCATATTGACAAGGCTACCATCCATTGGAGTAACAAAAATATCGACAACAAACTACCTTCCATAAAGACAAGGCTACCATCCATTGGGGTAAAAAAAATATCAACAAAGACTACCTTCCATAAAGACAAGGCTACCATCCCTTGGAGCAACAAATTCTCGATGACAAACTACCTTCCATAATGACAAGGATACAATCCATTGGAGTAAAAAAAATATCGACAACAGACTACCTTCCATAATGACAAGGTTACCAACCATTGGAATAACAAAAATCTCGATAATATATTACCTTCCATAATGACAAGGCTACCATCCAATGGAATAACAACAATCTCGACAACAAACTACCTTCCATAATTACTAGGCTACCATCCATTGGAGTAACAAAAATCTATACAACAGTCTACCTTCCATAATGACAAGGCTACCATCCATTGCGTAACAAAGATCTCGACAACAGACTACCTTCCATAATGATAAGGCCACCATCCATTGGAGTAACAAAAATATCGACAACACACTACCTTCCATAAATACAAGGCTACCATCCATTGGAGTAACAAAAATATCGACAGCAGACTACCTTTCATAAAGACAAGGCTAGTATCCCTTGGAGTAAGACAAATCTCGACAACAGACTACCTTCCATAATGACAAGGCTACAATCCATTTGGTAATAAAGATCTAGACAAAAGACTACCTTCGATAATGACATGGCTACCATGTATTGGAGTAACAAATATATCGACCACACACTATCTTCCATAAAGACAAGGCTACCATCAATTGGAGTAACAAAAATATCGACAAATAATACCTTCCATAAAGACAAGGCTACCATCCCTTGGAGTAACAAAAATCTCGACAACAGACTACCTTCCATAATGACAAGGATACAATCCATTGGAGTAAAAAAATATCGAAAGTAGACTACCTCTTATAATGACAAGGCTACCATCCATTGGAGTAAAAAAAATCTCGACAATAAAATACCTTCCATAATGACAAGGCTACCATCCAATGGAGTAACAAAAATCTCGACAATAGACTACCTTCCATAATGACAAGGATACAATCCATTGGAGTAAAAAAAATATCGACAACAGACTACGTTCAATAATGACAAGGTTACCAACCATTGGAATAACAAAAATCTCGACAATAGACTACCTTCCATAATGACAAGGCTACCATCCAATGGAATAACAACAATCTCGACAACAGACTACCTTCCATAATTACAAGGCTACAATCCATTGGAGTAACAAAAATCTCTACAACAGACTACCTTCCATAATGACAAGGCTACCATCCATTGCGTAACAAAGATCTCGACAACAGACTACCTTCCATAATGATAAGGCTACCATCCATTGGAGTAACAAAAATATCGACAACACACTACCTTCCATAAATACAAGGCTACCATCCATTGGAGTAACAAAAATATCGACAACAGACTACCTTTCATAAAGACAAGGCTATTATCCGTTGGAGTAACAAAAATCTCGACAAGAGACTACCTTCCATATTTACAAGGCTACCATCATTTGGAGTAACAAAAATATCGACAACAAACTACCTTCCATAATTACAAGGCTACCATCCATTGGAGTAACAAAAATATTGACAATAGACTACCTTTCATAAAGACAAGGCTACTATCTCTTGGAGTAACAAAAATCTCGAAAATAGAGTACCTTCCATATTGAGAAGGCTACCATCCATTGGAGTAACAAAAATATCGACAACAAACTACCTTCCATAATGACAAGGCTACCATCCATTGGAGTAACAAAAATCTCGACAATAAAATACCTTCAATAATGACAAGGCTACCATCCAATGGAGTAACAAAAATCTCGACAATAGGCTACCTTCCATAATGATAAGGATACAATCCATTGGAGTTAAAAAAATATCGACAACAGACTACCTTCAATAATGACAAGGTTACCAACCATTGGAATAACAAAAATCTCGACAATAGACTACCTTCCATAATGACAAGGCTACCATCCAATGGAATAACAACAATCTCGACAACATACTACCTTCTATAATTACAAGGCTACCATCCATTGGAGTAACAAAAATCTCTACAACAGACTACCTTCCATAATTACAAGGCTACCTTCCATTGCGTAACAAAGATCTCGACAACAGACTACCTTCCATTATTGATAAGGCTTCCATCCATTGGAGTAAAAAAAATATCGACAACATACTACCTTCCATAAATACAAGGCTACCATCCATTGGAGTAACAAAAATATCAACAACAGACTACCTTTCATAAAGACAAGGCTATTATCCATTGGAGTAACAAAAATCTCGACAACAAACTACCTTCCTTATTTACAAGGCTACCATCCATTGGAGTAACAAAAATATCGACCACAAACTACCTTCCATAAAGACAAGGCTACCATCCATTGGGGTAACAAAAATATCAACAAAGACTACCTTCCATAAAGACAAGGCTACCATCCCTTGGAGTAACAATAATCTCGACGACATACTACCTTCCATAATGACAAGGATACAATCCATTGGAGTAAAAAAAATATCGACAACAGACTACCTTCCATAATGACAAGGTTACCATGCATTGGAGTAACAAAAATATGAACAACACACTACCTTCTATAATGACAAGGCTACGATCCATTGGAGTAACAGAAATCTCGACAATAGACTACCTTCCATAATGACAAGGCTACCATCCAATGGAATAACAACAATCTCGACAACAAACTACCTTCCATAAGTACTAGGCTACCATCCATTGGAGTAACAAAAATCTATACAACAGTCTACCTTCCATAATGACAAGGCTACCATCCATTGCGTAACAAAGATCTCGACAACAGACTACCTTCCATAATGATAAGGCCACCATCCATTGGAGTAACAAAAATATCGACAACACACTACCTTCCATAAATACAAGGCTACCATCCATTGCAGTAACAAAAATATCGACAACAGACTACCTTTCATAAAGACAAGGCTACTATCCCTTGGAGTAAGACAAATCTCGACAACAGACTACCTTCCATAATGACAAGGCTACAATCCATTGGGTAACAAAGATCTAGACAAAAGACTACCTTCGATAATGACATGGCTACCATGCATTGGAGTAACAAATATATCGACCACACACTACCTTCCATAAAGACAAGGCTACCATCAATTGGAGTAACAAAAATATCGACAAATAATACCTTCCATAAAGACAAGGCTACCATCCCTTGGAGTAACAAAAATCTCGACAACAGACTACCTTCCATAATGACAAGGATACAATCCATTGGAGTAAAAAAATATCGAAAGTAGACTACCTTTTATAATGACAAGGCTACCATCCATTGGAGTAAAAAAATCTCGACAATAAAATACCTTCCATAATAACAAGGCTACCATCCAATGGAGTAACAAAAATCTCGACAATAGACTACCTTCCATAATGACAAGGATACAATCCATTAGAGTAAAAAAAATATCGACAACAGACTACCTTCAATAATGACAAGGTTACCAACCATTGGAATAACAAAAATCTCGACAACAGACTACCTTCCATAATTACAAGGCTACAATCCATTGGAGTAACAAAAATCTCTACAACAGACTACCTTCCATAATGACAAGGCTACCATCCATTGCGTAACAAAGATCTCGACAACAGACTACCTTCCATAATGATAAGGCTACCATCTATTGGAGTAACAAAAATATCGACAACATACTACCTTCCATAAATACAAGGCTACCATCCATTGGAGTAACAAAAATATCGACAACAGACTACCTTTCATAAAGACAAGGCTACTATCCCTGTGAGTAACAAAAATCTCGACAACAGACTACCTTCCATATTGACAAGGCTACCATCCATTGGAGTAACAAAAATATCGACAACAAACTACCTTCCATAAAGACAAGGCTACCATCCATTGGGGTAAAAAAAATATCGACAACACACTACCTTCCATAAATACAAGGCTACCATCCATTGGAGTAACAAAAATATCGACAACAGACTACCTTTCATAAAGACAAGGCTACTATCCCTTGGAGTAACAAAAATCTCGACAACAGACTACCTTCCATATTGACAAGGCTACCATCCATTGGAGTAACAAAAATATCGACAACAAACTACCTTCCATAAAGACAAGGCTACCATCCATTGGGGTAACAAAAATATCAACAAAGACTACCTTCCATAAAGACAAGGCTACCATCCCTTGGAGTAACAAAAATCTCGACGACAGACTACCTTCCATAATGACAAGGATACAATCCATTGGAGTAAAAAAAATATCGACAACAGACTACCTTCCATAATGACAAGGTTACCAACCTTTGGAATAACAAAAATCTGGATAATAGACTACCTTCCATAATGACAAGGCTACCATCCAATGGAATAACAACAATCTCGACAACAAACTACCTTCCATAAGTACTAGGCTACCATCCATTGGAGTAACAAAAATCTATACAACAGTCTACCTTCCATAATGACAAGGCTACCATCCATTGCGTAACAAAGATCTCGACAACAGACTACCTTCCATAATGATAAGGCCACCATCCATTGGAGTAACAAAAATATTGACAACACACTACCTTCCATAAATACAAGGCTACCATCCATTGGAGTAACAAAAATATCGACAACAGACTACCTTTCATAAAGACAAGGCTACTATCCCTTGGAGTAAGACAAATCTCGACAACAGACTACCTTCCATAATGACAAGGCTACAATCCATTGGGTAACAAAGATCTAGACAAAAGACTACCTTCGATAATGACATGGCTACCATGCATTGGAGTAACAAATATATCGACCACACACTACCTTCCATAAAGACAAGGCTACCATCAATTGGAGTAACAAAAATATCGACAAATAATACCTTCCATAAAGACAAGGCTACCATCCCTTGGAGTAACAAAAATCTCGACAACAGACTACCTTCCAAAATGACAAGGATACAATCCATTGGAGTAAAAAAATATAGAAAGTAGACTACCTTTTATAATGACAAGGCTACCATCCATTGGAGTAAAAAAATCTCGACAATAAAATACCTTCCATAATGACAAGGCTACCATCCAATGGAGTAACAAAAATCTCGACAATAGACTACCTTCCATAATGACAAGGATAAAATCCATTGGAGTAAAAAAAATATCGACAACAGACTACCTTCAATAATGACAAGGTTACCAACCATTGGAATAACAAAAATCTCGACAACAGACTACCTTCCATCATTACAAGGCTACAATCCATTGGAGTAACAAAAATCTCTACAACAGACTACCTTCCATAATGACAAGGCTACCATCCATTGCGTAACAAAGATCTCGACAACAGACTACCTTCCATAATGATAAGGCTACCATCTATTGGAGTAACAAAAATATCGACAACAGACTACCTTCCATATTGAGAAGGCTACCATCCATTGGAGTAACAAAAATATCGACAACAGACTACCTTCCATAATGACAAGGCTACCATCCATTGGGGTAACAAAAATCTAGACAATAAAATACCTTCAATAATGACAAGGCTACCATCCAATGGAGTAACAAAAATCTCGACAATAGACTACCCTCCATAATGATAAGGATACAATCCATTGGAGTAAAAAAAGTATCGACAACAGACTACCTTCAATAATGGCAAGGTTACCAACCATTGGAATAACAAAAATCTCGACAATAGACTACCTTCAATAATGACAAGGCTACCATCCAATGGAATAACAACAATCTCGATAACAGACTACCTTCCATAATTACAAGGCTACCATCCATTGGAGTAACAAAAATATCTACAACAGACTACCTTCCATAATGACAAGGCTACCATCCATTGCGTAACAAAGATCTCGACAACAGACTACCTTCCATAATGATAAGGCTACCATCTATTGGAGTAACAAAAATATCGACAACATACTACCTTCCATAAATACAAGGCTACCATCCATTGGAGTAACAAAAATATCGACAACAGACTACCTTTCATAAAGACAAGGCTACTATCCCTGTGAGTAACAAAAATCTCGACAACAGACTACCTTCCATATTGACAAGGCTACCATCCATTGGAGTAACAAAAATATCGACAACAAACTACCTTCCATAAAGACAAGGCTACCATCCATTGGGGTAAAAAAAATATCAACAAAGACTACCTTCCATAAAGACAAGGCTACCATCCCTTGGAGTAACAAATTCTCGACGACAAACTACCTTCCATAATGACAAGGATACAATCCATTGGAGTAAAAAAAATATCGACAACAGACTACCTTCCATAATGACAAGGTTACCAACCATTGGGATAACAAAAATCTCGATAATATACTACCTTCCATAATGACAAGGCTACCATCCAATGGAATAACAACAATCTCGACAACAAACTACCTTCCATAATTACTAGGCTACCATCCATTGGAGTAACAAAAATTTATACAACAGTCTACCTTCCATAATGACAAGGCTACCATCCATTGCGTAACAAAGATCTCGACAACAGACTACCTTCCATAATGATAAGGCCACCATCCATTGGAGTAACAAAAATATCGACAACACACTACCTTCCATAAATACAAGGCTACCATCCATTGGAGTAACAAAAATATCGACAACATACTACCTTTCATAAAGACAAGGCTACTATCCCTTGGAGTAAGACAAATCTTGACAACAGACTACCTTCCATAATGATAAGTCTATAATCCATTGGGTAACAAAGATCTCGACAAAAGACTACCTTCGATAATGACATGGCTACCATACATTGGAGTAACAAATATATCGACCACACACTACCTTCCATAAAGACAAGGCTACCATCAATTGGAGTAACAAAAATATCGACAAAGAAAACCTTCCATAAAGACAAGGCTACCATCCCTTGGAGTAAAAAAAATCTCGACAACAGAATACCTTCCATAATGAAAAGGATACAATCCATTGGAGTAAAATAAATATCGAAAACAGACTACCTTTTATAATGACAAGGCTACCATCCATTGGAGTAAAAAAAATCTTGACAATAAAATACCTTCCATAATTACAAGGCTACCATCCAATGGAGTAACAAAAATCTCGACAATAGACTACCTTCCATAATGACAAGGATACAATCCATTGGAGTAAAAAGAATATCGACAACAAACTACCTTCAATAATGACTAGGTTAACAACCATTGGAATAACAAAAATCTCGACAATAGACTACCTTCCATAATGACAAGGCTACCATCCAATGGAATAACAACAATCTCGACAATAGACTACCTTCCATAATTACAAGGCTACCATCCATTGGAGTAACAAAAATATTGACAACAGACTACCTTTCATAAAGACAAGGCTACTATCTCTTGGAGTAACAAAAATCTCGAAAACAGACTACCTTCCATATTGAGAAGGCTACCATCCATTGGAGTAACAAAAATATCGACAACAAACTACCTTCCATAATGACAAGGCTACCATCCATTGGAGTAACAAAAATCTAGACAATAAAATACCTTCAATAATGACAAGGCTACCATCCAATGGAGTAACAAAAATCTCGACAATAGACTACCTTCCATAATGATAAGGATACAATCCATTGGAGTAAAAAAAGTATCGACAACAGACTACCTTCAATAATGGCAAGGTTACCAACCATTGGAATAACAAAAATCTCGACAATAGACTACCTTCCATAATGACAAGGCTACCATCCAATGGAATAACAACAATCTCGATAACAGACTACCTTCCATAATTACAAGGCTACCATCCATTGGAGTAACAAAAATATCTACAACAGACTACCTTCCATAATGACAAGGCTACCATCCATTGCGTAACAAAGATCTCGACAACAGACTACCTTCCATAATGATAAGGCCACCATCCATTGGAGTAACAAAAATATCGACAACACACTACCTTCCATAAATACAAGGCTACCATCCATTGGAGTAACAAAAATATCGACAACATACTACCTTTCATAAAGACAAGGCTACTATCCCTTGGAGTAAGACAAATCTTGACAACAGACTACCTTCCATAATGATAAGTCTATAATCCATTGGGTAACAAAGATCTCGACAAAAGACTACCTTCGATAATGACATGGCTACCATACATTGGAGTAACAAATATATCGACCACACACTACCTTCCATAAAGACAAGGCTACCATCAATTGGAGTAACAAAAATATCGACAAAGAAAACCTTCCATAAAGACAAGGCTACCATCCCTTGGAGTAAAAAAAATCTCGACAACAGAATACCTTCCATAATGAAAAGGATACAATCCATTGGAGTAAAATAAATATCGAAAACAGACTACCTTTTATAATGACAAGGCTACCATCCATTGGAGTAAAAAAAATCTTGACAATAAAATACCTTCCATAATTACAAGGCTACCATCCAATGGAGTAACAAAAATCTCGACAATAGACTACCTTCCATAATGACAAGGATACAATCCATTGGAGTAAAAAGAATATCGACAACAAACTACCTTCAATAATGACTAGGTTAACAACCATTGGAATAACAAAAATCTCGACAATAGACTACCTTCCATAATGACAAGGCTACCATCCAATGGAATAACAACAATCTCGACAATAGACTACCTTCCATAATTACAAGGCTACCATCCATTGGAGTAACAAAAATATTGACAACAGACTACCTTTCATAAAGACAAGGCTACTATCTCTTGGAGTAACAAAAATCTCGAAAACAGACTACCTTCCATATTGAGAAGGCTACCATCCATTGGAGTAACAAAAATATCGACAACAAACTACCTTCCATAATGACAAGGCTACCATCCATTGGAGTAACAAAAATCTAGACAATAAAATACCTTCAATAATGACAAGGCTACCATCCAATGGAGTAACAAAAATCTCGACAATAGACTACCTTCCATAATGATAAGGATACAATCCATTGGAGTAAAAAAAGTATCGACAACAGACTACCTTCAATAATGGCAAGGTTACCAACCATTGGAATAACAAAAATCTCGACAATAGACTACCTTCCATAATGACAAGGCTACCATCCAATGGAATAACAACAATCTCGATAACAGACTACCTTCCATAATTACAAGGCTACCATCCATTGGAGTAACAAAAATATCTACAACAGACTACCTTCCATAATGACAAGGCTACCATCCATTGCGTAACAAAGATCTCGACAACAGACTACCTTCCATAATGATAAGGCCACCATCCATTGGAGTAACAAAAATATCGACAACACACTACCTTCCATAAATACAAGGCTACCATCCATTGGAGTAACAAAAATATCGACAACAGACTACCTTTCATAAAGACAAGGCTACTATCCCTTGGAGTAACAAAAATCTCGACAACAGACTACCTTCCATATTGACAAGGCTACCATCCATTGGAGTAACAAAAATATCGACAACAAACTACCTTCCATAAAGACAAGGCTACC